>CM059584.1:64740000-65970000 GCA_030407085.1 Trichopria drosophilae | reverse complement strand
CCACGATTTTTTGTTGCAAAGTTATGATTTTTTGAAAATTTCCAATTTTACCCGTTGAGTGAGAATTTTTTTAAAAAAGGCCAAAATTTCGTGAACATGCAGTTTATTCATGTTTTGCGAATCGGAAAGATACGATTCCTTAAAGACGATACAACATATTAAATTTGATAAAAAATACATTTTTTAAATGTGAACTGCGATTCAAAGCTCCAAAATGTACCAGGTAAGCATTGACCTGTCACGTTTTGTGGAAAATAACTTTTATTTTAATTGGATTAGTATTTATCGAACACATACAATATTTACACATCAATCATGTCAAATTATGGAACAATAACAAAATTCAAGTCCATTAACTTTACAGATCCTACACTAAAGATCAAATAGTAAACAATACAGAGAATCCATTCATTACGATTTCTCTATGTTTATTATTGTTTATTTCGATTTGATAAAATGTCCGCAGTTTGAGGACAGCCATTATGGACAACGTGTCGCGGAAAACATTATGTAAAACCAATAAGAAACAATGGGAAAGCAAACCTGCCCAAGTTTTGATACTGAGAAAGTCAAATATGATATGTTCCGGTCGGCCTCGGGTAACGTCAAAACGTGAAGATCGTCACATTGAGTGTCTCTCAGCAAGAAACAGAAGAACACAGGCGCCAGAAATTACAGTAAGTATTAATAAGAGTCGCAAAGATCCAGTGTCATTAACCACCGTAAAAAGACGTTTGAGAGAAAGTGGATTAAACGGTCGTGTAGCAGCGAAAAAACCATTGATTCGAAAATAAATAAGCAGAAAAGAATTGCATGGGCTAAGAAACATGAACATTGGACCATACAACAATGGCATGAAGTGCTATGGACAGATGAATCAAAGTTCGAATTATTTGGTTCTCACCGTAGAGTATTCGTGCGACGTCGTTCTGGTGAAAAATATAAGGAAAACTGCATTTTACCAACAGTGAAACATGGAGGCGGTTCCGTAATGGTGTGGGGTTGTTTTGGAGGCAAAAACGTCGGAAATTTAAAAAGAATTGAAGGCATATTGAAGAAAGAAGGCTCTCATTCAATTTTAATACGTCAAGCCATTCCTTCGGGATTGCGCAATATTGGTAAAAACTTCGTATTTCAGGAAGACAACGATCCACAGCATGCCTCAAAATTATGCCGAAATTACTTGCAATCGAAAGCAAATGAAGGAACTTTACGACGGATGGAATGGCCACCACAATCTCCCGATTTAAACCCTATAGAATTGCTTTGGGAGGAATTAGATCGTAAAGTTCGACAACTTTCACCGACAAATACTAGTCAACTTTATGATTGTTTAGAAACTGCGTGACGTCAAATATCCCAAAAAACCCTCGAAAAGCTCGTCAACAGAACACCAAAACGCTGCAAAGCGGCACTGAAAGCGAAAGGTGGTCACTTTAACGAATCAAAAGTGTAAAAATTATTAAGTGTTTGAAATCATTAGTTTTGTTTTTCGAATTAATTATTAAGTGTCTATGACCGTTAATTATGTTATTCAAATTTTGTTGTGTTATATAATTTGTTCATGGATTCATGGACTTGAATTTTTTATTGTTACATAATTTGACATGATTTATGTATAAATATTGTATGTGTCCGATAAATACTAACCCAATTAAAAAAAAGTTATTTTCCACAAAACGTGACAGGTTAATGCTTACTTCAGTTATTTACGTAATTTCAGCTTGGTATATTTTAGAGTTTTGAATCGCAGTTCACATTTTAAAAGTGTATTTTTTATAAAATTTAATATGTTGTATCATCTTTAAGGAATCGTATTATTCCGATTCGCGAAACATGAATAAACTGCATGTTCACGAACTTTTGGCCTTTTTTCAAAGAATTCTCACTCAACGGGTAAAATTGGAAATTTTCAAAAAATCATAACTTTGCAACAAAAAATCGTAGCGACTTTTCTAAAAAATGAATTTCAAGGTCTTGATTTGTAGTATTTACAACAAAATTGGCAATATCCAAAAAAAATTTATTAATCATCCGGTGAAAGATAAAAGTTGGAAGAAAAAAGTTACAAAATTCGACAATTTGAAAATACAGCAATTAAGACAAAATAATGTCTGATGTAAAACTGTATGCACAAATTGAAAGTTTTATTCCTGTACATAAAAAGATTTCCTTTGCGTTTTTTGAATATCTCAAAGGATTCGGTGGTATGACACATTATTTGACGAGTTCGAAAATTCAGAGCGTTCACGAACTTTTGGCCGGCAGTGCATATAAAAAGGGAATTGTCCCTGATAAAGATCGTTTGGCAGTTATTCGAGAGTTGCAACTGTCGGGAAACAAAAAACATGTGCACCAAATATATTAGGCTGGTGTAACTATTACCGTCAATTTGTCGTCAAATTTTCGGATTATATCATAGCGTTCAGAGAATTGTTGTCTGATGAACGAGAATGGCGATGGAACGAATCACACGCTCATGCGTTTGATGAATTAAAACGAGCTATTTTAAATTGCGTATGTATAGTGCAGTATAGAATGGATGAGTTTCTTGTGCAGACGGACGGCAGTGATTTGGGAATCAGTGGTATTTTATAACAAATCGACAAGGAGGGGGATCATCAGGTTATTAGTTTGGTAAGTCGTTATTTAACGAAAGCCAAATATCGATATTGCACCACGGAAAAGGAACTACTCGCAGTAACATATTCGGTCATCAAGATATTTTTGACGGGAAATCACTTTAATCTAGTTACGGATAATAAAGGCTTGATCATCAATTTACACCTTCTGAAATTTGGAATTGCGACGAGACCGGTGTTACCACGGTACAAAAACCATCTAAGGTTGTTGGCAAAAAGGGGGAACGACAAACTGGTCGAATAACTTCTGGTAAACGGGGTAAATTGGTTACAATGATAATTGCCTAAATGCTATTGGATATTCGACGCCCCCATATTTTGTTTTTCCTCGTGTTATGTATGCAGAATTCGTGGTTGAAAGAGCGCCTGAGGGTAGTTCGGTAAATGCAAGCCCCAGTGGCTGGATGAAAGAAGAACTTTTTGTATATTTTCTTGCGCACTTCGCAAAATACAGCAGATGTAGGAAGGAAAATCCTGTTCTTTTACTTTTAGATAATCATTCTTCTGATATAAGTGTTGCAGCAATTAACTTCGCTTATGAAAATGGGATTGTAATGTTCTCACTCCCGCCACACTGCAGCAATAAATTGCAGCCATTAGACGTTTCTGTTTATGGACCCTTTAAGAAAGCTTATAACCAATCCTGTGATAACTGGATGATGAACAATCCTAGAGAAACTATGACATATCATCACGTACTAAAAATAGTAAAAGCGGCTTTTGGGACATCAATTGGGCCAAGAAATATCATTGCGGGCTTCGAAAAACAGGAATACATCCTTTCAATCCAAACGTATTTGAGGAGATAGATTTTTTGCCCTCCACTGTGGCAGACAGAATTGTTTCCAATGAATTGCTTTCAAACGCATTGTCCCATGACAGAGAAGGACACAATACAACAGATGCTTCAGAATAAATAATTCGTTCGCTAATTATCACAAATTCCGTCGACCACGTACGTCCTCTTCCAAAAGCACCTCCGCGACAAAATAAAAATAACAAAAAATCTCGCAAAGTCGAGAGTGCTCTATTCACATCATCGCCCTTTAGAAGGTCAGCAGAAGAAAAAGAAAATGCTAAAAAAGAGAGAGAAGCGAAGAAAAATAACCGTGAAAAAACTAGAATTAAAAAATCAATCCTTAAAGAAATTCAAAATGAGTCTAAAACATTATTAAAATCCACTACAAGTAATCGTCGTTCAAAGAAGACTAAAAAACATGTTTAATGCTGTAATTAAGTCAATAATTATATACGTCATTGGTATCATATAAGTACTGTCAATAAATTTTGAAATTCTGTGTTATTTTATTATGTGGACAGATAGCCCCATAAGCGTGGACAAATAGCCCCGACGGTGGGGGCTATTTGAATTGCTGCCTTTTTGCAATTATATCTCCTAAACAATGAAGAACCGGTGTTTAATAGTAGGCTCCTTTTAAATAGAGGGTTTAAAGTATCTGTCATTCAATTTTCAGCGACATCCAATAGACGAGGATTTAACAAAAATATAAAAAGCGTGACACATATCCCCGGTCTCCCCTATTCCCGAGACGTGGAAAATCGTGATTCCCGGGGTGCTTTCGGTTCCGATCAATAAAAACGCGTATGACAAATTTCACCATTCTGGGATGTTTAAAACGCATTTAAAAAATTATTATTTTTGGACAAAGATACGAAATGACGTAAAACGAATAATACGGGGTTGTGATACATGTCAACGGGATACATAAGCTTTAACGATAAGCATGCAGGGGAATTTTCAAATGTTAGAGTGCATAAGGCCGAAATAAATGTGTTGCAGTATGCATTCTTCCTTATCGACCGAGCGACGCGACGTTTCCTTCATTACCGATCCATTCGCACCTTAGCTTACGGCTTCGCGCCTCATGCCGCAACAAGGCCTCGCGCTGTTCAACTCTCGGCTACTCTCGGCTGCTCTCGGCATGCTTCGACGCTCCGTCTCCCTCTCGGCCCTTTTCGATCGTTATCGACGAAACGACGCGGCGGCACAGCCAGTCGCATTTGATGCTCCGATGCAATCACTACGTACGCTCCACATAAAATCACCTTGCTTGGTAAAATGCGTTTGGCATACGCTTCGCCAAGATAAGTTTGTAGAAAATATTAAGAATAAAACTCTCTTGTGTGTTTTCACCGAGAAGGTGGCTTGGAATCATTGTGACTCACTCGAACCGGATAACCTGTTTCCTTTTCGTTCGATAGGAACTGCGCGCCGATTCGCGGCTTTGCATTTACCGAAAAACGAACATTTTTGGCGATCCTGCCAGGATCGAGTGAGATTTCAGTGCACCAACGAGTGATTAGTGAAGTGCCTTTTCAAGGACACAGTGCCGATATTTCGGACATCACCATTTTGGATTATAGTGATACAGTGTGCGCGTTGTTAGCTTACGACTACCGCGCTCGCCATTTTGGCATTTTTCAAGCTCGTACAGCGGCGTCTGCCCGCACGCTTGATTCGCTGTATCGCGTTCGCGTTGACTTTCGGCCTTCGCGATTTCTTTGGACAGTTCGCCATTTTTCGACCTCGAAGCGGCATTTTGCCCGCTTTCTCGTTTCCGCGTCGTTTTGCGCGTCTTGACTCTCGGTCTCCGCGCTCGACAAATCATAGACATTTTTCTTGGTGGTTTGTGCATTTTTCAACGCGTACGTGCATCTTCACGGCGTCATACGCCCATGCTAAATTTCGCGATCATTATTACGAAACTTTTGTGGCATTACGTGCCAGTTTAACGACTCAAAACTGTCGCATTGAGTCATTTGTGAAACGCATTTTGATAGTGCGTGCATTTCAATTGGCGAAGCACGCGGTCGCTCGCCATTGTTCAACGACGCTCTCGAAAGTCGGCCATATTGGATATCGTCCAATAGCGTTCCGCCGATTCAGTGACGTCACAAACCATCAAGGACGAAGCCTGAAGACGACGATTTCGACGAAGCCCAGCGACGAACCCTTCCGTAGAAGCCCGAAGACGAGTTTGGATCATTGCGACGACACCCAGCGAGGGAACTCCCACTTCAGCGCATTCTTCAACCACGGTGCCCGAATAGCAGTTCTACCAACTCGACCTGCAGCAGTTTCTCAAGGTCAACGAGGTTGTCTCGCTCTGTTGGAACTTCGTGCTATTTTCTCCGATTGAAAATTTGGTAAAATCGTTTCAATTTTGTTATACTGCGATTTAGTGGTCAATTTTACGGCCTATGCCACTGTCTCAGCTGCTAACTTACGATCGGCCGCTCCGGCGTCGGCTTCGGCGCAGTTCTTCCGCGCTTGGCGACGTTTCGGACAGTAACATTACTGCTGTCACTTTCAGCGAGTCGTTACTCGACCAATCGCTTAATTTTTCCGGCATCTTACAGGTTCCGTGCGAACAATCAGTTGAGGAAACCATGGCGGCTGTGATGACAGTTGATGACCTCGTCTCTCAGTTGATGCGCTGTTATGAGGAGGTGCAGCACACTTACAAGCAGGCTTCCGTCGAAGCTAATCGCACACCAGGGAGATTGAAGGTTCGATTGGAGCACGTCAATCAGCTGTGGACACGCTACTGCTCTCTCCACGAGAAACTCCAAGCTATAGCTACTCCTGCGGATCTGGAGCTCCCTTATTTGGCTGATCACGTTTTCCTGTCACACGAGGAGATGTATTTTGACATTGTTGGTGACATCGATGACGCCATCCACAGCCTCACACCCACGGTTCCGGCTCAGTCTCTGCATTCGACTTCAGTGACGGACAGCACCCAGTTTCTTCGAAATACGGTTTTACCAAAAATTACTATACCTAAATTTGACGGACATTTTGAAAATTGGAATTCTTTCAGTGATTATTTTACTAGTCTAATCATAAATGATGCTTCTCTTGACAACTTGAAACGTTTTCATTACTTGAAGGCTTCTTTGGCCCCAGAGCCATCTGCATTAATTAACCACATCGCATTGACTTCCAATGCATTCACTGAAGCGTGGCAAGTTCTCAAGACAAGATATGCGTGTACCTTATCTATCGTAAATGCACATTTTGATAATTTGTTTTCGATTAGACCGTTGCACACCGAAAGTGCGTCGGGTCTCTTACTATTACATGATAAATCGGTTGAGGCACTTGCCGCTTTGAAAACTTTAAATTTTCCGGTTGATGAATGGAGCGCCATATTAGTTTATTTAACGGTGCAAAAATTGGACGCTGTCACTCGAAAATCGTGGGAACTTAGTCTTGTTTCGACGACAGAGTATCCGACTTTTATTCAACTTCGCGATTTCTTATTAAATCGCGCTCGAGCTCTTGAGTCAATTAAGATTGACACACAAAAAAGGGCAGCCTCCAATTTTAACGCCAAACCGATAAAATCACACGTACAAACGCTCACAAGTGCAACTAACTATTTCGCGTGCATGTCCTCTGTGTAAAGCAAGTCACAGTTTACGACTGTGTCCACAATTTCAAAATATGACAGTTGCTCAACGATTCGAAATTGTAAAACGTCAAAAATTATGCATAAATTGCCTGTTAAATCATGCTCTAGCGATCTGTACTAGTAAATACTCGTGTTTCAGGTGTAAGAAAAGATATCACACAATGCTGCATCGATCGCAGGAGGGTGAACCACCCCCTCCTACTCCAGAGTCGATACGTACGGCCCTGTCATTACCGACAGATTCGTCTGTTCCGTCGAATGAAATACGGACTCATTTAACTTCAAGCACTTCTACGGTGCGATCGTCGGTGCTCTTGGCCACCGCTACAATTCTAGTTCATTCGTCAAATGGTCGTTCCATGAAAATAAGAGCCCTGATTGACCCTGGTTCAACGGCAACTCTAGTCACGGAGAAGGTCGTCAATGCCCTTCGGCCGACCTTGTACCATTGTTCAGCCAAGGTTTCCGGTGTAGGCAGCTCTTCTGCCGGTGTAGCCCGCTACGCTGCTGCACTAACCATAACACCGGTGCAAACTTTTAGTCCGACGCTTTCTACCCAAGCGATCGTCCTCAAGGATCTCACGACCTATCAGCTACGCTTTAACGGGTCTATAGATCAATGGCCTTATTTAAGGCATATTTCATTGGCAGATGAGAATCCAGGCGGAGTCTCAGACATTCAAATGATTCTCGGAGCTGATCTTTATGGCTCCATCATTCAAGAAGGTTTGCTCAAGGGTTCACCTGAGCAACCTATTGCTCAACAATCGATATTTGGGTGGCTGCTTTCAGGTCCTGTTAACAACGCAGCACCTTCCGTGTCTGCACACGTAATTGTTCACACCTGCAATGAGCAGGGCCAACTCCTAAAACTCATGGAGGAGTTTTGGAAAACTGAGGAGCTTCCTACTAAACCTCTTGTCTCTGCTGAAGAACAGCAATGTGAGGCTCATTTTCTTGCCTCTCATTCGCGTCTGCCTTCCGGACGCTATTCGGTGCGTCTTCCCTTCCGCGATAAACAACCTAGTCTTGGGTCTTCTCAAGACACAGCTGTAAATTCATTTAAGTCTCTTGAACGTCGACTTTTACGTAAGCCTGACGACTTTCAGATGTATTCTGATTTCTTGCTAGATTATCAAAATCAGGGACACATGAGCTTCGTTCCACCAATAAATCAGAGTCACGCACATTATTACATGCCTCATCATGGTGTGAGAAAGGAGACTAGCTCGACAACTCCTCTTCGAGTAGTTTTTAATGCATCGAGCAAAACCTCCAATTCTAGTTCGCTAAATGACCAACTACTTACCGGTCCTAAACTGCAAACTGACCTAGTACAGGTCTTAACGCAATGGCGTTTACATAAACTTGTTTTTAGTGCTGACATTGGTCAAATGTACACACAAATATGGGTGGATCCACGCGATCGTGACCATCAGCGTATTGTCTGGCGATTTTCTCCTGAGCAACCGATATCCCATTATCGGCTCAACACTGTCACATTCGGCGTTACGAGCGCCCCCTTTTTGGCCATGCGAGTTCTCCGTCAGTTGATTGCCGACGACGGTGACCAATATCCAACAGCTCGTTCCAGTCTTCTCACGGGTCTCTATGTGGATGACTGCCTTTTCGGAGCTGACAACGCTGTCGATGCTCTCGCTCTACGAAAAGAGGTTGAATCATTGTTATTAGGCGGTGGATTTTCTTTGAGAAAGTAGGCCAGTAATAATTCGTCACTACTTTCCGATGTACGTCCAGAAAATTACGGTCTTACATGGAACCCTTCGCGTTCCTCAGACGAAAGCCTTAAAATATTAGGCGTTTTTTGGAACCCTGATCGAGATGCTTTCCAATTTCAAGTGGTTTCCCCACCTTCGATGATTCACACAAAGCGAACTCTGCTCTCGCAGATCGCACGATTTTATGATCCGCTCGGTTGGGCGTCTCCCGTTATCATCACTGCAAAATCACTGATGCAGCAGCTCTGGCTTGTAGAGCTTGGCTGGGACGACCCCCTCCCAGATTCTATTTTATCCACGTGGAATCGCATTGCAAATGAGCTGCACCACTTAACGGATATGACTATACCGCGCTGGATCGGGACGAGATCGACTGTCGTGTCATCCGAATTACACGGCAGCTGTTATCTATTCGCGACTCACATTCTCTTCTGGTGACGTTACGGTGTCGCTACTTTACAGTAAGACTAGAGTTGCGCCCATTAAGCAATTAAGCATTCCACGCTTAGAATTGAACGCTGCTGTTCTTTTAGCTCGTTCTCTACGAGTTCTTATTGAGTTACCACAATTCGCGAACTTCAATCTCCACTGCTGGACCGACGCCATGATCGTCTTAAACTGGCTCTCTCAATCGCCTTCGAAGTGGCACACCTTCGTCGCGAATCGTGTCTCGGAGATACAAACGTCTATTCCTGAGGCTCAATGGCAGCATGTTCCATCGAATGACAATTCCGCAGATTTGGCAACGCGTGGCTTATCAGCACGTGAGCTCGCTGAATCTACTTTGTGGAAATCGGGCCCTGAGTGGCTCTCTCGACCTATCAGCGAGTGGCCACGCACTGAAATTCGATTGAGTCCAGATTCCCCACACGAACAACGTATACACACGCTGATTACTTGCCCTCAGGCAAATGTTTTGGATGAGCTAGTGCCCCGCGTCTCTGATTGGCGTCGTCTAATCAAGGTCACGACTTACCTTTTAAGTTCGACGAGACCATGGGAGCCTGATCATCCGCCTATCTCTTCGTACGCTAAACAAGCCATGATTATTTGGTTTCGCTGGCTGCAGTCTGTATTATTTGCTGACGAGCTAGCTGCTCTCCAGTTTGACGCTCCATTGCCTCGTCATAGCTCTTTGAAAACGTTATCACCTTTTATCGATGACCAAGGCGTTATACGAGTCGGCGGGCGGCTTGCCCATGCGTCACTCAGCTACGATGCCACTCATCCAGTTGCTCTCAAGGCCCACCCAGTGGTTCGACTTATAGTGCGAGACGCTCACCAGCGGTGTCGCCCACGGAGGCGTGTCGCTCACGCTCCAAACTTTACGCGATACGGTCTGGATACTTCAAGCGCGAAAACTCATCCGCTCCATAATATTCCATTGCGTAACCTGCACACGTCTCAAGGCTGAGACAGCTACGCAGTTAATGGGACATTTGCCAGCACCTCGAGTTCTGCAACCAGAGCGTCCGTTCCAACATTGTGGTGTCGACTACGCCGGTCCACTGCAGGTTCGTTATGGTAGCGGACGAGGTCGAAAGTCATATCCAGCCTATATTTCAGTTTTTGTGTGCTTCTCCGTAAAAGCTTTACACTTAGAATTAGTATCAGATTATTCTTCTAATGCGTTTGTAGCGGCTTTTAAACGATTTATTAGTCGTCAAGGCCTTCCTAGCGATGTCTACAGTGATCGGGGAACGACCTTCTGTGGTGCCAATACCGAGCTTAAGCAAGCGTTTGAGAGCGCTCTCCGAAGTTCAGAATTTCATTCTGTCTTGATCAAAGACCAGATTACTTGGCACTTTCTGCCTCCCGCTGCCCCTCACTTAGGAGGACTGTGGGAGGCAGGCGTCAAGAGCGTCAAACACCATTTAAAGCGGGCTTTAGGCGCTCATACTCCGACGTTCGAGGAGATGAGCACGCTTCTCTGTGAAATAGAGGCTTGCCTGAATTCGAGGCCTTTAATGCCTCTAACTGATAGTCTGACCGATTATGGGGCTCTCACACCCGGCCACTTTTTGATTGGCACCTCGTTGTCCGCAGTGCCCAGTCCATTTCTTCTCGATCTTGACACGAACCGTTTGTCGCGCTGGCAACTGTACCGGCAATTACTGGAGAGATTTTGGAGGGTGTGGTCCTCCGATTACCTCCGATCGTTGCAGCATCGCGCTAAGTGGCAGCGGCCACAACAAAACATTTCCGTCGGTCAACTAGTTTTAATGCAGATGCCTAATGCGCCTCCGACCAAATGGCCATTAGCTCGCATAGTAAAATGTATTCGAGGCGACGATGGATGCGTTCGTGTCGTCCATCTGAAAACCGCGTCTTCATCTTGGAATCATTGTGACTCACTCGAACCGGATAACCTGTTTCCTTTTCGTTCGTTAGGAACTGCGCGCCGATTCGCGGCTTTGCATTTACCGAAAAACGAACAAAATGTTTTCCGTTGATTTCATTGGACCTTTGCCGTGCTCCATAGCGGGTGTTCAATATATTTTCGTGATTATAGATATTTGATAAAATATATTCTTCTTTACCCGTTGAAAAGAATTACTACCCTAACTGCTTTAAATAAGATAAGTTGAAAGTAATTTCAGGAAGTCGGTAAGTCCGAAGGCGTCTTTTCGCTTCATAGTCTCAGTTCACCTCGCCTAAATGGGAGAGGGCGTTAAAAGAACATCAGATAACAGTTCGCTTTTCTTCAATACGCCATCCGTAGTCCCGTTGAGCGACAGGTGAGGGAAATTGGGAAACTTTTACGCATCTTTGTCAGAAATTCAAAAATTATTAAATATTACCACTCACTATAGCACCGGTTTTACACCGTACAAATTCCAGAATGGTTCTGTTCCTCGAGATGACATTCGTAGGGTTATTTCATTTCCGCAAAAGAGCGTGGAAGTCAATAATGACACTAAAATTATAACGGCGAGGGAAAATTTGAGAAAGTCCTTTTTACAACGTTGAAAAGCCCAAAAGAGCTATTTAAAGAACGCAGTTTTTATGCGAGTGCCTCATCTGTCAAGTTACTGACGATAAGCTGTAAAAAGTGCAACAATAATCCCTATACATAAAAATAAAGATAAACGTCAATGCGCCAGCCATCGGCCAATCTCTCTTAGCTCTAATGTAGCCAAGATATTTGAGAAAATAGTTTACAGTAGAATTTTCGGCTTTATACTTTGAAACGATATCATTGTTCCATAACAATTTCGTTTCATTAAAGGTAGGTCAGTTGATAATACATTACACGTTCTAACAAATTATATATATATATATATATATACAGGGTGCGTGCGAGGAGTCTGAACATAGGGCACGCTATGTTAAAGCTAGAACGCTCCTAATTGGTCAGTTCGATCGCCAACGCCTCTCCTCATTGGCAGCGAAGATACACGTCCAAATGCCATTACGAGTGTATGCGTATAAAGCACGCTCGTTTGTAAAAGATGCAATATCGATATTTTGTATCGATACTTCACGTCAAACGTCAAACTTTCACTTCAGACTTTTGAAGGTTAAGAAATACATAGTTTTATTCTCGTCATTTCTGCAGCTTTCTGGTTTCAATTAAAATTTGTCATTCTACAATTCCACAGAAATAGTGTATCATTCGCTACTAGACATTAGATAAGTATCGTGGCAATGATATATTAATTGTCTATTTTAAAAATAGTTTTAAACGATCTGATACTTTGTGCTTTATTTTCCCAGATCAAATCAGCGGATCTTAGATTCTCGAAATGTTTGAGAGTTGGATGTTTTAGTACAACAGAGTATGTGTCAATGAGAGAAATGTTTCTTAGTGCGGATTCGTCACTGGCCAGCTGTTTTATCTACAATTTTAAGAAGTACGCACTAGACTGATCCGTTGGAAAATGACCACTCTTCGAGGAAGTTAAAAGTGTTTATGCTGTGTTGTGATTTTTTGAAGGATGCAAGAAGGCAGCAAACTTTGTTCGCCACTTTGCATCCCAATAGGTAGATGCGTACGCGTAGATACGTAAAACGATTTGTTTAAGACGCGTTGCTCTTGTGTTTAAAAGAAGTGCTCTGCTCCTTTTTCCGGAACTGAACAAATTTTACTTCAAAAGTAAGTAGCATCCCTTAATTCTAGTAAAATAAGCTTTCCAAGTATGTACTTGTCATTTTCCTATTATAAAAACTGAAGACGTGAAGAGTACAATACAGTTTTGTCGACCTATCAGAAATGACCGAACTGGAAGCGATTCATATTTTACTTTTCACATCTTCAATTTTTGTGGCCGGAAAATTCCAAGTAGATTTGGAAAGCTTATTTTACCAGGATTAGCTGATGCTACTTACGGTGTAAGTAGACACAAATCAGTTAGCTGTTTTTTTGTAATTCATCCCATATTCGGTACCAACTGTAACCTGCCTATATTTTACGATTATTTTAAACATTAAAATTGAATTAAAAAACAACGTAAATGTCAAATTAATTAAATAAATGTCCGAAATGGCCACCAGCGGCAGCTGTACAGTATATGCAAGGCGGTTACAAAATTCTTCTTGCACTTTAAGCAACATTTCTTCGGTTATTGTTTGCAGAATATTAATTATGCAATTTTGTAAATCTTCTGCTGTATTTACAGGTGGTTTCTTATACAGCTTGTCTTTGACGTGGCCCCATAGGAAAAAGTCGAGTGGTGTGAGATCTGTAGCGACCAATCCCACGTCTTGGAAAAGTTTCATTAAGGTATCCAGTTACTGATATAACTCCCTGTGGAAGAACACCATCCTGCTGAAACCATATTCTTTGTGAACAATGTTGGCATCTCTATCTACAAAGTCCTGTTATTTCCTCGCTCCTCATCTCCTTCTACTAGTTCGTGGTGTTTATGAGGTTTGTATGGAAAGTATCCATTTTTTGGTTAACTTTCCTAACATACTTTTTGCTTAATCCAAATATTTAGACAATTCATCTTGTCGAAATACAGAGATTGTCATGGACTTCAGCATATATCATCAAATCAATCGTCATCCTCTGAAATTGCTCTTGTCGAATACTGTTTTTCAATGGGACTTTTGCTAACTTTTCCATTCGCTTCAAATTTGTCGATGATTATTTTTGTGGTTGATATCGAAGGGATCAAATTCTACTGAGAACCAATAACGAACTTATCGCATACGATTTCCACCATAGTACTGCTTAATTAGTTGTACCATTTCTTTTATTGCATACATAATTAGTTAAAAAAGTGAAATTTTATTTATACGATTTTCAAATGTATTAAATTCATGAACCTAAAGTTTAGAAATGTATGATGAATTTGGTACATTCAAAATTTAAAACCGCGAAATTTAAAAGTAGGATTACAAAGAGCGCAAGTTTGCATAGGTATTTTATGAGCAATCTGAAGCATTCAAAATGTAAACGCTCGAAATTCAAATATCGGTATTTCAAATGGCGTGTTCTGCTCTTGCTTTTGCCATAAAAAATTTGCATTTTACATAGCTCTTGTAAAACTTTATTATGGAAAGCTCTTATGGATAAAATGCAAAAGCAGAACACGCCATTTGAAATACCGATATTTAAATTTAGCGCCTTTACATATGATTGGTCATAAAATACCTATGCAAACTTGCGCCATCTGTAATACTAACAATTAAATATCGCGGCTTTAAATTTTGAATGTATGTACCAAATTTATCGTACATTTTCTACATTTTTAAACTTTAATTTCTTAGTGAACTTGATAAATTTTAAAATCTTATTAGTAAAATTACGCTTTATGGAATTATGTACTCAATATCAGAAATGGTTCAAGTAATTAAGTGGTACTATGGTGGAAATAGTATGCGTCAAGTTCGGGATTATTTTTCTGTACAATTTGAGGATAGTCCAATTTGAGGATAATCCAATCCCACCCATTTCAGGCATAAAAACAATCATCGACAGGTTTGAAGCGACTGGAAATGTTTGTTTAAGCCCCACTGAAAAAAATTCCCCAACAAGGGCTATTTCAGAGGAACAAGAGTTGATGATTTGTGCAGAGGTTCATGATGAGCACCACATTTCAACTCGACGAATTACCCAAATAGTGGGATTAAGCGAGAAGACAGTTCGGAAAGTCTTAAAAAAATGAATACATTCCATACAAACCACACAAACATCAACAATTAATTAGAGGCGATGAGGAGCAGCGAATGGAATTTTGCGAAAAAATAACTGACCTCGTAAACAGAGATGCAAACATCAGTAAAAACATTTGTTTTAGTGATGAGTGCACTTTTTTTGCAAGAGCGGCACCAAGTCGACAAAATTATAGATATTGGGCTCAAGAGAACCCAAGAGAATTGTTGGAAATAAGAACCCAATGCCCAATAAAAGTAAATGTCTGGGTTGGAATTGTTGGGTCGACAATAGTTGGACCAGTTTTCATTGTGGACAATCTGAATCGAGATATGTATCTGCAAATGCTGCAAGAAGTTGTGACTCCAACCCTTAAGCAATTGGAACAAGTGAGAACTATAGCAGATTTTGTCTATTCATATGTACAAAGGTCCGTTTAGTATTGTAAGTAAAACACAAATTTCTAGGAAAGCCAGTAAATATGGTTTCAACAGGACGGTGCCCCTCCGTATGGGATTAGACTGGTAACGCAGCACCTGAATGAAAATTTCCCACAGCGTTGGATAGGTTGTCACGGACCAGTGCAGTGGCCGCCACGATCCCCAGATCTCACACCACTCGACTTTTTTCTATGGGGCTATGCCAAAGACGAGCTGTATAAGAAAACCGCCTGTAAATACAGCAGAATATTTAAAAAATTGCATAATTAATATTCTGCAAACAATAACCGAAGAAATGTTGCTTATAGTGCAAGAAGAATTTTGTAACCGCCTTGCATATACTGCACAGCTGCCGCTCGTGGCCAGTTCGAACATTTATTAAATTAATTTGACATTTACGTTGTTTTTAAATTAAATTTTAATGTTTAAAATAATCGTAAAATACAGGCAGGTTACAGTTGGTACCGAATATGGGATGAATTACAAAAAAACAGCTGATTTGCGTCTACTTCTAAAGTAAGTAGCATCAGCTAATTCTGGTGAAATAAGCTTTCCAAATATGTACTTGGAATTTTCCGGCCACAAAAATTGAAGACGTGAACAGTAAAATATGAATCGCTTCCAGTTCGGTCATTTCTGATAGGTCGACAAAACTGTATTGTACTCTTCACGTCTTCAGTTTTTATAATAGGAAAATGACAAGTACATACTTGGAAAGCTTATTTTACTAGAATTAAGGGATGCTACTTACTTTTGAAGTAAAATTTGTTCAGTTCCGGAAAAAGGAGCAGAGCACTTTTAAACACAAGAGCAACGCGTCTTAAACAAATCGTTTTACGTATCTACGCGTACGCATCTACCTATTGGGATGGAAAGTGGCGAACAAAGTTTGCTGCCATCTTGCATCCTTCAAAAAATCACAACACAGCATAAACACTTTTAACTTCCTCGAAGAGTGGAAAACAGCTGGCCAGTGACGAATCCGCACTAAGAAACATTTCTCTCATTGACACACACTCTGTTGTACTAAAACATCCAACTCTCAAACATTTCGAAAATCTAAGATCCGCTGATTTGATCTGGGAAAATAAAGCACAAAGTATCAGATCGTTTAAAACTATTTTTAAAATAGACACTTAATAAATCATTGCTACGATACTTATCTAATGTCTAGTAGCGAATGATACACTATTTCTGTGGAATTGTAGAATGACAAATTTTAATTGAAACCAGAAAGCTGCAGAAATGACGAGAATAAAACTATGTATTTCTTAACTTTCAAAAGTCTGAAGTGAAAGTTTGATGTTTGACGTGAAGTATCGATACAAAATATCGATATTGCATCTTTTACAAACGAGCGTGCTTTATACGCATACACTCGTAATGGCATTTGGACGTGTATCTTCGCTGCCAATGAGGAGAGGCGTTGGCAATCGAACTGACCAATTAGGAGCGTTCTAGCTTTAACATAGCGTGCCCTATGTTCAGACTCCTCGCACGCACCCTGTATTTATATATATAACTCTCTGTCGCTGGTGAGTAATCACATTAGACGTGTTAATTTTGGCTCCTGTAATAATTCACAAATTCTCACCGAAATCTTTTTCTCCGAGCGAGAAACTGTTTTCCAGCTGGTGCACCGAACATGGAAAAGCATACCAGTGTAACACTTTTTGGTGTCAACCTGATGTAAATTCCACGGTACGCTGTTATGGAAAACCTGAAAAGCAATTTTCACCATTACCACCGTCCACGTGTGGTCATATCGGAGCAAGTCCAATTTGCGCATGATCGCCGAAGTCAAGTCACGGGGGTGATAACAAATATGTCAGCCTCCAGCTACCTGTCATCGTACATACATCTTGCACTCATAAGGTACATTCATGTAATGCCAAGAAGTCCCGGACCAAAACGGATCGCATTATTTGCGCCAAGTGCCATAAGTCCGTGGTCGATCGTTCTACTTGTCTTTCATGCGAGAAGTCATTTCACGAGTCGTGTGCTCGGTCATATATTAGCGGCAAAGCGGAGACCGAGTATTGCGTGCGATCCCTGTCACACCTTCTTCACTCGCGCCCCTCCTTCACGAGCTCCGCGGCCACGTGTGATCTATCCCTTCCCACGGCTCATTTCGTCTCTCCTTCGTCAAACCCATCGACTACACGGAAAAAAATAGAACGTCGCTCCAGCGAGATTGCCCAGCTAAAATAGCTTCCCACTGTCCAGCAGATCGCGAGTAAAGACGTAAAATGACAATTAAAATTCGAAATCCTCAAATTTTTTTTTCTATAAATAGGTATACTTTTCTTATGTCTTTAAGAATATTTCTACATAATTTCTAGACGATGTGGTTATTTATATTATTTTTATATGATTTTTTAAAGTCGTTAATAGTGAAAAAATCACTACTTTATTCATTTTAAGGCTTCCGTATTGATTACCGTGTTAGATACGACAAAAATGCACTAAACCTTTTTTGTAGAGCACAAAATTTCTTACAAAAAAGTCAGTGAGAACAATAGTCTAATGTTAATAGATACGTCACGAATAAAATAACTATCTCTGTTCTAAAATTTCAATGATTTTTTCAATAATGTCTGATGTTTTTCATGCCGTACATATTAACATTAGACTATGGCTCTCAGTGACTTTTTTGTAGAAAATTTTGTGCTCTACAAAAAAGGTTTAGTGCATTTTTGTCGTATCTAACACGGTAAGCAATACGGAAGCCTTAAAATGAAACAAGTAGTGATTTTTTCACTATTAACGACTTTATTAAATCATATAAAAATAATATAAATAACCACATCGTCTAGAAATTATGTAGAAATATTCTTAAAGACATAAGAAAAGTATACCTATTTATAGAAAAAAAAAAATTTGAGGATGTCGAATTTTAATTGTCATTTTACGTCTTTACTCGCGATCTGCTGGACAGTGGGAAGCTATTTTAGCTGGACAATCTCGCTGGAGCGACGTTCTAGTTTTTTCCGTGTAGTCATCGTATTATATTAGCTCCGTCTCACATACTTACGGCAAGCTCGCCTGCGAAGGAACTACTATCCGTTGCGCCTACAGTGTCCGCTCCTGCACTATCTAGCATGGATCTCTCTAATGATCAGTTCTCGCAAATACTTAACGCTATGCAAGAGCTGAAAACTGATTTGAAAACGGATTATATGCAGACATTTTAAAATTACTAAAATGGAGCCAAAGCGTGCTCCATCTACGTATTCCGCTGCTGCTAGCTCCGCAGCTACTTCTAGATATTTCTCTTTTATTATTATTTCGCAAATCCTTCGTCGATTCTTCCCAAACCCTATATGTAAATGAATTTTTACCCTCTTCCACCTATGCGTTACTAAGAAAAGCCAAGCAAGCTGCTAAAAATGCGGGGTACAAGCGTGTCTGGGCCCGTGATGGTAACGTTTTTGTGCGAAAAGATGGAGGGATCCCAGAAATACTAATTGCGACCGAATTATATCTAAGAAACATTGTCTGACAACTAGTGCTTTCTTCGTCACAAAATGTAACTGCCGATAGATCTTCTTTCTTAAACATTCTTGCGCAAATGTCAACTCACACCATGCACATTTGCATGATGGCGAAATACTACGATCTGAATGTTCGACCCATATCCTGGCAGTCACAGAAACTTGGCTTACCCCTCTCATGGATTCCTCTTGCGTATCTATAAGCGATTATCACTTTGTTAGAAATGATCGAGCGCTCTGCGATGAAGGAGAGACGCGTTACGCACAAAGCGGCGGTGTTGGTTGCTATCTGCACAAATCTCTGTCGTACAGCATCCTTGAATGCTCAATATCCTCCAACATCAATACACCTGAATATCTTTTTCCCGATATCAAATCGTCGTCGAGGAAAGCTCTACTTATAATAATGTACCGTCGCCCGCGTGGTCATCTTTTTGCTGATTTTTTAGTTAAGTTTAATGCCTATATTTCCATGTACAAAGATATTATTGTAACAGGCGACCTAAATTCTAATTTACTCTAAAATACATTCGATTCAACATATGTCAAAAATTTTATCAACGATTACTCGCTCTACTCTTTACCTTTCGGGCCGACTTACCAATCCGGAACTTCTTATTCACAACTCGATGTTATGATTGTAGATTCCCGTGATAAGATTATTCGTTTTTCTAAATCTACTTCATCATTCGCCGCCGGCCACAGTCTTATAACTATTAGATATGAATTTACGAACCTGAATAGTATACCCAAAGTTTATTACCTATCGTAATTTCTCTCATTGTGACTACTCCGCTCTGGAAAGCGATCTTTCTTCCTTACTCCAACATAAGCTTCTTGACTTATCTACACCTGGGCGAAATCCTTGTTTATCAAACCCTGATTATTGCGATCCTACATTAAATGTTAGAATACTATACGATAGTATATCCGTAGTGTTAAATAAACATGCACCTTTCGTTACAAAACGTATTCTTCACCGTTCTATACCATGGCTTACGCCTGACCTGTGTGCCAAAATTAAAGAACGTGACATATTGTATATGCCGGCTAAACGAACGTGAAATCAAACTCTTTTTTTTCAGTATCAAAACCTGCGACGCGAAATTAAAAATTTGCCTAAGGCCAAAAAAAATCGATATTTAGCAGATCTAGTTGTCGAGCAAACGAGTCCTAATAAGCTGTGGTCTTGTTTACGGAAGCTACTTGCAAATCCGCCTTCACAGTCTGCTCTTCCTCACTTTACCCTCACTCTATTAAATTGTCATTTCGCTTAAATATCATCCTCTCATCCTTCCTGTGACCTTCAAACCCTTAATAACAATATACTTCGCCCACTATCTTTATATCTTCCCACCTTCACTTCTCCTAATTTGCTGTAATGAAGTAATTTCTGGTATAAATCATGTTCTGCACAAATCACGCGGACCCAACCCGGATCACCTCCCTATGGCTCATCTCAAATCTATGTTTTCACTCTTAGCTCCATATCTCACTGCCATCTTCAATTTTTCGCTTACATCCGGACACTTCCCACAGATCTGGAAAGCATCTTATATCATCCCTTTAAAGAAAATTGCAAATCCACTCAGTCCATTTGACACTCGACCAATCACAAATCCCCCTCATCACAGTAAGGTCATCGACTCCATCGCCATGAAACAAATCACGAAATTCCTAGAAGAAAATAGCCTACTTCACCCCAAACAGTGTGGTTTTCGTAAATTTTACAGTACGCAAACCGCACGCTACATCTTATGGATGACGTCCGCCTGGGTGTCGATCGTAGGGACATTATGGTCTTAGTATTATTCGACTTCTCGAAAGCCTTTGATACCCCGAGTTGCAGTATAATCATAACGTGCCTGCGTGACATTGGCTTCGAGGAGTCAGCCTTGAGATGAATTCACTCGTTTCTGACAGATCGTTCCCATATGATAATCGGGTTAAATGACAAATCATCTGATCCTGAGTTTGTCACATAGGAGAAGTCGTTTAAGCGAAATTATTCGCAATATAAATAGCGATATCGCCGAACTAGTCAAATGGTCGCATGACTATGGGCTCACACTATATTTGCGTAAGACCCAGGCCATCATCCTCGGGTCGTCGCAAAATATCTCTGACATCAAAGAGCTCTCTTTACCACCACTCACGATTGGGCCAAATACCATACCATACGTAGGTGTAATAATTACGTCTGATCTTGCATGGAATCGTCACGTTAACTCCATCTCTTCCAAAGTATATAATGTCCTCTACAGGCTAAGATTTCGCGGTGCTTTTCTTCCTTCATCCATCAAACGCTCTCTTGTTAACTCACTAATTATCCCTCATCTCGACTATGCTTCCCTTATTATTGCCGACCTCAGTGGATATTTAAAACACCAAACTCCAACGCCTACAAAATGTAGCTTTACGTTATGTCTATCGCTTACGTCGTGACGAGAGGTTAGCCCCGTTCCGGAAGAAAAGCAAATTGGCTTACTATTGCATCAAGGCGACAGCTATTCCTTGGTTATCTAACCTACTACCTCCTATCTGGCTGATAGGTTTATACCCTACAATGACTCTGTACGTCGATCATGACGCCATCTGTCTTCTCGCTTTTCCCTCCCTATTCCACGTACCAACATCTTCGCTCGCTCATTCTGTATTTCAGCGATAGGCTTCTGGAACTCCCTCGTCATTCTCACTCTCCGCAAACCGTTATCTAGTGTAGTTTTAAAAATTGTGATTATCGCTCTTTTGTTAACGATTTTAATATTCAACTTCGCCTTAAACTTCCTAACTTAATATCACCCGAATCTAATAACTATCTATCTCACTTCGAACCTGTCGAGCCAAACTCGAGCCTAACCACATTGTACGAGTGTATTAATGAAGCTCTAAATACTCATGCGCCGTTTGTTACAAAGCAAATTATACATCGTTCAATACCTTGGATAACCGCCGATTTGAGAGCTAGAATTAAGGAACGTGATAAATTGTTTACCCGAGCTAAGCGATCGCGAAATTTGTTACTTCTTGAGCAGAATAGGAAACTATGTCGCGAACTTAAAAATGTATTAAAAACTGAGGAAAGTCGCTATTTAGCAAATTTTGTGTCTCAACAAACCAATCTGAATAAACTCTGGTCTTGCCTTAGAAATCTAGGACTAGCTAATGTATCATCGCAGTCGGCCCTGCATCACTTGTCCTCCAGCCATTCTTAACCGTCATTTTGCTCAAGTCTCATCAGCTCATCCACCATGCGATCAAGAGTCACTCGATATCATTATGCATCGACCATTACCTGGTACTCACCCGACTTTCACCTTTTCTCCCATCACTTGTCAAGAAGTTTTGAGTAGCCTTAACTACATTTCAAACAAGTCACGTGGACTAAACTCTGACTCCCTTTGTCTGGCGCACCTTAAACTACTTTTCCATGTCATATTACCCTATTTGACTCATATCTTTAATCAATCCTTTTCTAGAGGTATCTTCCCATCTATCTAGAAATCATCTTACATCATACCACTGAATAAAACTGCCAATCCTGTAAATCTATCCGACACCCGTCCAATTGCAAACCCACCCCACCTCTCCAAGACTAGGCATACACAAAGGCTACGTTACCATCCTAGTCCTGTTTGTCTTCTCTAAGGCCTTCGACTCTCTTAGTCACTCTGCCATCCTTACCTGCTTACGTGATCTAGGCTTTGAGGACTCTGCGCTTCAATGGATGATCATTCCTTTCAGGTCGATCTCAATCGATTATTGGATTGGATGGACAGACATCCCAACATGAGCACACTACATCAGAAGTTCCTCAAGGTACTAGTCTTGGTCCGATTCTCTTCATCGTCGTCATTAACACCTTATTCACAAGACTTCGCTACTATCGAAATACTACCATCATTTTTCCTGACGACACCCAGTTCTATCTTTCCATCCCAATAAGCTGTCTTATTGATACCATAAGACGTATTAATAGCGATATAGCCGAACTTCTAAAATGATCCAAAGAATATGGGCTTACGCTCAACGTACGCAAAACTCAAGCCATTATCATCGGTTCTACTCAGAATCTTGCTACCATCCAGAACCTATCCTTACCGTTAATTGTGGTTGGAAATGATACAATTCCATACTCTAGTGAAGTGGCAGATCTGGGTGTAATTATCGCTTCCGGTCTCTCATGGAATCGACATGTCAACTCAATATCATCTAAAGTTCATAATGTCCTTTATCGACTGAAATACCGTGGATCGTTCCTACCTCCATCTATCAAACTATCACTTGTCAACTCTTTAGTAATTCCGCATATCGACTATGCTACTCTCGTTACTGCCGATCTTTCGGGCTACCTTAACGTTAAATTACAGCGTTTGCAAAATGCCGCCCTTGGGTTCATCTATTGACTACAGCGGGACGATAAGCTTGCGCCTTTCAGAAAGAAAGCAAATTGGTTGTCCATCCCGTCTAGAAGACACTACTTCCTTGGTAACCTTGTTCATCAGATCATCACCACCAACCAGCCATTCTATATGTCATCCATCCATATGCTACCAACCCCCCGCACAAACATTTTCGCACGTTCATTCTGGATTAAGGCCATACAATATTGGAATTCCCTTCCCCATAATTTGCAACCATTTCATCTCCGACATGTTTTCGTAATCACCTGTTCTCATTTTTAACTATGTCAGACCAAATATAGCGACCAAGTATCTTACATTGTAGGCTCTAATTTAACAGCAACTATTACATAATAATTCAAAATCTAGTTTATGTATCATTGGTTATACTTTGCGTTTGATGATTTAGAATTTAAAATTTAGTAATATAAGAGAGATATATATTGTTAATAACTGTGTATCTTCACATCCTGACGGAAGATTTGTAACGGCAGGATGCCTTGTGATTTGTCCACGGCTCTTGGAGACCAGGACAATAATAAATTGTTGTCAGTCAGTCTCTCTCTCTCTCTCTCTCTCTCTCTCTCTCTCTCTCTCTCTCTCTCTCTCTCTCTCTCTCTCTCTCTTTGTTACAACTCATGGATGAAGTACGTTTGGGTATAGACCGTGGAGCGAATACTATACTAGTCTTATTTGATTTCCCGAAAGCCTTCGACTCTCTGAATCATTCAGTAATTTTAACCTGTCTCCGAGACATGGGCTTCGAGGAATCAACATTGAGATGGCTACACTCCTTTCTGACAAATCGTTCGCATGCAATAATTGGCCTTAATGGCTCAGCATCCGACCTAGAGTATACTACTACTGGTGTGCCCCAAGGCTCAAGCTTGTGACCGTTATTATTCATTATTGTTATAAATACTCTATTCTCTAGACCGCGATACAATGGTCATCTTTGTCGACGACACTCAATTTTACTTATCGACTCCAATATGTCGTCTAAATGATACGATACGCAATATAAACCATGATATTGCCGAGCTTCTAAGATGGTCCCACGATTATGGTCTTATCTTAAACACGCGCAGAACTCAGGCTATCATACTCGACTGATCGCAAAATCTCGCTATCATCAGTTACCTCACTATACCACCGATTATTGTTGGGTCTGACGTAATACCTTATTCCAAACAAGTAAAAGACCCGGGTGTGATAATTACGTCTTATCTAACATGGAATCGCCATGTCAACACGATCTCATCTAAGGTTCACAATGTTTTATACAGATTAAAATATCGTGGGGCTTTCCTTCCGTCATCCATCAAACTACCCCTTGTTAACTCACTAGTCATCCCACACCTCGAGTGTGCCTCCCTTGTCACCAATGATCTCTCTGCATATCTCAATACAAAACTGCAACGCCTTCAGAACGCTGCTCTGAGATGTGTTTTTCGTCTGCGGCGCGATGAAAGATTGACGCCTTATCGACAGAAAGCTAACTGGCTTACTGTAGTGTCGAGGCGGCAGTATTTTCTTGGTAACTTGAGGCATCAAATCATTACCACTTCTCAGCCTTCATATCTGGCTGA
Organism: Trichopria drosophilae; assembly: GCA_030407085.1. Lineage (NCBI taxonomy): Eukaryota > Metazoa > Arthropoda > Insecta > Hymenoptera > Diapriidae > Trichopria > Trichopria drosophilae. The sequence goes on along the minus strand of CM059584.1, from coordinate 65,945,154 downwards.
TAAATTCATCCCCATCAGTGAATCCATACGCCGATCAACACGCCATCAAACATCTAGTTTCTCACTTGCCATTCCATGCACCGACATTTATGCTCATTCATCCTGGATCACTGCAATTCATTTTTGGAATTCACTCTCACGACATATCCATGTACTTGCCTCTTTGTCATCATTCCGCACGAATCTCTTTTCCCACCCGTTCATGGCGGAACAAAACTAAAGCCCAAGGTTTGTCTGCGGCGACGACTTTTTTACCTTATTATATAATTATATTTTTCTTATTTATTTTTCCGTAGTTTATTATCTTCGTTATTAGTTTGCAATAAATGTACGTATGCGACATAGCACCGTGACGCAGAGACTGTATTGCGATCACATCCTGTCCGAAGCATTGTCAGGATGTCGTTTAAATTTGTCCACGGTTCGTTTGTGGCCAGGACGTTAATAAATATGATTTCAATCAATCAATCTCTCTTTCTCTCTCCTGCTAATATCAGCATTTCCTCTTCTCATTTTTATCCCTTTTTTTAGATTGTCTAACAGTTTTTTCCCTTCATTCTTATATACTACTCCAACTTACCACCTCTCAGCTCCCAGTGACGGTGCCCTTGAAGCATGCAAAGGTTCCATGAAAATGTCGACAAAAACGGCCTTCAGGACTTCATTCGAGTACATATGAAGGTTCACAATCCGTTAACATCAAAATCGAAACCTATTCTATTCTTGGGTTATAGCAAAATTAAATTTTTCCAATAATAATGAGTGGTAAAATAGCGTTTCAGTTAGTGCCTTTAATTTTTATGTATTTTTTATGTTTGTATATAAATTTTTATATATTTCGATAAACTGGACATGAAGTTGATAGATAGTACTCACGTCTATCATGATTTATTTAAAAATGTAGAAAAAACGTCATTCAGAAATGTATTCTTCCAAAATTACAGATTTTGCAAGGTTTCGTGAACCGTGTATTTTGGAACGGAATCGTTCCTCTCCTTTGGCGAGAAACAGCACTTCTATGGCCAATTAAACTTAAAATAGTTCCGAAACATTATCAAGGAGTTAATGAAATTTGTGCCATTTTGCATTCAAAGTAATGGATAAAATTGTAAAATGTTGAAGTCAGATCCGAATTTGATAAATATATTCGCCAATTACACAAAACGTTCAGTGCTCTTAAAATTTCAGAAACATTAAAACTACATGTTATTTTAAATTTGAAACAATGTTTACAGTTCTTGCCAAACTTGGTCTGAGCATTTGGTCTGAACAAGCCGTCGTGTTCATACAAATTTTTTAAAATATTAGAATAGGTACAAAATAAATATAATAAAAGATTAATCGTATCTACTTAGGTTAAAAAAGGCAGTTGTAGCGTTTTCCTCCGACATATTTAATTCTTAACATCACGTAATACTTTCTGTTCTGATTCAGATAATAATAACATTGAAATAACAAAGCAGTAGAATAGAAAAAACATTAAAATAAGAAATGAAAATACAAAAATGTTTAAAAATAAAAAAAAATTGGGTCTAGTTTACAACCACGACCTCGTTAGGCCTGGGGAAAGCTGAGAGTGGTATATGCGATCTATTTCTTATTCACGATAAAAGATACATTGTGCACTTGGGTTATTTCGTTTATTTGATTTCATATTATCTGCTATTTTTAAAACATTACAAGAACTTCGACAATACATTAAGTATATTTTTATTCGAACTTCTTTTTTATTATAAGCTTCATATTTTCAAAGGTACCTTTAACAGCATTTTTGGTTTGTATTTATTTGATACATTTTAAATTAATCATAATACACCGTCAAGTATAACTACCAACTTCATGTCCAGTTTATCAAAATATATAAAAGTATATAACAAACATAAAAAAATAGATAAAAATTAAAGAGGGTATCCTGAAACCAGACGTTTTTATTGAAAAAATTTAATTTTGCGATAACTCGAGAACAGAATCAGTTTTTATTTTGGTATTAAAGGTTTTTGAACCTTGGAATGTACACGAATAAAGTCCTGAAGACTGTTTTTGTCGACATTTTCATGGAACCTTTGCATGCTTCAAGCACACCCGCAGTTCAATCACCCTTTCATGCATACCCACTTTTTCTTCAAATCTCACCTCTTTCACTTTTATCTGTTCTTCTTACACCAGTTATAATCCCTCCTTTCGCTCTCCCTTGGTTACACTCTCGCCTCGCTGGTTAACATATCGACCTCCATCTCTCTGGCAGCCTTTCTTTTAAGCTCCCCCACCCTTGTTCCTCTACCCATGTTTCTGTCAATCCCATTATCTCAAATCCTTTCAAAAAGATCGTTTCAAAAATCTTCTTTTTTCTTTAAACCTGCTACGTTCCGTGTCACACCTCTTACTCTCTTTTTTCTAGATTTTGACTCTTTTTCTTCGTTTCTTTTTTATTTCACCCTTCTTCTGTCTCTCCCTCTCTTCTCACTCCCTCCCCTTGATCTGTCTTTCCCTCCATTCATCCTGTATCTCATTCACTCTCCAAAACTCCTTTTCTCTCATAATTCTCATTCTTTTATCCCACACTTACGGCTATCCATTCAGATACCTCTTCCCTAAACCCACTATTATATTATTTCCTTTATGTCCTTCACACTTCATCCATTCTCTTATTTCATGCTGCATCTCCCTCTCCTCTCTCAATAGATCATCGTCTACATATGCTTTATCCATTGCACTACCTTTTAATACTTTACTTTTTTTTAATATTTCCGTCTTACTCAGTTTAGCTATAATTATCTTTGCGTTTTCTCTTTTTATTACGTACGACTCCTCTGTTTCTACCTGTCTCTATTTCATTCCAATCTCATTGAACACACGATTCACTACATGCATTCCTCTTATTACAATATTCCTTTTCTTCTCTCTTCGTTCCATTTCTTCATATCTTTTCTTCTCCACCCTTAGTTCTTTTCGCATTTCGTCCCTCTCTTTTTTCATATCAACATCTCTTTTCATCATTTCATAAACTCAGAAAATTTAAAATTATGACCTGAGGATCATATATATTGTTCATATAGTCGTTTTTTAATATAACGTTTCGTTTGTACAACATATATGTAACATGGCATTCCCTGCAATCTATCTTGTAGATGATAGATATTTGATCTCATTATTTTGTCAACTTCTATTTTTGTTTTAAATATTGTCTCCAGAGTGTTAAACTTTTTATTAACTACTGAAATATCAAACTGTATGTACATCATGTTTTATCCTATTATTAAATTTATTAATATATGGAATTATTATAATTTTGGAATAATCTGGTTTTTCGTTATTTTTATTTTCTTTTTCATTCTAATTATTTTCATTCTGGTCTTTATTGTGTGATGTACGAGACTTGCATTATACTTATTTTTAATTAAAAGTTGTTCAATATACATCAAATTTTTATGATGGAATTTTTGGTATTCCTTTCGATGAACCTCAAAAAAAATGACTCACACTTTATCGTATTATTTTTGGCCCCTGATTGATGACGAAATTGTTTCAAACAAACAATGTAGAGCGGAAAATTCTCTGCAAGAAAAGGTTATATACACTTTCTACCTAATGTGTACAGTAAGCTCGTATATAAGTATCGAACGTGGCCATGAAGGATTCTCCTGAAGTATGTGCATTTATTATACTTCCCGAGTCGCAATTTAACTTCTCATTTAGTCCTCAAAATTCTCCTAACTTCGAGACTTTAAGAGAATCAAAAGAGAACTTGTATACAATGTAATGTAAGTTCTCATTTGGCCCTCGAAAGGTGCGCAAATTTCCAAATCTGCACGTTGTGAGTACTAAATGAGGGTTTGAATAGATTCTCAATTAAGCCTAGTCGATCCCCCACTTACAGTTCTCCGTTCTAATGCGCATGTGTCACCCATGTGCGAAATGAGCAACGATATATGTTGTAAGCGGGGCCAAATTTGGAACTCCAACGAGTTGGATTAGTCAGTTCGTAAAACGTCGTACTAGTTCCAATGTATTCCTGTAAATAAAAATATTAATTTCTAATTCGTCGTGAAAACGACGAGTTAGTTCTTAGTCGGAGGAGGGAAATTTCACCCGACACAAAAAGGTAAAAGTGACGAGATCGTCCTCCGGCCGGAGTTGTCGCGACGATGCCCACACTTCAAGGAACGCGTGCGGTACCTCGTATGCGGTTCGGTGACGCGCTCCTAGCGGCTACTACAGAATCCTTCGCCACTGTACTAAGATTTCGGGGCTGCTTCTGTACCATGTGCCGCGAGATATTACTCTAAGAAACTTACAGTCTCAGACTGTGAAAATGCTCTACGATGAGACACCAAAACTACGATGCATTCTTCGAGGCTTGCTCCCGCCTAAGTTATACTTTTTAGACTAGGGCTCTCGCGGATTTTTTTGTAGGAAATTAACTCCTCTACAAAAAAAAGGTTTAGTAAATTGTTGCTCTAACCTGCACCGTTTTCGATACGGTCGATATTCGATCGGCAATATTTTGTGTGAAATGAATTCGCCAGGCTTGGACCGATGTTGGGTTAAGAATGTTTCCATTGCTGGGCTGAGATTTAGCACTGTCACTTTGCCAGGCTTGGTCCGATACTCGGGACGGTTTTGGGTCGACCTGGGCCGACGATCGGGAGAAATGCCTATAAGATCAATTTGCCAGGCCTGGCCCGACGCGTTTGCCACTTTTCAGCCAAAGTTTGGCAATTTGTTATAGCCAGTATCGGATACCAATGCTGGCCCGATTTTGGCAAAGTGAAGTTTCCGACGTTGGGCCAGCATCGGTAGCTGAAAGTCGGCTGTCAACGCTGGGCCAATACTGGGCTGTATGTTCAGCCATATGTATAGTGCACGCGGTTTTTTCGAAGTAAAATATTTCTTATTAGATTGACTACCGAATAAGTGATTTTGGATAAATTCTGCAGATAGGAAATAGTTAAAAATAGAATTGAATTGTAGGTTAGAGATGTGATGGGTTCACGTCGGCATCTATGCCTAGTGTTTTGTACTGGTCTCGAAAAGACCTTTCAAATGAGCTTCCACTCGACCCATGTTGCCATTTAAGATATTCATCCCCTCTCATGCCCTATGCCCCCCTTGAGGCGGGAGGGGGGGGGGGTTGGAACCCCGCAGAAAAAATAGATTTTTTAAAAAATCGTTTCACGTGTTTCAACGATTTTCGAAATATCTTTTCATTCAAAAGTTACAGGACCGTTTCCATGCTTTTCGGACATCCTGTATATATATAATTACAGTAACATTCGACGGCGTCAGTCTTAGTCTGCTCGAACTGAACGACGCGAAGGTCCGGAGTTCGAATCCCCGTCCGTGCAATTTTCTCTCCTTATGTCCAGTGTGGAATAACCGGGGAATCTTGCTGGGCGAAGGTACGTATTTGGGACCGTTGCCGACCCCCGTCGGCATTTATCGGTACCGTCAGCTACTTATCCGCGGTCGGTATGTCGTGGATCTTATCTCGGATTAAGATGGGATAAGCCCCGCGTCGTACTCGCTATGGCACAGACCGCCGAATCTGCTGGTGGTACCGATATTCGGTTAGGGGGGATTGGCTCTGGATGGGTGTTGTGTTGCGTATCTGCCTGGTTCTGTCATGTACCGTTCTGTATTTGTCCTGTACCTTTCCACCCGAGAGCCGACCCGCGAATAGACTACTAATTGTCATTAATACGGGGGAAAATTACCTGTCCTTTGTCCTTTTGTCCAGTAACCTTCAAAACAGATTTATTACAAAATTAAATAATTTCATAATAGACAATCTAAGAGATAACTTAAACTTAAGCGTCCATATCTTTTAGTATATAAAACTTTCAAAATACAGTTAACCGTTTAATAATTTCATTAACATTTAAGACAAATTATGTATTAATATTATTATAATGTATTAATTAATTTTAGGAGTGAAAATTCTCCAACTAATTAATATTTTGATTTATTTAAAAAAAAATAAAAATATTCTGTTCTACTAATTGAAAAAGATAATTTAACACTCTGTATCGAAATTTTGTATCATATAAACTTTTTAAAATATAGTTAACATTTGAGTAAGTTTTTTGATGCATATTTAAAACAAATTTAACGTTAAATAATTTTTTGAAATATTGATTCAAATAGACAACAGAAAATTCTGTGTAGAGACTAACAGAGTATGTAATGAGAATATTTAAAATTTGTAAAAATCAAACAGCGAGGACGAAAGAGAACTGAGACAGAAGCTAGATTAGAGAATAGAGACGATAAAAAGCGGACTGAATAGTAGTTAAGAGAACGAAATGAGGACATCAACGACTAAATAGTACCAAAAGTGAACTTTATCAGTCCTATGGAGATCCAAATGAGAACTTAAGTTTCGACTCGTGTTGTATTCTGTGTAGTTAATTACTGTGACACTAGGCGTGGTTCGATCGTCACACGTACTTATTGGTAATAGGTTAGGATAGTGTAAAAAGAGGGGTCTCTGGGCGGATTACTTACATCCTTTAGCTTTGAAATGCGTGAACATAGGTGGTTATTGCGTCATGGGGGGCTCCGCCCCAGACCCGCCTTTTAATAATGCCCTAACCTCCAACCAATATTTGATCATTTCGATTATTACATGGAATTATTGGTTGGAGGGTAGGGTAGTATTAAAAGAAGGTCTGGGGAACCCCCCCCCCCCTTCCACCATGCAAGCACCCCTAGGTGATAATATAGACATCTAGAATTTAGAGTACATGTGTAGGTATGCGTGCGTGTGTGTGTGTGTGTGTGTGTGTGTGTGTGTGTGTGTGTGTGTGTGTGTGTGTGTGTGTGTGTGTGTGTGTGTGTGTGTGTGTGTGTGTGTGTGTGTGTGTGTGTGTGTGTGTGTGTGTGTGTGTGTGTGTGTGTGTGTGTGTGTGTGTGTGTGTGTGTGTGTGTGTGTGTGTGTGTGTGTGTGTGTGTGTGTGTGTGTGTGTGTGTGTGTGTGTGTGTGTGTGTGCGCGTGTGCGTGGGTGGGTGCGTGCGTGCGTGCGTGCGTGCGTGTGTGTGTGCACGCGCACGCGTGTAGTGGCATTTTAAGCATCTAAACAAGGATCATCTACGTTTTCGAATTCATTATTAACGGGTAGTGCTTTTCGAAATTCGTCCTCTTTGGTTCCATACTTTGACGCGTTTGCACGTACTTCCCGCCAGGTCCGTTCAATTCCCTGAGTGTCCATGAAATGAAACCTTCATCGGATAAACAATCGTAAGCCTTCCATTTGTCGGACATGATACTGGTTCCGGGAAGAATCCAATCTGTAATGCACTGTAATAATGTTTCTTTTGTGCGGTCTGGAACAGGAACAAGGAAATTTTTTTTAACTTCGTTCATATCAACCAAACACCCATTTGCCCGTGATTAACCGACCACGATTACATTTACGTTTCCCAAATTTAGCTTCGGCGATTTCAAATATAACATCGGGGACATCTAACTTTTCAGAATTTTTCTCAGCCCAATAAAAACAAAATTCCCTGCGAAAAGAACTCCAACGTACGATCGTAGTTCAGATCAGACCATATTTAAATCATTTTTTATAAAATCCCATATTGTAATTGGTAGCCAAAGAAAATGTGCAATGAAAATGCTGTTTTCTTAGTTTTTAATTTGATTTTAATTTTATTTATATTTTGTCTATTCATAAATTCTTTTAGAATGTCAAAAGATAAATCTCATTTCAAAATTGTTACTAACTTAAATTTTTCCAATTTTAGTTTTCTAATAATTAAATATAAATCATTTACTTCTAATTATAAAGTGTTGAATAGAAATCTTCTTTTTAACTTGAGGAATTTCACTCCGGCATTCTTCATAAAGAAAAAAGCTGTCTTTTTAAAAGTCCTCAAAAGATGTTTTGGATGGAACTGGTTACTCAAACAACTTCTTAAAAATCTAAGACGTTCATCATATTGTAACACACGCACACGCACACGCACACGCACACGCACACGCACACGCACACGCATACGCACACGCACACGCACACGCACACCCACACACACACACACACACACACACACACACACACACACACACACACACACACACACACACACACACACACACACACACACACACACACACACACATATATATATATATACAGGGTGTCCCAAAAGTTTGAAATCGGTCTTGTAACTTTTGAAAGAAAAAAAATTTTTTAAATTGTTGATACACGTGAAACGATTTTTCAAAAAAGCTATATTTTTTTAGGGGTTCCAACTCCCACACAAAGCGAGTATTTTCTTGTGGTGATACCTCAAAGATATGGTATACACGACGAAACCTGCCAACTTGCAAGAACTACGAGGACGAATAATCCAGGAAGTACATCTTATTTCAAGAAATATGAAAGTATTGGGCGAATTCTATTTAAGACTGGGCAGTGTCAGGAAGTTGCAGGTGCTCAATTTGAGCACATGAAATAAATTATTTTGCAATACACTTTTTAACCGCGATCAATACTATAGAAAATAAAACACAAAAAACGAAAGAAAATTAAAACAAAACAGAAAAAATGATAAAAAAAGGTAGCAAAACTCTGCCTATGATGGTCCCAAGCCCGTGTAAAAGAGGAGGGTGCTTAGGCATTTTTAATCGCTACCAATATTGTGTAGTATGTTGGATCCGAATATTGGTTTCTGAGATTAGAAATTTCAAACGATGAATAATTCGGCGATAAATGATTATAACGCCATCTATGGCCAGTGTTTTGTATTCGTCTCGAAGAGACTTTCAAATGAGCCCCCACTCGACCCATGTAGCCATTTAAGATATTCATCCCCCCTCGTGCCCACCCCTTGGGTGGGAGGGGGGCCCTCAAAAAAGTTAGCATTTTTGAAAAATCGTTCCACGTATTTCAGCGATTTTCGAAATTTCTTTTCTTTCAAAAGTTACAAGACCGTTTCCAAACTTTTTGGACACCCTTGTATATAGATATATTTCTTCACGTTTATGTTTTTTAATTTATTATATTGATCATTGCATGGAGTTTACTGACATTATCAAATCAATAGGAGCGGCGGTGGCTCAGTTGGTAGAGTACCGGCTTCGTAATCAGAAAACCCTGATTTGAGCCCGGCCTCTGCCATCTGTCATTGGGACACCTCTGTATTTGTTTATAAGTGTCTAATAACGCCAAAGCTCAGGTGGTTTGGATTCCACCTTCATAAACTGTAGGTCCCGTCGCCATTTAGTCCCGTGAGGGTTTACAAAAGTTGACGTAAAACAATAAAAAAAAAAATTACCAAATCAAAATAATAATACTTTATAACATACACTTATCGGATCTTTCACTCGTCATAATTGATACACATCGAACACACCACGAGATAACATTAGATTTTATAACACGTACAATTCGGAATAAATTACCCTGCTAAAATTTATAAACGTCAACAAACGGGATAAATACGTGACTAAAAATCATACGAGTCAGTAAACGAAATAAATTACGCGAACACACATAATTATACACATAAATACATAATTTCGCAGTCAATAATGATTAATATAAAACACAATGCATTTTTACCAAGCCCCGGGAGAGAAGGGTTTCTTCCTCGTCGGTGATCCTCTTCGTCGTGTGATTTTGGCCTTCTTTCTTCCGTCGTCGAATTATTTCTCTGGGGCCCCAGGAATGGTCGGGCCGGCCCTGGTGAATTCCGTCGATGGCTCCCATAATAGCCGGTCAAAGTCCGTGATGGAGAGGCGAGCGTACTTCGTCCTGGCGCCTTCCAAATCCGCCGCTTCGTCGTTGTGATTAATAAAAATAAAAGTGCCTCCGGATATTCGTCGTTGTCATTTTCACCCTAACCATTTTTTTTACGCATTGAAAGGAAGTAGTCAAGGATCCGGAGTCACAGAAATATATGGTAGAATGCTCGCCTGGTTATAAGTGCCTTCTTTTTCCACATTGTTGATCGGATTAGCTAGTTTAACGGCATTATTTCCAATAAGCTGCACCACGTTATATGGACCTTCAAACAGGTGAAAAAATTTCTTTGTTGTTCTGTCCTGTGCACTGGATAAATGAGGAACTCGCAGCAGTACTGAATCTCCTACTTTTATTTTTGTTTTAGCAATTACGTTCTGCTGCTTTTTGCGATGTTTAAAGCTTCGTTCTAGATTGTCATTGGCAAAAATTAAAATTTATTTATAGTCAATTGTATTTGTGGTTGGAAATTGAACCAGTCGTTGTACTATATCTTCGACAGGCTCACCAAAATGGAGCTGGTGAGGGGAATACCCTGTCGAATGATGAGTCGCAATATTTAAAACCTTTTCTATCTCCGGAACGAAGCTTACATACTTTGTGTGTTTGTCTGAGCAGAGTGTGCGAAAAAGTCGACCTAATTCACACATCACTCGCTCAGTAGGATTCGACTGTGGGTGGCGAATGGAGCTAAAGTGAATCCTAATATCTATTGCTTTTAGTGTATCTGCCCATACACCTGATGTGAATTGTGAGCCATGGTCATTGAGGATTCTTTTCGGTTTGCCCATTTTTATAAAATAATCCTTCACTGTCGGTTCAAACTGGCGCAAGTGGTAGCCCTTTTCGTAGGGTACAATTTGATGTATTTTGAAAACGCGTCCATTACTACAAAAATATGTTGCATCCCTACCCTGCCATTTCGAAGCGCACCGTAAAAATCCACTGTCACCAAATTGGAGGGTGACGTGGACGTCGCAAAATTGTATTCCCCCTCCGTGGCTTGGTTTGGGGGTTTCACACGTTGACATAGGTCACAGGAGGCAACATACCTTTTCACCTATCGATGCATACCACGCCAATAAAAAGATCTCTTTAAATATTCGACCGTCTTATATACTCCTGGGTGGCATAACTTCCTATGAGCATTTTCAATTAATTCAGCATGCATTCGCCTTGGGACTTCCTGTCGTCCATGGGGCTTATAAAATAATATATTATAAATATAATTCAAAGAATTTAACACTCGGTAAAATTTCAAATTACGAAGAAGTGGCTAAATCGATTATCCGAGTCAGTAAATTACTGATTTAGCCACTTCTTCGTAATTTGAAATAATATATTGATGCAAAGTTGATAAGATTCGTCATTTTCAATGTTATTACATTTATCTATCAACCCTGCAACAATATCATCCTCCTTCTGCCACTGTTTTAACTTCATTATATCCCCTTCATCTCTTTTTCGTTTATGAGGCAGATTACCCTATTCAAGGCATACGCATGATGATTGCTATTCAAAACATTTATATTCCCGATTATTATTCTATTTTCCTCTACATTATTAAATTTCCCTGCAGGGTTTCGATTTAAAAAATCGGCTAAAACATTTTGAGATCCCTTTATATGGCTAACCGAGTAGGAATATTGCTGCAACAATAGCCCCCAACGCATCAAACGACTACTCTAAAATGTGCAAAATCGTAAAAATGTCAAACTTTTATATGATCTGTCACAATTTCAAAGTTCACGCCAATCAGATACGAGCGGAACTTTTTTACAGCATATACGATGGGCAGTAATTCCTTCTCGGTTGTGGTATATTTTATTTCAGCATCATTTAAACATCAACTTGCTACTGCGATCAATTTCCTATTTCCTTCCTTGTCAAATTGCAGTAGCACGCCACCTATGCCGTGATCACTCGCGTTAGTTTCAACGTAAAATTTTGAATTTTGAATTATGTGATGCAAGGTGCTGCATTCATAAAAGTTTTGTTTCAGATCATTGAAAACATTTTGTGGACTTCCGTCCACTGCCAACTTGCATTTTTCTTCGGCAATTCTCGCAAAGGGTCTACAGCTTTGTTGTGATTTGGACTAAATTCCCTATAGTAATTGCAGACCCCTAAAAACCTTTGTAATTCCTTAATATTTTTTGGTTCGTCAAAATTTTATATGTCATTTAATTTATCGGGGTCCGTCTCGACCCCTTTGCAAGAAATGATGAACCCCAAAAATGACATACTCTTTTTAAAAAATGCACATTTTTTTAAATTTAATGTGAAGCTGTGTTCGGACAATTTAGTAAATAGCTTTTCCAAAGTTCTTAAGTGACCGTCAACCGAACTCGTCCCTACTAATAGGTCGTCAATGTACATAGTGGTCTCTTTTTCAAAATCGTCATCCATTGCCATTCCGAGTGCCCTAATGAAGCCACTGCCGGCAGTTTTGAGGCCAAAAGAGATACGACAAAATTGGTAGGTTTTTCCCTGAAAGATGAATCTCGTGTATTTTTGCGAATCTTTGTGCAAGGGCACTTGCCAGTACCCGTGCGTGAGAGCCATTTTTGAGAAAAAACCTACGCTATAAAATTTTTGAATCAATTCCATAATAATTGGGGGGGATTCGTTGTCATCTTCAATTGCGTCATTAAGATGTCGGGCATCAATACATATCCGAATCATTCCATCGCGACGATTCACTTCATTCATTTGTATATCGTCATTTAAAATATTACCATAAGTTAAAATATCTTCACCATTGTGGTTCAGAGCATTATCATCATTACCATTTTGAAATAAACTATCATGAATCAGATTATCATCGTATTCATTCCTAAAATTTGGTACTTCATTATTTATAAAATCATTATTCAACTGTGTAACATTATTGGCATTTAGTACGTTATTATTTGTAAAATTGTTGTCATACTTCATAAAATTATTCTCATTTGTCATGTCATTATTACTAAAAGTATCATCACAGTTCATAAAATTGGTATCATTTGACATATCATTATTCATAAAATCATTCTCATTTCTCATGTCATTATTAATAAAATTATAATCACAATTTATAAAATTATTCTCATTTGGCATGTCATAATTAGTAAAATCATTGTCATATAACACATCACAATTATTTAATAAATCATAATCATCATTCAATATATTACATTCATAGTTCAAATTATGGTCATCATTATCATCAACGTCATTTTCATTATCGTCATTTAGCATGTCACCATCATTATTATAATTGTCAATATTTTCAAAATTATTCTCATTATTTTCCTTATTAATTTGATCTTTTTTTCTAAATTTCCTAACCATTTCACGGTGGTTCATGTCGAAGACATAAGTCGTTTAGTCGAAATTGGAGCATGTGATGCTACTTGTCGGATCTTTTGAAAATTGCACACATGCTTTTGTTATATATTTTCCTGCCCACACTATTGATTTCTCCAGATAATTAAGCACCGTTCCGAATTTTGCGTGGAAGATTGCGATGCGCGGCGCTCCTTCCCCGCAGCAAACTTTAGTACCGTCGCGCTACGCGGTTTAATTGTTGGTGCGCGGCGGTCGCTCTCGTTTCTGCGCGGCGATCGGAATTCGGGTCAGGTTAGTTTCATATAATGGCGGCATACAAGTCACCCGTCGCGCACGTGTTATTATTTACTCGCGGCAGTTTCCTTCTCTCCCTGCCGTCTCTCCTTGCACATTTTTTATCGATACACGATCGTTCCGTTACAATATTCACTAACAATAAGTCGATTCACAATATATTTCAAACGTTGATTTTGAAACGAGATTCATCTTTTGACATTGTAAAAGAATTTATGAATAGGCAACATGTAAATAAAATTAAAATGAAATTAAAAACTAAGAAAACATTGCAACAGAAATTTCGAAATTTAATTTTTAATAACTGTACAGGGTTTAACAATGTACATAATTCACACAAATGGGAACAATACAACTAATAACCCGGATCATAATAGTGATAATGAGAAATGGACAAGCAATTTGACTAACAAGATAATACCGGAACAATTTTTAAAATTAATAGAGTTAGGACTGAAATATTGTATGGCACCGATTAAGGATAACTTTCCAACCACTGAATGAATTACCTGTTTTGAATCAAATGTGTACAAAATTCCTTCAGACAAAATAGATATGATGAGAAATAAAAAAGAGATTCATAAAAAAATAATGATTTATATTTAACTAAAGCGAATGAGGGAAAGATCTCGTTCGTTATGGACAAAAAAGATTACATTAACAGAGTAGTACAATTGTTATTAGATAATAATATTTATAAATCTATAGAGAATGATAATATATAAAAATACAAAATAAGTCAAATAAGATTATTAAAGAATGGGTACAGAAAAAATACATCGAGAAGAGTACTTCTGATTTTTTAACGTGTAATAATAAGGTCATTTCGAGATTGTACGCGCTCCCGAAGATTCATAAACCAAGATACCCAATAAGACCGATAGTTTCGCAATTTATAACATTAGATCATTTCTTCATACACTAATTTATCAAACCATTAAAGATCACGGAAATAAAAGTTTAAAGGATTCAGCCAGAAATATGGCCAATACAACCATATTTTCTTTTTAGAATGGCTACTGACAGACCGTATTGTTTTATTAGCTATATACATTTGGGCTAATGAGCATCTCTAGAATTCATAATATATATTATATTCTTATAGTTTTTCACAATTTTTCAGTATAACAGAATTACTCATATTTTGTATGAGTGTAATTTCTGTACATCATAATATTGGCAATGAAGTAATACCCCTAATAGCACATGAACCTTACAGCAAGGTTATAATAACCTTAAATTGCGAGGTTGTAACATTAGTTGCAGGTTAAAAATGATTAAATAAGCTTACGTGCACCTTACATAACATGAGAACAATCGCCCAAATTCCTGTCAGGGACATTGCAGGATAAGGTTAATTTAAGATTTTTTGACATTACAATATTATCAAAATCTACCAAAAATTGATATAACCTCCCGAGTAGAAATTTTGATATGGCCCTGATCAGATCCTGATGAAGGGCCTCATGAAATAAAATTAATATACATAAGTCACTTTCATATACACATTATATTATCTATATTTATTATATTATTAATCCATTCGAATGATTATATTAATTTTTATTTGTGAATTTCATTTTTAAACATTTAAATGTTGTATATTATTTATATTTTAGATTATACTTTTATATATCGTATACTTGCACTTTTCAACGCTCGTAGATAAATAAGAAAAAATCTTACTCCGACCGGGAATCGAACGCGGGTCTCTCGCTTACTACGCTGGCACCTTAACCACTACGCTACGGTCGCAATTACAGCATTTTACAAAAAATGGTCCCGTGTATTAACCCAGTAAGGCCCATACCCATGCATAGCACAACAGTACCGGTCTTTGGGCAGGGCGAGGTCGGGCGGTCGCCCGGGGTGCCATACCACTAGGGGCACCGTACATCTGCGCCCCTGCCAAAATTGAGTGCCCCGTGAAAAAACCCTTAGGCGCTCGAACCGCCCGATGGGATAGTAGAAAACTTAGAAAAAGCAAAAATTTGAAAAACGAATTGAGAAAATCATACCAATGTATAATTTCATATTGAACAACGTTTACATTTAAGGTCTTTTTATTCGATCTTCCAGTTCGAAGAAAATAAAAAATGTAAACATATTGTACTATCGAAATCAATGAGTTTTCAAGCTACTTTATTTGATAAATAAAAATGTCCGTTTGCAGATGAAAGATTTTATACATCCTATAACATAACATTCCTAACAGAAGTATATTTCTAACGAATAACGCTTGATTTCTATCGTATCTCTTAAAACAGAAACAGTATACGTTCTCCCGTATCGCCGTGCACAGGCCAGTTCGATGTATAGAGTACGCATCTCTGTCGTTAGGCGCCTGGTTTTCTCGCTACGGAAATGTTAAACGCGTTAATAACGTACGTAAAGAGATCGACTAAGATCAAACGTAATTTGGCATATCCTATGAGAAAGCGCTGCTCATTGTCCATACATACGTTTGCTAAAACTATTCATATTTATGTGTATTGAAAGAATTGATAAGTTACATTCATTATAGAGAAAATAAGTCAGAAAAGAATAACACTAATATAAATTGGCTTGAATTGGCTAATATTGATTAATCTGTTTTCAGTTTGCGAGAATAATTTCCCAACGGGCACGAAGGACCCAAATGTTGCTAAAACGTTTTTAGAATGTTCCAGAAACATTCCTAAAACGTCATATGTCTGCAACTTTTACGGAACGTTTTATAAACGTTTCATCCATGTTGCAGACATTTAACGTTTTAGGAACGTTTCTGGAACGTTCTAAAAACGTTTTAGAAACATTCGGGAGATTCGTGCCCGTTGGGTTTTTTCCAATTTTTCCCATTTTTCCATTCCTTGTTATTTCAAAAATGTTCTATACTTTTAAGAAAGAACATTTCCTATTTTTATAACAGCGAGGTTTTCAGCTGTCCTAAGAAGGAATCCTTATTATTTTAATAAGGATTGAGTTAATAAGGGGAAATAGTTGTTCTTCGGCGTTTTATTTTGTTCAGTGTACCTATTCTTTAAGAGAAACGAAATGGCCAATTGCACTGAAATATGTACATGTAATTATGTATATATCAGTGGAAAAACGAGGGACAATAAGTCACCATGACACTTGCTCGCACATCTTCCTTACTTGTATGCCCGGATTTACCATACTACGATTAATGTATGTACCAGTTACCAGTTTCGTATACCAGAATTGGCCATATAATTATGCAACTTATTTAATAAGATAATATAGGCGATTAAAATTAGCAAATTTTTATTACTACGTTAAACAAAATTCGTTCATCATATTTGTATCATTATATCTATAATATAGGTTTGTAGTTTGCAGCTATTATTAATGTAAAAGCGGTGAAAAAATATCGTTACGATGGCTGTAAGTTAGCGACCAGAAATGTATGGCTGTAGAATCCTTCTTTATTTTTTCCGTGATGATTCAAATAGAGCAAAGAACTCACGGGATCTGATCAATGAGCTTAATGAACTGTATGTTCCAGATGATCATATTTTAATCTCGCTAGATGTGTGAATAATTTGTTTACTAACATTCCACACGCCTTAATAATAAATAGTTTAAACAAAAGACAAGCAATATTAAAAAATCATACAAAAATACCCATTACGGAGATCATTAAAATTATATCTTTAATTTTGGATCCTGCGATTTTTATGTTTACTGATCATATATATATATATATCAGCAAACAAACGGTACACCCATGGATTCACCATTGCCACCCACACTAGCTGACTTAGTTATCATTTACCTTGAAGAAGAAGTATTGAAGAACTTGGAAGTCAAACTGTTTTCTACAAACGATATGTTGATGACATCTTTTTGATTTATCAAAAAAACAATGTGGAACATCTAGTTGGTTGCTTTAATAGCTATAATTCAGATTTAACATTTTCGTTTGAACTTGAAAAGGATGGTATTTTATCATTTTTAGACATCTAATTTGTCAGACAAAATAATAACATCTTAATTACTGATTGGTACACAAAACCAACGTGTTCAGGGAAATATCTGAATTTTAATTAAAACCATCCAACATCTATGAAAGACGCAATAATAAACATGTTGGTAGACAAAGGGATTTTATTAGCTGATAAAAAATTCCATCATAAAAATTTGATGTATATTTATTTATTTATTTATTAAACAGGTAAATTTTGTGAACGATGTCTAAAAACTATATAACATTTGAAAAATAACAAAAATTTGTATTTATAAACAAGGTTACGCAAACTAGCTTTAAAAGCGTCTATTTGCATTTGACTGTTGATAGCTACTGGTAAGTTATTCCATTCACGCCTTAATCTATCTGTACTGGCTTGAAAACCAAATATAGATTTAGTATTATCTTCAAGAATTTCCCGATAACATCTTAAATCGAAATCTTGAACTTTAGTTATAAACAATTCGGTTAGTTGCTTACAGTCTATCGCTTTGGTAATAATCTTACGAACTACAAGTATAAGTCTCCTTCGTGGTGAATCGATGAGATGGTCGGAAATTAGAAAGTGGCAGCAACTGATGTGTAGCCGTGCAATAAATAACTCATCGGTGATCCGGATTTTTGTGGCAAATATCTCAACATCCGCTGTTGAACCCTCTCGAGTCGTTCAATATATTAAGCATAGAAAGATCTCCATATGACAGATCCATATGTTAAGATGGGTAAAACAATTGTTTTAAAAAGATTAATAATTGTTGAACAATACGTATTTATATTAAACAACGTTTAAATAAAAATAAGTAGAATGCAAATCTCGTACATCATACAATAAAGACCAGAATGAAAATAATTATCAAACGTAATGTAATTGGCGAAAAAGAAAATAAGAACAACGAAAAACCAGATTATTCCAAAATTATAATAATTCCATATATTAATAAATTTAACAATAGGATATAAAAACTTTGTGCAAACAGTTTGACAAAAATATATATGAAGTTGAGAAAATGATGAGATTAAATATCATCTACAAGATAGATTGCAGTCAATGCCACGTTACATATGTTGGACAAACGACACGTTATATTAAAAAACGACTATATGAACATCAAAACAACTGGAAAAAAGGCATAGGACATACAGCTTTATCTGCTCATTTGTTATCGTCAGGTCATAATTTTAAATTTGCTGAGTTTACGATCTTAGATAATTAACAAAATTGGAAAAAAAGGAATATAAAAAAGATGAGTCACATAAAACAAAAAAAATAGCATTAATTTCAGAACAGATACGGACAAATTAAGTAGTTTTTATAATATTTTAACCGTTAGTTCCGACGGCTATTTTAAAGCTTTTTCCTCCCTCTACCTAGGTCAAATATGTCCTGCCGCTTGAAAATGCTTGCAGTTGGGCAATTTATAAAGTACAATTTGAATTTTCTCTGGATCGAAAACAACCAATGAGTCGGGATTAAGGGTTAATTAGTCAGTGATAATTACGTTGAATTAGTTGGTACGCATATGTTTATTTCTTAAAAGTGTATATTTAGATTTGTTGGTATGTGTATAAGTGAGTTTGTACATATTTTATTTGTTTCTTAGAAAGGACACAAAAAATTTTCTTGGCAGATTTTAGAATTTTAGTACATGTGTAGGTTTGGAAAATTAATGAAGACGAGAATTTCTTTAAAAATGAACATATATTGTAGTTTCACAAACAGCTTACATTCCCTTCATCGTTCTGTCGCAAATCCCTTGCGCGCGATTTCGGTGCTTCGACTGTGTTCATCAGACTGACTACCCGCTGACCGCTGCACAATGGGACCAACCGGGTGCGCGCAGAAAACTTAAGCCACAGGCTTTAATTCTTGATGAAAATTAATTAATTTTTTTTTTAATCTTCGTAAGGAAGTTTAGAAAAAACGTAAGGACGTTACTTTTTTTTTACAAAATTTTTGTATCGTATATACAGTACCGCTCAAAAGTATGAGCCTACCCTTGCGGAATTTTGGCTAAATTAAAATGTTGATATCTCATCGCCAAGTTAACGTACGGAAAAAATAAAAAAAGAGAATTAAAGAGGAGACTTTCAACGTCTCAGTCACGGTGGTTTCATTTCTATATATACATTTATCTACGAACTATGCTCGATTTACTAAAGTCATTTTTTCGTATTATTTTTTTCTTTTTCAATCCGCTCCCATTTTTTTTAATATGATTGCAGGAGAAAAGTACAACGTGTGGTCGAAAGGTAATCCTTTCAGCTTTAATTTGTATCTTTGGAATATTTATTCAATTTTGAACAAAATAATGTCAATTTTTTAAAATCTGCTATATCTCGGGAAACTGACGTGATATAAAAAATGTTTAAGGAACAAAAAGTTTCATTTTTTTATTATCTATTGGCTGAAATTTTTTTAAATTTTTAGAAGGAAATTTTTTTTTGCCGTATTTTGTCGACTTTAACATTTTTTGTGTAACAATCAATTTAGGATGCAAAGTTGCATTTAAACTATGCTCAGTTTGCGATAGAATAATTCATGTACAGGGTTTATAAATGAACAATGAAAATTTAATAAATATGTACATATGTATACATGAATACAAATGTTCATATTTTCTATGTATGTTAAAATAAAGTTCATTGTTCATTTATAAACCCTGTATACAGGGTTACTGTGCATGCACATGAATTATTCTATCCGAAACTGAGCATAGTTTAAATGCAACTTTGCATCCGAAATTGATTGTTACACAAAAAATGTTAAAGTCGACAAATTACGGTAAAAAAAATTTCCTTTGAAAAAAATGCAGCCAATAGATAATTAAAAAATGAATCTTTTTGTTCCTTAAACATTTTTTATATCACGTCAGTTTCCCGAGATATAGCAGATTTTTAAAAAATGACATTAATTTGTTCAAATCGAATAAGTATTTTTAAAGAAATATTAGACAAAATCCCGAAGATACAAATTTAAGCTGAAAGGATTATCTTTCGATCACACGTTGTACTTTTCTCCAGCAATCATATTAAAAAAAATGGGAGCGGATTGAAAAAGAAAAAAATAATACGAAAAAATGACTTTAGTAAATCGAGCATAGTTCGTAGATAAATGTATATATAGAAATGAAACCACCGCGACTGAGAAGTTGAAAGTCTCCTCTTTAATTCTCTTTTTTTAATTTTTCCGTACGTTAACTTGGCAATGAGATATCAACATTTTAATTTAGCCAAAAATCCGCAAGGGTGAGCTCGTACTTTTGAGCGGTACTGTATATGGCATTAGATGCAGACGTAAGCATATAAGCTAATTCTTGTTCAATGCAAATACATTTCTCCAGGCATCGCTTTTTTATAAAATTTAGTATCAAAAATTAGATGAGATCGTTGATTACGAATTTGATGCCAAATTCCCAAAAATTCAAACTGGCGGATCCAATATGGCTGACCAAAATTTCAAAAAATGGTAATTTTGTCTTATATATTGGGTATATAGGAGTTTTATAGGTCTGTGATTATTGATGAAAATTATAAGAAAAGTAAATTTTATCTCATATTTGGTATATAGGGGTTTTCTGGGTCGCTGGGACGAATTTGCTGCCAAATTCCCAAAATTCTAGAAAAAGTCATTTAGTCTTATATATTTGATACATATAGGTTTTTTAGGTCGCTGATTAGGAATTTACGGCCAAATTTTTTAAATTGAAAATAATGAATTCACTATGGTCGATCAAAAATTGAACAAAAATAGTAATTTTATCTAACATTTCGTATGTAGGAGTTTTTGAAGTAAATAGCTGGTTATGAATCCGTTATCAAAATTGCAAAATTAAAAATGACAGTAAAGGTTTTTTTTCTATTTTTTTTATCTTATAATTTTTTTTCTTTTTTTAGTTATTTTTATGATACATTAAAGAAGAGAAAATTGTAATCTTTTATTAATGCAATTCTATGATTTATATTTGTTTGTAAACTTAACACATCTTAATACTACATTTTAAAATTTCATTAAACCAATTGCCTCTTTGTGGAAAGGCTTGGAGTTATTAATTTTTTCATTTTGAAATCTTACAATAAATGGGTCTAGTTAAGCTAATAGATAATGAATTAAAACGGTAGTAGTATGATTGCGACTCCACTCTTGAATTATATTCTTTAGTGAATTTTGTTATTATTGTTAACTTCAAGAGGTTCCTCGGAAAAGACAGCAATTGGTTGGGGATATACGTCTATATTTAACGACGAGTTGTAGATAAAGTTGAATTGTACTTCATGTAAAGTGAAGCTTTCCATCTCTGCAAAAAGTTCGGTACAAAATAGCGTGTTAACTTTAACTGCAATGCGGATTTTTTCTCCTCACTAAATATATATTTTTCTTCAAAATATTTGAGTAATATTTTGGCAATTTTCTCTTCCGAGCTAATTAGAATTTCACACAAATCAATATTCTTAAATGGCACATCTTGATTGACTTCCGTGATCGATTACAAAAATACTAGGGAGTTAAATACTCATAATATGTAAGTTTAATATTATGTATTATGCAAACTAAGCTGGTTAACCAAAAACTTCTTGAAGCTAACAAATTAAAAAAAAATTCATTAATTTTCATCAAGAATTGAAGCCTGTGGCTTAAGTTTCTGCGCGCACCCGGTTGGTCCCACTGTGCGCTGTACCGCTCCCGATGAGCGCGACGCGTTCACAAACTCTGGCGCGCGGCGCATGCGCGGATATCGGCGTTCCTAAACACAGCAATGCGGAAATTCTAACCCCACACATGTTAACTCGTGCGCACTAATGTATATATTTTATGTAAATTTTGTGCGTGATGGTGAATTTAGTATTTAATGTCTAATTAATATTAATTTTTTTATTTTATTTTATTTATTTACATTAAACGGGCCGAAGGCCCTTTATACAGTAGTAAACATAACGATCGCTTGATAAAGTAGGGTATAACGGTAACTAATGTGGTAAAAATGATGTCAAAAATAAAATATTATAAAAATAACGACCTAAATTATGTACGCATTACGTGAGCTCGAATTTGAGCTTTAAAAGCTCCGACGGAATCGCAATCCCTAAGCATAGGTGGAACGGTATTTCACAGACGGCGTAGTCGTGTAACAGACGAGTAAAAACTATAATTTTCAGAATTATGTAGTTCAAAAAGTACACGTGGAGCCCGAAAGTTATACGATATATCACGAAAAGAAAATAATGATGAGATATTAATAGAATCAAATCAATTATGAGCAATTTTAAAAGCAAAAATATAATCATAGAATAAATGTAACTGTCGTATTGACATCAAATTAAATGTCTGCATAATTGGTTCATAATTATGATTAATATAACCCATTGGACTGTCAGTTTTAAAAGAAATATATCGTAATATTTTATGCTGAACAGCTTCAAGTTGGTTGAACATAATCTGGGTGTAAGGAGACCAGATAACAGACGCATAGGTTAATATAGGCATCACGAGCGTTTTAAACAAATATAAAATGGTCTCTGGTTTACGAAAATCAAAAGTACACCTTTTAATAAACCCGGTTATTCGAAGAGCTTTCACGATAATAGAGTTGATATGACACGAAAAACTAAACGATCTATCGAAACGAACTCCTAAATCCAAGATGGATTCGACTGAAATTAATGGTGTACCATTAAGAATGTAATTGTACACCAGTGGAGATCTACCTCTACAGAAAGTAATTAATTTACACTTTTTTAAATTTACAGGTAAATCGTTTTCAACAGACCACTTAAACAAATTACTGACGTCTATTTGAAGTTTAGAAGCATCCATTGGAGTTATGATTCTATAATAGAGCTTAATGTCATCCGCGCAAATTAAACATTTCGCTGATCTGAGACATGCAGGCAGATCGTTTATAAACAAAATAAATAACAAGGGACCGAGGTGCGATCCCTGAGGAACTCCAGACGTGACCGTGATAGAATCGGATATAGCTCCAGAGATCCTCACTGTCTGGGTTCGGCCAACCAAATACGACCTCAACCACGAAAAAATTTTAACCCTGATCCCCGAATTCCAAACCTTCTGCATAAGGCGTGTTTGGGATCACAAGGTAAAACAGATCTCTACTTGTTAGCTACGCGTCTAAGAACGCTTACACTAAGTTAAGGGCGATATTAGCAGCGTCATCTCACGGGTCTTCTGCGAACAGAAGCCAAAACCACGCGAAGCGTACCAAGCGTACCCGAGCGCGGCGTCAGTTCTCTTCAAACATTCGCGGGTAATGCGTCGCGCCCGCGAGCATACATTTGTAAGAAACCCTGTAGATCCCGGCATCTGTAAACGCTCGAATAACGTGCCGCGTCCATTGTTACACCAAAATAAAGAAAATAAGTGAAATTTAAAGGTGAACAATCATTTCGCTTCACCCACGCCACTACGATTCGACGCCAAAGACGACAAGCCGCGGACATGTTCCCTAATTCGGCATCCCAGTTTCCCATACGTTTCGAGACGACCTTCGCTTTCACCGCGATTGAAACAAGGCGACTATGATTAACCGAGTCGAAAGCTTTCGAAAAGTCGACATATACTGAATCGAATTTTATTATTTATAATATTTTTTAAATAGACCCTACCTACCTACAACAGGTCGAAACGTTGGGCCTATATTGTTTTTTTCAAACTGAACAATAACTGAACTGTAATGGCCATTTTATACAAATAGTTTTGTTATTGAGAAATACCTACCAAAAATGGTTTCGAATTTTCATATTTATAGGTACTCTGAAATGAAAAATAATTTAATTTCAATTTAATATGCACTAGTATTTGGCCGAAATTAGTAGTTATTCACCTTAATTTAATAGTTTACCGTGCATTCTCTACTTTTTCAACGTTTATTTTTCGTTAGAAGTAATACAGATTTACTTTAAAACTTCAAAGGTTGAAATTTCTGCCGTAATTACAAAAAATAATAAGTGCTCCGATAACCCTTGGTTGCCACACTGCTAAAGAACCATAACACCAAAGGTGCAAAAATAGCAGGTATTATTTCACACGTGCTATCTGAAGAATTCGAAATTGCAAATATATTTCTTAACATAATAAAAAGATGTAGCGAATAAGACAATCCCACAAAAAAAAAGTATATTGTTCTGAGGTGAGGGCTGCATTATTACTGACTTTGAATATGCAATACCAGTTATGGGGTTTCCGGCTACGTTCCGAGGTAACTTCATAAAACCGTAAAAGATATATTTTTACAGCGATATAGCGGTTTAAAAAATTAATAACACGAATTTTCTGAGGTTGTGACTAGATTATTCATGTAATTTGGCTCGATAAACACAAATCTTTTTAAAAAGATTTTGCTCACTAATTTACAAAGAAAACTGAAAAAATAGGGAAAAAAACACGTTTTAACAGCGAAAATGGTTTAAACATAACATTTTCTCATAATGAAGTCTCATATTTACAACGATAAACGATAAGCTATATCTTAAAGAAACATAACGTAGAGATTACATTTGAACTTGCCTGCATAAAACTATTTAATTAATTTCTGCACATTTTGTTGTTATTAGACAATCAAATTATCACAAAGTTTAATACATCAACAGCTTTCTTTTACTTTAAATAGTTTTATAAACTTAGTTTAAATAAATATAATCAAATTGTGCAAACTTCCGTGGGTCTGGATTCTCTTAATTCGGTTTTGTTTATTATTGGTAAACAATCCAGAAGTTTGCGTATATAGTAATAATGCAGAATCAACCTCAGAACAATGTAATTTTTTCGTCGGAATTTGCAATTATCGAAGACTGATATTTCATGTTGCTTTCATTTCCTTAAAATTGCACTATACTTGTTACTGATTTTATGTTCATCGTCATCGATTTTTAACTTAGACCCAAACCAAGGCTATTTTAGATTTACTATTAATTTTATATTATCTATTTTAGAAATACCCTTTTACTTTATATTACCAAAACGTTTAGTGGAATTCGAGTCTCCCTCAGAAACGATTTTTTGTAAGGTCTTCAACAACTACGGCTCTATAATGTTTCAACGTAAATATCTCATTTAGAAAATGTTTGGATGCAGGTAATTTTGATCTAAAATTAATCAAATTTGCTTTTACTTTTTTAAACTGCAGTAGACGTAGATCCTAGATAAGCCTTAAATTCTACACTGTTAAAAATTTCTGCAGCAATTTTTTGAAAGAGTAACCCAAATTATTTATCGTTAAGGTTTCAGAATTCTACGAAACAGAGTTTAGTAATTAAATTTTTCTTAATTTTGTTTCGTAAAATTCTAAAATGGTAATAGTAAAAAACTTCAGTTACTATTTCAGAAAATTCCAAGAGAAATTTCGAACAGTTCACTAAAGACAACTTTTGATGTATTTTTTTGTTCGTAAAATTTAATATCCCGAGTAAAAATAAATTGCATCTAATTTTGATAAAAATTCATCAGTTGAGGATTCATCGAAATTTGATGAAAAAAAGATCTGCTTTTTGAGACAATTATAGATCTGAAATCAGCTGAATGTGATTCATTTTTTATCAAGTTTGAATAAAAGAATGATCAAAGAAACATCCAGCATAATCGATGCGGTCAGCATCCCAAGTTGATCCAATGAAGATTATAAATGGATTCAATAAAAAATTTAGACATTCTCTAGATAATTTTGATGGAACCCTTAGAATTTGAATTTAATTACGATAAAACTTGCTGCATTTTCTTTCTCCGTGTGATTTTGCTTTAATTGAACGTAATTTTAAATATATTTATGAAAAATATGCACAAAAAAAACTATTTTTTATCAATTCCCAGAGAAGAAAATCTCCACTTTTCTGCATTTGTTACATAAAATATCGTATGCACCATAGAGGTGGGTACTTTGAGAAACTCGAGCAATGTTTTCACCACTCGACTTCGACTCGTATCATGAAAATTGCTCTCGTAATACAAAAGTTCCTTTTCCAACCCCTTGGTACACACTATTCTATTATGTCTGTACTTTTTTCATGTGCAATTTTTGTTGGATAAAATCTAACGTATTCCAAAACGTCAGCTACTCTCTAAAGTTAAATGAGTGAAAAGTGGATTACCAATTGAAATTAGTAAAAAATGCGCTAATTGTTAGTTGGGTACAGTACTGTCTAATATAGCAATACATTTTTTTCGTGTATTTTGGATATTTATACGTTCTAAGTTTGAACTATTACTCAATTTCTACTAATCGAAAAGTGAAAGAGCTTAATTAATTAATTCAATAACTTAAAAGTGATTAACAGTTAGAAAAGTATTTCACCAAATCCAATTAGTAACCCTCTTTTCAATAATTCAAACTTAGAGAGTATGAATATCCAAAATACACGGGAAAAATGTACTACTGTATTAGACAGACGTATACGTAAAAATATGGTTAACTCTGGTACATTCCTGTCAATTTCAGACACACTAGCGCACATATTTAATACAGACGTACATTCTATTTCGTGTGTATTGCAAATTCTTTATTTGATCTTTACTGCATTTACGTAAAAATCAACATTAAATAAAACTATTTAGTAGTGCAAAAGATTTTGACTAAAATCAAATTCTTATATGTTACTGATCATATTCTATTTCTCTGGAGATCACATGTAGATTTGAATGTGATCAAATATCAATCGAACCTGTTTTCCAAAAAAATTCTTTTTTATTGTTTCTTATTTCTTGATACAATAAAATAAAATCAATAACAAAACAGACAAATTACTACTTTATACGTTTCACTTTTTTCACTGTTTTGCTTGGATCTTCGCGATCTTTCATTTGCCTCTTCTAAGTGTACACAGATTTTTTTCTGTATGACTTCGTCGCTCTCCGTAACGTCTCCAGTTTTCGGGATGAGACTTCGAACAATTGGTGCATTTTGAGATGATTTCGCAGAAGTATTTTTGTGAGGTTGTCCACTTGTTCCAGATTTGTTTCCACCCTTGCGCTTGTAGTAACAAAAGCTGGCCAGTGTCCGAGAATATTCGAAATCACTGTTTTTCCGACTTTTTGAGACGTTTTCATTTACATAACCTAAATAACAATAAAATGAAGAGTGTTTTTGATTTTTTTTATTTCTTTCAACTACTCTTTCAATTAATGATTACATAGCTCCACAAAATAAACAGGCTGAAAAATTTTCTGTAGATTTAACAAAATTGAGTATGCTAATTGTTTATATGCAAAATGAGCAGAATCATCTGTTAAATTTACTGAAAAATCTGTTAATTTTACAAATAAATTGATTAAATTTGCAGACTAATTCTGCAAGAATTCTTCCAGAATTTTTCTGTTGTCATTTTCTGTAAAATCAACAGATTTTTCGGTAGCAATTGCAATTATTTTTTAAGCGTGAAAATTAACTTGACGTTAGAATCAGTCATTAACTTTTGTTAAATATAAATTTTATTTTAGAAGTTCTTCAACGACATTTAAGTTCTTCACCGAAAAATCGATAAGAATCAACTAGCCTGATTTCGTCGTGAAGACCTACCCTTTATTTTGTAGGACTGTATTATGACTAGAACGCCAATATATTCTTACATTTAATCCCTTCATGCGTCCTTGAAGGAACGGCATCAACATTCTCTCCTTTCCCCGATACCGACATTTGCATCAGCTTTTCTTCTCCCTCAATTGCAATCAGCAAAGCTCTAACCAATTTGTGTGGGTTTTTGCGATAGTGGCGTGTTATTGATTCCGCATCGAACGTAGGCAACCATACGTCAGAACCCTGGCCAATTTCAGCCTGAAATATACGTTTTCTGTCAATATTTTAATATTTATAGAAACATCTGTATTTGGGTGGTTAAAAAATAACTATTCCTTTTCTTAGGTCTTACTGTCCAATTACCATCGTTGGAGCGAGAAAATACTCCCGTAATTTTTTCAAATTTTTAAAACAAGTTCCAGAAGTCGCTCAATCTACTTTTGCACCAAGACCGGAACAATTAGAAATGCAAATTTTTTAAACAAAAATTGAATATGTTTAAAATTATCGAATACATCCCTTTTCAACAATACCAAGACCTAATCCACGATCTTTTACTGCTAAAAAAAATGATTTATGTCTGCTTAATGCGAAGCTCAATGCGCTAAAATGCAGACAAAATTAGACATTACAGTGGTGTATCCATACTAACAACATGTTTTAAAATACAATATCAGATACATTGATTATGTGATTCGTAGAAATCAAATTCAAAATTCAAAATGGCGGATCCAAAATGGCCGACCAATGACAGATTTTTTAAGCGATTTGAGTGTTGTTCGAAATGGCTATTAACTTGTTAGGACTTGTAGCTAAACACATTTTCAACCAGTCCTTAGCTGGCGTGTTTTGCTGTTGTTGTGGAAAATTAGAAGCTACCGAAAAAAACACGTTGGTTAGGATAACCAACTCAGAATTGGTTGGATATTTGTTGGTTGGGTAACTATTTAGTTTGTTGGGGGAACCAATTAATTCGTTAGATTGGTCCTCTCAACCAATTTATTGTCAGGATCTCAGTGCACTTAGGCAGTTGGTTGGGGCAAACAATTTATTGGCCATGCAACCAACATTCATTCCGTGTATAGCTAACTTTTTTCCGTGATTATTAGTGATCTATGCTTTACCATAGCTCGTTGTTTTTCCGTGCCGGCAACAGGCTTTCTATTTTGTTTCTCTTCTAAAACTTCTGTAGGGCGGTCATCAAAAGAACAGTTTTCTGACCTCCTCAACAATTCTTTTATACAATTGATGTTCTCCGGAACAACAAGACACTTCAATCATTCGATATTTTTCGCGCTGACTATAATGTAATTAACATAAATAAATCCCAAAATTGTTACACATTGTGTAAAAATATTAAGATAATTATCTAACACGTACGACGTGGAAATACGCAATTTTCACATGGAGTATTTTTCTCAACTAATGCAGATGACACGGATAAGTGAGGCGTTTTTGAACGATCTGGACTAAGTTGCGGAGATAAAAAGACGTCGTCAAGATTATCTTTTTGTACAATATCGTCTTCTATTTGACCGTCGCTGATGTCTTCCTTATTATTGTTGCTATTATCTTCAATCCTAGAAGTAAATTAATTTTACAATATAATATTACGATAACAATGAAGAACAATGTGGGTCACGTATATTATGTATGGTTTCATTGAATAGCATCGAGCAATTTAGAAAACTACGCGTCCTGTCACGAATTTACATCATTAATTTCGACGTGAAAGAGTTGACCAACATTTTACCGATTATGGTTAAAAAAAATAGGGATGAAATAAAATTAAGTATATTTATTAACAAATTAATAAATAAATAAAATAAAATCAAGTCAAAATATAATCATATTTGGATATAACTAATTTCGGTCTGAAATTCATCACATTTTGTTCAACACGTTTATTAAATTTATATTATAATTATCGCATCGCATACCTTAAATGTGGTCCTCATTATTTTTGATAATCAAGATCATTTTGAAGCAAAATTTCATTTTAGCCGCCATTTTACCCAATATCAATTTTTCCTAACATCTTCGCAACATTTCTAAATTTATATATAATGTGATTAATCTTGGATCAAAATCAGATCAAAATCAGATCAAAATCAGATCAAAATCAGATCAAAGTCATGTCAAAATCAGATCGAAATCAGATCAGAATCACATCAATATCAGATCACAATAGAAAATACTTTTGTATATGAGTGGTTTTGACCTGAAATTTATTAAATTGGGGTAAATTTTGTTATAGAATTCATATTATCCACGTTGTTTCGAACCTCTTGAGTTTGGTCACGTTTTTGTCGGAAATGCAAAACAATGCAAAGAAAAAACATGTTTAAATTTAACTAGCACTTTCTGACCTCCACAATAAAATCACATGTAAGTGACATGTTTATAAAAATTGTGTTTTTATATCAACTGATTTAAACAAATTATGCTACATCAAATTATGCTTCGAAAAATTAAATGATATTGCTTATCGCAAAAAATTAATATTGCAAAACGAGGTTAATCAAGTAATCAGAGAAATACAAATGAAAAGGAGTTTTCAGAGTGTTTATGCTACTAAATAGGTAAAATATTTTATACGAGTCATTACACTACAAAAGAAATAATACGTATAGTAATATGCATCAAAATTATATTGTAAAATAATGTTCCTAGTTGAAAATAGTTTATCATAATTTGGGATCGAAACCAGATCAGAATCAAGTCAAAATCGGATCAAAATCGTATTAAAACCAAATCTGAGCGGTTTTGATCTGTAATGAATTAAATTTGGATAAATTCTGTTATATAATTTTTACTATGAACGTCGTTTCGAACGTTTCGAGCTTGGTGTAATTTTTTCGATAATGCAACACAATAAAAAAAAACATTTCTGAATTTACCCAACATTATCTGCCCTGCAATGTAAATACACACGTAAGTGAGATTTTTACGAAAATTGTGTTTTTGTATAAATTGATTTAAAAAATATGCTGCATCAAATTATGCTGACGAAAAAATAAGTCATATTTGTTCATTGAAAACAACTAATATCCCAAAATCAGGTAAACCGAGAAATTGTCGAAACACGAATGAAAAGAAAAGGATTTTTCAATCTGTGTGTTTACCGAATAGGTAAAATATTTCCTACGAGATATCACTCTACAAAAGAAAGTATACGCATATGTAATATGCATACATATTTTATTCCAAAATATTATTCCTGGTGAAACATAGTTTATCACAATTTTGGTTCAAAATCTTATCAAAAACAGATCAAAATAAGATCTTGATTATATCAAAATAAGATCAAATCAGGTCAAAATCATATCAAACCAAATCAAAATAAAATTGTTTTTGGATGTGAGCTGTTTTGATCCGAAATTTTTTAAACTGTTTTTAATGAAAATATTTCTTATTTTATTTGATAACGATTTACTGATTTTGAGTAAGTTTAGTTGCTAAGAAGTAGTTAAAAGTAAACGGAGAAATTATTAATAGAATTTCTGCTTAAAGCTGCAAGTTATATCATAGGTTATAGGTTTCCTAACCTGTCATTCAATTTACAATTTCCGCAAATATTTCTATTTACTTCTTAGCATCAGAATGTATCAAAAATCACTTATTCGGTAAACAATAAAGTAAGAGATATTTTAGTACAAAAATTTGTCTGAAAAAGGATTAGTAACTCTCAAAGGTTAGCGCTAAACTTGCTCGCTTGTTAGCCATAGATTTATCAATGTCTCGGAATAAATTGTAGACATCGGATCTATGTATTTCAATAACAATCAGGGCAAGAATGTATAGTTTAAATTTAAGTACTCACGACTCATTTTCAGACTCTGCATTTTCCTCGAAGAGACTATCTGTTTTTAAAATTTGACGGCATACATTCCTTTCTGCACTCTCTTTTAGGGCTCGTGACAAGTTGCGTTCCTCTTTCTGCTTCCTCTTCTTAAGCAAAGGCGGAGTACTTGCGGTTACTTCCTCGTTGGAAAGGATTTCGCCGTCGGTCGTCACTTCTAGCGTCTCCAAAATTTTCTTATCGCCTGTAAAAAATAGGCAAATTTAATAAAGCATTATGTAAATATGAAATTGATTTCATTTAATACAAATTTTAAATAATAATACTTACTACTAGTCTTTAGTACTGTCGCTCGGTACCAGTGTCCTTCCAATTTGGCTTGCGTTCGCGACTGACCAACTGGTCGTATCGCATCCTGCGAGACGATGCTGGTCGTTCGCGGTTTATCAAGCCGCAGAACAAGAACGTACATCTTTGAATTTGCCATTTTATTTCTAATAGCCTTTCACGCAACTCTATTTGACAGTTGATATCGACGCAATTTGTCTTTTTGCTCTGTCGGTTGTTCAGCACACATGAGCTGCATTCACGACAGCAATCTAGCGCGAAATACGAATGTCATATCTTTTATTGATTTACAACTAACAAAAATTTGTTCGATGTTCCTTCTGACGGTAATTTGAAAAATAATTAGTAGAAATGAATTGGCCTTTATGATAAAAAAAGTTTAAGATCGATGTTAATTTTTAAAAGAAAATTAGAGGATTATTCTCGTGGGAGCCAATACAGAATTTTAAAAAGGTTACGCGAAAATGCTGATTTGAGCGATGATGCAAGTTGTTCCACGCATGAAAGTGGTGATAACGTGTCGATTTCATATAATGTAAAATGTTATTTCGCAAATTAAAAAGCATTATATCGATTTATATTATTATAATTTTATTATAATCGAGGTGTATTTTGCTACGAAAAAAAATCTTAATGTATTATAATTTACTATAATAGACTTCAGCTCAACTGTGAACCGGAAAGTGAGAGTGATGAACGTGGAAGGTTAGTACAAATACAATTTACAACCATAGAAGTAAATAGATTTTTTCAATTACCTAGTACTCGATTTAGATAAAAAAAATGATAAA
Organism: Trichopria drosophilae; assembly: GCA_030407085.1. Classification (NCBI taxonomy): domain Eukaryota; kingdom Metazoa; phylum Arthropoda; class Insecta; order Hymenoptera; family Diapriidae; genus Trichopria; species Trichopria drosophilae. The sequence continues at coordinate 65,912,356 of CM059584.1, read as the reverse complement.
ACATTATTTTCATTAGTAATTGAATAATAATAGACATAATTAATTCGGCTAATTTAAAAGGTTCTTTAATTTTTAGTAAAATATGAGTTTTCTACAATTTCTAATTAACTCTTCGATTGCTGTTATTCAATGAAAAAATATTTATCAATACCATCACGGAAGAAAAAGTTTTGCAGTGTTGTTTTTTGAAAATGTTTATTAAAGTTTGCGCGAGTAAACAAAAATTTTTGATCAAATAAATCGAATGAGGCCATCAGAACAGCTAAAAATTTTATCCTTTTTTCTTAAGACTTTTTTCGGATCAACTTTAATCAACTTTTGAAAAACTTTAATTAAAATTTATCAGAAGGAGATTAAATTTTATCTTCTTTTGCTTACAGTTTCGGATACATTTTGGTTAACTTGCTTCTAAATTTGGTTTGTTTCCATCATTATTGACGGTCATCAATAATTATTAGTTTTATTTATTTTGTAAAATATTATCTAAATATATATCGTTTATTCCATGTCAACAGAGCCTTGATATCTTCAAAACTGACCCTTTTTCAAACGAAATTTGGTACAAATCATCTTTGGCATGTGAACTTCCATCCTGAATTTTTTAAAATTACTTTTTCTGTATTTCAAAATGGCGGACCATAATATCCCAAGTAGAAAAATGGGTTTTTTTGAAATTTTGTGCTAATTTAACGTTGTTTGGATCAAAAACATAATGATAAACCCGATATTTATATTTTATTTGTTATTTCTTCCATATCTAACAATTATTATTGAATAAACAACAAAACATAAAATTCAAAATTCAGAAAAGAAACATTAAATTTCAATACTAGAAAATAAAGCACTCATTATACGTTCTGTTTGTCACAATACTGATTTCACGATTTGCAAACGAAATGTAATAAGTAACAAAACAAATATTAATTTTGAGTTTATCGTTATTTATTTCCGTCCAAACAACGTTAAATTAGCACAAATTGTCAAGAAAACACTTTTTGTTGGGGTTGGTCTGTCATTTACAGAATTACAAAAACCGGTAATTCTGAAAAAATTCAGGGTGAAAGTTCAAATACCAGAGATGATTTGTAACAAATTTTGTTGAAAAAATGTTCGTTTTCGAGGTATCACCGTGGCCCGGTTAATGACAATAGATCGAATCACATTAATAAAAAACGGATCAAATTTGTTTTTTTTTCGTTGAGACTTTATAAGATCAATCTTGAATCAAACATTATATCGGTTAAGTTTGATCTGATGAAAATGAGAAATTTAATTTAAATGTGATATAAATTTATTTTGATCATTACTCGTGAGCGTCTATTTTTATTATTATAATTTATTTATAGAATCATGTTTGTTTATATTCAAGGTATTTAATAATGTACATTACATTATAATTCGTACTGTGATTTCGCAGATCTGTGGAATTACTTGTCAATTTTCAAAGAGAGGATTCACGAGATGTTTTCATAAACAATGATCAATTTACTACTGTAGATGGTAATGTTATTGCAACGCCATTATAACTATATTTTAACTAAAATAGGTGCATAATATACAGGGTCATCGAAAAGTATCGGACCCCCCTAATATCTTCAGTTAGAATGCACTTAGGAGAAAATGTCCAATAGCAAAGTTGTATGGTTTCAAGCGGGGAGTAAGATGATGACCTTGACTTTGACCTTGACCATGTCCTTCAAGGTCATTTCAAGGTCAATCTTATTTTTTTAAATAGAACCCCCTACATTTTATTGCATATTCTTATAGCTTATCTCGAGAGCTTTCCAAAACACTATAATAAAATATTTTTTTATTAAGTACTTTTTGAGTTATAAAGGTTTGAAGTTAACAATTTTTTGACACAAAATGTAGAATATCTTGTAAAATATTATTTCGTTTTCAATAATCATAACCTTAATACTTTTGTGCGCGGAATAATGAGACCAATTGATTGGTTTAAAGAAAATACATTAATCGGATCCCCCTAATATTTTCAGTAAGAATGCATTTTGGAAAAATGTCCAATAGTAAAGTATTGTACGGCTTCAAGCAATTATGCTAATAGGCTCTGGCGAAAAACTGCCCGAACGTAATCGCGAGAAGCTGCTCGAATGCGTGATTTCCGAAGGCGTTAGCGGGAATCTGACCGAAAGCGTTGGCCAATCTTTATTCTCTCACTCTCGCAGGCACCAATGTACGAGCTCTTGAGCAAACAATACGGATCACTGATTTGAAACGTTGATGCAGTGCTGTCTTCTTCTTAGCGAGCAGCAGTCACCTCGTGGACGAAAACGAACAGCCTCAAAAATTTTTTCTGTAACAAAAGAAACCATTGCGCTTCAATTGATTATCCCAAACATCTTCATTTTGTTTCCAATCGCCCAGAAATTTTTCGTAAATATTATTAATTGATCTATTAGATTTTCAGTTGCTCAACGAGCTTTTTGCTAGTGCTGGTTAAAATAAACAAATCGATAGTTGGACCAACACTTAATAATTAGTATTTTTCTCTACTTAATTATCTAGATCAATTTCCTATCACTTACCTGATTAATTCTTCTTCGCTCTAATTAAGAATGGCGGAGCTTTCTGAAAGAGATCGAATAACACTATTAATGATGCGAGGATGGGGAGATCAACAAAGAGGGTATAAAACAGTAACGCGATTATTTAATGAAAATTTTCGGAATGAAAATAATAGGATCTCCAAAAGTACTGTAATCCGTACTATTCAACGTTTCGAGGCCATTGGTAGCGTTAAAAGCCGCCCAAAATCTGGTAGACCTAAAACAGCAACAAATAATGATAAGGCATTAGATGTTTTAGAGTCTTTCGTTGAAGATCCCCATATTTCCATCAATCGCGTTGCACAAGAACACGAAATCGGTCATGCGTCTGTCAGTAAAATTCTGAAATTGAATAAATGGCATCCATACAAACTCCATTTGGTCCAAGAGTTGTCCGAAGACGATTTTGATAGACGCATCGAATTTTGTGATCTTATGATGGAGATGATTGTCGACGAACCTCTATTACTTGATAATATTGTTTTCTCTGATGAGGCAACATTTGAACTGACTGGAAATGTAAATAGACACAATTGTAGATACTGGAGTGACGTTAATCCTCACTGGAAAAGAGACAATCATACTCAATATCCACAAAAAGTTAACGTATGGGCTGGTATTCTTAATGGTAGACCAGTTGGCCCTTTCTTCATTGAAGGCAATTTGACAGCACAAGTATACCTAGTCATGCTTCGCGAACAAATTGTTCCAGCTATTCGAGACATAGCTGGTGGAAATATGGATGAAATTTATTTCCAACAGGATGGAGCTCCACCTCATTATGGTATCATTGTCCGTCAATATTTGAATGAGGTCTTTCAGGACAGGTGGATAGGGCGAAGGGGTCATATTGAGTGGCCACCTCGGTCTCCGGACTTGACCCCACTTGACTTTTTTTTGTGGGGTTACTTGAAAAGTAAAGTTTATGCCACCAAGCCTCAAGGTTTAGATGGAGAATAACTCGAGAGATAGAACTAATATCGCCAGAAACGTACCGGAATGCGGTTTCGGCTGTTTATAACAGATTGGCACATTGCCAGGCTGTTGAAGGGCAACAATTTGAACATTTGTTGTGAATTGTTTGGTACAATTAAATATTTTGCCCAAGCTAACCAATTGGAATTAAATTTGCCTTAACTGGCCGGACCCACACACCAATCTTGCCTTAACTGGTCGGACTCGCACACCACTCTTGCCTTAACTGGTCGGACTCGCACACCACTCATGCCTTAACTGGTCGGAATCGCACACCACTCTTGCCTTAACTGGTCGGACTCGCACACCACTTAACAAATTGTTAACTTCAAACCTTTATAACTCAAAAAGTACTTAATAAAAAAATATTTTATTATAGTGTTTTGGAAAGCTCTCGAGATAAGCTATAAGAATATGCAATAAAATGTAGGGGGTTCTATTTAAAATTGAAAAATAAAATTGTCCTTGAAGGTCATGGTCAAGGTCAAAGTCAAGGTCATCATCTTACTCCCCGCTTGAAACCATACAACTTTGCTATTGGACATTTTCTCCTAAGTGCATTCTAACTGAAGATATTATGTGGGTCCGATACTTTTCGATGACCCTGTATATTTTATATATTTCTTCAATTTTATTCGTTATACTTTTTATAATAGAGAATGCAAGTCATGAGGCAGATGATTCTGATGAAAACAATTCTAGTTTGAGTTCGGAATCAGATAGATATAGTTTGATTTCTGACATAGAAGAATCAGATGTTTCTGATGATGACAACGTTAGCTGAAAGTATAGTGTCGACCATATTACTTGTCATTCGTCATAAATGAACTGCAGCTTGTTTAGCCGATATACTTCAACTGATTTATTTACATTGTACAATACTCAATAATATTCAGCGTACACTTTACAAATTATTAAAATTAATACGCCATTCTGATATTCCAATTATACGCCATTATTATTGTAATATTTGCTATGCGGCATTGGAAAAAAGGGGGCATTTTCTGAGCATTGCATAATGCTTCAGTAGATGGGTATTTTATTCGAATACCCATCTTGTTTCAATTAAAAATGATTAACAAAAGACCATCTTTCGTAAAAAAGTTAAAACTTAGATTTAATCGACAAAAAACAAATAACCAAAACTTTGAAGATATTTATGATGAGTACGTTTTTCAAAAACTGGTGGAAAATGGTATATTATCGAATCCCAGAAATATTTCGTTTATGTGGAATTCAGATGGTGTACAGTTGTTCAAGTCATCTCAATAAAGCATTTGGCCATTTTATTTAGTAATAAACGAATTACCACATACGGAAAGATTCAAGAAGGAAGATGTGATTGTGAAATCGAAACCAAGCGCTAATTTGTTTATGAACTCTTTTTGCGATGAAATAAAAGAGTTCTATGCAGGGATTGATATAAATTCAACTGAACGCATTCACGTTAGAGGTATCGTCATGTGTGAGAGCTGCGATCTACCTGCAAAAGCTTTGTTCCTCAACATGACTCAATACAATGGAAATTTTGGTTGTACGCGTTGTAAATTAAAAGGCATGCATGTAAGTAGATCGCACGTGTATCCATATGACGAAATGCTCAATTTAAGAAAAAGCAGCGAAACAACTACACATGCTCGAGAAGCATACGAAACGGGGCAACCAAAAATAGGAGTCAAAGGACCAACAACACTATCCATTTTTGTTTACGATTATATATGTACAACCGCTGTCGATGATATGCATTGTGTATATTTAGGTGTTGTAAAAAAATTAATAACTCTGTGGTTTAATTCAGAATATCGAAACGAAACTTGGTCATTGTATAACTTTCGTGACGTAGTCAATCAACTTTTATGCTCTATTCAACCACCTTCATTCGTGAAAAGATTTCCCAGAAAATTGGATGATTACCGTTTTTGGAAAGCCATGGAATTTAAATTATGGTTTTTATATTATTCTATTCCAGTGTTGTTTGGTATAATGTCACCGGAATATTTTAAGCACTACTTGCTGCTAGTAAATGGTATTTTCCTACTCAGCCAAAAAAGCGTTTCTCCTCAACATATTAATACTGCAACAACCCTCTTGAAATTATATGTATCAAAATTCTCAAGATTGTACGGTCCTAATAATATGTTACCAGATATTCATCAGTTACTGCATTTGGCAGAAACTGTGCGTAACTTTGGTCCTTTGTGGGTTACATCATTACTTGCGCTTTAAAATTTAAACGGACTATACAAAAATCTTGTTCGTGGTACTACCCATTCAGATATGCAAATATGTTCAGCAGTTTCATTACTATTCAATGTTGAAATTATAAAGCAAAAACATATGATTCAGGGAAGAAATGCTTATCAATTTTGCGAGAAAATGATGCAGCCAAACAAAAGACGTAAATTGCAATGTATTTCATCAACGAACTTTACTGTTGGAAAAGTAAGAGAAGTCAGTCCTTCACTAGCACAAACGCTATTAATGTTAGAAATTAATTATAAAAATCTGGACGTTTTTCATCGTCTGTTAAAAGAAGGCATTTTGTACGTGTCCACAGACTACATGCGTCATATTAAAACCAATTCCTTTTATTGTAAATTCAACGACAATGGAGACCAGCGAATAGGAAAAATTATGTGTTTTATTAAAGCGTGTAATTGTGACTTTAAGTGCTAATTCTCAACTACGTGTGTAAACAAATCTTATGCCATTTTAAATACTTGTGATACTGTAACACCTTTTTTTACTGATAACCCCGATTGTTGCTTATTCTTTGTGAGAAAATGTATTCAAATAATTGAACCGGTTGTTGCGGTAGATAAAAGTCAGTTACGTGCACTATGTTTTACGATTCAAATTTCTAATGATTTGTATTTTATCGAACCCGTTAATAATGTTCAATTTGATTAATTATATAACAATATATGTAAAAACTCATAATAGTGTTTATTGCATTATTTATCATTTAAATTTACATGTTTGAAATACATCTGCGAGAAACAAATGAAACCTAAATAATGCAATATTGCTTAAATTGTTAAAATGTATTGAGTGGATTTATTAATTAATAACATTATTAAATCGAGAAGATATGACATATTTAATATGTCAATAAAATTCACAATTTGGTCAGATCCACGTAAGTTTTCAAGCATATGAAAGAAAGAGGTATCGAACTGATGTTTGTGAGGGTTACGAATTCACATCTGTAAGTTATCACATTCATGTATGCAATTGCACGTAAAAATGTCAAAAAAGGATTATAATAAGATCTCCATTTGATCATTTGTTTATTCGAATTTGATTTCAGTCAAAATCCTTTTATTCAAAAAATACGTTTGGCTAAAGTCAAATTAAGAGGTAAAAATTAAATTTAAATTCTAAGTTCCAATCACAATTATCAAGAGAATATCTAAAACTTTCATTAAATCCATTCATAATCCTCGTTTGATCAACTTTGGTGTTGACCCTATAGATTATGCTGGATGATTCTTTAATATATAATAATAACCAGAATTAACTATGATTAACTAGAATAACTATTTAATATACCACAATTAATCATATTTCTAGGTTATTCGGGTATATGTCTGTCTAATACACCCCTATCAGGACGGGCAATCGCAAAATAACCGAAAAAAAATAACCGGTCGAAAACCGCCAAAAAATAACCGTCGTACAACCCTAATTACCACGAAAAAAAACGGACTACGAGAAAAAGGCGTATGGTCAGAATTTATAAAATCACCGCAGAATAACCGATAAGAAACCGCTCTTAAAGAGCGTCGACTGGTCGTTTCCAGCAAAATTACCGCAAAATAACCGATAAAAAAACACCGTTCCAAAGCGTCGAGCGGTCGTTTTGAGCAAAATTACCGCAGAATAACCTATGAAAAACTGTTCTTTAAGGGCGTCGACCGGTTGTTTCCAGTAAAATTATCGCTAAATACCCGATGAAAAACCGCTTTTCAAAAGTGTCGACCAGTCGTTAGGCGCAAAATTACCGTAAAATAACCGATGAAAAATCTCTCCTCTAGAACGTCAAGCGGTTGTTTCTCGCAAAATTACAATAGTCCACCGGTAGTTTCTCTCAAAATTACCGAAGAACAACCGATGAAATACCGTTGTTCCAGAGGGACGACCGGTTGTTTCTTACAAAATTACCGCAGAATCACCGATAAAACCTGTCGTACAAGAGCGTCGACCGGTTAATTCTTTCGTAAAAATACCGCACAATAATGGACAAAAAACCGCTGTTCAAGAGCGACGGCCGGTCGTTTCGGACCAAAATTACCGCAGAATAACCGATGAAAAACCGATCTTCGAGAGCGTTGATCAGTTGTTCCTAGTAAAATTACCGCAAAATAACCGATAAAAAAAACCGTAGTACCATAGGGTGGATCGGTCGTTTCTCTCAAAATTACCGAAGAATAACCGATGAAAAACCGCTGTTCATGAGCGGCGGCCGGTCGTTTCTCTCAAAATTATCGAAGAATAACCGATGAAAAACCGCGGTTCAAGAGCGGCGGCCGGTCGTTTCGGACCAAAATTACCGCAGAATAACCGCTGAATAGCCGCTCTTCAAGAGAATATAATAGTTAATAATTATTTGCAATAACATGTATATATGAGGTTTTTATTTACTTATTTTCTGTTTTGTTATGCATATCGATAATCATCTTTTATAGATCTAACAAAACTGCTCAGTCGCTGTAGTAAATGTGTATGTAGGTACCACGATGAGAGAATTCACAAACATGGTGAAAACCGGAACGATCAGGCTTATTATACGAATTACGACGCTACTTTGCTAGAGGATTTCGACGCCACCTAGCGCTGGCCGAGAAAACTCTATTTGAATGAAGGGTGCTGTTCGTCGGAACATATCGTGTCGAAATTACCGCTGAATAACCGCTAAAAATCTGTTAATCAAGATCGCCGACCGGTCATTTTGCGAGAAACTAAATTTAAATTATCTAGAGAATGAAATTTTTTATTGAATGCATTTATAATCCTCATTGGATCAACTTTGGATGCTGACCGTATTGATTCTACTGGATGTTTCTTTGATCATTCATTTATTCAAACGCGATCGAAAATGAATCAGATTCAGCTGATTTCAGATCTATTTGTCTCAAAATCCAGATCTTTTTTTAATCAAATTTCGATCAATCCTCAACTGATGAATTTTGATCAAAATTAGATGCAATTTATTTTTACGCGGGATGTGACTCAATACTCATAAATAGGGCGAAATCTTTTGCCGGGATTATTTTCAAATGTTTATTCAAACATGTGCATATTTAAGCGCCACTTTAATTTCCTAATGTTTCTTTTTAATCATTACTCGAACTTAATACAGAAGTATGATACACTGGGTGGATGTGACAAAATGTTTTGTAGGGAAACTCATGTTTATTAATATGTGGGTATACGTAGAATTTCTTTCAAGCTTCATACGCATGCTCATATGTCATTTCGTGTACTTGTTAGTTTGGTACTAATTAAGATAATTGTAAGACATACAATTTAATTTTGTAATCACAACAACCTTGTAATTTAGATATGATAGATTTTTTGTATTATAATAAACCAGATGTTACACAATACAACGTTTTGTACAAACTCGCAATGCAACAAATACATCGAAGAGTGTACTCATTAGCATATTTATGGACACCCGTAACAAACAAAAATTGAACCAACTTTTCTTTACAATACATTTTTTCCGTGCAGTTAGAAATCAGGATGATGTACGCAAAACCTGTAGGTGCATGACATTTCATATTCTGGAAAATTATTTTCAATTCGATATTAAGGTTGCAAAGTTAATTTTGCTTATTGCGAACTTTTAAAAATACGCTGTTGTGTTTTTCTTAATCGATATTTTCATATTCTTGACAAAATACCATATTTTTAATAACAATTTTATAAACAAATTGAATTATTAATATGTTGTCCCTCCTCTGTCATAATGAAACTTGCAGGAAATGTTCATTGTTGTTTATTCTTTAAGTTCGTGAAAAAAAAATTGGTATTTTCCATTTGAAGTGTAAATTATGCATTGTTTATTACGGCGCCCGCCAGCCCGCCAGCCAACAAACATGTTCGAACATGCATAGACCGTGTGAAAATGAGTAATTGCCGCTTTGTCTTCGGGTAAGTACTTTTTCTAAAAGGGACCGTTAATTCTAATATCACTGCAATATTGTGCATAATACGTAATAATTAAAGCATTAAAGTATCGGCTTCGTGGCTCAGGCGGTTAACGCACTGGACTGCGAGGTCGTAGGTCGTGAGTTCGATCCCCGTCCGGTAAACAATTTTTCGATTTCGTTTTCAAGCAGCAGCTCGCTGTTGGTAAGACGAGCCGCGTTGTTTGTTTACGTTTCGAAAATATTGTTTATCTGGCGGAAATCGACTCATGGCCGCTGCTGTACTTGGTGTAGGTTTCTGGAGTCCTACATTTCTTACACAAATGTGAAGTATGGCACCATCTTCATAAGTCGATCTGCAGCTCTCGCAAAAATCTTACGAATAATCAACATATGGCAAAAATTAAGTAAAAGGGCGATTCCGCCCGTTAATAAAAAAAAAAAAAAAAAAAAAGGGTGGAACATGGAGAAAACCCCGATTTAATTAATAATTTCACTATAAAAGGGTTAAACATTGACTTACAAAATAATATATCATAATCAACTGAAAGCCCGTGTAATCATTATCAAAAAAGTTCCGATGTACTATTTTGATTAAAGCAACAGAATCAAAGTTACGAGCGATTGAAAACATCCACACCCGTTAAATGAATTTTTTAACCTGGTACACTTGAGAAATTTTGCTCCATTCCTAAATTCCGCCATACTGCCCCATGCGAACGCAACCTGTATGGAATACGACTGTGATAAGTTCGGTAACACCGCAGGAAAAGCGGGAACCCGACCGGTACATTGGCGCTATCGAGTATATGCAGTTTTTGCGGTTAACGAAAAGCGGATGCTTAAAAGAGTTAAAACAGAAGTCTCCGAGTACCAAAGTTCCGCATAATAACTTTTCAGTCATTTTCAGCATAAATTTAATAATATTAAATCAATAATATTATAATCCTATAAATAAAAAGGTTTATAGAAAGGTGACACGTGGTTTACGTGTAGTTACTATTAAGTGGCCTGAACGGTTAAAAATTTCATTGGACTACTTGTATGCGAATCTTGTCGTACTGCTTGTTACTTGAAAAATGATGTTCTTTTTCCCCATAATTTGGATACTGCGTTAAATCACCACCAGTGAAAAAAAAACGGTGGAGAAAATGTATTCCTCGAATATGGTGACAAGAAAATTATTATCACGAACAAATCGATGAGCAATAATGACCAGAATGAACGAAGCAATAGAGAAAATAATTCCAATTTGATTTTCGTCGAGAATATAAAAACAGCTCTAGTTAATGCGAAAACGAGATCGGAAAAAAAAATCTGTCTACTGTACCAAAAGAATGGATAACCATGAAAATATGTGAAACATTTTTGGAGATCAGAAATTATGATTGTGCAACATCACGAAATTTGATGGATTTTCTACAAATGTTTGCATAACTTGCAAACTTCCATCTTTGTTTGTTGCTGATTCCGATCGCCCACTTCGTAGACGGTCTTTTACAGTACCTGTATCATGAAATCGTTGTACTGATTTCTGCACAGTCGACTTAGATATCGGCGGGCGGTCTGGATGCGAATCATTGAAAAATGTAGCGGCTTCCTCGTAAGATCGAGTCAGATTTCCGCACCCTCGTGCAATTAATATTTCTATTCGCTCACGTTCACATAAATTCATTTTTCCTTTTTCTAATAGATGAAATATTTTTGTACCAATAATAATATGAATAAAAATATCTGTAGAAAATCGATTCAAACTATGTATACGAGTAGGAACTCACTTGTCTGAATGTAATATTTAGTATAACGAATATGTGGCGAAAAGCTTCTTTAATATTCCAAATGAAAATCCATTCCTCTAACGGACGCAAAACGTAGGATAGCGAAAGTAACGCCTGTGACTAGCGGCGAAATTGGGAACTACAAAGCGATATTTTCTTGTAGGTCTTATACCTCAAAGACAGGGTATACACGACGAAACCCGCCAACTTGCAAGAACTACGAAGACGAATAATCCAGAAAGTACATATTATTTCAAGAGATATGAGGCTGAAAGTATTTCGCGAATTCGATTTAAGACTGGGACAATGTCAGGAAGTTGCAGTACTCAATTTGAGCACATGAAATAAATTATTTTGAAATAAACTTTTTAAACGGCGATCAATACTATAGAAAATAAAACACAAAAAAACGAAAAAAAAATTAAAAAAAAACAAAAAAGAAAAAATGTAAAAAAAGTAGCAAAACTCTGCCTATGACGGTCCCAAGTCCGTGTAAAAGAGGAGGGTGCTTAGGCATTTTTAATCGCTACAAATATTGTGTGGTATGTTGGATCCGAATATCGGTTTCTGAGATTAGAAATTTTAAACGATGAATAATTCGGCGATAATTGATTATAACGCGATCTGTGACCACTGTTTTGTATTCGTCTCGAAGAGAATTTCAAATAAGCCCCCACTCGACCTATGTTGCCATTTAAGATATTCATCCCCCCTCGTGCCCCACGTCCCCATTGGGTTGGGGGGGGGGGTGGTAAATCCCCTCAAAGATGATAGTGTGGCGGATACCGCCCCTTTAAAAAATACGCACGGAAGCCGACAACTAGTACTATAATATATCGGGAAAATATAAGTCATATAAGTGGCAGGAATTTGTCACCCGAAATAATTTTTCAATTCCGAATTATTATAATCCACTAGTATCCGGAAAACATAGTAAATTAAAGTGGCAGAAATATTACACATTTTATAATTTAAATTTGAACTAGAAAAATAAATATTTAAATGCCCTTCTGAGTATTGTCCAAAAATAAAGAGAATCCGATTATTTAAATGTTTCAAATTAATTTTTCGTTACTAGAACATTTAAGAAATTAATTTGATTTTTTTTAGAGAGAGATCGGTGAGATAAGAACCGAGTTCAATTGAGTGCAACCGGCACACCATAATTATGCTATGGAACCTCGTAAAATTTATTCCAGAGCAATATAAGCACGAAACTACTCGATAAATTACGAATACTCTTTCTACAAGATATTAAATTAAAATTTAATTTTTTTTGGCCTGCAACAGAGGCACGAGAAACTATGCATCTTTAGTACGATGAATTTTTATAGAATCTATAGGAGATATCGTAAAAATTCATATATTAGGAGATCTCAACTGTAATATAATAGAACCTATTTTTTTATCGTTAAAAATTAATTATCTTAATTCTATAAGGTTTTATCCTTCTAATATGAAGAGATAAGAAAGCAGTTTTTAAGCTAAAAAAGTCGAATTCTGTTCTTTTTAGTAAATTAAGGTATGAGGCATGTTAACCCCTCTTCCGAACTTTTAGCCAATCAAATAGGCCCAAAATAAGTACTATACGGATAGTACAGGGTATAAATAAGCGACCTTTCCAATGGATAGTCACTCTCTAATGTTCTTTACGATCATCGCAATATATTCGACGACATAAACCAAGAGACTGAGGCTTCACCCGAGGACGACATAGCTTGCAGTGGAAAACACATAAGGATCGGCCAGTTCTGCAGCATCCTTTGGACCAAAAGGTTTTGGCTCTCCAGCAGCATCATTTGGAGCTGGAGTTCAAAGCACCTACCAAGATTTGGGGATTAACTCATTTATCTTTTTCCAGTCCTTTTCAGGGCCATCTGATATTTTTCCACAGCTTCCGACGCATCTCCTCAGGTCCAGCCTCTTCAGCCATCTCTGCACTTCCACCAATTGCTACAGCCGAATTACATACCGCCTGTTAGGCGCTGTTACAGGGCAACACACTTCAGAGGAGGTCTACTAATCGGTTATTGCCACCCGTGTGGTAGGCAACCGGTTAAACAGGTCCTGCATACTGTTGCCGCCTGTTGGCTGGCTCACTGTCACACATTTTACAACTTAAGCCGCCTGCTGGGCAAGGCTTATTAAAATCAGTGCTTTGCATGTAACTAAATTCATTTCTGTTGGTTTTTTTATGGTTAATTTTTATTAAATATATTTTTTTTGTTAATTCAAACTATCCTTCGTTTCAAAGTTATTTGCCTGTAGACGAGCATCGCAACAGGGTAGCGGCATTGCAAGGAGCCGTCTTAATTCATTGTCAAAGTTCGTTAATTCCGCATTGTAATCTTCTATTACAATTGTTTAAATTTCCGCTTGGGATATTTCATTAACTTTACTCATTTTTTGGCTCTCCATAAGAATGCGGCTATGAAGGTTCAATATCGTTAAAACATTATCATTGTAACGATATAGTTATATTGTGTATAAATTAATACGCATAACCAAAATAGCTTTTTTGAAACGTCGTTTCACGTGTTTCAGCAATTTTTAAAATTTCTTTTCTTTCAAAAGTTACAATACCGTGTCCAAACTTTTGGGACGTCACCTTAACGTCATCCTAGTCCCATCAAAGTCACTCAATGTCACCCTAGGTTACCCCAAAGACACCCCAAAGTCACCCCAAAGTCACCCCAAAGACACCGCAAAGTCACCCCAAAGTCACCCCAAGATCACCCCAAAGTCCGTCCACGACATCCCAACGTCACCCCAAAGTCACCCAAACGTCACCCCAAAAACACCAACGTCACCACGTCATCTTCATCATCATCATCATTATATGCGGGCTGTAAATCAAACGACGAAATATCCATTATCGCCCTCTGACGTCTCGTTTTATTCCCCCCAGAAAATTTATCATGACAATTCGATCTTGTAAAGTTTTAGATTTCTTCGTTTGGGTGACTTTGGAGTGACGTTGGGGTGTCTTTGGTGAGTCTTTGGGGTGACTTTGGGGTGTCTTCGGGGTGTCTTTGGGGTGACTTTGGAATGGTCACCGAACGTCAATATCTCATTCTCTCCATGTACCGAAACAAAGCCTTCACTTCAAATAAAGCCAAGCAAACTCTTGTAGACTGTCTTGTTTTGAAGTGGCATTATTGTGCCTGTATTGTATAGATTTCCAACTTCTTTTTCATTTTATTAAATACGTAAACTGACGCCGCATTCGTAAACAACCACCCAAAAATTATCCGGTTTTATCCATAATTTCAACGTGTTGTAATTAATCTCGACGGACAGATTTTTTAAATTCAACAATACAAAAATTCCAATGTTCCTGAATTATTATCTTGAAAACGATGGGTTGTATCAAAAAATCCCAAGGGGACATTTGTGTTTAGAATTTAATGTAGTACACGATTATATTTTTTTTCAATTCAAAATTTTTAATATTATTTTTCATCCGCCACATTGGATCCGCCATTTTGAATTTTTAGAAATACATCATAACCAACGGAAAGCACATATATTGAGTCATAATATGCGCCTCATGCAAAATTTTTTTTGTACGTCATTATGCTTTTTTAACAGTAAATGTAACGTTTGTTTAAATTTGTTCATGTTCCGGGCGCCATTTTGAGTCCGACATTTTGAAATTATGCTTTGGGCCACTCAGCATTCGAAAGTAGACACTTTGAACTAAATTTTAAGCCCAAGCAGCATGCGTATAGTGCAGATGAATTTTGTTGGGAGCACTGTCCGGGTTGACGTGGAATGTCCCATATATATATATATATATATATATATATATATATATATATATATATATATATATACAGGGTGGCCGATTTATCTGAAGACATCAAAATATCTCGAGAACTATGCACAGAATCAAAAAAGTTGTCGGATGAAAGTTGTTCGACACGAAGGGGGGCATCCAGTGATAATTAAATTTACCCCCTCCCCCATCCCCTGGGGGTGGAGTGGGGGCAAAAATAATAAAACTTAAATAGGAACCCCCAGTTTTTATTGCAGATTTGGATTCTCCAGAAAAAAGTACACCAATTTGACCTAGGAGCTATTGCATTTTGGTTCACAGGTGGCGCTGTAATCGATAAAAATCCAAATTTATCTGAAGACATTGAAATACCTCGAGAACTATGCACAGAATCAAAAAAGTTGTCGGATGAAAGTTGTTCGACACGAAGGGGGGCATACAGGGGGCAAATAGGGACAATTTGATCCCTTTATGAAAATTTAATATTAAAAATTCTAATATTAGAATTTTTAATATTAGAATTTAGTAATATCAATTGCGAAAATTGTTATTCTGGATATGAAATTTTAATAATGTCCATTCGAAAAATTAAGATTATGAATAATTGATATTCTTCATATTAAAAATCAAAACTGATTACATAAAAATTGTGCATACAATATGGAAGCAATTTTATAAATAAGTTTTCTACCTTCAATAAAATTACATTTTAGGTTTTAAATTTATTATTTAATAAACAAAAAGAGGACATCACGCAATCCATTAAAAAACGCGTCATGTCCCTTCACTCAGCTCATTCATTCTCTCTCTGTATGTTTTTTCCGAAATGAGAATAAATAAGCTGAGCATTGACGGTCAAACCAGCTTCTATTAAACAAAACGAAACTCTTACTTCATTTGGGGATTTCGTCGCCATCTACCGGACCCCGAGAGAACTCACGTAGTTTCATACATGTACATCGCTTGCATTTCGGCCATCACCGGCGCCGGTTCTGTTACATAACGCTAGAGGGCGACATAACTCGAAAATAAAGTAGCATATCATTTTATACATAAGTTGAGTCACACGTAACCAGTTCACCTACATTTTTCTCTACTTTCCTGAAGGGAAGTAAATGGATATCGCGACTTTCTAATCCCCATATTAAAATTTAGTATTCACGGTCTCTCAGTGTAAGACTGTTTTTGAAGTCCATTGTATTGGTAGTAATTCGGTCGGAGGTCACTTTGCTTTTAGAATAACAACTTTCCGTTCACGTGACTATTTTTTGTCTACCCTTCATTGCTTAAATCGAATTGCAAGTTAAAAATGAATCCTACGTATTATGCATAATATTTTAGTGATATTAAAATTAACGGTCCCTTTTAGAAAAAGTACATACCGATACTGACCGGACTGGCGGGCGCCGTAATAAATAATGCATAATTTACACTTCAAATGGAAAATACCAATTTTATTTCACGAACTTAAAGAATAAACAACAATGAAAATTTCCTGCAAGTTTCATCATGATAGAGGAGGAAGAACATATTAATAATTCAATTTGTTTATAAAATTGTTATTAAAAATATGGTATTTTTTAAATTAACATTTTGGAATTACATTCATTGAAAAGAGTGAACTCTTTTAGATAGTCAAAATAAATTGCATTACTTTATTTCAAACGATTGTTGAGTTATGAATTTTTCTTTAAATAGTTGTTAAATTTTGTTAATGCAAATAAAAATAATAAAGACATAAAATTTCGGAAAAAGGTTAAAAGTGTTTTTTTGTATTGTTGTGGACTACACATTTTCTTCAAAATATTAATAAAAATAAAATTTCTACAAAATTCTTCGACACGTTTCCGCTGGAATGGCCCAAACGTTTTGTCACCTCTGTATCTGAGAACTCCTTCCCAGAATGATTGGAACCATTTTTCACAAGGATTGTGGAAAAGGGTTTCAAGATAATTAAATATTTTGAAAATGTTGTATATGGAGTGGAATTAATTATAATAGAATAATGTAAAATAGACGGATATATAATTGTCTACGTTTCGATCGTAGAGTCGGGTTATCTTCAGACGGTTACTCTTATAGGTTATTGTTAATAATGAACGATGATTATCAATACCAAATTGAAATATATAATTTATAAAACGGTGGAGAAAAATAATAAAATGAATACGAATATTATAAATTTCCAACCAAACTTCATTTTCACATTTGCGCAAAATAATAAATGTTGAAACATAGAATAAGACGATCAAATTAAATAAACTAAGTTTAGCGCCGTAGGAGGATGCCGAATAACTCAATCAGAATCAGTGAATATTATAAATTTTCAAAATTCTAAATATCTCGTGAACGGTAAGAGTTATGCGAAATCTGACAAAATGTTGGGGGTGCATCGATAGGGGGGACGGCCTCAAGCAAATAAATATAAATCCGCTAACAGATTTTGCAATATGCAAAATACAACGTTTTCAAAATATTTAATTATCTTGAAACACGTCGAGGGATACAGAAAGCATGTTTACATAAAAAATTACTATCTACAATCTTAATATATAAGTTCCGAAATTTTATTTCGTAACATAGAGCGTAGCGTAGTGGTTAGCGTGTATGCTTTGAGATGTTAGCGTCGAAAGTTTAAATCCCACCCGACCAACAGGTTTTTTTAATTTATTTGCGAGCGTTAATAATTGTAACAAAATAGGTAAAAATTAAATAACTAGTGCGAGCCATTGATATACAAAATTGATAAATAAAAAAAATGTAATAAAATAAATGTATTAATTTTTTTTACATCAGAATATTGTCTTGGATTCGTCTGGCGCCCGTCTGGAATTTGTCTGGGGAGCGGTCATAGGCCAGGCTAATCCCATATCTTTGACCCAAACGAAAGGCTTATAACAACCATATCATAGCCATACTCTTCCCAATACTAAAGCCATACCAAAAATTTCCACGCGAGTATCCAATTCTTCTGCAGAAGAAGGCAACATTTTCATTATTAATTGTTGTTTTATTGTTTTCTCGTGATTAGAAAGTCCGCTTAAGGTTAATCCAACAAATTTTTCAAAAGAAAATTGGTCCGTTTAAACAGTTGTTTTATGTTCCTAGGATACCTCTAAGTATCTATTAACATTGTAAGTAAAATCCACAAATATTTTGTCCATATTAGTTAAATCTACAGTTTCTAATTTGTAGAGTTTATGCAAAGAAATGGCATTCGTCACGTACTGACACCTTCTTATCACCCAGCGTCAAATGGTGCTGCAGAAAACGCGGTAAAAACTTTCAAAACTAAATTTAAGCTGTTGTTAAAAGATAATGATAGGCACGATGCAATGTGCAAGTTTCTTTTCTTTTCATTGGAGATCATCTCCGTATTGTACGACTGGCGTAAGTCCGGCTGAACTCTAAATAAGTCGTAAGTTTCGCAGTAGATGGGACCTTCTTAGACCAGAAGTTCGTGATAGGGTGCGACAAAAGCAAAGCGAGCAAAAACGGTATTTTAGAGGAAACCGCAATGTTACATTCCACGAGAATGAAGTAGTTGTAGCGAAAGATTATGCAAATAATAATTGGAGGAAATCCATAATTACCGAAAAGTTAGGACCGGTTACTTATGTAGTACGTACAAACGACGGTAGAGCATGGAAAAGGCATGTCGATCAGCTTCGTGCGTGTAACTTAGATATGAATGTAAATGAAAATAGAAGCGATACATCATATGTAACGGAGGTTAATTGGACCCCGAAGATTACAAACGAAATGAGTGCACCGTGCGATGAAGACATTCAACAGGCTCCAAGGTTAGAGAAGACAGATTCAGCCATTAATAATGAGACTCACGTTATAAGTCAATCCGTGCAAAACAAATCCATTATGATTAGAGATCAACCTCCGGAATCGATAGGTTCACAGAATTGTAACGGGAAATTACGGCGTTCAAACCGAATTAGAAAACCTAGAAAACCTACAACACTCCCACTGAAAATTACAAATGCAAGAAGCTTATTACGCATACATCGTATCCATCTGACGAATTACATTCTTACATGCAATAAGTCTCGCAAATATTCAAAGCTTTTTACAGGTAACGCTTTTGTCAATATGTCTGCTTGTTGATTTGCTGAATTTATGTATTCAATTAAAAACATTCCATTATTATAGTTCTCTCTTATAAATTTGTACTTAATGTCTATGTGTTTTGTTCGACAATGATAACGCAAATCTTCAATTATTTGTATTGTGCTTTGGTTGTCGATATACAACGTCGGTTTTGGCATATTATCAGAATAAAAAACTTTAATAAATCCTTCAACCCAAATAATTTACGTTCAAAACGTACTTTATAAAATCACTGTCGGAAATATCCATAATGCACACTTCCTTCGGTATAAACCGAGCACCAGGTCCGGGGTAATACTGATTTGCTTGTCCCCTTGACCAAACAACAATTCAACATGAAGACATCCATAGATTAATTCTATTTAAATGTGCGCATGTGATTCCGCAAAACATTAGTCATTTTGAAAGGAAAAGTTAAATTTCTCAATGACCTGTCTGTAAAGCTTCGATGTTACATTACGTTTCTTTTCGACAGTCCAAACACATCGGTACACAAACAAACTTTCAATAATTATTAAATATTTTCTTATATAACGGAGTAAATATTGTAATGTTTTCATTATCTATATTTTAATTTTATTAATACATTTACAAAATTAAAGTCGTGGTTTTGTTTCACAAATTTGTCGAATTCTTATCGCGAGAGAGAAAGGCTTGAAAACAAAGTTTAATAAATTGAAATAAACACCATCCGAACTGAAATGTACACGAGAAACCTGATTTTTGAGTTCGGTGATTCACTTTCTATTATAGTCGGTGTGTTCTTCTCCTTTCCTGGCACGAAGGGTAATGGAGCAGTGCATTTTTCCTCGTAAAATAGCGGCTCCCGTTAATTGGCTGATCAGGGAAACATGCGACTTGCAGACGGATGCGTTTTCATACCCAAATCAAAATGGAGCATCTTTGAGGTTCGTCGATGACGGGGATCGTGTCTCATGGTAAACCTACTCGTTGAGAAGCACTCCGATTAATCAAAACTCAGGACACAAGGAAAAATATCGGCAATGAGTCCCCACGTCGAACATAAACATAATTCGTTCAAAAGTAGGGTTAGGTTGCTTACCTAAAAACACGCCAAGGAGATGATCGCATTGCAGCCCTGCACGTGGCACTCCTTGGCAGAATGCAATTTTAAATTGCTGGCATCCAGCTCTTCCTTGTCGAGTTATTGGCCCTGTAGGAACCCGAAACCTGGATACGTAGATTCTGGCTTTGGCATCGACGGTTGAGGATAGTCGCCGGCCGAAAACGAACTCGAGGACCTTTTCTATAGATCGATTTGCCCAAACGTCCGATCGTGTCAAGGTTCAAGGGAAGAAGGATAGATTGACGATGCTCGGGCTCCAAAATTGCGACTGTTCACCCCACGCCCTACTTCGTCACGTGATCATCGACACTTAAATTTGCAGCGTTCCGCACGCACACGGTCACGAACTATGTTTCCGCGGTTGCCTCGCCCAGCGACACTAACTTGTGGGTTGCGGAGATCAGTGCTAGTAACTTCTGGTTACGCGCTCCCGCCAATCACCGAAGCGCTCATGACTTCTACGACGACGCGGCCGGTACAACAGACCCTACCTAACGCCTTTCTCTCTCTCTCTCTCTCTCTCTCTCTCTCTCTCTCTCTCTCTCTCTCTCTCTCTCTCTCTCTCTTTATCAACTAGTTACCGGCGCATATACATAAAAATTTTATTTACATTGAAATCGCATATTACAATATTCAACGATTCTTTCGTAAATAATGAAACAATTAAATATATGCGATCATTATACAATTTTACTAAAACAAGCTTAATGTGGAGTTTTGGAAATGTTGGTGTCAAAAGTATGAATATGCAATTAAATGAATAATTTAATACACGTATCTCTATCATTATGTTCAATTATATAATATTTTAATATTATAACACGTACATATTTACAATATTTGCAGGCTGTACATCAGTCTTTTCATTATCACGTTTAGACTAAAATGTGCATCAAAATTGACTCTTGCTCATCATTAATTATAGGCATCTAGTACATCGCAGATCGGAGCTTTGAAACACCTTTACAATACGTTGTATATTTTCTTAAATCTGAATCCATTCACGTTACTGATGACAATAATGCTTCTTTAATTTCATCTTGACCAAAGGTGCGAACGCAACAAATTGAGATCAGTACCATTAATTGCCAGTGTCTGGAATTTCTTACCCACGCCTATCAAGGAGTTTCGTAAATTATGTATATCATAACGTAGATAGCTTAATATTCAAAATTATAAATAAAAGTATAATTAGAAGTGTTCTTACTTAAGATGAACTACCATACAGCAAAATGTTGCAGATTACATATTTTGAAGAAAAACATTGAATGTAGGCTCGTGAGAAATTGCATTCAATCATAAAGTTTAACATAAGATTCAAGCTTTATTATGGAAGTTTTGTTACGCTCGAACCCGGGGTACTTATACGAGTACTCTGGATACTTACGTGAAAGGGCGGTCGACCTTAAGGGTCGACTCTGGGTTCTGGGTGAACGGAGGTGGCTGCGCTAAGGAAAGAAAGTCTGGGGAAGTGAAACAAACAATTTTTAATATATTGTCATAGTAAGTTTATTTTTCTGAGGAAATAAGGAAATACATGAGATAATTGAATGGAGGAAAATCAAAGGGGCGGCAACGGCGGCTGGTTGTGATCCCTGGTCAGGAGTCGACACCAGAAAACTGTGTGACTGAAAACGAGAACACCATATAAAAATAGTGACCCTAAATGTTATCGTTAGTAGGGGGTAAGGATAAGGAAAAGACAAGGATAAAAAAAACTATAT
Source organism: Trichopria drosophilae (assembly GCA_030407085.1). Taxonomy (NCBI): domain Eukaryota; kingdom Metazoa; phylum Arthropoda; class Insecta; order Hymenoptera; family Diapriidae; genus Trichopria; species Trichopria drosophilae. Next base: position 65,890,170 of record CM059584.1, on the reverse strand, counting down.
TTATGAATATTAATGAATACCGACCTAATAAAAAAATGAATATTTTATATAAAAAAACAAATAATAATTAAGGGTTGATTTTAATTCCTAACAGCCCTACTGATGCTCGTGGCTTAATCGAGTTTTCATTCAAAGAATGATCTCGATTCAAGACGCTAGTATCCCTAATAAAAAAAAAATGTATCCCTAAGGTGTTAATCTCTTGTTTTGTGTAAAAAAGAATGTTAAAGAGATTAACACGTTCGTCTCATTAAAAAGATAAAAAAATATATAAGAAAAATATTAATTCCTTACATTTGTTGCCGTAGCAACTCGTCTCTTTTCGGGCAATAATAAGAGGGAAGGATACGTTAGTTAGGATATAATAAAATTAACTTTTTGTTGTTGGCCTGTGGTCCTCAGTCCTTGGAATGGGATGTTCTTATCTGTGGATTGTGGCAGCTGGGCGAACTCCTCCAAGGTAGGCCGTGTGGAAATACTTGACTCCTCGTGAGGGATATTTGATCGTTTCCTCAAATCGGCACCGTGATCCCAACAAGAACAATGTACACGGCGACCCGACGTTAGACTTAGGGTTAAGAGTTTACGCGACGACCCGACGTTAAACTCAGGGTTCCCAACACGAATTGAGAACCGAAAACTGCTCGCCGTTACCTTCGATTTGGGTTTAGGGTTGAAGAAGACTTCGGACGTTCAGACCGAAGGGGAGAAGAGATGAGGAAGAAGATATTCCGACGTTCAGACGGAAATATCAGAAAAGGAATCGTGCGAAGCTGAACAAGTCGCTCTCGTCACGAAGTGTGGAAAATTTGGAAAAAGAAAAGATATTCGGACGTTCAGACCGAATAGCTTGTTTAGGACAAGGGATGGTTTGGTATAAGCGAGAAGCTGGACGAACCGCTCGCAATCGCTAAGAAGGGTTTTTTAGGAAGGTTGGTTTCAGAGGTTTCAGGCAGAGTGGTAGCGGTGCTGGAAGGAGCTCTTTTTTATACTCGATGCCTTGGCGATAAAAGTTCAGTCGAGTCGGAAAAGTGGGGTGACATTTTTTTGTGGCGTGAAAATTTACAATTTTTGTAAGAAACTTATAAACTATTGTTATGACATATATGGTTTTTATGTTGACGCAAAATGTGTTACAATAAGATGACAATAATTAGTACAAACTTGAACGGAAGTTGTAGCATGAGTTTAACAAAAGTTATTAATAAAAAAAGGAATTTTGTATCAACTATTTATATTAATTTTTCTTAAATGTTTTATCTGAGTGAACAATACTAGGTATAGACATTAGAAGTATATTTTAAGTCAAAATATATTTCTAATTTATGTGAACATTTTTAATTGTTCTTTTTAATGTTAATTATTAGTTTTAATTATTTGTTCTTATAAATATTCATTCAAGGGTTGTACTAATTTTACAGGAAGACAGTTGAGTGTATGTTATTTCTATTGAAATGTAATTCTTTTAAATAATTTAATAATTTATAAAAATAGCATTGTGCTTTGTTATACCAATTTTTGATAGTTTTTCTTAGTAGCTGTAAAGCGAAAGGTGAAGGAGAAAATTATTGTTTGTAACTTTATTTATCAATTTGGTAAAGCTTAATATTATTTATCGAATTTGTAATGTAAAATAAGGAAAAGCATATCGTAGTCGGTTGGGTTTTTCCAGTACACCGTGTATAAGCAGATGTTGATTTTTCCTAATCTAATCTATTTATATCTTTTCTGAATGGGGTCGGACTATCGTGGGCCATGTGCACGTTTCGAAAGTTTCTTGTAGGATTTTGAAAAAGGAAAAGTTTTATTCTAACAAAAAAAATATTATGAAGATTGTTCAGCGAAATATTATTTTAATAAAAATGTATTAAGAATGAATTAGTATTATTTCAATAAAAGTCCGTTACGTAGGACGTAACAGTTTCTATTTAACTGGATGTAATGTTGAAATGCGTACAAATATTAAATAAATACGGACAGATTTAAATAAAAGTGCAATAATGCATTTACTGCTGACAAACCGGAATGTTAAATTGAAAATCATGGATGTCGTCATGAAATACATATAAAATTCAAGTCTTATTAGAATGCGGTATCAGAGAATATAAAAGAAGGGGATAGCATTGATTGCTGTACTCTCAGAGTCGAAAGAAAACACTTATAGTAATCTCTAGAGAAGAAATGTCTTCAAACATATAGGTTGCAAAATATACAAATTCCTCGCTTAAAATATCAGTTAACTAATGTTTCCGATATAAGGTAAGTAAGATGGAGATCATATTAAACTTGTAAGAGAAGTTTAGGCTGAGAGAAATATTTCAAGTATAATAATAAATTTGAAGTGAAAATAGTACCTCCATTATTTGCTAAATGTTTTTGGTATTGGAAGAATATTAGTGCGGGTATAAGGTGGATGGTCAAATAATCAATATATACGAAATTGTGTTCTTTGATTATCAGTCCTAATTATTAGTAAGGTGTTCGTTAATATCTGGAATAGCTACAATTTATCTTTAAAATATGACTGCAATATAGAGAGTGCGAGCCGATATATTGCAAGATGTAATAAGCAAAAATAAAACACGATATTTTGAAGGGTACATATTTAATATTGTGGGGAATTAAATGTAAGATAAGGAATTAGATACTTACCGATCTACATTAATCAATGTGTTTATTATGAATCTCGTCGACAGCAAATTCATGACTTATAAAGAATCATATTAATAACTGTGAATGCTTTTGCCTATAATTTACGAAACTCCTTGATAGGTGTGGGTAAGAAATTCCAGACACTGGCAATTAATGGTACCCCGTATGGAAAAAATCAACGGTAATCTAACGCAACTCACCGTACGATTTTGACAAATTTCGGTACGTCTGTATAGAATTATGTACGGTGAGGTACGTTTACGTACGTTCGCGTACGATTTGGTTACGATTCGAACATTTTGTACACCATTGTACAGAAACGTACGCAAACGTACGCGAACGTATACAAACGTACGCAAACGTACACAAAATTGCTAGAACATACTGAAGCATGCGGAGATGTACAGCATTGTACGCTACAGATGTCAAACAACCATTCGTAATAAAATATTTTCTTGCAAAAATGTCCGGAATCATATGAATATGTACTGAAACGTACGCAATTTGTACGGATATATGCAGCCATGTATAGAAACGTACGAGATTTTGGAACTATTTACAGGAACGTGCCCGACTGCACGAATATTGAATATCCCAGATAGGTACCCGTTTTTCTTCCGTTATTTTTTTTCGATACTTTGTCCAAAATTTTCCACGTAATTTTGGAGAAAAATGACCCAAACCAATTCTTCTACATTGGACAAATATTCAAAAAATTTGTCGCGTTTTGTAGGGATATTTATACATTTTTTCATATTATTCGGGCAATTTTTTCCTCTTTGTATACAAACAAATTTTTTTTTATTTTTAATTTTATTATTATTTTTTATTTAATTCAAATATTTTTTAACTTTTTTTAGTTGATTTAATTTTCTTAAGAAAGTTGTTCTCAAGCGGTCAGCCATCCAAGTAGTGTTCCCCACCAAGAATACTTGACTAGAAACAACGATCGCGCGCGACACCGACCACTGGTCTACCACTGTCGATCACTATCAGTAACGTAATATGATATTTCTGTTACACATTAAAATTTTTAAAAATTCTTAATTATCTCAAAAACGGCCAGAGATAAGCAAAATATGACAAAATTTTGGAGGCTATCAAAAGGGGGGATCCCATTGAGTCGGTTAATGCGTACATACGGCATGGCGATCTTCAATATATTTAGAAGTAAAACCCCACCGTATCTATATAACCAATATGTATGGCGTAAAAATATAAACGATCGGCAACCCAGAGCGTGCTCCGAAGACCTCAGGATTCCAACCTACAGGACCGAGACTTACGCGAACTCCTTTTGTGTAATATCCATTCGATTGTGGATACATTATGTGCCAAAAATAGGATTCAAAAGCATACGAATCACGCAGAATTTCTATACTTTTCTATGCTTTTCTATCCTCCTTTTCGAGTAGGGGTACGTTTACGTATACGTTTAGGAATATTCTTTGATCCATTTTTTCTCGTAAGTGACGTTTCTGCAGTATTCTACAGGATACTGTACCTTTGCACACTTTCGCGTACGTTCGCGCACGTTCGCGTACGTTCGCGTACGTTTACGTACGTTTACGTACGTTTATATCTGTTTAGAAATATTCTGTTATGCATTTTATCTCGTATGTGTACATTTTTGTAGGATTCTGAACGATACTGCATCTTTGCATACTTTTGCGTACGTTAAGGTACCTTCGCGTACGTTCGCGTACGTTCGCGTACGTTTCTGTATAATGCTGTAAAAATGTTCGAATCGTAACCAAAACGTACCTAAACGTACCAAATCGTACGTAATCGTACGGAATCATGCTTAAATGTAACGAAAACATACCATTTTTATTTCCATAGGGGACTGATCTCAATTTGTTGCGTTTGCACCTTTGGTCAAGATGAAACTAAAAAAGCATTATTGTCATCAGTAACGTGAATGCATTCAGCCCTACTCGAAAAGGAGGATAGAAAAGTATAGGATTTTTTCCAATATTTTCCTATCCTATTTTTGGCACGAATTAATTCTATATTTTTCTATCCTAACTAAAGTGGATAGAAATTGATAGGATTTGTTTCGATATTTTTCTAAGAAGCATAGCAAATTTTAATTTTTTGTTTTTAAATTTTTTCCTCTTTGTATACAAAAAAATTTTTTTTTATTTTTAATTTTATTATTATTTTTTATTTAATTCAAATATTTTTTAACTTTTTTTAGTTGATTTAATTATCTTAAGAAAGTTGTTCTCAAGCGGTCACCTATCCAAGTAGTGTTCCTCACCAAGAATACTTGACTAGGAACAACGATCGCGCGCGACACCGACCACTGGTCTACCACTGTCGATCACTATCAGTAACGTAATATGATATTTCTGTTACACATTAAAATTTTTAAAAATTCTTAATTATCTCAAAAACGGCCAGAGATAAGCAAAATATGACAAAATTTTGGAGGCTATCAAAAGGGGGGATCCCATTGAGTCGGTTAATGCGTACATACGAACGAATTTTGAAAATTAGCAAAACTGAAAATTTTCAAAATTCTCAAATATCTCGAAAACGGGAAGAGATAAGTAAAATCAATCTGACAAAATTTTGGGAGGTGTATTGATAGGGGGGATGACCTCGAGTCGGTTAATTCATACATGTAAACAGATTTTAAAAATTTGCAAACCTGAAAATTTTTAAAATTCGCAAATATCTCGAAAATGGCGGCAAGACATAAGCGAAATCTTGATAGTAAAACAATTTAAAAATCTTCATACTTCAGGAATACTCTGGAAGGATAAAAGCACTCGCATCACACGACTCGATGAAGCATTGAGAAGATTTTAAAATTAGTCCCACAAATGCCTCTAGAAGTATTCAAAAAAAGGTATCCGTGAACATTGAAAATATTCACATATATGCTTCCAAAAGAATTATGAAGCATTCGCAAACGATTCGATGACGATGCAATTAGACAAGGTTTGAATTCTAACTATCAAATATCGATTTTCATAGGAAATGATTCAGAATAGATCTATGATTCATAAAGATACAATTAATTTTTTAAGAGTACTAAAATGTATTCAAAATAAGCATGCAAGTGCATTGTAAAGAATTCGAATATAGAAATAGATTCAAAATCTCGATGGCTATTTTTACAGTAAGATTAAATGTATTCATAAAGACTGCGTTTGGTCACGTGACAACACATTCGCTGAATTAAAAAGTACTGCAAAGATAGAAAGTATACAAAAGCATTGTGTACTGTTATTCACGAGTATAGGCTCAGGCGGCACAAAAAATTATTCAAAATAGAAAAAGATTGGAAAAATCAAGAAATAGGATTCAAAAAATGAAAATAGAAACTTTTTGTGAACATTGCTATCCTTTTCGGTTTGCTGGGATACACACAGATGCGCACGCGCGTAGTGTTTTGTTCTTCAAGTGGTCTGTTCCATAGTTTTCGTTGTCCAGGTGTTCCGCACCATAGTTTTTCGCCGTCTCTAGGTCGACTGCTCCATAGTTTTCGGTATCCAGGTGGTCCGCTCCATAGTTTTCGTTGTCCAGGTGTTCCGCACCATAGTTTTTCGCCGTCTAGGTCGACCGCTCCATAGTTTTCGTTGTCCAGGTGTTCCGCACCATAGTTTTTCGCCGTCTAGGTCGACCACTCCATAGTTTTCCGTATCTAGGCAGTTTACTCCATAGTTTTCGTTGTCCAGGTGTTCCGCACCATAGTTTTTCGCCGTCTAGGTCGACCGCTCCATAGTTTTCGATATCTAGGTGGTCCGCTTTATAGTTTTCGTTGTCTAGATGTTCCGCCCCATAGCCTGGACGGTGAAAAACTACGGTGCGGAATACTTAGACATCGAAAACTACGGAGCGGTCGACCTTGACGGTGTAAAACGACTGTGCGGAATACCTAAACATCGAAAACTATGGAGTTGTCGACCTGAACGGCAAAAAACTACGGGGAGGAATACCTAGACACCGAAAACTACGGAGCGGAATACCTAGACACCGAAAACTACGGAGCGGTCGACCTGGACGGCGAAAAACTACGGTGCGTAATATCCAGACACCGAAAACTACGGAGCGGTCGACCTGGACGTCAAAAACTACGGTGCGGAATACCTAGACACCGAAAACTGCGCAGCGGTCGACCTGGACCGTAAAAATATAAAAGTCACATTTTGATTCGTTTTGATAGAATTTCTATAAATTTTTAGGATACATAATGATAAAAGTGTAATGAGATACATTTGGATTGATTCTCTATACACGATTGGGATAGAAATTTATTGATTTTACCTAATGGATAGAAAAATATTAACATTGGCTTTACTTGAAGTATTCAGATAGGATAAGAATTGATAGATTTACATTATGTGCCAAAAATAGGATTCAAAAGCATACGAATCACGCAGAATTTCTATACTTTTCTATGCTTTTCTATCCTCCTTTTCGAGTAGGGAGATTTAAGAAAATATACAACGTATTGTAAAGGTGTTTCAAAGCTCCGATCTGCGATGTACTAGATGCCCATAATTAATGACGAGCAAGAGTCAATTTTGACGCACATTTTTGTCTTAATGTGATAATGAAAAGACTGATCTACAGTCTGCAAATATTGTAAAAATGTACGTGTTATAATATTAAAAAATAATATAATTGAACGTAATGATAGAGATACATGTATTAAATTATTCATTTAATTGCATATTCATACTTTTGTCACCAACATTTCCAAAACACCGCAAATAAGCGTGTTTTAGTAAAATTGTAAAATGATCGCATATATTAAATTGTTTCATTATTTACGAAAAAAATCGTTGAATATTTACTCCCTTATATAAGAAAATATTTAATAATTATTGAAAGTGTGTTTGTGTACCGATGTGTTTGGACTGTCGAAAAGAAACATAAAGTAACATAGAAGGTTTACAGACAGGTCATTGAGAAATTTAACTTTTCCTTTCAAAATGACTGATGTTTTGCGGAATCACATGCGCACATTTAAATAGAATTAATCTATGCATGTCTTCATGTTGAATCTTTGTTTGGTCTTTTATAACATATACGGTTATATCATGTACGGTCTTTTTCAGTGATAATGTATGAAAACATCAGTTCTATAAACGATTCAATATTAATAATAATAATATGAAATTTTAGTGCATGATGTGAAAACATAAGTAGTTTTTAAAGGTTAATCTATTACTATGAAAATTATTTATTGATATAAAGACTTGTGTCTTTTTCTATTGTACACGGAAAAACCTTTGGGAGCGCTGCACACCCAAACCGGGCGGGCATCCCTCCCGCAGCACTTTTAATTTTTCAAATGATGATTAAAAATATAAGGGCGTAAAGATAATTTTTTTTTAATAGATATCGATTCGTACTATTATTAAGAAAGTTTATGCAATATTTTTAGACTATCAAATTACTTATATGGTTTATAAAGATCGTTAAAAGCGTAAAAACCGGCACTTTTCCCATTTTAACGCTTCCGTATCAAAAACAGAGCAAAAAAGAGTAAAATTGCACTAAAGCTTTTCTGTAGAGCGTGAAATTTCCTACAAAAAAGTCACCGGCAGCGATAGTGTAACATTAATAGTTTGGCCAGAAAGAAAACACGAATTTAAATAGAATATTCCGAATATTTTACACGGGTATCGATCAAACTGCAAGTTGAAATTCCAGTGTTATTTCTGGCTAAACTATTAATATTAGACTAGGGCTGCCACTGACTTTTTTGTAGGAAATTTCACGCTCTACAGAAAAGCTTAGTGCAATTTTACTCTATTTTGCTCTGTTTTTGATACGTAAGCGTTAAAATGGAAAAAGTGCCGATTTTTACGCGTTTAACGATCTTTATAAACCATATAAGTAATTTGATGGTCTAAAAATAGAGCATAAACTTTCTTAATGATTGTATGAATCCATATTTATTCAGAAAAAGATTTATTTTTACGCTCTTATATTTTTAATCATCATTTGAAAAGTTAAAAGTGCCGCGGGAGCGCTACCCGCCCGGTTTGGGTGACACACCCAAACCGGGCGGGTAGCGCTCCCAAAAGTTTTTCTGTGTACTAGGTGTGATGGATAGGAGGACATTATCCTTATGCCAATATATTTAACAAAATACCTACATATAACAATAGTATTCGTACGTGAATGACTTTGTTAACTAATTACGCTTACAATGTGGCAGTAACAAAACTCTGCCAAATATAACAACGTTTCGTGCAGTGTGATTCTCGAAATCATTATTGTAAACGGAATTAAATAGTCATGTCAAGAGGTATACCGTTAGTTAGTATTAAAATACATTTACGCTTGTACTTTTTCGGTTTTCAGAATGATTTTCATTCCATAGTCGTGTGAATGTTACATCACAAGGATGTGCACACGACACTGATTTGATGTAAGAGTATTCTTATAGATGTAACAAATCGGTAGCTAATAAGAGAGATAGAGAGAGAGAGAGGGAGAGAGTCAAATTCGCTATGAGGGCGACCTTATGTGGACTATTGTACACGGTTCTAATGTGAAGAAATTTGTTATTATCATAATGATAAATATTTTGTCGCCTTTCGTTTTGTTTTTACATTGACAGAAAGAAAGATGTAGTGTAGATAAGATGACTTAGACCATGAAAGATTTATGCATGGACTGACTTTAAGATGTAATGATTTTAAGTATTTGATTTAAGAGTGCAGTACATCGCGATTTAATATACATACAAAAATTAATTGTTTAAACGGTGTCAAGTTAACGACTGATCATTTTTTATTTAAATTTTAGAGATCTTTGGCACGCTCAATTGTATTATAAAAGGATCGAAATTTGCATTCATATGTCTATGCACATTTCAATTAGATCGAATATCGTAGAAAAGATTTATTCAATTGTAAAAGTGCGGTGACCATGAATATTGCGTTTAACTTCTTCATCATCTGAGTATCGTAACTCGCAAACTAAAAATAGGATAAAGGATAAAGAAAAGGAATTTTCCCCCGCTTTAATGACATTTTTTGCCTATTCGCGGGTCGGCTCTCGGGTGGATAGGTCGGACAGACAGTCGAAGTCATTTACAAGACATTTACAAGACAATACATGACAATACAAGGCAACACCCACCCAGAACCAGTCCCCCCATTACTGCGCCCCGTATAACGTCTTGACCCCTCTGTATCACATTTGCACGAGGTCTGGGAAATCTACGGACTAAAACCCAGACAGATACAGTTCACAAACTACTTTATCATCAGGGGTTACCCTCTGATGGTGCAGCAGCCATGTCTCCCACTCAGCAATCGGCCTGCTATCTTTGCCGTAGCGGGCGCAATGCCCGTTTTTTTTATTTTAATAGTCACCTTCCAAGTAAGGATCCCTAACCAGGATGCTTTTACTTGAAAGAGCGACTGTGCGTCGCGCCGACCACAGGGCAATTGCTGTTGGTACTCTTCATCATCTGAGTATCGTATCTCGCAAACTATCGATAATGAACACGTATGGGACCATCTATACTAATCTCGAGAGGTACATCAGATGATACCGAGAGTTATCTAGTGACCCTGAAAACTATTTGTTTTTGTTACACTCTGATTTGATTTCCGATTCATAGGATTTGACGAAGAGATACGACGATCTGGAGAGAAAGGTACGACGTATATCCATGCATTAGAGGTACCACGCCATATGTGGAAGTGGCAAAGTGTGTGTGCGTGTGTGTGTGTGTGTGAGAGAGAGAGAGAGAGAGAGAGAGAGAGAATGATGCGTAAATGAATGAAGGGAACAAGCAAATCAGTATTAGGTAATAGGAATGTAGTATATTGCTGACGTGCAAGGATTCCCCGGACCTGGTGATCGGTTTATACCGAAGAAAGTGTGCATTATGGATATTTCCGACAGTGATTTTATAAAGTACGTTTTGAACGTAAAACAATTGGTTAATGCACAATTATCATGGTCTACGATGGGAATCGGGCGATATACCCTTTGATGCATTCAACGAAACGTTGGAGGACATCGTTACATGTACTCACAAGATATACATAAAAGGCGCATACAAATAAAAGACATAGGTTGCAGGAAATTTTAGATACTGACAATGTTGTCGACATAGACATATTGGCCTGCCCATCTCTACCGAAACTCATAGGACGACAACTGGAAAATCTTCAAGACTCTCCTTCAAAAATCTTCAATCTGCATCTCTTCAAAAGTCAATGAGAATTTACTATGAAGTGAAACGTCTTGCATTCATGGAAACAAAAGACATCGAGTGTCTACTTATAGATTTCATCTCAACGTTTGCAGAACGTGAAATTGAAGAAGTATGGTCATACTTAAGTACCACTCACAATGCAAATGCATCCAGATTTACGTGAATATCGTCGATAAACATTTTGCAACGAGTGATGATACCGCAGATAGGCAACCGCCGATGATTAAAGACTGTGCAAAGTGTCAATTTCAGAGGGATGTATAGTAATGGCAACATAGGTATTTTAAAAATAAGAAATCTCGGGTCTTCGAAATTTCTTTCGCTTTGCAGTAGATGCTCGGTAATATTTAACAATTTCACTTTCATATTCTTTTGCATGGCGATAATAAGGTTAATTGTCAACTAGAGCCAATTTTCAAGACCCGCATATTCAATTGTAATCGCTTCATAACCATTTTCAGGTGCACCCGCATATTTAATTCTGCGATACACAGATTCTGCAATCTCTTTAAACATACCAAAAGATGGCAGCATTGTCACTTCCTTTAACTTTCTCTTTAAAAGACACAAAACTGTGCGTAAAGATAGAAAGAAACTGTTGAATTTTACACGCTTATAATATTAAATAAACGCTAATTAATTATATTAAAAGCAAGGCGATACTCGTATGTATTCATCACTTATAGGAAGTCAGATTCATTGTTACGATACAGTAAAGTCTCCGGATAATTGACAGGTCGAAACCTGCATGGCGATATTTAAGATGTCATAAATTGTGCACATATTAAACAAACGGTCAGGAACCTGATTAATTACATTACCCACATGTCCAAACTCGTATGGCTACGGTTCGAACATCATGAAAACACGTAAATACCATGAATAGATGAATGCATAGAGAATTAGCGTGCCATCCTCTCTCTTTCTAATTACTGCTAGCTTCTTCCATCAGTTCTACATTATACATTTTAATACACGCTATTCGGATTATGTGAGATTTATTACTATTTAAATATTCTTATTGTAAATTATTTATTAATGCTACATTTGTTAACGAAGGGGTGTGTTGGCCTACGGGTGACCCGCCAGGTCATTCCGATAGATAAAATACGGAACTGAGGTCATCTCCTTTCTATTATGGCGGAGGTTGCCTAAGCTTGGGAAAGAGAAAATGTGTCATTTAGTATATGTTTTGGTGAAATTGCGCAATGACTTTAAACGCGTCTGAACCTGTATACATGGAAAAATATATGGTGAAAATGATCGGCGAGTAATTGGCGATGACGATGACCGTGGAAACGGTGTAATGTTAAAACAAAGAGTACGCGAGCGGAAGAAAGATGGTAGTAGAACGCAGGAGGAAAAAGTCATTATTAGAATTTTACGTTGACTTTCACAATACGGTTCCTAGCCTACGATGTATTTCTACACAGGCATCGAGAAGCGACTATGATGTAGCAATAGTTGACCTTTAATGAAGGCAACTTTTGCAATTTTAGCCAGTACTTTTCAATATTTATGATCTAATTTCTTAAGATCACGCATTAGAAAGAGGCCGTTTGCAATGACCATCTAAAGCAGGACATTTTTATAACAATATTAGGGGGTAGGTGCCAGATCTTTTGAACGCGTTGAGACTTGCTTAGCCGCTTTTCTACATTAATTTCAAAATCGTCTTAGCAGTTTTGGGTGAAGGGACTCGACGGTTTTGTCTCTATTGGAGATCATTGAGATACGCTAATTAATCTGTCAGCTGCTGTAACCCTCTGTATCGTGATGCAATGAATAATTGTCTCCAACGATATCTTCACCCCATTGGGAATGCGAGGATTGGCCTATAAAAATGAATTGATTTTCTCAATCTTTTCGATGGATTCTCGAATGACGTTGGAAAACTGATCCTCAGTAGCGTCTTCTTCAAGAGTGTGGTAAACTCTCTTCAAGGCCTCTTCCCATGACGAAAAAATCTTCTTGACATCTACCATATTGATTTAGAAATACAATATTTAAAATAAAGGTGCTTACGTGCTGTCAAATATAGACACAGGAACACGACATTCCTTTGAAACGATGTTTGGACCTGTATACAATTTCGAAAGTTTCGGGAAAACAAATGTACGGTGAATAAGTGATCGACGGATAATCGACGACCGTGAAAATGGTATACTGCTAATGTTAATGGATCTAACAAAGAGTATGCGAGAGCGAGAGAGATCATATAAATTATGACATCGGATTATTTGGATTAGACCTGTATAAATTTTTGAAAGTTTCGGGAAAACAAATATACGGTGAATAGGTGATCGACGGATGATCGACGACCATGAAAACGGTATACTGCTAAAGTTAATGGATCTAACAAACAGTATGCGAGAGCGAGAGAGATGGTAGTAGGACGCACGAGGAAAAGGTCATTTTACTTTCGCTTTCAATAAGGTTCCTAGCTTACAATGTATTTCCACATAAACACGGTGAAGCGAATATAATGTAGCAATATCTGACCTTTAATGAAGGTGACTTTTGAAATTTGTTTTTCGATACATGGCAATACTAGTGTGTAACGGCCAACGCTTTTCAATCTCTCTGATTGAATTTCGTATGATCAAGGATTAGAAAGTCATCGTTTTCAATTATAATGTAAAAACAGAACATTTTTTTAATAACAATATCTGATGAACTAATAAATATTGGTTGACCTTTACCTTCTCTTTATTAGACAATGTAACGCAAGCAATTACCTATGTTTTTCGACCTTCACAGCTTTCGAAATTTATAATAACAATACATGAAATTGTTTATAATAACCTCCTTTCACTCCTGACCTTCTTACGGCCCACTTGCGCAATTCTTCCATCACAATATCATCGATGGGAGGTAGGGTGGGGGCGGCAGAACCAGCTTAGCCCCTCTACTGTCCACTAACAAAAATTTCCTTGTGAACTACCAAACAATTAAATTATAATAAGTTTGTTTAAACAATGGAGCTACCTCCCGAAAAATCGCTTCTTCATTCAAAAAATCATAACTTCAAGACAACTAAAGATATCGGAACGATTAAAAAAAGAAATTAAAGGTGAAGAGTATAGCTTTCAGAAAAAAAAATTGTACATAGGATGTTTTTCGAAAAAAATGCTTAATTTTTTAACTTCAAAATTGCGAAAATTAAAGTACCAAAATTACATGCAAAATTATGAATAAAAGTTTATAACGAGGGAATTATTGAAAAAGTAAGTACAAATTATTTATCCGGCATGAATTTTTTATTTTCACGCATATTTTACTCGCTGTAGCAGTTGACACAATATACAACACGGTGCTCTTCGCAGATGGGTCTCTCGCATTTCATACAACAGAACTGCGTTTTGTGGTCTTTTTCGGTCTTGCAAAAATAACAGCGTTTTCGCTTGGGTATTTTTTGTACACCGAGATTCATATTCACGCAAAATATCTTCTCCCGTGCGACCTGCCATTTTCACTGAAAAATATATGAAAAAAATTTTTATTATTTTTTTGGCGTGCGCGGATGTTTTTTTCACATTTTTCAGACCACAATGAACAATTTTAAGCGAAAATATAAAAAAAAAAATTCTTACACTTTTGACACCGTATCGACCACTACCTGGGTCAGGTTGACCCGAGAGCAAGTTCAAGTGCCCCGTACGAAGGCCTGGGCGGTACTGGCGCGCTGTAACTCGGTAGAGGGGTTCTTGGCAGTAGTAACTTTTTTTACGGACGGATGGTGGCGCCCCCGCGCCCTTTTTCGGAAGTTACAGAACTTTGAAATTTACGCTGGGTAAATCTGACCCAGGTACTGGGACAAAGGGTTAAGTATTCATCAGACGGATGGGTTGGAGCATTATCTAGCAAAAGTATGACTTTCCAGTCTGTTCATGGCGCGCTTTAATTTGAGGGATAAACATCTCCGTAAACCACTGCATAAAAACCAGTTTATCCATTCAGACGTTTGTTTGGTTTTTGTACATGACTAGTAATAACTTCATATTCAAGCCTCTTAAGCAGGGTGGTCTGGCTGATTTCCCAATCATAAACAACGGAAAACGATGTGATCGGTAATACTTTCCCGAGTAGTCCAGTCTCTACTCATTTGCATTGTAAATTTGGTCCAGTCCATATTCAAAATCATTAACGAATCCAGAAAACTGACCTCTAAATTCTTCAGCAGCATTGCTGTCTGCGGAAAGCTGAGGGAACGTATGGAATGCCGCTTTTGAAATTTGTGCAGGAATCCGTTACAAGCTTTGAAAGTTTCTGGACCTCCGCAGGTTGTATGAAAAACTGTAGCAGCCTCTTTAACAATACTGCAGGAGACTGGAAGACCTGCCGCTTGGTTTTGTATAAACCACTTCAGGAGTTTTTTTCTCGATCGAAACTTATGACAGCAGAAAATCTTTTCCGTTCAAGGGTCATGTGTTCCTGTTCGAACACGTTTTTCTTTTCGATTAAATTTTCTTTATTATTTTTAATGTATGTGATTGCAGCTTCACTTACATTAAATTTTTTGGCAATATCCGATTGCTTCAACCCTGAATCGATCATTTCAATTATTTTCATCTTTCGCTGTAAGAGAGCCTGGGTCTTTTCTTTTTCTTAAAAATAAACATCAATTTTATTATTCACGATATTGTACTGCCAAAACAAATTATACTTATTTATATATTGATC
The DNA here is from genome assembly GCA_030407085.1 of Trichopria drosophilae. NCBI lineage: Eukaryota > Metazoa > Arthropoda > Insecta > Hymenoptera > Diapriidae > Trichopria > Trichopria drosophilae. The sequence continues at coordinate 65,874,632 of CM059584.1, read as the reverse complement.
TACACAATTATTTCTCACAGAAAAAATTATGAAAATGAACATTGATTGCTACAGAATAGAGATTGTCGAGTGGAACAAAAAATTGGTTTAGTAGTGTGGACTGTATAATAAAAATTACTTGTTACTCGTGGCTTCACTTTATTTAAACTTTTATAAATGTTGGGAAAGTAGTCCCATGTCAACCGGTGTCTAGTTGGGTTCTAGCTCCTAAATAATTGGGGAGCCTGCAGTAAATCTGTGAGTATTACGCGCATGCCTACACATCAGGGCCGTACAATTTGAAAATAAATTAATGCGCGGTTACATATTATTGTACAGAGGTTACTTACTGTTTCTCCTGAAACTGAGGATCCGGAAGGACCTGGTGGATTGTTCTTTTTTTTTTTTCTTAAGTACAGTGTAGTATATCACTATGTTTTATCACTATTAGTATGTACTAGAATATCAGACCGTTTTATATCAAAATTCGAATATGTATATATGTAGCAAGCAGTTGAAAATAAATTTATTTCGGTTAGACATTCAGATTTCCTGCTAAAACTTCCATTTGAACATGCGCTTGCGTATACGACGGGGAGAAAAAGGCAATTTATCTCTTTCTCTGTCTCCCACTGCCAGAAACTTTAAGAGGTGGGAATGACGGGAAACCTTAAAATAAGGGAGGGCGCCACGATATTCCTTGACTCTAAATCTTAAAATAAAGGGGGGACCACTGTAGTTGTTATACAAATATTATAATGCTCAATAAGATAAATTAAACAATATACTGTTTGAAATGGCAAGCATGTACATATGCATGCGAAGACACCTCGAAAGTCTAAAACATATACCCTTTACATTTAATTTAAATCTAATTTGGTAATAACCTGGGTCAATGAAATACATTACATGGATTTTTTCCAAATTTCAATTATAGTTTTTTAAATTTAATTATTTTTAATGAACATTATTTATATTATGTCATAAATGTATAATATATTTTGATTCTGAACTTTGAAATATTTATTATAATTTAAAAGATCTGTATCAATGCAGAAAGGCAGGAAAACATTCTCCGTAGAAAATATTTTCATCTATGTTCGACTTTCGGTAGCTGAAGTCTATTATCTCTTTTGATGATTCAAAATATGTTACTGCAAGATCAAGTTGTAATGAATTTAGCCTTATAATTAATCCATAAGAAATATGCATAAAGAAATTCATGATATAGGCCTCTGTGACTTGCTTTGGAAGTGTTCGAAAAGTCAAATTGTCATAACTCGAGACCAGGCTATAGGGTCATTTTTATGCAAAATAAGTGAAGGAGGTACAACGATGACAAATTGCGGCATTTATCTCTGATTGCAGTATATTATTATACAATAAATAGAATTAATTTTGATTTTTCTTTTCTGACATTTTCTTAAGTGAAAGTAATCATAATTTTTTTTATTATACAGTATGTTTTCCACGTTATTCAAGGCATATTAAATTAGTTGCCTAAGGTATAGTATAGATTTGAACCAATTCAACTGATAGTAATAATAAATGCTCACAGCAAACTAATTATAAAATTAAAAAAAGTAAATAAATATAAAACTTATGCTGAACAATAAAATGAATGAAAAATGGCACAATTTGTCCTCATTATATCTCTTCTAATTTATTTTCAAAATTACGTTATAACCTTGTCTCGAGTTATACTAGATTCTTATTTCCCTGAAAAAATTTGATTAGATCACACAACATTTTTTTAACATTTGTTTTACAGGTACACAAAATTTTAACGACAAATGTCACATCTCTTAATAAACTTAAATACTTTTTAATATATTACATATATATAAAAAGGAATTATAAAAACGAACTTCACAACAGAAAAATGGAAATCAGTCATTCCTTACGCTGAATACTCGAGTGTGCTGTAAGAGCTTCGAAGAGGCCAAAATAATAAACTTTTTCATGAAAATTCATTTTTCATTAATTGTTCGACACCTAAATATTTTAAATGTGGTAATAATAAAACTTTCATTGAAAGAGAAAGTACATTTCAGTCATTTGTCGATATGTCGATATATCATAATTAATACGTGTAGATGGATCATGTTTGTGCATGTTTTGACACCACGTATATCCTACATTTCAAGGTTATGTTATTCTGAGGAAAAGGCCTCATTTTTAAAAAAGACATCTTTTAGATATTTTTTAGACATGCCCTCGTCGAAATGTTTATTGGGATGAAGATAAAGATACATAATTAATACATACCATAATACATACATACATGTACCCTGCGAAAAACTTTAGGTAACATTCTCATGAGAATTTAAAACAGGCTTCTTATCAGAATCTAATGAGAATCTTATGAGATTCTTGAATCGGCTGTGAGAAATGGTAGCTAGGATTCTGATTAGAATCTTATGAAAATCATATGAGAATGTATCAAGGCACTTGTGAGAATGCTACACCATTACCCACCGCCGTCGCCGATCTCGACTGACGTGTCCGTGCCTTATCGTGATCGCATATGTACCAAATAGAAACTCATCGCTATAACGAGACCGCACCCAGAGCCGACGAGCCACGACTTGGCCACCTCTTGGTGGGAAGAGAAACTACTTCCCTCCCAAGGTTTCCTTGCACTGCTAGAGCTGAGTAGTTCTCTTTCCTGCCGATAGGAAGACATGGCAACAATCGTGGCTCGCACAGCTCATTTTTTGTTCTCGTTATAGCGATGCGTTTTTATTTGGTACATATGCGATCTCGATACGTTAGTCGAGATCGGCGACGGCGTGCGTCGGGTCGCGCTGTTTATACATGCACAGGCATATTCTTTTATTCTTGTCAAAAATACTGCTCTTTGAACTACATGTATATTTATTTTGAGCAAATAAATTAAAGAAATTTCATTAGTTAACACTGCTAACCCTGCGAAACAAATTTAGGAAGGATTCTCACGAGAGCCTCACTAGATTCCCATATGATTCTCATAAGATTCTCATCAGAATCCTACCTACCATTTTTCACAGCAGATTTTAGAATCTCACAAGATTCTCATCAGATTCTCATAAGAATCCTGTTTCAAATTCTCTTGAGATAATTTCTCATATAATTCTCATGAGAATCCTACCTAAAATTTTTTGCAGGGTATGTACATCCCAGCAAACCAAGAATGATTGAGAAGCATTGAAACTTTCAATACTTCTGAATCCTATTTCTGTATCCTTCAGTAAGAATTAAGAAGCATAGCAAATTTTAATTTTTTGTTTTTAAATTTTTTCCTCTTTATATACAAAATTTTTTTTTCTTTCCTTTTAATTTTATTATTATTTTTTATTTAATTCAAATATTTTTTTAACTTTTTTTTAGTTGATTTAATTATCTTAAAAAAGCTGTTCTCAAGCGGTCATCTATCCAAGTAGTGTTCCCCACCAAGAATGCTCGACTAGAAACAATGATCGCGCGCGACACCGACCACTGGTCTACCACTGTCGATCACTATCTATAACATAATATGATATTTCTGTTACACGTTAAAATTTTAAAAAATTCTTAATTATCTTAAAAACGGCCAGATAAGCAATATCTGCCAAAATTTTGGAGGCTATCAAAAGGGGGGATGATATTGAGTCGAATAATGCATACATACAAACGAATTTTGAAAATTTTCAATTTTGAAAATATCTCGAAAACGGCAAGGGATACGCAAAATCTTACAAAATTTTGGGGGGTGTGTCGATAGGGGGGGATGAGCTCGAGTCGATTAATGCATATATCTAAACAGATTCTGAAAATTTGCCAAACTGAAAATTTTCAAAATTCTCGAATATCTCGAAAACGGCCAGAGATGAGCAAATTGTTGGTAGTAAAAAAATTAAAATATGTTAATACTTCAGGAAGAACAAAAAAAAGCACTCGTATCACACGACTCGATCACAAAGCATTGAGAAAATTTTAAAATCAGTCCCACAAATGCTTCCAGAAGTATTCAAAAAGAAGTATCCAGGAGCACTGAAAATATTCGCATATATGCTTCCAAAAGATTTACGAAGCATTCGCAAACGATTCGATGACGACGCATAGACAACGTTTGAAAGCTATTTCCACAAATACTGCTAGAAGTATTAAAAATCATTCACGTTATGACTTAATATTACAAAAATAGAATTCACGCTCAGTGAAACGAATGTTCCTAAATGTTTCTCAATCGTTCTTGGTTTGCTGGGATGTATTCATACGGTAGTTCTAGCAATAAACATATTCTTTGTTGTTGCAAATAATTATCTATTTTTACTTCTATTAACCCTGTTGCTAAAAGAATAACATTATCTTTATCATAACAGTACTTTTTTATTGTTAGATGAATCAAGAAAACTAAGTGGAACGATGAATTTCCCTATTATTGTAGTAAGGTTTTCCTTGCTACTTCAACAAGGATGGATTAGTTGGCGTCGTATTCAATAAGGCAACCTAACCACACGGGTGCAAGGAATTTTTTGAGTGTACAGGAATCCCAAAATATATAACCAGGTACAATATTTCTAGTACCCATTACAATCCATTTCTCTCCGTGTATACAAAAATTGATTTATGTACCATTCGATGCTAAAAATACCCTTCTTCGTGAGATAGCTCATGTGAGCCCGAGTCGAAATTTAAGCCCTTTATTGCTGCAGGTTTTATTTTGGTTGTACATTGCCGCTTGTAAATAGTTCAGGCTCAATGTATCTCCTCCTTCGTTTCCTTAGCTATTATTAGCCCCTACTTTAAGTCTCCAACTTCTAACTCTCGAACCTGAACGATCCAGCGCCTTTCTGCGGCCGCTGTGAGAAGACTCAACGATTGTGTCAAAAGGTACATACATACACATAAGTGGACAAATTGTCATTTGTTTAAAAGTCGTTGCTAGCTAAGGCGCCACTAGAGACCTAACGTGAGACATGATGAATAGGCCTGTTGGTTCGATTTTGTCGCGTTTTTTAAAAAAATGAAATTAAACACAAAAAATATATGTATCAATTTAAAAAATTGAAATAAAATATTAAATATGGTTTTATTTTATTTTGGTAGTTTAACCCAAATTCACATTTAAAGTTGACGTGCCACATTGGCAACTTTTACCTCAAACCTCTTTTGCATCTTATCCTTATACCTTCAGTATTTGCTATACATTTACATTTGTGCTTGAGTAATTGCATGTATACAAATAAGATATTTGCACAAGGCAAATTATAAGTTGCTTCTTGACCGTGATAATAAATTAATAAATTAATGTAAGAATTAATCTCGGTAATAACGGTCTAATTAGGTAAATAAAACCAAATTTAGTAAATACCGTTGTCGATTTTCAACCACTAAATATGTAGAATAGGTGAAAAAATGCCGTGATTTTATTTATTATCGCGACGGAACTTTTAATTTTTTAGTCTGTATTTAAATAAAATAAGAACCAGTTTAATAACGAAAATTCAGTTTCTCTTTAGCGATAATAATATAATTGCATACATATTTATAAATAATAAGTATTAAATTTGTAATAAACACAAATAGCAAATTTTGAAAGCACATGATACGTTGCAGGTATGGAAGTTTCTAAATTTGATTATGGTTTTTTAGATTTTTAGATGCATGTTACTTAAATGCAATAAAACTATGTAGATAATATACAAAAGAAGTAAACTGAATTTTAATTCCATACACAATAAGCGCATATTAAATACTAAGGCTAGTAACATGTATACGATAATTTTAAAAGCGTAAACTATTTTTGGTTCTCTAATAATTGCTGAAAAGCATCCTATAAATTCAATCTTTATTATTCATGAAAATTAAATTGTTATTATATTATTGTTAATATATTTGTTTAATTCCTTCTCTTTCTACAATTACTTTTAATTTAATTGAATTCTATTGTATAATGTTATATAACCTACGCAATATGTAATAATTAGAAAGAGCTTGATGAGTCTTAGCGCTTATAATTTAAATAAAACAGATTTTATATTGGGTTATAATATTAATCAGAGATAAGAGTGGCTGCTTCGGCAGTACATATGCTACAGCCCACAATTGTAGCTTAGTCAGTTTTTGAAATAATTTTTCTTCATTGAACAATTTAAAACCAGTCCACACGTCGCTCGCACAAACACCCGTCACATATATACTCAGCGTCACTCAAATTCACATATGGAGATGCCTACTAAACCTAGAAATGTAACTATTTATAAATGTAAGGCATACTTTGATTGTTTTATGCAACCTAATTACTTCACTGTACAATTATAATCAATAATCATAAAATAACAAAAAATTAATAACTTAAAAAAAACGGTACTTTAGTGGATCGGCGCGGTGCGCAGTCGCAATATCACGTGAAGCATCATAGAAGAGCATTCTTACGTGGATAGGTGACCATATGGGAACACCTCGCTTGCTATAGCCAGACCACTTTTTCAGTTGTTAAGCGGGAGACAGATGCTTTAGCAACATTTTTCAAGGATGATAAAGTAGTAGTCGACGGCATCGGTCTTGGGTTTCCGTAGTTTTCCCGGATCATTGTGCAACTGCGATACAGAGGAGTCAAACCAACCCGCGAATAGACTAAAAAGTCATTAAAGGGGGCTAATTCCTATCTTTTATCCTTTTATTTTATATTAATCAGAGATAAAAGTCTATCAAAATGATTTATGACTATATCCCAGATATTTGATCGTTTAGGTGTAAATACGTATTGAAATCTAATAAAACGTAAACTCAATTCATGTTAACAAAACTCAATAATGCGTCCTTTATTCATTCAAGAAATATTTGATACTGAACTTAGGTTAGGTTAGATTAGGTGTGTATATATTTACATGATTTCTGTAAAATATTTTTAAAAATATTTAATCATGTCATTATCGGAATATACCCTTATGTAACAATAAGTATTTGTAAATTTCTCGACCGCTTTAATTTATAATTATATAAACAAATTTATTTGATTATTTACATTTCATACTTTGTATCTTATGAGTGAGAGAACCGTACCACCAAGAAATTAACATTTGTTTAAATAAATTGTTAAAATGTTTAATTATATTAAATCACGATCAGAGATGCGAGAATATCTCAAAAACTAACGGTTTTTATCAATTTGCGCTTTTTCAAAGTACATTAAAAGAGCTTTCGACTGAGCACCGGCTGGAGTCGATAGCAGAAAAATTGACGGAGTAATAACTAATTTAATATTATTTTCTTGATTTTTAGGAACAAAAAGCTCTAATAAAATGTATGTCCTGATGGCCCAAATTGAAATTAAAGGTAATCTTTTTGCTTCATTTAGGTCCCAACAATAGATTCTGGAAGTTTAAACGGTTTTAGAAGCCTGAATTCCGAAAAATATCATTTGATAAAAAATATTGAATGTACAAAAAAATGGTCTTCTCTATTTAATATCTGCAAAACTAATAAAGTTACAACAAAAAATGTTATAAGGCAAAAATATAGGTTTTTTTATGCTGAACAATTTCATAATTTTTCGTACGATGAAATTTGACTGAGTTATGACCGTTAGAAGGTCAACATACAGTGCGAAAACTAGCTTCTCCGACCCCTTGAAACCTGTACATCTCAGGAACTAAGAGATATAAAAAGATGAAATTCATAGGAATTATAGTGCGTAGAATACTGTAAAAAATGCCGTTTAGAGCGAATTTTTATCTTGAAAATTGAAAAAGTTACGACGAAAAAAACAATTTTTGGAGCGAGTAAAATACCTGCATGCGCATTTCTCAAAAATGTTTCGACCTCCTTGAGAATTGACCCGACCTTAGGAAAAAGGTCGAAATATTTTACAGTACTGCTGTCGAATCTGCAGTAATTTTGGAAGCCGGCAGATATTGTGAATTCTTTATTTACAGCGCTGCTCGAGACGCACAGCCAGAAAAATTAAACAAATGTGTCCTTCATATTGGAGCCGCCAATTTGAATTTTGTAAATCTGACTTCAGATTCGTAATTAGCGATCCCAAAATCCCCGAGTAACGCGTCTCTAGTAAAATCGGGCGATTTTGAACAAATTTGTCCGACATATTGGCGCCGCCATTTTGAATTTTGTAAATCTGACTTCAGATTCGTAATCAGCGACCCATAAAACCCCCGAGTAGTAAATTTCAAGCAAATTCAGGAAGTTTCATATGGATTTATAGATTTTTTGCAATTAGGGGTAGTTTTCACCCTTAAAAGTTCAAAAGCGTACAATGGTACAATATAGATTCCGAAGAGGAGGGTAAATTGAGCTTAACTCTAAATTTTCATTCAAACCGATTCAATTTCTCAAAATTGCCAGGTTTCTCAATATTTCAGATCCCGTTTCCTGTACTATACATACTTAAGACATCGCTGTCAGTGAGATATGTATTTTCAAATTTTCGCGGGGTTTATTGCTTTTATCCATCGCTAGATGAAGATTGACAAGTGCTGGCATATTCGATAATGGTGGAAGCCAAGCTCGGAGCATTCAGATCATAATATGCGAGCGTTCAATATAGAGATATACATAACTGCGTGCGAGACCTTTGAGCTGTATAAGTAGGAATATATAATATAGATAGTGTAATGTATACTAGAATCCTTTTCTCCACTTTCCCCTTCACTCCCTTCACACACACACACACACGCGCGCGCACGCACACGCACACGCACACGCGCACACACACACGCGCGCACGCATACACGCACGCACGCACACACGCACACACACACACGCACACGCACACGCTCACGTCCACACCCACAGTCGTCTATATATATTTAATTATGTAATACACTTTAATAATAATGAATTGAATCTGAACTGGTCAGATATTCCTTAATGTTAACCAAATATTTCGTTTGCCTAATTACATAAAGAGTAATTTTAATTATAAAATCAATAATCATAGTTAGATTTTTCATTATTTGAGTTAAATGATCCGTTTTAAATTACTAAACATTATTCATGTCAACTGTTTATTTATTTAATTCAAAGAAATATTTAATCAGTTTAATATTATAAGATTTTGATGTGATTACTTTCATTCGATCCAATAGACAAAATATGTGATTACTAACGGGTAATTATACCATTTAGTTGGGCCAATCAATATTTGATAGATAATACCAAATTTTTTTCCAGTGTACACATTAGATATGTACTTTATGTAAGTACTTATTGTAAAATTAGTTGTTAAAAATTCCAAAAACTCTTACATACATACATATATTAAAATCTAAAGATCTTTAAAATATTTCGTTCGTCATATTGGATCTGCCATTTTGAATTTATAACTGAGGACACCAGATTCATAATCAGCGATCCCAAAATTCCCTAAATAACAAATTTCAAGACAATCCGATCTATTTAAAAAAAAATTCTTCCTCTATATTAGATACGCCATTTTTAATTTTTGACAACTGACACCAGATTACTGATCAGCGATTCAAAAAGTCTCTATGTACCAAGTTTCAAGTAAATCCGTTAATGTATTACTTTATTTTCTTCAAAAAGCATATGTGTCACGAATAGAAGCTCGTATATTTCATTACGTATACATATTTTATGGATAGTGTAGAAGTTAACGATTTCTCTGTATATTTTGATAATGTATAAGAAGAGATTACACCGAGTTAAAAGTATTTGTAAGCTAAATTTAACGTGTGCTATTTAAATATATGGTTTTTTGTAATGAGTTACGCTTGGAAGAGGCGAGAGGGGAAGCTGGAACCGACCACGACGTCTTATCGAGTTTGTACTGTAGGTGACACACATCCGTATAAGGGTTAAAATGACTTCTTATTATATGGATAATGTAACCTTGTTGTATGATTGTGTAGAAATTTTGTTAAAAAAGTTATTCCAGGTTGAGTGCAAATTTGTATTATTTAAAAAAAAAATGTCCCCCAATTTTGAAGGGTGTATAATTTAATTTCTACGTGTGGCACATCCTTGTTTTAAGGCATTTTTATTTACTTATATCTCCAACTACTTATGTTATAAGCTACAAGGCATGGAATTCCTCGTTAAAAAAGTTATGATGTTTAAACTGAAAAAGAAACTTGTCATCCACAAAAAAATGTCGAATTTGCTAGTTTCACTTACACTCATCGGCACCTACAATATTATAGTCGTTATTAAACAAATGATTTATTTAAAGTGAACAAAGGTTTATTAAATTATGATGTTGCAAAATTATTTTTTACAATCCTTAACGTATCATATTATATGACAACCTAAAGTTTAAAAGTTCTGGAGGTACCCCATATGTAAAATTCATACCTAAAATCAAATATATAAGAAGTATTATATTAAAAGTTGTATATTTCAAAGAAAGTTAATTGTTAAAAATATGATTTTTTATGTTATGTTGCACCATTATTAACGCATAAATAATTCAATTACTTTGACGCATACAGAATATCGCTTCAAAGTAACTATAAAAGGTTGAAACTACCCCATCATCCTGATTGTAAGACTAATTTTCATAATTATGTTAGATTTTTTGAGATGCTTGTAGCGTTGAAATCGTATAGTTCCTATATAATTGACCCACAGTGGCCCTCATATCAACGACAGCCCAAAATGTATACTGAAAATATCGTCTGGCCAGTTTGAAAGTATTCAGTTAGTTGTGACATTCAGTAAGTCATTGAACATTTCGTTTTTATTATCATTTTACTGGGACTAACAGTTAGTCCGAGAAAACTTTCTATCGTAAGTATATACCTATATCATTCAGATATGACAAACTACATTTTGCAACAGTTTAAAATCATCAAATTTTTTAAAGAATTTTAAAGTATCAATATATCCACTGCTCGGTATACCATCCCAGATAAAAATGAGTCATATACAATAATATAGATTTAACGTAGGTGCATTTAAAAATTAAAATAAAGTAATTAACGGCTTAAACCTACCAATTGCATTAGATGTTGAAATGCATGTATAGATAAAATAAGCATTTCAAACACCTTCCGTCGTAATCGCTTGGATTCCCAAACGTTTAGGCCTTGTCGAAGCATTTATAATCTCAACTAGTAATAAAATTAACAACCAAAAAAGGTAATAGAGAAAAGAAAAGATAAAAATTATATTCAATAACTATAAAGGTGATAAAATTTCGATTTGACAGTTAATTGGAATATACTGGTATATGAATATGATTTGTTAGCATGCAATTGTAATAAATCTAAAGAAAGAAAAGGGCCATTAATGTAACAAAATATACTATGAAAACAAAAAACCAAAAAAAATTTATACACACATGCAACAAAAATAAATATATATAGACATGCGAAAAAATATACATGTACACAAGCAAAAAATATATGTAGACATGCAAAAATATATATATAGGCATGTAAAAAATATACAAATTAATAAAAATTTTAAATTAAAAAATTAAAAAATTAAAAAGATACATGCGAGGCGTTTCGTGCAATCCCCTCCGCATATACAATTTTATGCAATTGCATACTGACATAAATCAGATTGCTGATATAAATCATTTTACTACATACCGTATTTTTTGATACTTCTTTTACGTTATATAGCTCACTGACATTTTGGCGTTTTTGTAGGTAAAAACGAAAGATGCTAAAACGTATTATTTTATTAAATTTACAAATGATTATATGGGCATTGTTCTAGAATTTTTAAACTTTATGTTGTCGCTCATTATGATACCTTAAAAATTTTAAATATAACTTTGCAACACTACAGATCAACAAATTTTTGTTCGTTTTACGTGTAATAAGTGTTTATTACTAATTACCGATATGTAGAAAACAATGAGAGTAAATAAAAGTAGTGAATTTGCCTGTTTTTGGTGCGCGACACTCACTACATTTTTTCAGTTTTAACACTGAAACTTTTTGAACCTTTTTTTTAAGGTCTGTGGTTTTTGTGGAAGTATTTGGGGATATAAACAAATGAAAAATCCTTAACTTAATGATATGCCTCACTGAGGAATAAAATTATATACCTTCAAACTTGCGAGATAACTTTTTTTTATAGTTGACAATTTAGCAATCAACCTTAGATAATGTTTTTCACATTGGTTTTTAAGAAACCACACAACAGGGGTACATTACCTATATGATAAGAAGTAATTTGAGCCTTTGTCCGAATATGTGCCACCTATACATAAAAAGTGCGACCACGTCAAACTTTAAATTTCCAAGGGAAACTTACTTTGAAAAATCAAATTATTTAATGGCACATCTACAATTTAGCTTCTAAGTACTTTGGAATCATTGTGATCTTTTCTCCTATGTTATTAAAGTATTTCTAACTTTTGTGTTTTTTTAATACAACAAAAAACACACTTTTTGACAATAATAAAATGATTATTCTTTACAAATCGTTTTAATTTTTTGGTATCCTTAATGTTAAATCATGTATTTGGATTTCAAATTTTAATGAAAACTGACTTTGGATTTGTAATCAGTGGCCTCAAAAACCCTAACATATCAAATTTTATAAAAATCAAAGAAATTTTGTAAAAATAGTCCGCCATATTTAATCCATTATTTTAAATTTGGATAACTATTAACTAGACGTTTAATTTTATATACTAGCTTCTAAAAATTAGGCCATAAGCAAGAGAACTGAATTTTTTATGTATCTTAAACGTTACAAAACTAAAAACTAATTTTACGAGTAACGTAACATGTTACATTAAAAAAAATACATTGTGTATAAATGAGTCACGCAAGGTTTTTCCTGTCATTTGATCAATTCTAAAGCCAATAAAATTAATTTCATGAATGTGCCTAAAAAAAATGCAATTTTCTTCAACCTCAAAGTTTAAAAGTTCTAGAATAATGCCCATATACGAACGTATAGTATTATATATAATCATTTACTTCTGTGTCACATTATATACAATTTTATACAGTCGTATATAAATAAGTAATAAAATCATACCCAATCATATACAATACTATAGAGACAAAACTCATATATACTTGTATATGTAAAAAAACATTCCTGAGGGTAAACAATTTTCGGATTTGTCAATACATACAAAAAAAAGGGTAATCGCGCTAGTTACGGAGACGTAACATATACAATCGTATATAATTGTATATGAATTCTATACAATTCTATAAAATTTCTATATAAGTGTATATATAACATTTTTACCCGGGATACCATTGTAAATTTGACTAAGTGATTAGAGATCTCAGTTTTATCGAATTGCTAACAGATATTTATGATAAATCAAGATATTGATAAAGACAGCACCTTTTTATGAATATTTGTTAAATATTGAGTCAAGTGATTAAATGCAATTGCAAGAACACTGACTTTATTTTGAATCTAGCTTTTAAAATTAATTTCGAAAACAGGTTCTGAAAATGAAGCAAATTCCAGTCCACCGATTTCTATGAAACTGCAGTTAAGAGCATCAGTATCAAGATTCGTGGAATATACAAATTCGGACTGGCGTATTCTAGATATTTAAAATTTATAAACGTTATACTCAGTGATGTCTGAAACTCGACTGTCTAAAGAATTACAATTTATACGAGGTTCGAAAATCTGTGAAGCATTAAGTGTTTAAAAAAATAGATTGTTTTCCTTTTTGCAGCATTGTTGCTGCGAGGAATCTTTTAAAAGATGCCGACTCGAGCAACGTTTACCTTTCGATGACGAATTTAAGAGTTTTTCACGATTTTAAAAAAATCCTTACGAAATTCAGAGCCAAAATGTAACCGTGTTCAGTCAAACTATAATAAATTCAGTGGGTTTTTATCTACTTACGAGTAGTATGTTGGCCGCAATAATCGTAAGGCACATCTCGTATAAACCCAAAACTAGTAAAGTACGATAATTTATTCACTATTCACTAAATCAAGTCTGATGTAAGTAGTTAAAACTTCACTCGCGATACACATGAAACACTTCACTTTGGAAAAACCATTAATTGTCTGTAGTCTTGATGCCTTAACGTCGTAAGCTGCGTTGAACAGAAGCTACGAAATAAGGGTAACCAACGTTAGGCAGCAAAATGCTGCCAAGTCAAGTCTTCGTTGTTTCTCGAAGTTTTAATCAGTCATACTGCTGAAAATCCATAGGCTATTTAGCTTGTCATTCAAATAAAAGTACTTTTATCACAGACATTATTTGCTTTCTCAGGTATGGGAATTTAGTCCTTCAATCATTATGTCGCAATAATAATCAAGCGGACCGATCAGAAGAAATCCACGTTACACTTAATCATCCATTTAAAATTAGTGCATAGCTCATAGGCATAGTACTTTGTTGTTTCATGTAACTTAGTTGCAATTATGTAGCAATGAACAGGTGGAATAAAGTAGTATAAGATCCAGTGATAATCTAACCGACAATACTGTAGTCATATAATCAGCTCTTTGAAAATCCAAAATATTACAATGAAACGCGAAATATAGTAGTGAATTAAAAGTCACCGGCCATATATCATTCAGTACGGGCAAGGTGAAAAGAATCTTTATTGCAAATAGAAATTCGTTCATCAAACGCGTCTTGTAGTAAGAATACGATAAATACAGCACAAAATACTCCCGAATACGTCCAATGCGAAACTGACTGCGAGAGGAACCGAATAGTGGCGTTCCCCCCACTATCAACATCCTATGCTGCACCCCGCTATGAAGCTTGGGAAAGAGATGGTAAAACCCCTCTCCTCCATGACTGGATCCTCGCTATCGGATCACCTTGCCGATCGCGTTCCAACTTTTCTGCGTGTAGGCGCACTTGAATCTCCGTCCTTCCTCGCTACACTCCTCTCTTCGCTTTACCATTCCCCGACCTCCCTCTTACACCCCCACCAGCAATACAACCCCATATTTCCCGCCCCGTTTCCCCGGGTCGCTCAGACTGCCACTCCATCACCTGCTGGCCTCTCACCCATCGACATTGGCGAATATATGTATATCTTTTTCGCAACTCGATCACTATTCCTCTGCTTCCTCATTATCTTGTTCTTTTCATCAATTTACTCTTTATCTTGTCATTGCCCTGTTGAATTCTTTATTTTGGTGCTCTTCTTTTATTCAACTTCTGCGCGTCTTTCTGGTCGGTTGCTTTGATTTTACTTCTTCTCGTGGCCTATGAGTTCTTCCGTTTTTCATACATTCGTGAACAGGGATTTGTTCGCTTTGTTTATCACGTACGGATTTTGTGTGACCACGTAATCGTACACGGAAGATCTTTTATGAAAACAACTGTACCAGACCAGGGGCAAAACCAATAACTGAACTTTTAAAATGATAAAATTTGCTTATTATGATTACAATGGCAATCACTAAACAATTCCACATTTCCATAAAAATATTACAATTTTTTAAACTGTATAATGTAGAAAAATGTTTGAATATAATTATCAGAAATAACCTAAATATTTTCATGCATGTAAAGATCAGATGTAAATAAATGCCCACTGGATATTCGAAATAGATCCTGGATATACAAACATTATTCTGAATATAAGAATAGATGAACATACAATGAAATATACAATAAACGTATATTTATTAGTTAATTTCGATTGAACATTTACAGAACGTTTTATCAGTGGACTGAAAAAAGAATTAACAATTTCAATCAAAGATTTGAATCACATATGCAGAAATCATGTTCAATTGAAATGTTTAAATAATTTAGTTAAATCAGTAGAACCACACTCACTTAAATGAATTGAACTTGTATAAAATAACTAATCATTTCAATGATTTGATCAAATGATTTAGTTATATTATATATACCATACTATAGATTCGCTATCTTATACTTGTCCTTAAAACTGAAATCTATTAAAACAATTTGTTGGCTGTAAAGATCGCTTTTCACATACTCGCACGTAGTCTATAATATGTTGAACTTGTTTATATACTTCTGAAACCAGACCTAACTGCTTGCGAAGTAAAGCACCTCGATGCATAGCCACCTGGTCGTAAAACGTACACTATTAGAAATGTTGAAACACTGAAAATTCGGATACTTTTATGTTACCGAAGTAACAGAATTTTAGTAAATTCTGTAACAGAAAGAAACATTATGTAACATTAAAAGAAAATTATGAAAATGTAACAGAACTCTGAAAAGGAATCAGATAACTAAGGTGACATTAGTTTGGTTTACAGCCGCCAGGTGGGCAGTAGCACTCGCTGCTTTACACTATGCTACGGTGCTTCCCGTTGTAGACGTGGGATTTTCATTGGATTATAAGGGATTCCTCGGTCAAGCAGCAGCAGCAGCACACATATAAAACGCGTCAATTGAATATTGTGAAATTATAATAAATTATATAACAGTGCAGTTCTACCAATCCAGAAAATGAAAAAGTAGCGCAAAAGTTTAAAATGAATTCATGTGTACCGTTAGAATTTAATAAATAGTATTCTAGTGAGGAAAGGTAAGATTTATCATTTTATAAATATTACAACTTGACTATTTTAACATCGCAAAATAAAAGAATATGCCAATCCAATATTTAGTGAAGCTAGTACAATATTTAGTAAATTTAACCAAATCTGCCAGCGTTTCAATTACACTGACATAAAGAATATGTCAATCAAATATTTGATAGAATCTAACATAATATTTAGTAAATTTAACTAAACGTTCAAATGTTTTAATTATGCGGAAAAACCTAATACATCAATCAAATATTGGATTGAAATAATCTTTTTTCAGTTTATTAAACAATTAAACATGTGTTGCTTATAATTTTACAGATGTAATACAGATTGTTTGACCTGCGATGAATATTTCGCAAGTTATGGCCTCAAAAACAGAAAAAAGACCAATTTTTGTGTTTTTCTCATATAACTTATTTCGCCAAATAACTAACGAAATGTCACACAGGAAGAAGTTCTAGAGCTTGAAAAGGCGAAGAATTTTCCCCCCAATACCTACGTTCGAATTCGATAAAAATTGAGTCCGCGGGAACACTCTCAATGTTAAAACTAGAATAGGCGAAAAACTCGCTCGGCACGGACGATGCGCATTTGTAATTTATAATACAAAATAAGTAGTTTTTTGTTTCTAAACTTCAATGGTCCGTCACTAAAATTCTGAGCCTGAGATAAAAATTTGGTACAGGACTTTTTTGGTTCAAATATAATTGAGAATCACTTCCTGAAATATATATATATATATATATATATATATATATATATATATATATATATATATATATATATATATATATTTTAGACTGGTTTTATAAAAAAAATTTTGTTTGTTCGCCCCCTAAAGTGGTTCCTTTTAATGAAAAAAAGTTGTGTGAAGGCTGGAGACGGTAGGATAATGGGAAGGGGTGCCTCTAGGCCAATGCAGTTTGTTATTTTTATTAATCTAAAAAAAATATATTTACTTAAATTTGTTCGTTATCTGTTGTAACAAATACTATATACCTTCATAACAGACGTGGAACCTTTTTGAAGATCTTTTCTGAATGCAATGGAACTAGTGAGAGTAAGAAAAAAATGTTGATCATTAATCTATAGACACGTGAACCTGTCTTTTTACCAAACGAATTTAATAAAATTGGTCGAAAATTCAGATTCATAGTCGTATGCCGTCCAATGTACGCATCTTAAAATTATGAAAAAAATACGACCTATTAAAAGAATCTAATACCTTAAAAATGAGCGTTTATGAAACAAAAAAACTTAACATGGAGTATAGTTATGTGCACTTTAGTCTATTAACAGCATTAACGCTGTGACGGACACATTTTCAGCATCAGTTTGAACGTTGATAATTTGTACATAACGACTTTTGGCACCACTATTTCCGACGTAAACTTCTAATAAAATTTCGATAAAGTAAACCGCAAAAAAAGTTATACCCGTTTTTTTGTTAAAAAACATGATTTCCCATTTCTTTTTCTATTCAAACATCACTTTCGTCTCGAAATGGCACAGGATGACAGGTCTAAGGCAAAAATATCGTGTCCATGTACCCGTACAATTGAAATGTATTGTGCCTCATTTCGTACTTCGAAACGCTGGCTTTAAAATGGCGACCTCTGTGAAAATTTCTTTGATAATTTCTGGATTCTCTAACTGAAGAACTATGATTTTTTTTAATATTAAGAATGACAAGTTATAATTCTTAGAAAAATGTAGTGGAATTTTTTCAAATTTTTGTGATGATATTTTGAGAAATTTTGTATTAAATTATTTTCGAAAATTTTAAATTATTTTCGAAAATTTTAAATTATTTTCGAAAAAATTTAGTATAATTTCTGAAGAATTCTAAGCACTTCTTTGCAATTTTTTTCAAAAGTTGATGGTTTTTGAAGAACAGAATTTCAAATATTATAGTTTAGGATTTATTTTCTTTGCGGGTCATTTTATAGAAAATTTATTGAAGGATTCATGAAATTGTACCTACGTCGGAAATAGTGGTACTAAAATTTTGCCTAAGTAGTTCATGTACAAATTGTCGACGTTCAAACTGATGCTGAAAATGTGTCAGTCCCGGCGTTAATGCTGTTAATAGACCCATAACTATGCTGCATGTTAAGTTTTTTTTCTTTATAAGCACTCATTTTCAAGGTATTAGATACTTTTATTCTTATACCGGTATTAGAATATTCTTGCTTTTTGTAATAATCGGAAAATCGAAATGTTTAAAAAAACATCAGCAACTATATCTGATAAATTTTGAGAGTATTCTTTAACCAATTTTAAGACACGATAATGAAGGGGAATGAGAAGATACTTTTCCAAACACATGATCTTTTATGTAATAAAGGCAGAAAAATAGGGGTTTTCTTCCCTGGCAAGGGTGAATAATGCCATTTTATACATGTGTCACGTTCCACGTAACCTTCAAATAATCACAAAATTATTACTATTATTATTTAATAAAATTGGTTATCATAAATTATATAATTTTCAAACATTTAAAATTGTTTTCAATGAAGCATATTTAACTCTTACTACACCGTAAAAAAATATTCTCTATTTGAGAGGATTACTCTCATTTTGATGCAAATTATATACTCCAATATGGTGTCAAAAGGAAATATTCTTAATGTGAGACGATTTTAATCTTCTGAAAAATATTCCTCTTAATTTAAAAATATACTTTTGATGCAAGAGTAATTTTTTGCTACTATTGAGAGGATTCCTCTAAAAAATTGCATAAAAATACCTTGTTTGATAAAAGAAATAGTGTTTGAATAATTTACATACATAAACTAATATACAATGTACATACTTTATTTATACATACATACACACACGCACACATATACAAACCCCTTTTCTAATAGATCGTTTTATATATCTAATCGTTTACGCATATATTCATATATTCTTATATACAATCGCTCACATATTTATAAATACAACGTTAAACGTACAATCGCAAAGAATATACATATGTACTTACACTTATAGATACCTAAACAAATACGACATACGTACGCATGCATGCAGTGACGATTTAAACTTGCTTATATACTGTGTTAGAAGAAGTGGACTAGTTGCGCAAAAAAAGAAACATAATATGCACCATCTTGTGGCAAATGACTGAAATGTTAGGTGTTAAATAAGAGGATTCCTCTCAATTTGATAGGAAAATTAGAAAGCCTTCCTTACGCTATGTTTCCTGTCAGAAAGAGAGGAATTCCTCTTCTTTCTAGTGGAATAGTATTATTTTTAGAGCAAAAAGAGAGAGGATTTAAGAAGGTGAATTTTCCTCTCAAATTAAGAATATTTTTTTACGGTGTATGTACGCGTAAAAGAGTACTACGCGAAGGCGTAATACAATCCTTTGATAAGGCAGCGTCTACATAGCATTTCCATATGCATACAATTTAACTTTATCGATTACTTCGTACACTAAAACGATTTTACGTACTGTAAAAAAAGTGCATGATATTTAATGAAACTTTAACGGAAGCAAATTTCAAACATTAATTGAGGGTTCGCGTTTAATAACCGCCTCTACGCTCGAAGCGGCGCGGGCGGATGGGTCAGTAGATAAAGGCCGAAAAAATCAACATGCGTAAAACAAATTGAAAAAATACTAACGTATAGAGAGTTTCTTGCTGAACAATGTTTCCCTTTAACATTATTTAATTTGACCTTTAGTTTCGGAGACAAAAAATAAAAACTGTAAAATGTTGTATCCGCGAAATCAATGTTTTTCTGTACATATAAGTCGATTACTCAGGCATACAGTAACGAAAAAATTTAAAATATGTACAGGACAATCAGGAATGGTATCTGAAGATAACGCGCCCCATAAAATATCTTAAATTGTTTTCAGTAAAAAGTTATTAGTCGATAATCGTTGCGCATTCATTTTTTGATATTTTATCTTCAAGCGCTTGGGGAGTCGAACGAAGTTTTCGTATTTGTAAATCTAAAAATACCGTTTTGTAGCTGAAGAGTTGATAAAGTTTTTGGCGAAAACAGAACTTCACTAATGTTGTTCTATAAATAACTATGAGAGTTTTACGGCTGGCCGTGCGCTGCATTAGCTTCAAAGGGACGAAGCGAGCCGTCTGCGCTATACACTAGGGTGGATCGAAAACCACGAATTTGACATTTCGGATTCGGCGGGGTGTGGAAAGGTTGTATATCCCTACCAAATGAAAGCACAAAAAATTTCAGCCCCATCGGTTGATATTTACTATCCCCACATCCAGCTTAAACCATTAAGGCCTAAACGGACACATTTTGATCACTTTAAACGTCGATAATTTGCATATAAAAGCATTTGGAAAAATTTTACTCCCACTATTTTTGACGTAAAATTGTATGCTCTTTCAGAATCTTTCAATAAAATTTCGATAACATGAAAAGCAAAAAAGTTTATATACGTTTTTATGTAAAAAACATGGTTTTGAAAATTTATTTTTCATTCTAACATCACTTTCACCTGGAAATTGCATTGGGAAACATATCTAAGGTGAAAATATCGCGTTCAAGGACCCTTAGGATTAAAACGTACCGTATTCTAATTTGAATTTCAAGATGGCAATTCCAAAATGTCGCCTAGAAGCTTCAAAAATCTTTTTAAAACTTAACAAATGTTTTTCTTGAAAACTATAGACTTTAGAGAAAATTTGCTAAGAACAATATCTTAGAATTGGTTAAAGAACCTTTTCAAATTTTTTCAGATTTTTAAATGATTTTTTTTTAAATTTAGATTTTTTGAATTTTAAAAAAACCAAAAAGTGTATCAATACATTGTGATAAAATGTGAGAAGGTTCTTTAACCAATTCTAAGACACTTTTGTTCTTAGCAATTTTTTCTAAAGTTAAGTTTTAAAAATATTTTTGAGCTTCTACACTGAAAAACCATAGACACTATGTTCGTATGGGCCTGTCGGAACATTAAACGTATGGAAGGTAGCGCCACGATAATCGCAGCGCCGCTCTACGGGAAACGCCCGAAGTCCATACGGAATTCATCCCTTCTCCGTCATATGAAATTCGTCCCAGCTACATACTATTTTTGTGTATAAGGTGAGACGAATTTTATAAGTCGGTTCACCTCTATCGTTTTTCGTTATGAGACGAATTCTACACGGAGAAAATCTTGAATTTCAAATTAGAACACGGTACGTTTTAATCCTATATTTCGAAAAATGCAATAATTTATTTGAGGTTGCATCCTGTAAATGTCCGATTGATGCATCCAACACTGAGGACACTATCTGCCACTACCATGATAAATCTAAAAGAGTGCCTCGAATAGAAAGACCGTTTCTTCTGGACCAAAGGACTTTGTGTCAGATGAAGATTGGCAAAGTTGACTTTATTGCTTCTAAAGCGCTTCAGAAAAGAGAGGATAGAACGAACAGGATGTCTAAGCATAATGTTTCTTCCGAGTTCAATTCATCATTGTCTCACGATTCGTTTGAATCAGACTCGGATTCTGTTTGCGACGAAACTCATGGCAGCGATGATGATTTTAAAGCAAGGCTTGTTAGTTCCTGCAAACAAATGCGAGCATCTCTGTTGAACACTGCATTAATTAGTGATAGGTATGGACTGTCCACCAGACAAACTGTTGCGATTTCATTTGCTGTTCTTAAAGATCTTGGCATCGTCACAAATGATGATAAGTCATCTGTAATTGACAATTCAAAGATCCATAGGTCCAGATCTAATGCAAGACGTTCTTGTGTTACATCCAATGACGTCCTAGAAAGTATGCGAGGCTTTTATTTTGATGGTCGTAAAGCCAATACTGCTATTCAAGGAAGGAGCAAAATTTTATAGGCGCATACAAATGGAAGAGCACATTTCTCTTGTCCAGGAGCCAGGTTCAATGTACATACGTTAGACATGTCACTCCAACACGTGGTACTGCTGCAGATATAGCTAAATGCATTTTGAATTTTATTGAACAGTATGATGGTACGGACCCTCTTGTCGCAGTTGGTTGTGATGGAAAAAATGTAAATACAGATCATAAGGGTGTCATCATTCGTTTGATCGAGGAAAAGCTGAATAGACCATTGCAATGGTCTTCTTACCCGTTAACGTCACCCGTCAACGTCAAAATTGCACATTCCGCCTAGTACGCCTTTCGTCGCTTTTATTATTGCAAAATAATCGAAGTATTCTTTGTAAAGTATCTTATCGACTATTTTCAAGGATGCTCTGTCGAATGGCGTGGTCAAAATTTGCAAAAAATGAATGTTTACACTAAATAATGCCAAAAATATCTGAAAAAACAAATCTTTTTAAGTATTTTTTATTTAAATTTTTAAATTTACATAGGAAAACCGACGATAGGCGAGTGGAAAAGTACATAAAAAGTGCATAAAATGTCTGTACTGAAAAGATATGACAATAGAATTGATTTATTTCATCATAGAAAATCCAAAATGGTGGCTTTTTTGAAGATAGATTTCGGAAGTTTTCGGAGATCGGGTTTTAAAGGAATTCTTTCACGTTTTCAAACAAGTACAATTTTTTTGATAGGTTTTTGGGGTCGCTGATTACGAATCCGAGCTCAAAATTATGAAATTCAAAATAGCGGATCTAATATGGCGGACAAAAAATGCAAAACAGCCTCGATCTGGGTGAATCTGGGTATTCGGTTGTTTTTGGCGTCGCTGATTACGAATCCGTACTTAAAATTGTGAAATTCAATATGGCGGATCCAATATAGCGGACAAACTGGTGCGAAATAGCCTCGATATGTATGAATCTTAGTATTTGGGTGTTTCTGTGGTCGCTGGTTGTGAAAGAGATTAGAAAATATTGACATTCAAAATGGCGGTTCCAGTATACAGGACTAAAAATGGTAAAACAACTTGATTTTAATGAAACTAGAAAATAACCATACTTCAATAATATTTTGAGATTGTTCTCATTCGAAATTACGCATCACATATATTCATTTATTTTTTGCAATAAAAATAATTAGTGAAAACAACTTTAGCCGTTTATTCTACGTTAGTAACGTCATCCCATTTCACAGTGACGGGGTAGGTATCTAATATCTATTGGCAATCTTTTTTTTTTTTGCTTCTCATCAATCGAGAGAGCAATAGGAAATACGCCAAATGGCATGATGTTTCCGTTAAAAATATTGAGCATGTTCCCTACTCGCCATGCTTTATCGTCCGATTGGATATCATCAGTCTTAGAATACTTCAAGCCGTATTTTGTTATTTAAAATTTGATGCGACCCATAGCTAAAGCAACTGGTTCAGCCCGCAGGAAGGGGTCAGCTGACCAAAAATCTCTTTGGCTGGGTCTTCTGTTAAAGGTTGAACATATAATTATACCAAGAAATACTTCCAATTTTTCCAAAGTGAAAGATCGTATCCATTTTTTCTTGTATATTCAATGATATATTTTTTCAAACTAGAGTTAAAAAAAAATTCAAAACTTTTAATACTAGACCATGATAATGACATTTCTTTCTCTTTCTCGGTAACTAAAATATCGTTATTATAGTCTTCATTATATACTTGTTCTCCGTCACTCCAATTATGTATATGATCATTTTCCAATTTTTTTGAACATTGTCATAATTTTGATACACTTGATTATATGATAGTATTGGAAAATGTAGATCATCTTCTTCAATGATATGCCTACACGGAGAGACTAGAGGCAAGATTTTCGACCGGCCCTCTATGCGCAATAAAGGTACTAGACCACCGGACGAAAAATCTAGGTAGGCGCGCATAAAGATCGTGCATACTCCGTGGCCAAATCGAACGTGCGGAGTATAAACATTTTCCCCACTCTGCCGCACGAAATTCCTCCAAGAGTCGGACGATTTTCAGACCTGGCTCGGACGATTTTCATGCGGCAGTCGGCAGTCTCAAACGATTATGTCATGCATGACTTAATCGTGCAATAAATATGTATTTTATTTTTGTTTGCCTTATGCAAAGTGTCATTTCCGAAGTATTTTTTGCTGCCGAAAACAGTGGTGGCCTCAAAATTTCTTTATCATGCACAATTTTTTAAAGA
Organism: Trichopria drosophilae; assembly: GCA_030407085.1. Taxonomy (NCBI): domain Eukaryota; kingdom Metazoa; phylum Arthropoda; class Insecta; order Hymenoptera; family Diapriidae; genus Trichopria; species Trichopria drosophilae. The sequence goes on along the minus strand of CM059584.1, from coordinate 65,850,174 downwards.
AATGAGGTGAAATATGTCTAATTTTGTTTTTTACCACATGAATCATTTTTTTTTGTAGCAGATTTATAAAAACAGTGGATCTATTGGAAAATTTAAATTAAATACTTCGAAACGATTTTGTATGTCTTTCTGTAATAATTCGTAAGAATAAATATTTTTATACGAAAGCTTCATCAAAATTCGGCAGAAACCATGTACATATTGTAATAATTTATTATACTAATTTTTTGGAGTTAAAATCATTTATAAAAATTAAAGTAGACATTTTTATTTAATCTAAACAGTTCTATAATATTTAATACAAGCGATATATTATTATTATATATGGTCCGAATTCATTTTCATGTCCTAAAGATAAGTAATATATAATATATTTTATCTATATCTACATACTATCTTTCTACTTAAAAAATCGAACATTTGGAGCATTCCACTCCAAATGTGTAATTGTTTTTTTCATACTTTTGTTTTCTTTATTTAAGTATTCTCTTATCTTTAGGACATGAACATGAATTTGGACCATATATAATAATAATATATCGCTTGTATTAAATATTATAGAACTGTTTAGATTAAATAAAAATTTCTACTTATATATATATATATATATATATATATATATATATATATATATATATATATATATATATATATATATATATATATATATATATATTTATAATAAGTAATTATATTAAATATATAATATATTAATAATTATGCTGTAATAGATGCCATAAATATATCGTGCATTCCATGTCAACCGGGCCAGCTTGATATCTCAAAAACGGATATTTTTTTTTCTACAAAATTTTCTACAGATCATCGGTAACATGTGAACTTTCACCCTGAATTTTTTCAGAATTACGTTTTTTTTTTTTCTAAATGGCGGACGAAAGTATCTCAAAAAACGTATTTTTGTTGTATTTTGTGTTAATTTAACGTAGTTTGGATAAAAATAAATAATGATAAACCCGAGATTAATATTTCATTTCTTATTTATTGCATTTCTAACAATAATTATTAAAGAAAAAAAATAAAATTCAAAATGGCGGACGAGAATGACTCAAAATTGGGGTTTTCTACATTTTGTGCTAATTGAAAGTTGTTTGGATTAAAATAAATAATGATAAGCCCGAAATTTATATTAATTTGTTATTTATTGCATTTCTTACAATAATTGAGCCCCTGTCCTGTAATCAGTCCGACCAGTCCAATAATTTAAACCGAATACATCAACAATTTCATATGAATTGTTCCATAAAGGTTCTGAATTCATTGAGAATTATTTATACATTCATTAGCGATAGACAATTACTGATGTATTGTTATAATAGAACTTACATATTAAAGTGCAACAAGGAATTACAACTTATTCAAATTCATCGGCATCCATTACAGCATAATTATTAATATATTATATATTTAATATAATTCCTTGTTATAAATATATATATACATTTTATACTACTTATGTTGTGGGTAGTGTTATTTTTTTGATTATATTATATAATATATATTTCTGCCAGCTTTATACCGGATCTGTGCATAGATATCTATATCTTCAGTAGGATACTCGATGAGTGTACAAAATTTTATGCTGTAATATACTATTATGTATACCTGGTTAAATGAAAAAAATTAATAAATAAAAAATAAAAGAAATTTTAATAATGATGGAAGTACAGATAGTGTGTATATAACATTATTGTCTAATGTCGATTATGTCTTTGACATGGTAAATACTTTTGCTGAAAACGATGGTGCTCTCATAATTATTTATCATGTCACAATTTTGTGAAAATTTAAACTAAATATGTCAACATTTTTGTTTTTGACCATATTCCACCATATAAATAAAGCAAAAATACACACTTAACTTCACTTTCCTATCATGATGTCATAGGAAAAGTCTGCACGAATAAGTATTTCCAAAATGATACCTTATAAATTTAAGGCAATTATTTGTTTGCTACAAAAATAAAATGATTCATGTGGTAAAAAACAAAATTAGACATATTTCACCTCATTTCTTTAAAAAATTGTGCATGATAAAGAAATTTTGAGGCCACCACTGTTTTCGGCAGCAAAAAATACTTCGGAAATGACACTTTGCATAAGGCAAACAAAAATAAAATACATATTTATTGCACGATTAAGTCATGCATGACATAATCGTTTGGGACCGGCGACTGCCGCATGAAAATCGTCCGAGCCAGGTCTGAAAATCGTCCGACTCTTGGAGGAATTTCGTGCGGCAGAGTGGGGAGAATGTTTATACGGATATCACGGAGTATGCACGATCTTTATGCGCGCCTACCTAGATTTTTCGTCCGGTGGTCTAGTACCTTTATTGCACATAGAGGGCCGGACGAAAATCTTGCCTCTAGTCTCTCCGTGTATCATCGTCACTTGAACTATTATTAAAAGGTTCATCAGAATTGCATATATCAGACATATCTGATTTGTCTTCATCGAGTGCAAAAACTGCATTCTATTTTGCGTATTTCCTATTGCTCCCTCGATTGATGAAAATGAAATAAAAAAGATTGCCAATAGATATTAGATACCTACCCCCTCACTGTGAAATGGGATGACATATACTAACGTAGAATAAATGGCTAAAGGTATTTTCACTAATTCTTTTTATTGCAAAAAATAACTAGATATGTGTGATACGTAATTTCGAATGAGAACAATCTCAAAATATTATTGACGTACGGTTATTTTCTAGTTTCATTAGCATTTTTAGTCCTGCATATTGGAACCGTCATTTTAAATGTCAATATTTTCTGATCTATTTTACAACTAGCGACCACAGAAGCACCCAAATATCAAGATCCATCTTGATCCAGGCTATTTTGCATTTTTGTCCGCCATATTGGATACGCCATTTTGAATTTCATAATTTTAGCTCGGATTCGTAATCAGCGACCCCAAAAACCTATTAAAAAAATTTTACTTGTTTGAAAACGGGAAAGAATTCCTTTAAAACCCGATCTCCGAAAACTTCCGAATCTATCTTCAAAAAAGCCGCCATTATGGATTTTATATGATGAAATAAACTAATTCTATTGTCGTATCTTTTCAGTACAGCTATTTTATGCACTTTTTATGTACTTTTCCACTCCCGTATCGTCCGTTTTCCCATATAAATTTCAAATTAAAAAAAAATACTTCCAAAAATTGACGTTTTTTCAGATGTTTTTGGAATTGTTTAGTGTAAAAATTAATTTTTTGCAAATTTTGACCACGCCATTCGAAAGAGCACCCTTGAAAATAGTCGGTAAGCTATTTTACAAATGAATCCTTCAATTATTTTGCAATTATACAAGCGACAAAAGTCGTACCAGGTGGAATGTGCCATTTTGACGTTAACGGGTTAATGAATTACCCTTGAGACATCCGATGCATGATCTCAATGGTGCCACAACAGGACCAAACACATTTTCTGGACAAATAGGCAAACAGTTGGTCAGCTGTGAAAATACCCGCATCTGTAAATTTAAAAAAATTGACGTTAATTTGCCGGAAGTTAACATCAAAAACCTGAGTAAAGATCAACGGTACTTGTATGAAATTTCCAAAGCTATTCAGTCCGGAGATTGTAGTACAGATCTTGCCAGGCAAGCTGTTGGTCCTCTATTACACTCTAGGTGGCTGACCGCGCCAAATAGAATCCTTCGTCTGTATGTCGGTCATCCAGTGCCATCTGCAAGTTTGAAAGCATTGGTGAAGTGTCTGTTGAAGGTATATGTCCCCTCCTGGTTTGGTATCGAAAGTAGGCATTCTGTGATTGATGGTAGCAAACTGTTACTTGAAGTGATTCAAAATTCCAGGTATTTTCCACAGAAACAACGAGATATAGTCGACAATGTCATTTCAAATAATGCATATTTTGCTTACCCAGAAATTGTACTGCTCTCGATGCTCTCAGATGAAAGTGGTGCTATCAGAAAATTTGCTGTTCAAAAAATTCTTCATCGAAGACATCAAAATGTGGAAATGAAAACGTCAGGTCCATCTATCAATTTCAAAGCTACAAGTACTTTTGATTTGATTTCTTGGCCATCTTCGATTTCTGTTGAGCCACCAATTTTGCGGAGAATTTCAGATGAGGACATAAAATGTTGTGCTATTGACAAGACCCACATTTATTCTATGATTGGTGACTTTCCTTGCCACACGCAAGCAGTGGAACGCACTGTTAAGCTGGTCACCTGCAACATACGTTTGCGGTTTTGAGGCACGTGACGGCTATATAAGAGCCACTCTACGTTCCAGGCAAATTATGCCTTCTTTCGAGACTAAGAAAGACTTCGTTGGTCTTTCAGATAGTGAGGACTAAATAAAAAATGCCCATTTATGGTTGGTTGGTTGGGATGGGTAAGGGTGGAATCCTAAGTGCAATTACCTTCTGGTGGTGGATTCTGAGCCGTTTTCCCTTAGCATTTCGGAGGCGGGCCAAGGGTTGTACAGTATCATATTGTAGGTGGGGATGGAGGGAACAAGAAAGAGAAGAAGAGGGTGACCGTGAGGACTAGCATCCTGAAATCCATAATAGTCGCTATTTGAACCTCCAATCGAACACCAACCTATGTAAAGCATATACAGTTACCGAATTAAGCTGTTTTGTAATATACACTAAAATAGCGTAATTTAAGTTTTTCTTAACAATGTTTCACCTCGCTCATTGCAGTTTCTGTAGTGGATTCATATATTTTTTAGTTTCTGTGGCTTTATTCACGACACTGATATGAATGTAATGTAGTTTAAAATCGTAGACTCGCAGGATACGCACACACTTAAAAGTTAATATATCCTACGTAAACTTCAAAAATTTAAATTCAATGTGGGGATAGTAAATATCAACCGACCGGGCTGAAATTTTTTGTGCTTTCATTTGGTAGGGATATACAACTTTTCCACACCCCGCCGAATCCGAAATCTAAAATTCGTGTTTTTCGATCCACCCTACTATTCACGATACTGCATAAATTTGTGCCGCCCATACCGCGCTGGAAAAACACTCGTAGTTATTTATTAAATAATAATATTGAAGTTTTGTTTTCACCAAAGACTTCCCCAACTCTTCAGCTACACAATCGTATTTTTAGATTTCCAAATACGAAAACTTCGCTCGACTCCCCAAGCGCTTGAAGATAAAATATCAAAAAAATAAATGCGCAACGATTATCGACTAATAACTTTTTACTGAAAACAATTTAAAATATTTTATGGAGCGCGTTATCTTTGGATACCATTCCTGATTGTCCTGTGCATATTTTTAATTTTTTCGTTACTGTATGCCTTAGTAATCGACTTATATGTACAAAAAACATTGATTTCACGCATACAAAATTTTACAGTTTTTATTCTTTTTTCCGAAATTAAAGGTCAAATTAAATAAAATTTAAGAAATGTTAAAGGGAAACATTGTTCAGTAAGAAATTCTCTATACGTTAGTATTTTTTTCAATTCGTTTTACGCATGTAGATTATTTCGGCCTTTATCTACTGACCCATCGGCCGCTTCGAGCGTAGAGGCGGTTATTGCACGGGGACCCTCAATTAATGTTTTTCATGAAAATTCATGTGTGGGTGCATACATTTCCATTAATGCACCTACTTGAAAATTGCTTCCGTTACATTTCATGAAATTTAATGTACGGTACATGAATAGTAATGGAATAAACATAAAAAATTTATTAAAATATTCCTAATAAGAAATTTTACGGCAGATTAACAAAGAACGAAACAAATTTTGAGAATTATCGTTCTATTTTTTTTAAATTATGTAAATTCTCTTTTATATGTATCTTACGATTATATGTAATTTCATTTGTAAATGAAATTTAATTATCCTTGGATACATTTATAGCATTTAACACAATTGCTAATAAATGATTAACGCTCGAAAATAAATAAGAAAAACGCTCGCCCCGGTGGGGTATATCGAACCCGGGTCCGTCGCTTACTACGCTAACACCTTAACCGCTACGTTATGCTCTCAATTATGTAATTAAGTATATCGTATGATGAAAGATGGTTACTTACATGTAGAGATACTACACAAATATCCGTAAAGCCTCGATGACGAAGACATTATTACCATCTACAATAATTTGAATATTGTACAATTTATTATGTAATATATTAAAACGTGATGAGAAATAAGCCGTAATTTTGTGATACAGACATTTTTATTGCACTAATGTACAATAAAAGTCCATTCAATTGTATGCCTTTATTGTATATGCCATGTACACAATTCAGTTCCGGCTGAAATAATTTCTGCATTTTACCAAAATATTATATACATATTTTACGCAGGTGTTTTATTTCTTGCCCTTGCAATGAATAATATTTGCATAAAATACTTAATCATTAGTTAAGGGGGTTCTAAAGTACTCGATCAATAAAGTAGAAATCTTCACTAAAAACCGTAAATAAAAAGGAGCTGAAACGATTTTTCGAAATTCGGGTTCTTAAGGGCTATTTTAATTATAGATGGTATCATAGAAAATGCCAAAGACATTAATTGAAAACTGTTGATAAAAATCACTTATTTTCGAAGATTCTTTGTCAGTTCTCAATCAATATCTTTGGTATTTTCTAGGAAATTGTTTATAGTGATTACAATTCCCCTTACAAAGCCCGAAAAGAGCACTTAAACCGAATGAATAAATCAAATTTCTTAAAGAAAGGCATACAATTTAATGCAATTTTAACGTCCTTGTACATTAAATTACATTATATTTCATGCAAAATGAACATTTTTTTTCATGAAAATGTATATAAATCAACTTTTCATTACTGAATTAAAATTTCTTAAAAGAATTCTTAAAATTCATGCACTTGAGCAGTACATTTCAGAAACGTCCATTGAATTTCATTTAAACGTACCCAAATATTAATTTCATGTACGAAAATGTTTCCTACAAAAGTTTTAGGATTGTTCCCTGGCTATTTAATGGTACCATTGAATTTAACCTTGAAAATTGATCTTTCCTTTTTTTTGCATTTTACTTGCATCGGAATGCAGGTTGCTCGATCGGTGAATCTACCCTGGTGAAAATTTTCGTAAAATCATATGATAAATCATATGAGATTTTTATAATTTCTTTAATATCTTAGAGGAATCCAGATGATTGTAATTCATTTTCTCATATTATTATTATTTCTTATAATTACATGAGAAATCACATGAAAAGTTTCCCGGATCGACTGATGTTTTAAAAATCTCATATGATTTATCATATGATATTACGAACATTTTCAATAGGGTAGTAGCTCGACGTAGAACCTCGAGCTGAATCGCGACCTTGAGAAGCATCCGATCTTTTGGTGTCTTTTTAGATTTTATTATTTCCGGTAGTGTTTAGCGGTTAGATTCTGATATCTACCCCCACTACCTACCGACACGCTTTCACGGTTTCCCTAATTGCGTTCTTATTAGTCGTAATAACTGCGGAAAAATGGATCGTTTCGTATATACCCCCGCTACTTCTCCCGTAACGATAATACCCACTTTAACGGTGATGACGCCAACCACTGCATCGGGACACTTCACCATTACGACCTCGTCCGTGACGTTTACGGCAGCCGCTACCCACGTCACGCCGCGGTCTCGTGCCATCTTGTCCGAATTATTAATTTCCGGGTCGATAGAAATAATACGAGATCGGCTCGTAAGATACACTATTTTGCAGCGGTTCCCGGATACCCTAGTCGAATGGGATATTAATGCAGATGGACGCGGCGACCACCTATACGTTGTCCGAGGCCGTAAGTTGCCCCCTATATGGCAGCAAGTTGAGTGGATCTCTTCATGCCACCCATCTTGATCCCGCCGGGCCCCCGCGGGCACTTCGTTTAGGAACTTCCGCGTTGCCCACCTACGTACTTCCGTCTGATCAATCGCGCGCTCATAATCGCAACCCGATCTCATTTGGGGAAGAGAGGCTAATAGGCCCAATGAGGGGCCCGTGGCTCCCCTTCGCGACGCACAATGCGAAGATGCGCCCCGAAGGGAAGTACAGGCGAATAATTATCACAATCCTTCCGGCGCGTTAATGGAGGGCAATCATCCGCAGAATGGGTCACGCGACTCTACCCCTTCCCACCCGAATCTTTCCGACATGATGCCGTCGCTCTCGGAACACATGATGCACCACAACCACAACCACAGAATCGTGACGATTTCTATTATATAGACCCCTCCCGTCTGGTAATGACGGAGAACGCCCCTCTCGTCGCCCTAAGGCGCATATGTCACATGTCCACTTTCCGGCTGGTTTGTGTCTCCTCTTCAAACCCCCTATAATAGTACGCGGCTCGGCCACCCCCAAACCTCGCATCACACAGACCGTAATGTGTCAACGGCCGGTGGATCCTTTAACCCCAGCCTCTCTATGTCCGGTGTCCGATGGCATAAAACTACCATTGAACATTGGAGGACGCATGGACCCCGTTATTTCGCGACGCGTTCGGTCAACGCCACCTAGAGGCCAGTAATAAGAGGGAAATCTCCTGCGCACGCAGAGACCTGAAAAATCGAGCGAGACTCCGTTTTCGATATTGCCGATTTACTGAGAATCGGTCGACAGGTAGAGGGTGCCGCAAATCAAGAGAGGGTATACCGACCCCCTCCCGCGGCCAATTAGTCAGCCTTCCCCGCCATCGCCTATACGCCCAAGACGAGGCGAGGGAAGAAAAAGCTGGCCCTTAAGCTAATCGTACCCCCACTCCCCATGCCACTGGCCCCCTCTGTAGAGGAGGAAGCTGCGCCGGTGGCCCGCGTCGAGCAATCTTGGAGATAAGAGTTGCTCCCCTCCACTATGCATGCGTGTTGGGGATGGACTTCATGCGCTTATTCGGTCTTAAGATAGATACAGAGAGTAATGCGTGGAGTAGCCGCGAAGGCACTCTACATTCGATACACGATGTTAGTATTTCGGTTACCGCCTTCGAAGCACATGACTGCGCTGGTTTGTTTGCCCCCTCCCAGGAAGCCGCCCCACGATTAAGGAGGCGTCTCGATGAGATTTATCCCGCAGATAGGACCCCTACGAGCGGTACCCGATCGACGTACAGGGTCACCCCCCCCCCCCCATTCGCCAAAAGACTTGTTTACGCTCCCCTACAAGCTGAAGGTAGGGCAGGACGCGTTCGATGAAATGTTGAGCAGTGGCATCATCGAACGCTCCGCGAGCCCCTGGGACTTTTAGGTTCCGCGTCGTCTTCCGAAACGTAAACAAAATAACGAGGAAGGATGCATACCCTCGCCCATCGATGGATAGGATTCTGTCAGGGTTGAATCGCGCCCAATGCATCACCACGCTTGATCTCAGCCAGGCCTACTTTCAGGTGCCAGTAGCACCTAGCAGTCGCTTTCGCTGTCCCTAGTCGCGGTTTATTCCAATTCAAACGAATGCCTTTCGGGCTCACTAATGCACCGGCGACATTTCAGCGATTAGTGGACCGCCTCATCGATCCAGCGTGGGAACCCCACGATTTCGCGTATCTCGATGATATTATCATCGCCACGGACGATGAGGAGGACCATTTCCGTTATTTGAGACTTGTCCTGACTAGTCTGCGCAACGCCGGATTGGAACTAAACCTCGAAAAGAGTGAATTCTTCCGTGACGAGGTAATAATACCTCGGTTTTGTGCTAAACCGAGACGGTTTGAAGACAGATCCGGACAAGGTCGCTCCCGTTCTCGAATTCCCACCCCCCACGAATCTCAAACAGCTGCGGCGCTTTTTGGGGATGGTGGAGTGGTACTCGTGTTTCCTTCCAGATTTCTCGCGTTATCGCGTCCATTTGACTAAACTCCTAACAAAGAATACTCCCTGGTCGTGGGGTCCGGAGCAGCAGTCTGCTTTCGAGTCTCTCCGCGACTCTGTCACCCGCACACCCGTCTTAGCACGCCCAAATTTCGACGTTACCTTCACGATCCAGGCGGATCCGAGCGATTTGGGCGTTAATCACCCAAGAAATGGCCGGTAACGTGCATCCGATTAGCTTCGCTAGTCGCGTGCTCACCAAGGCCGAACGAAGGTATACCGTCACGGAAAAAGAGTGCCTCGCCGTCCTCTGGGCCGTGAAGAAATATCGACCCTATGTCGAAGGAACACACTTTCGAGTGATTACGGATCACAGCAGTGACTCAGAAATTTGCGTGACCCGACCGGCAGATTGGCGCGGTGGGCCCTAGCCATGCAGACCTATGACATTAAAATAGAGCATAGAAAGGGCACCCTCAACATGGTGCCCGACGCCCTCTCGAGGATGTACGAAAACGTTGATACAGCCCTTTGCGCCCTGGGAGATACTTAATGGAAGTTCCCTTCGAAGAACCCTGATTGGAGAATCGAAGATGACCGAATATATTTCCATAGGCCCCACCCGGTAATAGAGTCTGCCCTTACCGACCTCCATACCTGGAAATTGGTCATCGCAGCGGAATCGCGTGCCCGTGCCCTCAGTGATGCACAAGATAGTCCGCAAGCCGGCCGCCTAAATTTAGTGGCCCGCATCGTATAGTCCGAGTAATCTCCCTCGTCGTATTCATTCTCATTGTAAGTTTCATTAATTGTACTTCGCAACCGTGAAGATTATATCTTCTTTTGTCATCCGGATTCCTCTTCACTCCATCTTTCTCCTCACTTTCCGTTTCGTCGCGGAGGAAAGAATGATTAAAAAGGTACGGAGCTGGAAGACGCGAACCCTAATATTGCGATAGAGATTAAGACCTAGTTATAAGTTTCCATGTATCAGCCAGATGGCGATTTTGCTATTTCGGGTGAACAGAGAAGTAACCCATCGAATATGTTATATTTTAATATACCACCTATGTTCCGAATTTTGATTTCGCAGTTGCGACTGAGAATTTTGGGATATTTTGTTTGCGTCAATGAACTTGGCGATGTTCTGTCTCCGTAATGATGGTTCTTGCGACAACAGGTTATAATTTTGCGCAATCCATCTGTTAGAGTCGTGCGGAGTCTCATAGCCGTCGCGGTGATGGTAAGAAATCTCTTTTTTCTCCGCCCCCCCCCCACCCCGAAGGATAGCCAGGTCACACCGGAGCGCACCTCCACTCGATTTCCCCCACAAGCAGTGCCGCAGTGCGCACTAGGAGTTCCCGAGGAACGGGCCTCAGCAACTACACCGAACTTCGTTGGTCTCTCTCTCATGCACGGATCGGGCGAATCTCTCGCCCTAGGCGCCGAGCCCGAGACGATTCGGAAACTGGAAATGCGCGGAACACTTTTCGGCGCTCCGTCTCGTTCCCCAGTGTAAATGCCCAGGAGACGATACTCGCCAACGCCCAGTTAAGAGTATCGCCCCGGTAAGCCCCCCCAAGTCTGGCCGACCGGCACCTATGCCGCGCCCCCTCCGTTGCGTGAATCGCGCTGACACGCACGCGCGGACCTGAAGGCGCACCGTCGCGCACGAGAGCAGTCATTCTCCGGCAGTCTCTCCAACGGAACACATCGGCTATGATAAACAAATGGTCGTTCTCGTCATTCGTACGCAAATCTCTTAAGTGTTCCGTCCCGAACAGCGCATAACGAACATTATCTCCTAACTTCCAAAAAGTGGCTTTTGACGACTTCGCGCCGTACTTAAGGATAGTGTCTCGTCCTTCCCGGGGTGTTAGTGACACCGCAGTGCCAGGGAGAACAGTTTGTGCTGCCAAAGCCACCCCACTCTCCGATCCAGGATCAAGCGGTTCCATCGGCCTGTCCCCAGCGCATCCTCGCTGCCTACCACGCCAAAGTACAGCTAACCATAAGTGGCCTGTAATAGATAAGTGACTTTAATAGATAGTGAAGTTTTGTACTCCCTCCGGTCATATTCAAGACATGCGCCGTAGAGTGATTTCCGATACTTCCCCCCCCCCCCTTTGGATAGAATTTCCCCTCATAGCGTTATTGGAGTTATCGCGTTATACCGGACATGCAAAATAAACAAACTCGAATGTATAGCGAATAAACATAATTTTATTAGATTTATAATTGAGTGTCTCCAAGTAAATTTCGTTTCAGTTTATTTAATCTGCCCTGCCTGTTTGAAGTTAAGGTAACGAATTGTAAAACAATGACTCCGTTTCTAAACGATATTTTCCTTATTTCAAAAAATATTTTTGAACTGTATGCACAATTTTAACTTTAGAAAGAATTTCCCGCACAAATGATACGCTTTATACAGAAATCGTTATAAAGAATGATTATTTAAACAATGATTCCGTCGCGAATTGTTTCAGAACGATATTTTCGATATCTCAAACAGTATTTTTAAAATCTATGCAAAATTTGAATTTTATAAAGAATTTCGTACATAAGTTATCAGAAATCGTTATAAACAATGATTCTGTAGCGAATTGTTTCTAAACGATATTTTCGTTATTTCAAACAGTATATTTGAACTGTATGCAAAATTTTAACTTTATAAAGAATTTCCTGCACAAATGATACGCATTATACAGAAATCGTTCTAAAGAATGATTATTTAAACAATGATTCCGTCACGAATTGTTTCAAAACGATGTTTCGATATCTCAAATAGTAATTTTGAAGTGTATGCAAAATTTTCACTTTCTAAAGAATTTCCTGCACAAATTATATACATATTACAGAGATCGTTATATGCAATGATTATTTAAACAATGATTCCGTCGCGAATTGTTTCAGAACGATATTTTCGATATTTCAAACAGTATTTTTAAAATCTATGCAAAATTTGAATTTTATAAAGAATTTCGTACATAAGTTATCAGAAATCGTTATAAACAATGATTCTGTAGCGAATTGTTTCTAAACGATATTTTCGTTATTTCAAACAGTATATTTGAACTGTATGCAAAATTTTAACTTTATAAAGAATTTCCTGCACAAATGATACGCATTATACAGAAATCGTTATAAAGAATGATTATTTAAACAATGATTCCGTCGCGAATTGTTTCAGAACGATATTTTCGATATTTCAAACAGTATTTTTAAAATCTATGCAAAATTTGAATTTTATAAAGAATTTCGTACATAAGTTATCAGAAATCGTTATAAACAATGATTATTCAAACAATGATTCTGTCGCGAATTGTTTCTAAACGATATTTTCCTTATTTCAAAAAATATTTTTGAACTGTATACAAAATTTTAACTTTATAAAGAATTTCCTGCACAAATGATACGCATTAAACAGAAATCGTTATAAAGAATTATTATTTAAACAATGATTCTGTCGCGAATTGTTTTTAAAAAAAAATATTTTCCTTATTTCAAAAAATATTTTTGTACTGTATGCAAAATTTTAACTTTATAAAGAATTTTTTGGACAAGTTATATGCATTGTACAGAAATCGTTATAAACAATGATTATTTAAAAAATGTTTCTGTCGCGAATGGTTTCAAAACGATATTTTCGATATCTCAAACAGAATTTTTGAAGTGTATTCAAAATTTTAACTATATAAAGAATTTCCTGTGCAAATTATACGCATTTTACAGAAATCGGTATATAGAATGATTATTTAAACAATGATTCGGTCGCAAATTGTTTCAAAACGATATTTTCGATATTTCAAACAGTATTTTTAAAATGTATGATAAATTTTAACTTTATAATGAATTTCTTGTAGAAGTTATATGCATTTTACAGCAATCGTTCTAACAATGATTATTTGAAAAATGTTTCCTTCGCGAATGGTTTCAAAACGATATTTTCCTTATTTCAAACAGTATTTTTGAAATGTCTACAAAATTTTAACTTTATAAAGAATTTCTTGTACAAATTATATGCATTTTACAGCAATCGTTATAAACAATGATTATTTAAACAATGATTCCGCCGCGAATTGTTTCAAAACGATATTTTATTATTTTAAAATATATTTTTGAACTGTATACGACATTTTAACTTCACAAAGAATTTCTTGCACAAGTTATGTGCATTTTACAGCAATCGTTATAAACAATGATTCCGTCGCGAATGGTTTCAAAACGATATTTTTCTTATTTCAAACAGTATCCCAGACATCATAATATATACTCAAAATATCCTCACGATATACTATAATATACTTTCTGATATACGTAGGATATCATATTTTCATACGATGATATTCTCAGTATATACTCAGAATATTCCTATGTCCGCCCTTTTCATGTACTCAGAACATTACTAGGATATTCCGCAAGATATTCTCAGTATATACTAAGAATATTATCGGTATATCATCCGCTGATATTCGTAAAATATCCTCACGATATACACTGTAAAAAAAAGTAATGGAATAAACATAAAAAATATCATTATTGCTGTTGTTTGAAATTTGTATCCAGAATATTATATTCGCTGAAGGAATATTTTGGCTAAAATATTTATAAAAAAAACGAAACAAATTTTGAGAATTATCGTTCTATTTTTTTAAAATTATGTAAATTCTCTGTTATATGTATTATACGATTGTATGTCATTTTACGTGTAAATGAAGTTGAATTATCTTTTGCTCCTTTTATTGTATTTAACACTATCGAAAATAAATTAGTAACGCTCGAAAACAAATAAGAAAAACGCTAGCCCCGGTGGGGAATCGAACCCGGGTCCTTCGCTTACTACGCTAACGCCTTACCACTACGCTACGCTCGCTCTTATCTAATTTTGTATGACGAAGGATGGTTACGATATCCGTAAAGCCTCCATGACGAAGAAATTATTATCACCCTATAAAAATTGGAATACTGTGCACTAATGTACAATGAAAGTCCATTCAACTTTATGCCTTTATTGTACATGTACATAATTCTGTTCCCGCCGAAATAATTTCTGCATTTGACGCAAATATTATATGCACATTTTACGCAGGTGTTTTATTTCTTGCCTTTGTAATGAATAATATTCATAAGAATAATAATCTAAAGTGCTCGACCGATAAGGTAGGAATCTTCACTAAAACCCGTAAATAAAAAGTGACTGAAACGGTTTTTCGAAATACGGGGTCTGTAAGGGCAATTTTAATTACTAAAGGACATAGGACAAAGGACAGGAAATTTTCCCCCGCGTTAATGACGAATATGTCTATTTGCGGGTCGGCTCTCGGGTGGAGAGGTATAGGACAGAGACAGACAGTACAAGACAGAAACTATAGGCACACACAACACCCACCCAGAGCCAGTCCCCCCTACCCCAATATTGGTACCACCAGCAGATTCGGCGGTCTGTGCCTTAGCGAGTACGACGCGGGGCTTATCCCATCTTTATCCGAGATAAGACCCACGACGTACCGACCGCGGTTAAGACGCTGACGGTACCGATAACTGCCGACGGGGGTCGGCAGCGGTCCCAAATTCGTACCTTCGCCCAGCAAGGTTCCCCGGTTATTCCACACTGGACATAAGCAGAGAAAATTGCACGGACGGGGATTCGAACTCGGGACCTTCGCGACGTTCAGTTCGGGCGGACTAAGACTGACGCCTTAGCCCGCACCACCATCACGCCGACTAATTTTAATTACTATAGATGGTATCATAGAAAATAACAGAGACATTAATTGAAAACTGTTGATAAAAATCACTTATTTTCGAAGTTTCAGGGAGTTACGAATGTGAAAAATCTCAATGTAGTATTCTATATTATCATGTGTATATGCTTAACATATATCTACCCAAAATTTCCTGTCTTCATTTTTGAACGATATATAATTAATTTTCTACGTCTATATGCCTTCAAGACTTTTAGATGTACAAAAATAACAAATAAATAATTTAAAAACTACATCTTGACTTTATTCCATTACAATAATTAACGATATAAGAATTTAGATGCAATTCCTTTTTTCGATGGAAGTTATATCAACGATATAAGAATTTAAGTCAGCTAATTCCTCTCGAGCTTTATTATTCATATAAGAAAATACAATTTAGGCTGCAAATTGTGATAAAGATATGTTATTAATTACATTTTGCACTCTTTAAAAGTAATATTATTAGTTTGGTACTCATCGGTTGCTTCTTTTCAAGAAAAAATGCATTTTTTGTTTCTTCGTCGAAAGTCCACTCGGAGCCCAATTTCACCAGTGTTTTGTATTAACTTTTTCACTACCTTAAAAGTAACTAATTGATATCAAACTACTTGGAATAGTTTCAGAAGAGTAAAATCTACCAAGTTTCATGGTTGTATGAGAATTTTTAGCACAATTTCCATTTTTATGCGCTTTAATCAAACCTGATAAAAAACAGTTGCTTGGTATGCAATAAAAACTGAAATTGTGCTAAAAATTCCAATTTAACCATGACACTTGGTAGATTTTGCTCTTCTGAAATTATTCCAAGTAGTTTGATATCAATATTTTGTTTTTAACGTGGTGAAAAAGTTAATTGATGAAATACGACTACGAGTGGACTTTTCACAAAGAAACAAAAAATGCATTTTGTATTAAGTTTTTCAACCTTAAAAACAACTAATTGATATCAAACTACTTGGAATAGTATTAGAAGAACAAAATCTACCAAGTTTCATAGTTATATTCGAATTTTTAGCACAATTTCCATTTTTATATGATTTAACCAAACCTGTTAAAAAACAGTTGCTTGGTGTGCAATAAAAATTTAAATTATGCTAAAAATATTAATATAAACATGAAACTTGGTAGATTTTGATCTTCTGGAACTATTACAAGTAGTTTGGTATCAATGAGTTGCTTTGTAGTCAATGAAAAAGTTAATACAAAATGCATTGTTTTGTTTCTTTGTGAAAAGTCCACTCGCAGTCGTATTTCATCAAAATGTTGTATTAACTTTTTCACTGACTTGAAAGCAACTCATTGATATCAAACTACTTGTAATAGTCTCAGAAGAGCAAAATCTACAAAATTTCATGGTCATATTAGAATTTTTAGAACAATTTCAATTTTTATTGCATACCAAGCAACTGTTTTTCATCGGGTTTGGTTAAAGCACATAAAAATTGAAATTGTACTAAAAATTCTAATATAACCATGAAACTTGGTAGATTTTACTCTTCTGAAACTATTCAAAGTAGTTTGATATCAATTAGTTACTTTTAAGGTAGTGAAATAGTTAATACAAAACACTGGTGAAATTGGGCTCCGAGTGGACGCTTTCGACGAAGAAACAAAAAATGCATTTTTTCTTGAAAAGAAGCAACCGATGAGTACCAAACTAATAATATTACTTTTAAAGAGTGCAAAATGTAATTAGTAACATATGTTTATCACATTTTACAGCCTAAATTGTATTTTCTTATATCAATGATAAAACTCCTATCGAAAAGAGGAATTAGCTGACTTAAATTCTTATATCGATGATACAACTCCCATCGAAAAGAGGAATTAGACCTAAATTCTTATATCGTTGAAATAAGTCCCACCGATAGAAGGAATTAGACCTGAAGTCTCATATTGTTAATATAACTCAATTCGAAAGAAGGAATTACATTTAAATTCTTGTATCTTTGAAATACCTCCCATGCTAGCTGATCAGCTGATATAACTGTTGTAGGTTATGACGCTCTGATGGAACTGTTCGCAATGGGAAAAGAGAAAGAGAGTGAGAGAGAAAAATAGCGCGCATGTGTGCACGAGAAAGAAACATACAGATAGTATTTCCAACTGTCAAACGCGTGGATGTAAACAATTCAAAAGTGTCCGGCGGTACTATCTAGTTAGTAAAAACCGTGCATCTCAGAAGCTTACTATCTATAGATAGTAAATGCTACCAACTGGAGGGGACTAGGTCATATTTTACTATCTAATTAGTAAATTTTACTACTTTAGTGATTGCGCCAGCCAACTATTTTTCTCCGTGTATGTTCGGGAAATACCGCGTATTTTCAGAATGTTTAGGATGAAATCCGAATATTCGAACCTTCTAATTAGGATAAAAGTCAATTATTCGTCGAATCTACGAAAAATCTACGAAATATAACATTCTGTTGACGATATCCTCTGTAGATTCCAGAAATATCGCGTATCTTTACAGGATATTTAGGATAAGAGTCGAATATTCGTCGAATCTACGAAAAATCTACGAAATATAACATTCGGTTGCTGATCTCCTCTGTATATCCCGGAAATATCGCGTATATACTTAGAATATCCTCAGAATATTAGGTTTATTAATGGGATATTCAGTATCAAATTGGGATATTCGTATGATATCATGTGCTATCTGGGATATTATGTATAAAAAATTTTAACTTTATAAGAATTTCATGCACAAATGATATGCATTATACAGAAATCGTTATAAAAAATGATTATTTAAGCAATCATTCCGTCGCAAATGTTTCAAAACGATATTTTCATTATTTCAAAATGTATTTTTGAAGTGTATGCAAAATTTTAACTTTATAACGAATTTCCTCCACAAATTATACGCATTTTACAGAAATCGTTATACCGGGTGAATAATTCAAGGCCGAACATAGGGGAATACATGTATTAGCTCTCAGCCAATCGCTATCGAGCTTGAGAGTATGCATTATCGCCACCGACCAATCACGGAAAGCGTATAACACCTATCAACTTTTTGATGTATACGCTTAAGAAATGATTTATTTAAAAAATCTATGCATTAAATATGAAAAATGCTGATAATTAAACTATTTTTTAATACGCATCAAATTACTTAATCGAAAAAGTCTTCTGTATAATCATGTAAACATGCCGTACATGCTAGGTTAGGTTAAGAAGAATGGTATGGTCAGAGATTATAGGGTTCCGTTTTAACTAGTTGAAATTCATAACTTATACGTCTTCGTTAATGGCAGTCCAATTCACGCATTCTTGAATAATCCTGAAAAAAAAACATAATCACAAAGAATCGTATTATCATATTAAATATTAAATAAATTATAAATATTTGTCACTTGGCAACTTATCTGATTGTAGTGAAGTTGTGAAGTAAGTTTTTCCGAATCAGCTGATATGTCATATCATAAGACCCATCAAACTACACTCCGAAACGTCCGAAACCATACCAGTCTTCCTAACCTAACCTAGCATGTACGGCATGTTTACATGATTATACGAAAGACTTTTTCGATTAAGTAATTTGATGCGTATTAAAAAATAGTTTAATTATTACCATTTTTCATATTTAATGCATAGATTTTTTTAAATAAATCATTTTCTTAATCATAAACATAAAAAAGTTGATAGATGTTATACGCTTTCCGCAATTGGTCGGTGGCGATAATGCATACTCTCAAGCTCGATAGCGATTGGCTGAGAGCTAATACATGTGTTCCCCTAGGTTCGGTCTTGAATTATTCACCCGGTATAGAATCATTATTTAAACAATGATTCCGAGGCGAATTGTTTCAAAACGATATCTTCGACATTTCAAACAGTATTTTTGAAATGATGCAAAATTTGACTTTCTAAAGAATTTTGTGCAGAAGCTATACATATTTTACAGCAATCGTTCTAAACAATGATTCCGTCGCGAATGTTTCAAAACGATATTTTCTATATTTCAAACAGTATTTTTGAAATGAATGCAAAAATTTTCACTTTCTATAGAATTTCCTGCACAAATTACAGGCATTGTACAGAAATCCTTATAAACGATGATTATTAAAACAATGATTCCGCCGCGAATTGTTTCAAAACGATATCTTCAATATTTCAAACAGTATTTTTGAAGTGTATGCAAAATTTTGACTTTATAACGAATTTCCTGCACAAATTATTCGCATTTTACAGAAATCGTTATTGAGAATGATTCCGTCGCGAATTGTTTGAAAACGATATCTTCGATATTTCAAACAGTATAAAAATTTTCACTTTCTAAAGAATTTTGTGCAGAAGCTATACGTATTTTACAGCAATCGTTATAAACAATGATTCCGTCGCGAATGGTTTCAAAACGATATTTTTCTTATTTCAAACAGTATTATGTATACAAATTTTTAACTTTATAAAGAATTTTCTGCACAAATGATACGCATTATTCAGAAATCGTTATAAAGAATGATTATTTATACAAAGATTCCGTCGCGAATGTATCAAAATGATAATTTCTATATTTCAAACAGTATTTTTAAAATGTATGATAAATTTTAACTGTACGTGACAAGGTGTCACCGATCGACCCCCTGGCAGATCCGTTGCGGTGGATGCCGCGGTTCCCTCGCTTGTCGAACGTATCCCGGAGCTCAGGATCGCCTTTCTCAAATTTTTTTTACCAATTTTCATGAGTTTGGATACCCGTCCGTCAGTCGCCGGCAAAGCGCCTGAACGGCTTTACCGTCATTGCTCGGTTGCGTGTTTCGCCGCGAGCGTCACCACCTTCCGCGCGCACAAAACGCCCGAGCCCCTCTTTCCCCTGGCTGTTCCTCTCGGCAGCGCAGGAGGTACCACCCGATGGTAGGAGTCATCGTGGCCGTCGAGAAGGGACACCGCCCCTCTCTGACGCGCCTGTATTGTTTCCCCCTTTCTGTCGCTGCGCGTCTGCATTACTCAGGCCCAGCACGCTGAGAAACTGCCCCATATTCCCCCACCTTTCCCCCGTGTATGGAGACTTGCCACCTAAAAGCTGCCTTTTGGTAGCATGGCTGTTCACACCGACGTTCCGTCATGCATCGCCTGTCTCTCTCTATCTCTGCGTGGAAGTCGATGAGACGAAGACCGGTAGTACTTTCTTCACACCTGTAATTAGGTGGGGAAAACCCCTATCTAACCTCGCTTATCCATTCCTTACCCCAACTACATAGTGAGTCCCCCGTATCAGCCGCGGTGATGCTCCGCTCCTGGGCACTGGAGATGCGCGTACGGTTCCCGCGCGCATCTGCCAAGCTCGATAGCGGCCCCACTTCTTCACTTCGTTTTCGGACGCGATACAATACGAACCCAAGAGTAATTTCGTTTCCGCGTGCTGCGAGAGATTTTCCGAAAGTTCCCTGTTGTTTTTTTTTCGATCGATTTCCGGTCTCGCGTGTGGCTAGTGCCGGAATTGTTGTTTTGCGGATTAAAGAAGAGTTAGAAGATCCATCTACGTGAGGATATTTTGTTGTGTGCAGTGACACCCTACACGAGGATCGTTTTGTGCGACGAAAACCCACCATCCTGTCAAGTCGTTCCGACTTCCCGGAAGGAGGACTTCGAGGACGGCCAGGTACTCCGCCGCCGCCGGACACGCTTGCGACGACGCCGTAAGTCACTCCGCTGCATATATATTGTGCTTCCCCCCGCGGTTTATACGCTTATCGTGTCTCCGGTCTTTTTTTTAAGAGACTCTACCGTCGAGTGATTCGTGAACTCAGCGATCTTTGCGTATTAGTGCGTTCATTTTCTTGTCGCGCCCCCAAAAATTAATGTGTTTTTTTTCGTCCGAGAAATATAACTTTCAGTTTTGTGTATGGAGGTTGTAGATTATTTAACCCCCTTGCGTTTTTCTAATAAATCATCTCTATTCATTCATTCTTTTTGTTCTGCCCTTTTCCAATTCGGGAAAAGGGTCATAAATGGCATCCCTGGTGGGGAAATCAAAATTGTGATTTTCCAAAAAATTTACGGATTGCGTCATTTTTTTTTGTTATTTGCGTAATCTTGCGATTTTGGAAAAAGAAGTAGGTCTCGGGCTTTCCAGCTTCGGTTTCGGTTTCGCGCCCCTCCCCTATTCTATATTGCAAATATTTAGAGTTAAGAATAATTAGTATTAAAATGCAAATATTTAGTATTAAGAATAACTAGAATTAAGAATGAGTAATATTATAAAAATTTAGTGAATAATAGGATATTCCCTATTTCTCCCTTCCGGACCTTGAAATTTCCCCGAAACCTTCTAGTTAAAAGTGAAAAATTTTATTGCCTAAATAAAAATCAGTTGAAAACGTGAAACCAATATAATTTCGAAAAGAAGTCGTTAATTAGCAACGGCTTATTTTTCGATGAAAATTCCCGAAAATAATAAAGTTTTTTCGTGTTATTTGTTTACCTTTCGATTATCATTTCTATTATTAGAAACTTTTGAAAATAGAGTCGTTTTCAATGGTAAATATGATAATGATATTATTCACTGAGTAATAAATTTGAAAAATCCCAATAACTAGACTACTTTTAAATTTAATAATATTTAATATTCCATTTCGACTTTCCCGAATATCAATAATTAGCAAATCCCAGAATACAGAAAACCCAAAACGAAATAAAAGTTACAAATAGTAACACATTGTTTCAACCCGAGTTCGAAAGGTTTTAATTAACAAAAACTTTTCGCATTGACCTTGCCACCCTATAATGACCTTCCTCTCTAGTATTCCCCGACACCTGTGATAATAATTTAATAATTATATACACAGGAAAACAAATTTTCGAGCTATTAGTTTTTTTGAACGGGCCGCGAACTCGGTCGATTTTTCGTAGTTAGAGTAATTGCTGAAGTTTTTTTTGTGTTATTTTTTTTATATACATATGCTTTATTACAAACGAATAGTAGTTTCGATAATGTTCTTTTTCTTGTAAACGAAAACTGATATTGAGATCTCAAGGCGGTGAAACTCTTTCTTTTGTTTGTTTTTTTTTTGTGGTTTTGAATTTGTCTCTTACGCTCTAACCCCCCCCCCCTCCCCCTTTTTTTTCTTTCTTTTTTTTCTTTCTCCTATTTTGGCGTTGGCATACTGCACGTCAAGCCGTTTAGTTTTTTTCGGTTTTGCGTTCTGGATTCCCCCTTCTTTGGTCTAGGGGATTCTGCAGAGACACACGGTCGCGAGGTAGAATCTCGCGTTACCCCCACCCTAGAACCGGGATTAATTAAACCATTTCTTTTTGCGCTCCGGGAAATCGTCTCTACTCTTTTATTTTTTTTTGTCTTGTTTGTGGCGGAGACACCCCCCCCCCCCACCTATCCCCTCCTATCTAGTGAATTGCGCTCGCTGGATAATCTTGCTTTCTTTTTGTTTTTTTTTTGTTTTTCTGCGTGAGTAATGGATACCACCGGTACTCCACCACCCGGCATCTACCCCGGAATGGGGGCAGTTACCCCCACAATCATGACCCCCACTACTACGTCGACCATGGTGACAGTCACAACGGCACCGTCACTCAATATGTTGACAACGACCAATGTCTCCCCCTCGCGAGCCCTGGTACTAAGAGTAGCCACCCCGGATCAGCAAATAGCCATCCGGGAGGAAGTGCGCGCTATCGTAGACCTGTGCGACCTCCTAATAAGGTGTGATCGTGCAGGGATCCTGATTTCGGGGTCAATGGACGCCATTTGCGATCGTCTCGATCGCCATACCATCAAAGCACGGTTCCCCGACACGGAAGTTGTATGGGAACCCGCGGTGGATGGGCGGGGTAACTTTCCACCTTTTACCCTATACGAGGCTATAAGCTGCCCAATAATTGGGAATGTCCTCAATGGGTCGCTCTATACCACCTATCCCAATTACATGGATTCCGGGGATCCAATGCCCCAACGCGATCGACTAGGTGCTTTCGCGTTCCCCCCCACCTAGCTCCCCTCCGATAAATCCCGCGTGTTCTATCGTGACCCCCTGACATTCGTAGAGGGCACTTCCGCCTTTTTAGGGACGGAGTCCTCCTTACCTCACAATTCCCCCCATACACTACCCCAAATGTCCGATCCGGCGAACGCCCTCTACCATCCCCAAACGGGAGATATTGGGCCGCCGAAAGACACCAGGGGAAGTGTACCCTCGTCGGGACCTCAAAACCCCGGTAACCCTCCCCCCACGGCGGTTGGGGATAATAACCCCCTTCCCCTTTCAGGCACAAATAATCGAGACCCCCGGAATGAACCCCGCCACGAGGCCCACGGGTTCGCACCGTGCGGACCCCAAATGGGATCGCGTGATAACTATCCCCCGCCCCCACGATTGGGGGAATACCCCCACCGACCCTTGCGTGACAATAATCCCCTGCCAACGGTTCGGGAAGAGCACCCAGCTCCCCGACCGGGTCAGGTACCGTACCGGAAACCTCCCGGTTCCCGACAACCTCCTTCCTTCCCCCAACAAACTCCCCACTCTCCGCCCCCACAACCGGTTGATTCTTTCTTCTCCCAGCCCTCGTAGTTCCCCCGAGTCTTCCCTGACCAATCAACCTATCCTGATGACCCACATTCCGACTACCAGCCTCCCCAGACCTCAACCTATCCCCCGCCTCCGCAACCTCACTATCCTCCCCCATTTCCTTACTTTCAGCAACCATCCCCAGCCTCATCCTACCCCCAACCCTCTTACCAGTACCAATACCCCTCCTATCCCCCCATCCGCGCGCCACTTGGTGTGCATGATCGAGCCCCTCCTCTGTCAAATCCCCCGGGAAGGACAGCCGTCCATTTCCCGGCAGATTTGACATAGTCTATTCCCCAACCCCCCTCCCGGTACTAGTACTCGAGTCGGGCAGCAGCTCCCCTCGGGTAACTCGACATACCACTCCAGCTTGTCCCAGTCCGCAGTTCGTTGGGGTAAAACTGCCATCGAGCACTGGAGGTCACATAGGTCTCGATTTTCGGGCGAGGAAGGTGAGGATGCCGAAGACTTCCTTACCAAACTCGTAGAGTATAGCTCGAGCCGTGACCTCACAGAGGACGACCTCCTCCGTGCCCTCCCCGAAGCTTTCAGAGGCGCAGCCCTAGCCTGGTTCCGGGTAGAACGGAACAGCTGGAGCTCCTACCCTGGCTTCGTGCGCTATTTTCGGGATGCTTATGGGCAGCGAAGCCCAGAAGCTAGTATTAAACGGGAAATTACGTTAAGGACCCAAGGGCCGGAAGAACCCATTCGAGAATATATAGTGACTTTGAGAAGCCTATTTAGATTACTTTCGGTTCCCCCTTCAGTTGACGAACAATTGGACATTTGTGTCCAGAACTTGCGACCCGGTCTCGCGAAGCATATACGCCGCGAATCCGTACTAGATTTTCCTGATTTGCTGCGCCAAGGCCGCCAGGTCGAGAGTGTAGCGAGTCAGGAAAGATCTTACCGACCCCCTCCCCCCGCTACACAGTCGGTTTACCCGGCTTTCGCCTACTCTCCATAGAGTAAGAAGCAGAGAGACAAATTAGCCGCTACTACCCCCGCGCCCCCCCCCCCCCCCCGTCACAACCCAAGGGCAATCATAGCAATTCCCCTTCACCCCCACCACCCGTGGCTGACGCATCTCCACTGCTGCGCGCGACATCGGTCCCGGTGTCGCGCCCAAAACTCCCGAATTCGTCGGCCCCGCCCCGACGTCCTTCACCACCGACCCTCCCTACTCCTCAGTTCTCGCGCCCGAAGCGAATTCCTCCATTATCGGAAGTCGCGCCATCCACCCCTCCCCTCAGCCCTAGGGGTCCCCCCAGCCCCAGTCCAATGATCCGCTGTTACAACTGTAAACAGACGGGCCACATTTATCGCGAATGCTCTCATCCCCTTGGCTATTTTTGCCAAATTTGCGGTTATCCGGGACGCACGAGCAACGATTGCCCCGACTGCGCGCGGAAACGTTCGGGAAACTACTAATGGGAGGGACAGAGTCCCCATATTAGTTTCAAAAACCCTAATGCCCCAGAGCCAAGTCGACTCCTTCCCCCGTGATGCCCCAAGTCACGAAGTCTCACCGGTTCCCCCGGTCATCCCCTCATGGGTCCCCTTCCGAACCTTTCGCGTCCGTGGAGTCAATTCCCCCTTTCGCGTCCCTGTTGGACGCTGATCCGCGTCCATTCATAACTTTGGCGTTGCTTGGGACCCAAATACGAGCCCTAGTAGATACGGGCGCTTTGAAGTCGTATCTGGGGCTTACCTACAAAAGACTCGTGGCCCCCTTCTTAAAAAAGACAAGCGAGCAAGTCCGAGTCGCGGAAGGATCATTAGTCTCCCTTACTGGCTTAGTAACCCTCCGAATCACCCTTGACGAACAAATAAAGAACTTGGAGATCCGAGTCGCGCCCCTCGATTACGCATGCATACTTGGCATGGACTTTTTGCGTTTACTTGGAATAAAGCTAGACACGGAAAACGGAACGTGGACTAGTGGTAGCCGGAAAACCAGAGCATTAGAGGAAAAAGAGGTTTCGGCCAACGCACATGCCTCGTACGATTGCGTAGGATTGGTCGCCCGGTCCCAAGAAGCTCACCCCCGTTTAAAGCGGCTTCTAAATCGCTTATACCCCCCTGGACGTACTCCCTCCCTAGGTGTAACCCACCTGGCGGAGCACCGCATAGACGTCCAACACCACCTCCCAATTCTTCAAAATCCCGACTCCTGTCCCCTTACATGCTCAAGGTCGCACAGGACGCCGTCGATGAGATGGCCCGAGAGGGTGTCATCGAACGAGCGGAAAGCCCGTGGTTGAGCAACCCGGTGATAGTGAAGAAGTCCAACGGTACGTTCAGCTTTTGCGTGGATTTCCGGGACGTCAATAAAATCACCCGTAAGGACGCCTACCCCCTCTCCTCAATGGATAGAATACTGGCTGGGCTGAGTCGCGCTCGGTGTATCTCTACGCTAGATCTCAGCCAGGCCTATTTTCAGGTTCCCGTTGCGCCCCAGAGTCGACCCATCACGGCCTTCGCAGTTCCAGGCCGTGGACTCTTCCAATTTAAGCGTATGCCCTTTGGCCTTACCAACGCCCCCGCCACCTTCCTTCGTGTAAGAAAGTTAATGTTTCCCAACCAGCCCCCCTGGTCTAATGACGGAGAGAACGACCGAAGGCCCATGGATGACGGTTAGCTCCGACATCATGGGGCCATTTCCCCCAAGCAAGAAGCAAAATCAATTTGTAGTCATATTTGAGGATATGTTTACGAAATATATCGAGGTGAAACCCCTTCGCGCGGCTACTGGTCCCGCGATTATGGATGCTTTAGATAGCCTAGTAATAAACCAATGGGGTTGCCCGAAATACTTTCTGACGGACAACGCAAAACAATACGCTAACAAGCATATATCGTCTCACCTCGCGGATTTAGGTATCACCCCCACCCCTATCCCGCCGTACCATGCACAGGCCAACCCGGTCGAACGAGTCAACCAAACTCTCAAAACGATGATGAGTGCGTTCGTATCGCATGACCATCGTGACTGGGACGTGCATCTTCCCGAATTAGCGTTTGCCATGAACACGGCTGTTCAATCCTCCACACAAATAACCCCCGCGTTCCTGAATTGTGGTCGTAACCCGGGCCCCATGAGAAACCTTTGCAAAAATATTCCCCCTCCCCCCTTGTCCCTTCCTACCAATCCTGAATTTTGGTGCGACCGCATGAAGCGATTACCCCTCATTCATGACTGGGTACATCGCAACCTGGAGCGGGCTGCGACATGTCAGGCTCAGTACTACAACCGCAACCGACGTGAAGTAGAGTACAGAGTCGGCGACCTCGTCATGCGCCGCATGCGTTTTCTCTCCTCTAGTGCCCAGAAATTCGGCGGCCCCCACCGAATTCTTCGAATTATCTCCCCAGTAGCCTACGAACTAGATGACGTAGACAGCCGTAGACACCCAAGAGCCGATATCAAAGACTTAAAAGCCTACCACGCTCCGGATGATGCGTCCCCTCCAGAAAGCTCCAAAAGCGTAACGGATCCGGTAGATCTCGAATCCGTGCGACGCGACAGTGAACCCCCGTGCCCAACAGCCCCTACACCCCCCACAGAGCCCCCGGCGCCCCAAGAGGGTGTCGCTCCACGTCGCCGTGGTTGACCCCCAAAACACCTACGCAATAACCCCCCACCACCTCCGACGGAGAAAAGTTAGAGACCTGAAACGGCTAGGGAATCTCAAAAGGAAGACCTACCCGAAGTACCAAATCGTCGTCGACGCCCACGAAAACCTCCGGGACCGCGAGTAAAAATCGCCCCGGTGCCAATGGTTGAGTGGCGACCGGGCCTAAGGCCATGCTGAAATTGAGAATTTTCACACTGACACCCGGATATCCCGGGTACCCCGCGTAATCGCCTAGGCGCCAGGACTTATTTGCCTGGCCGCCCTGGCGACGAACCCCCGCCCCTAACCCCTACCATTTTTTTTGCGTAATTTTTGTTATTATACCCCAACACATGTTTCCCCGACAGACACTGAATCATCCATTACCCCCAAAACAGTTCCTATCCAATCCTCGAGACCTGGGTCCCTTCCACTTCTCTCGCCCTCGTCGAAGATTGAAGACAGCGTGATCCGAAGCAGGAAAATCCGAAGCCATACGTACGGTCAAATGCCGTATAGCAATAAGGTAAAATTGTATCAGCCAGCCGGCATATGTGCTTACCCGGGGAAAGGACCCCGTTGAACTGTGAAATTTGCGTGCGCTAGCGACATTTATTTAGATACCCCTTTGTATAAGCCCACGGGCAATGTAGGCTTCCCAGGGATACAGGAACGTACCCTGTAGAAAATGTCAAGTGTATTAGAGAATAAGGACTGTGAGTGATTTCGCGTGAAGTTCCC
Source organism: Trichopria drosophilae (assembly GCA_030407085.1). Classification (NCBI taxonomy): domain Eukaryota; kingdom Metazoa; phylum Arthropoda; class Insecta; order Hymenoptera; family Diapriidae; genus Trichopria; species Trichopria drosophilae. The sequence continues at coordinate 65,821,737 of CM059584.1, read as the reverse complement.
CGAATATAGACACTGCGTAGTGAAAATCTGGAGAAGGATGTGATTGCGTTAGGAAGTAGCGATTAAGGAAAGTGAGTTGAAAGTTTGCGTTTGAGAATTGTACCCGAGCCTCCCTATTTATTGTGACATGAGTAACAAGGATGTACTCGAGTCAGGCCCGGGGGTTTGTGACAAGGTGTCACCGATCGACCCCCTGGCAGATCCGTCGCGGTGGATGCCGCGGTTCCCTGGCTTGTCGAAAGTGCCCCGGAGCTCAGGATCGCCTTCCTCAATCCTTTTTTTTTACAAATTTTCATGAGTTCGCATACCCGTCCGTCAGTCGCCGGCAAAGCGCCTGAACGGCTTTACCGTCATTGCTCGGTTGCGTGTTTCGCCGCGAGAGTCACCACCTTCCGCGCGCACAAAACGCCCGAGTCCCTCTTTCCCCTGGCTGTCCCTCTCGGCAGCGCAGGAGGTACCACCCGATGGTAGGAGTCATCGTGGCCGTCGAGAAGGGACGCCGCCCCTCTCTGACGCGCCTGTATTGTTTCCCCCTTTCTGTCGCTGCGCGTCTGCATTACTCAGGCCCAGCACGCTAAAAAACTGCCTCATATTACCCCACCTTTCCCCCGTGTATGGCGACCTTACTCGCCTCCACTAAATCGGCAGTAGCCGTCCAACTCTTGCCACCTAAAAGCTGCCTTTTGGTAGCGTGGCTGTTCACACCGACGTTGCGTCATGCATCGCCTGTCTCTCTCTCTATCTCTGCGTGGAAGTCGATGAGACGAAGACCGGTAGTACTTTCTCCACACCTGTAATTAGGTGGGGAAAACCCCTATCTAACCCCGCTTATCCATTCCTTACCCCAACTATATAGTGAGTCCCCCGTATCAGCCGCGGTGATGCTCCGCTCCTGGGCACTGGAGATGCGCGTACGGTTCCCGCGCGCATCTGCCAAGCGCGATAGCGGCCCCACTTCATCACTTCGTTTTCGGACGCGATACAATACGTACCCAAAAGTAATTTCGTTTACGCGTGCTGCGAGAGATTTTCCGAAAGTTCCCTGTTGTTTTTTTTTCGATCGATTCCCGGTCTCGCGTGTGGCTAGTGCCGGAATTGTTGTTTTGCGGACTAAAAGAAGAGTTAGAAGACCCATCTAGGTGAGGATATTTTGTTTTGTGCAGTGACACCCTACACGAGGATCGTTTTGTGCGACGAAAACCCACCATCCTGTCAAGTCGTTCCGACTTCCCGGCAGGAGGACTTCGAGGATGGCCAGGTATTCCGCCGCCGCCGGACACGCTAGCGACGACGCTGTAAGTCACTCCGCTGCATATCTATTGTGCTTCCCCCCTGCGGTTTATACGCTTATCGTGTCTCCGGTATTTTTTTTTTAAGAGACTCTACCGTCAAGTGATTCGTGAACTTAGCGCCCTTTGCGTATTAGTGCGTTCATTTTCTTGTCGCGCCCCCAAAAATTAATGTATTTTTTTTCGTCCGAGAAATATAACTTTCAGTTTTGTGTATAGAGGTTGTAGATTATTTAACCCCCTTGCTTTTTCTAATAAATCATCTGTATTCATTCATTCTTTTTGTTCTTCCCTTTTTCAATTCGGGAAAAGGGTCATAGTATAAAGAATTTCTGATACAAGTTATATGCATTTTACAGCAATCGTTCTAACAATGATTATTTAAAAAATGATTCCGTCGCGAATTGTTTCAACGCGAAATTTTCGTTATTTTAAACAGTAATTTTGAAGTGTATGAAAAATTTTCACTTTGTAAAGAATTTCCTACACAAGTTATCAGAAATCGTTATAAACAATGTTTATTTAAACAATGATTCTGTCGGGAATTATTTTTAATCGATATTTTCCTGATTTCAAAAATAATTTTTGAACTGTATGCAAAATTTTACTTTATAAAGAATTTTCTGCACAAATGATACGTATTATACAGAAATCGTTGTACGGAATGATTATTTAAACAATGATTCCGTCGCGAATTGTTTCAAAACGATATTTTTGATATTTCAAACAGTATTTTTAAAATGTATTGTTACGGATGCTGGCTACGCACATATTAGCACTCGTAACATAGATAATACTTGCCTTTGTAAGATCGACAAGACGCACACCGGCCCGATTCGGCGTTGCACATAGATTGCACACGTGCTACAATTTACACGGGGAACCACGGGTTCGTCTAGCTGCAAGCCCAATCATTCAAGAAAGGAATGTGCCACGCCGAAGCTCGAAGTAAGACAATCCATAAGATTGTGACTGATACGCGCACACAATAATACACGTGCCCCGAATCGCCTTGCGATTCTCTTGTAAGTGGAAATTGCATTCAAATTTTTTTTTAACAAATTTTCTCAAAGTAATAATAATTTATTTCAAATTTATGGTTGATACTTAAATAATATTCTGAAGTGATCTTTAAAGCTAAGAAAATACTATTTTTCAAATTAAATTTGTAGAGAAAATTTGTTACAATATAAACTGATGATTGTTGCGATATTATTCAGTCTCTAATTGAAAAAAAGACACATACATATATATAACTGAATTTTGATATCGGCGCGATAATACATTTTCTATAAACATGGGGGACAATAAGGCAAACATTAGGCAACAGATGACTGCACCCGCGCCACCGGCGGTGCAATACCTTGTTGCAAGGGCTCCGCCGATAGCAGAAGCTGAAAGTAGCATTCCCGATTTTGACGGGTCGGTTGATAAATTCCCTGGTTTTGAAAGAGCATGTCGCGAGGGTATCGCGTTACTTACTCCCGACGACGCACGACTTTATTTAGACATGTTACGTAAAAGACTCACAGGAAAAGCGCATATATTTGACGAAAAATTTGCCGACTACGCATCGGTAGTAGCATTTCTTACGAACTTACGCACAACTTATGGTGTTTCGGCAGATCCAATTAATTTACTCATGAAAATGAAAACGATTTATCCAAAATCGAGTGAATCGTTAAAGGAATTCGGGTACCGTCTTTTACAAAATTTGTCGAATTTAGAAAAGGCTCTGATTGCCTCGGCAGACTATATGGCCGAAGACAGGGTACGCTTTACCAATCGGGTCGATAGAGAAGGGCTCGATCACTTTATCTATTGCGCGAAAGGGCCGATGGAGGCGCGATTATTACATGCCAATCCGGCCACATTACAAATCGCGGTAGAGACAGCTCGGTAACTTGCACAGAAATACACCGCGAAAGACATCAAAGGGTATCTCATGCTCGAGGAATGTCAGGGAAAACCTAATCGAGCATCCGCGCATGTAGTCTCTACGATGTCACAAAGAGATTTAGAATGCGATTATTGTGGATGGCACGGACACGTCAAATCCGATTGCCAGGCAAAAATGTAATATAATTCAAAATGTGTCTATTGCAAGCGAATCGGCCATACTCGTGAGAATCGCTTTTATTTACGCGATAAACCACAACAAAATAATTATCAACGCGAACAAAACAAGAATGTCTGGAATTCAGTCGATAAAACATTTACCCGGGAGAAAGATTATGATAATAATCGCGATCGCCGACCGAAATTTGGAAACGATCGAGAAAACCATGAAAATACCGGTGGTATTTACTACAATAGGCCCCCAGAAAAAAATTTAACGCCAATAATGGGCAGGAAAGATATGGAAACCATAACAATAAACTCCAACCGTTGAGGACCGATTCGCGAGTGCAAACTTACGACCGAGATAAATATATACAAAACAGAGTGTTAACTAGGCAACCTAAAATCGAATCTACGAAGCGAGATAAGGCTGCTGGAAATCAGTCTGGTCATTTAAACTCGCAGAGCGCTCGGCGCCATCAAGACACGTCGAGTGAAGCGCAACGACACAACACCTCTCGTCAAGTGCGTACTCTCGACGCCGAAGCGCATCCGTGCATTTCGGAGATTTTGAGCTTTTAGAATGCCCAAGAATAGAGATTCAAAGTTCAAATCTTTTGCGCGCGTCGGGAAACTTTCTCATAGATTCCGGCGCTGAAATCAATTTAATAAAAGTTAGTAAAATATCAGAAAAATTATGCCCCGATAAAGATATCACTTACAACCTAAGCGGTATTGGGAAAGGAATTATAAGGACTTAAAAATAAATGTGGTAGGCATAATCGTAGAGATGCAAGTTTACACGACGAATTTCCGATTAAGGAGGACAGAATATTAGGCCCCTTTTTCCGTATACTTCGTGCAAAAATCGATTACGAGCAAGATTGTGTACAGGTTTACAATTACATTTTCCCATTGGTAGGTCGCGCGGAAATCGAAATTCCACCTCGATGTCGGACAGTAGTTCGAATGCGTGTTGTTAACGATAGAAAATTCGGGTTTATTCCTAAGACAGATGTCGGGCCGGGCGTGTTTTTCGGAAATGCGCTTGCCACAAATCGGAACGGGTATGCGTATGTATGTGTAATAAATATTATATCAAACGATTTTTTATCAAAGAAACCTTCATCGAATTGGAGAAATGCGAAATTCGGAAGAATGTAGATTTCTTAGGCGAAGAAAGAAGTTTCGTACCTATAGCCAATTGCGAGGAATTAAATACAGACGGTAAAATGGCGAAAATTGGAAGGGCAACGGCAAATAAATGCAATAGAACCGAAGCAGTCCTATCGCACATAGACTTAAACTCGCTTTCAGGTGAAGAAAGAGAACATGTAGAGAGACTCATCGAAGAATACGCGCACATGTTCCACCTACCGGGTGAGTCACTGCGAGCGACCACGGTCTTTAAGCATCGCATCCATACGACGGATGACGAGCCGATACGTGCCAAACGATTTCGTCACCCACCATCAATAAAAACCGAAATACCACGCCAGGTTGACGAGCAACTTCAAGCCGGAATAATAAGACCGTCAAAATCTCCTTACGATTCTCCAGCTTGGGTGGTTCCTAAAAAAGCGGGACTAAATGGTGAGAAAAAATGGAGACTCTTAATAGACTTCAGAGACCTCAACGAAAAAACTATCGGCGATGCATACCCAATCCCGAATGTAACTGATGTCTTAGATCAGTTTAGGGATGGCAGAATATTTTACGACTTTAGACTTAAAATGGGGATTCCATCAGATTGAGATGGATGAAAGGGATGCCCACAACACGGGATTTTCCACCCCCTATGATCATTACGAATATGCCAGAATGCCAATGGGAATTAAAAACGGCTGTAGCGACTTCCAACGATTGATGGATCTCGTTTTAACTGGTCTACAAGGGATAGAACTTTTAGTCTATCTTGACGACATAGTCGTATATGCAAAAAATTTACACCAACATAGAATAAAATTTAAGAGATTCATGAAAAGGCTTGAGAATGCAAATCGCATAATAGAACCGGAAAAATGCCAATTTCTTCGGAAAGAAGATGTTTATCTAGGTCATAAAATAGGTAACAATATAGTGCAGCCAGATCCTAAATAGGTCTAAGCTGTACGTCAATTTCCGGTCCCTAAAAATTCAAAAACATCAAACAATTTTTAGGATTGACCCTCTAATAATTCTATTACGTCAAGATGTACCTTTTACATGGGGTGGAGATCAGGAACAGGCTTTTGAAAAATTAAAATCAATATTATGCACCACGCCGATTTTACAATTACCGAATTTTTCTGAACCATTTATCCTTACAACAGATGCATCGGGCGTTGCCCTGAGAGCTATCTTATCTCAAGGGAAAATCGAGGGAGACTTACCGGTCGCCTATGCATCACGAAGTTTAAAGGGCGCTAGAACTTCGGATAAGGAAACATTAGCTGCAGTATTCGGTGTAGAACAATATCGGCTTTATTTATACGGCAGAAAATTTATGCTTGTCACTGATCACCAACCTCTGAAATTTTTCAAAACCATGAAAAATATGACCCTTCGATTACATCGGTTCCGTATGAAACTCGAGGATTACGATTATGATGTAATCTATAAGGAAGGGAAGAGAAATGTTAACGCGGACGCATTGTCGCTAAATCCAATTGATAAATCGGAATTAGAAAATAGTGGATCGGATGTAGAGAAATTACAAACTAAATCAAGGATAGAAGATAACGGGCTAAGGATATACATTATTATGGGTGATAAGGACGAAAATAAGCATTGTGCCGAAATGGAAATAATCCAAAACGTGGAAAAATGCCTTTGAAAGGATGCAAAATTAAGCCGGCAAATGACAAACGTCAGCAATATCCCAAAAGAGCACGGGTGTCCGACGCCGATGGATCGGACAACCCTGCACCTAAGAAACGAGGAAAGGACTTCGATGAAGAAACTGATACGTATGGAGATGTTGAAGACAACGTGACTGACTGCGACAAAGAGAGCCAGAGTTCCGATGTAGAAATGCTGGGAGTTGAAAAGACAGCTCGAAAGAAATACATAACCGAGGTCGAAAAACTCGAATTGCCAGCCTACATGAAATTAGGAAATTATAAAGAAAAAACTCGGTCGAGACAGCAAGACGGATCAACTTCAATGAAAAAATCTCCTACGCAGTTGAAGAAAAAAAAAAGAAAACAATATATAACGGAAGTAGAAAAACTACAAGTGCCGGATTATTTGAAAATTGACCCTACAGTAAAACGAATACAGACAAAAGAAAACCCCAAAATAATAAAAAATAAAGTGATATCCGAAGCAGGAATGAATTTAAACTGCAAGAAACGGTTAGCTGATGTTCGAAACAGTTGGAGGGAAACAGAAGGATTCCCTACTGAGGACGAACTTACGTCACAACCAAATACGGAAACCACCTATTCCGAAACGGAAGAACTAAGCGTCAGAGAAAACTCGAAGAAAAAGACGAAAATGAAAAATCGAAAGAATTATACGCCGGACAAAGACCTAGAAGATTCATGGTCGTCCGATTTTTTCCTCGATCGGCCCGAAGAAACTATACGTTTACTTCCCCATTCGACGCCCAAGAAGAAGCGCTCGCCTAAAAATAAAGTCGCGGATCGAAGCGAGACGTCGAACGGATTCGGGAAGACTGCGCCGGGCCTTTTCCCTTCTCTGCCGACGGTGAGGAGAGAAAGGTGATCGGGAAGATGGAGAAAGAGAACGCGCGCGACACTAAGACGATCCGTCCGATGATCGACGCGATCTCGAGGAAACGAGAATTTTTGACGACGAAATGGAGCTTGATGAGGACTGCGTCCACCGCGATGAAAATCGTGAATCCGACACAGTGACGAACGAGCGAAACGAAGAACAAGAAATGGAGACTGAAAAAACGATTCGTGAATCAGAGAATGGTAAAGAGCGCATTATAGACAATGCTGAGTCGGATAATGATTTGACACTACATCTTAATTATGAAGTTAGTACTGTCTACATGGAACCTTATTGTTTAGAACCGAGCGAAGATCGAGAAAAAGACACAATTTTTACGTTAGTATATGTATTTATTAAGTTCAGATAAATAAAGAACGGACGTGCAAAGTTCAAATTAAATACGACAACTAATTCGCGAAGTCGCGCAATTGACCGAGGGACTCGATTCCGATGCGAATACAGAAAAATTGCAACTTTTCGAAACAACACGAAGACTCGAATGTACGACACACTGCCGCAATTCCACGCGCTTTCTTGAGAGTGGGCGACCACTCGCGCTGTAAAATGGTCCCGTTCCAACCTAGGTTCCGAAAACTGTCACAAAGGTGATCTCGGGTGGGCGAACACCATCACGTTTGGACTTCGGCACAACCACGTAGGGATCACGGAACCGGGACGAGAACATCCACAAAGTTCCAACCGAACGACCGAATCGTCAAAGAACCACTCCGACCAAACCGACCCGGAAAACACTTCGAAAGGGGAACCAAAAATCTCTCGGTCGATCGGAACGACTTTATTTTATTCCGCGTTTCGCGCTTGTAACGACGAGACGAATTATCGTTGATATATTGCAGACAACGTGTAATTCTCCAGACCACAAGCGATTCTCTCTAGATGGCTGTCACGATTCCGTCCTTCATTTCTTCTACTGATCAAACGATAGTCGATAAAAAACCGTTGTCAAGGAACGAACGTAACTTGCAACCTTTCAATATTCGAACGAGTATTTTAGATTTGACCGTTTTTGGACTTTGCATTTCCGCACAGCTGTAGCCGATTTCGCATATGGTATTCCATTAGGAGTGCAATGGTGTCGAAAAACCACAGAAAACCCGCACCGAATACCATTACAAATAATTTACATTATATAAATCGATGGTTCGCAACATTCTCCCCCCTGTACGTAGTTCCCGTCTCCGTACATTCCTAACTTATAATGTATTCAAGTCAGAGTTCGCCGCTTTATTAAACAATCACTTATTTTACATAATCATTTACGCAGAAACAACACGTTGGAGACCGATTTACAATATTTTTGTTTATACTGAACCATAGTACCGTACAAATTAGAAAATCTGATAGCGCTTAAATTAGAACATTCACGACAATAAAATACGAAGCGAATACAACTTGATAACCCGAAGTAAAATACATTTTTTGCATATACATTAAGTCTTCTTAATTCCTCGGTGGCCAGGTCTATACGCTTTATCAACAATAAAATTGAAAGGACATAGAACTCGAACGCAATAGGCAATATACTTAAACTCGACTATTTCTAGATCATAATTTACATACGATAATTCACGAGGATTCTCCTTTCGCAAAGCAAATTAATTTGGACTAGAGTCTTAAAAGTGTACCCTTCGCAGTTCGGAACTCGACCACTCGCACGTGACCATCACGACCCGGACAAATCTTTTCAACTATTCCTTTTCGCCATGAACTGCGAGGTGCTTGATCGTCAACGACTATAACGTGGTCTCCAACTGCTAGACTAGCTATTTCTTTGAGCCATTTCGTTCTCGGAAATAAAGTCGGCAAATATTCTCGTGTCCATCGTCTCCAAAAGGCATCGGCCATACTCTGCGCGAAACGCTACTGCCTTCGCATGTCGATATTTTGCAACTATATCGAGTCAACGCGAGCCCCCCAGGGGATGTACCTATCAGAAAATGGTTAGGTGTAAGCGCTTCTTCATCTCGAGGATCAGGCGAAACGTGAGTTAAAGGTCGGGAATTAAAAATGTGTTCGATTTCCGCAAACGACTTTAGAAGCGTTTCTTCTTTCAGCACTTGATCTTTCGTAATTACCTTCACCGATCGAACTAATCGCTCCCATGCCCCACCCATATGAGAAGCTTAAGGATGATAAATCGCCACTCCATTTTTTGATCTGCCGCGTATCGCAGTAAAATATCGGTATCTAATGCTAAAACGGATTCGCGTAGTTCCACGTCCGCGCCCCTAAAGTTTGTAGCGTTATCCGAGTATAAAAAAGCCGGTTGTCCTCGTCTGACCGTCATTCTTCGAATGGCCATAATGGCCGAATCCGAACTCAGGTTATGTGCAAGCTCTAAATGTACCGCCCTGGACGTAAGGCAAGTGAATATTATGTCCCATCGTTTTTCGCGTCGTCGACCGATTTTAATTAATAGCGGCCCAAAATAATCGACTCCAGTATGACTAAAAGGACGTAAGTGTATGGCAACTCGCGATGAATGTAAATCCGCCATTAAAGGTTGTTGCGGTTTCGCACGATTTATTTTACAAATTGATACGATGGAGCGCATAACACTTCTAAGTCTTGTCACCCAAAACTCACGCGTCACCTCATTTACTACGATCTCGTGTCCCCCGTGGTACACGAAATCGTTCAAAGGCGCGTATCGATAATTTTAATGGAATATGATTTGACTGTTTATCGGTAACGATTCCGACGAAAGTTTTCAACTCGGACGCGACGCGATCGCTTTCCTCCTTGGATTGTCGCGTTTGAATAACGGGCCATTCAGATTCATTTTGACGTAGGTAGTCTGGACCCCATACACAACGATCATGGATTTTCGTATCATAAAATACGCATTTGGTAGCAAAGTCCGCCGAATTCAGTACAGACGATACCCATCTCCATTCCGCGGGCGATGTGAGTTCGCAAATTTCCGCTAAGCGATGGGACACGAATGTCTGAAACGAACGCGCATCCGCGTTTATCCAATCGAGAACTGTACGCGAATCAGACCAGAAAACCCTTCTTGAAATTCGGAATTCGTGTTCTTTCTCAATTGTTCGCGCCAGTCGACTCGCGATTAAAGCACCTTGTAACTCCAAGCGCGGGATGGACAAGGGTTCAATGGAGCCACGCGAGATTTCACCGCGACAAAGGCTGTTTGAATATCACCATCGGATGACACAAATCTCCAATATGCTACTGACGAAAATGCTTTATCACTCGCGTCACAAAAAACGTGAAGTTCTACTTCAGTATCTATCGTACGCTCCTTCGAATAGCAACGCGAAATGGATAATTGTTTAACTTTTTCGATATCTGAGATGCATTTTATCCACATTTCTCGTTCTTCGTCCCGCAACGAATCGTCCCACGCGATACCGCTCAAACATATTTTTTGCATAAGGATTTTTGAACGCACGATGAAGGGTGCTAAAAACCCAAATGAATCAAAAATTGACATGATAGTTCGCAAAACTTCCCTTTTTGTCGGTTTTCGCGTTCCGTCCCGTATGTCGCCAGGAATAAGATTAGTTGAGATGTTAAAAAAGAACGTCTCAGACAAGGTATCCCATCGTAAACCGAAGACTTTTTGTCGATCGTTTTTATCGAGAATGTGCAAATTCAATTTAATTTTATCGATCTCGGATTCAGGGACATAATCGATAACTCGAGATTCGTTGCTCGCCCAATCGTGTATGTTAAACCCGCCCGCTTTATTGATCGAACGTATGCCTATAACAGTATCTATCGCTTCTTCTAAGATTGATTCATATAGGATTGATTTTGTATGCTTTTAGATGCAGTTGGATTAGTCGAAGATAAAATTTCCGCGTTTCGATTCTTTACAAATAGGGCGCTACACGGTGATGATTTGGAACCGAAAAGCAACGTGTTCATTCGATACTGTAACGGAGGTTTACTTCGGTCTTTGCCTCGCTAAAGAAACCGTTGAACATCTCGATCTTGCTCGCAGATTTTCACCCTAAGGAACATGTCGCTGATGTAACCTTTAAAAGCAACTTTTCCGACCCGAAATCGCATCAAAACGCCCAGAAGCGACCGTAGGAGATCTGGACCCGGAAGTAAACAATCGTTAAGATACATATTTCCAGTTTTCGCGGCCGCGTCGAAAACGACTCTTATTTTTCCCGGTTTGTTAGGGTTTGTTACGCCGAAGTGGGGTAAGTACCAAACTCGTCCTTTGGGAGGGGTTTTTATCTGTTCTGCGTAACCATTTGTTATTAAACGATCCATTTCGGCATAATAGAGTTTCGCGTGACGCGAATCTTTATCGAGTCTAGTTTCCACATTTTTTAGTCTTTTGACTTCGCTTTCTGTTTCAACTAGTCCGGTTTCCGAGACACCTTTTCAAGATAAATTAACGCGACAACCTCGCACTCCCAGCTGGCGTGAGATACTCGCGTCTATCAACGTAATTGTAGATCCTTCGTCAAGTAACGCGTATGTATTTAAACAAGTAGTCGGACCAGATAGCGTTACTGGGAGAATTTCTTCGCTTTCGCATATGAAAGAACTTCGGATCCAACAATTGGTTTGAAAAGGACAATCGATTCTCTTTGCGCGTAGAATGATTTGCATTACGTTTGTTGACGTTTCGAGTAGCACTTTTATTATAAATATATTTTGAATTAAAATTTTCATTATCATCGTGAAGTTTTCGATGGTGTTCTCTTTGGCAATTATCAATACCGCAGGGACGTTTCGAACGGCAGTCATTTAAACGGTGAGTATTTGAAAGACATGAGAAACACCGATTTTCGGATCTCACCGAATTCTATCGTTCATCAACTGAAATTTCTGTGAACGGTTGGTTGCCGGTTTGGCAATCGAAGCTTCTGTGATCCCTTTTGCCGCAATAATAACAACCGAACGTTTTAGTTTGTTTAGGACTTTCGTTGCAATTTAAATTTTCACGCACGACAGTTGCACATACTGCCCGAGTTGGCATTCGGCGTTTGCTCGGCACGCGAATTTCCTCGCGAGATTTTAAACGTTAATCGCGAGGTATCGAAGTTTCCTTCATACCTGCGCGGCAAGATAACTCTGCTTCTTGATATAAAAAATTCCCCAACGAAACTAATCGCGGTTCGGATTCATCGACGTTTTTTAAATATCTATTAAAATCGTATCTTAAGGATGACGGAATCTTGTGAATGATTTCGCGTACGAGTTCCGGACTATGTAAATAACCTATGTGATTCAGAGATTGTATGGCTACAACGGCGCTCTTTACTTTTGTTCCGAATGAAATTATATCGCATGCCGGGGAATCTAGTTTAGGCATATTTTTTAATTCGTTGGTAATAGACTCTATGACCGTATTGGAATTGCCGAAACGGGTCGATAACAAATTCATGACATCTGATGCCTTACAGGTACCAATCATGACACAGCCTATTGCCGATTTAGCTTCGCCTACCAATGCTCTCTGGAGACGAGCGACATTTTCGCGATCTGAATATTTGCCTAATTCTGTCGACAATTCGTATGATTGCTTAAATGATAGCCAATCCGCAGGGTTCCTGTCAAACTTTAGCAAAGCAGTGGCAGTCATTCGATTCACTAGACGATGCGAATCGTTTCCGGAATTAAACATTTCTGATGAACGTGTTTTTTCTCGCAGTAAACATCTTTGTTGACAAATGCGCGGTGATTTTTCACGACAACCATGAACATTGCATTTCCGACGAGAATCGAAGGAAGCACGAGCAGTACGGTCAGCGATACGATTAGAATTACGATTTCGTGCACGACAATCAACACGTTCACAACAATGATTGGATTTACGAATATTTTCGCGAGACGATTTATCGTATCCCTTCGTAATTGGCGAACGGGATCTATATTGAACAGAATTTCTATTACTTCGATTGTCGAAATTTTCGTCGTCGAAGAGCAGCCTTTGACAAGGTAGCCCTAGATATTTGGGGACCTACCGATGTTACGATAAACGGAAATCGTTATGTTCTAACTGTTCAAGATTTACTAATAAAATATTCCCTGGCAATTACGTTGAGCATGGCCACGGCACAGGTCGTTGCCGAAGCTTTTGCAAGATGTTTTATCTGTAATTATGGAGCACCTCTTTCCATACTCACAGATCAAGGTAAATGTTTCATTGCAAAAACCCTAAAAGAATTCGCAAAAATTTCAAGATCAAAGCCGTAACCACATCTGCCTACCACCCACAGAGCAATGGAAGTCTAGAAAGAAGCCATCAGGTGTTGGTGGATTACCTGAAAAATTTCGTTAAAGTTAGGGACGATTGGGATGCGTAGTTACCTTACGCCATGCTGGCATACAATAGGAGCATACATGAGGGTACGAATTATTCGCTTCATGAACTGGTGTACGGTAGAACTGCCCGACTACCATCTTCATACCCTAAAGGAGACAAACTCGTTACATAGAACGACTACTTAATAGAAACCATAAGTGTCATATCGGAGTTGCAAACTTTAGCTGCCATGAATTTGACACAGGCAAAGAATCGATCAAAAAGATATTATGATCAGAAATTGAAAATAGAACACTTTCCTGTAGGAGAAATGGTCTGGCTGTTGAAAGAACCCAGACATGGAAAAATGGACGACGAATACGTCGGCCATTACGAAATCTTAAAGATTATAGGCGCGCGTGACGTAAAGTTGTGCATAAACGCGCGAAAAAATAAGATTATCCACGTAGACAAAATAAAAAAGTGTTACGATCCGCTTGTTTAATTATCCGAAGAATAGACATAAATATCTACATAGAAATATGATAGGGAATAGTTAATTAGGTAATATGGGATTCTAGAATTTAACTTAAGACTTCATTAATACTATTTTCCCCGAAAAGATAACGAGAAGAAAATGCTACTACATACATTAACAAACACTCTTATGCATAACACATTTCAATAAATACAATTATCAACAATTTATTTTTCTTTCACTCTTTTATCCAGACACTTGTTATGTATATTTTTTTAGTAAAGAACGCGATACTCCGGAAGAGACTTTCGGAAAAGTTTTAGTTTTTTGATAACCGCACGAGTCTTACCGATCGCTCCACATTGTGAGATTCTTTGATATTCGGAATCTCCATGAACTTTTGCAATCGCGAGATAATCAAAATCTCCGAACGAAACAAATTTAGCTCGCGTCACTCGCAATTTAATAATTTCGGATAATCACGCGTAGTGTCACAATTGTATCGTCATGTCGTGAAGTTCACGTGCGATTCACCTTCGTCGTGAACTTCATGCAGTTAGTTTATGGAGTTCAATCAATTGCATATATTGAATTTGGTGAATTTTCATTTATCCTTTAAGTTTCACTGGATTGCTTCGTTCCTGAACCACACATACGCGGTACCGGCAGTTTGGAAGTTGAAATTTTTCGCTTGCAACTCAAAATCGAACATTTGGCGATCCTGCCAGGATCGGAGTTTAGAATCCAGTGAAAGTGCAATAAATTATTACATGACAGACGCAATTTCTCTAGTGAAATTCAGTTAACGATTACTAGTGGCCCACAAGTGCATTCGCGCTACGTGCATTCATTAGTGGCTGCCAGTGCAGAAAAGTGCATTCTAGTGTGCAAAAGTGGATATAGCCTTCGTGAACTGTTGCCAGCATTCGGTGTCGCTGAATTTGAACCTCAAATTCCGTGCCGGTTCGGTCAATCTCGGTCCGCTTCGGATTCTCTCCGTCAAGCCAAAGCTATCCGTTTCTCGCAATTCTCCTTACGCGGCACTTGCCCCTCTCGGGCGTAGTCGTAATCGCGCATCTCTGGCCAGTCAGCGCAGCTCGCGCTATCGGCAACGCCTTTAACTGATTGGATAGGTGATCCACTATCCCTGCTACATACCGAACCACCCAGGAGTAATGGTCCAAAGAGCTTCAGTGTGTCAGTCGCTCTTCAATTCGACACATCACGCTTCGGTATATTCACTACGAACGCACGCAGATGCGCTCGTACTTTGATACATCAAACTAATTTGAATTTAAAACGCCAATATGCCTGAGTCCTCTGACGATTACCACAACTTCGTGCAGTTAGTTGCTCTTCAAACGGATGCTCTAAACCCGTTGAAACGAGCTGCCGCGTTGCTGCAAAAATCTGATCTCACTTATGATCAGGCTGTAGCACGACGTTCGCTTGTCGAGATGAAGTGGCGACAATTGATGACGCGGCATGAAACCATGGTATCGTATCAAGAACTTGCCTCCTGTGTCTCTTTGGCATATTTCTCAGAAGATTTTATGGAAGCCGCCGAAGAAATTTATATCGACACTGTTGCCGGCCTGTCAGCTGTCATTCGGCGAACTGAACCAGTGAAGGTAACATCAGCGAACATCGAACCTTCAAGATCACCCAGCAGCACACCAAGACGCACGCAAGTACCGCACATCGATTTACCGCGATTTTCATTTCCATGTGTATATGACAAAGTTATTTTCTGTCAAACCAGTCGTTCGTGAATCGTCAGCGTTTGAAATACGCAAACTGCTCCACGACAACCAGTCAGCCGCGGACGCGTTAAAAAAGTTAAATCGGCCCGTACAGGACGATACGCTCGTATACAGAATCGCATCCAAGCTTGACAGCGGAACACGTGAGGCGTGGGAGTTCTCTCTAAATGACGATAATTACGTCACGTTTGAACAAATTTCAAAATTTCTTACTACGAAAATTCGATCACTCGAAGCCGCAGCAGACTTTCAAAAATCGACACGCTCGTCTACATCTCAGGTGCGAGTCAAACCCCTCTCCGCTTTCCCTGAGCAAGCTTGTTCGGTAAATAAAATGAAAACGGCTAAGTGTGTGTGTGTTGTCACGATTCACATCCGCTATATAAATGTTCCATCTTTAATGGAAAATGTATTCCACAGCGGTGGGAATTAATTAAATCGCGCAATCTATGCCAGAATTGTCTTTCGGCATTTCATTATACTAAAGACTGCATAAGTACCCGAGCCTGTTTGCACTGTGCTAAACGTCACCACTCACTGATACATTCGGCAGGTAGTAAAAATTCGTCAAACGAAACGAGCACTGCGAAAGTTGTTGCAAGTACGTCGGACACCCGTGATCCGATCGTTGATGTCAGCCACGTACAGTCGCATTTGAGTACCCCTCAGGTGCCATCTCATGTTGTGCTTGCAACAGCGTGGGTTCTCGTTACGGCTCCGTCCAAACGAGTTGTCAAATTACGCTGTCTATTAGACCACGGGTCTACCCATACGTATATCTCGCGACAAATCGTGAACGACTTGCGAACAAAGACGTACCCTACAACCACACTCGTTCGGGGAATTGTAGCGGGGGCTACCGGCAAAGTAAAGCACGTCGTTCCGATTTCTGTTAGCTCAACGTTAGATATGTCATTGGCGGTATCGACGGAAGCATTAATACTCGATTCGCTCACCGATTATGCACCGAACTTCAGGTATCCAATTTCGCATTGGTCACATCTGCGCAATGTGGAATTTTCAGATCGATATCCGACGGATGATGCGCCCATCCACCTGATTATAGGCGCCAACTTATATGCATATGTTTTACGCGACGGTATTATTCGCGGCGGACCTGATGAGCCGGTGGCAATCGACACTATTTTCGGGTGGGTTCTCTCGGGACGTACAGCCGCAAGTCGCGATACAACACCCACGCATTCTGTTCACTAACATCACGCTCAAGCAGATGAGGACCTGCACGCTTCGCTCACGCGATTTTGGGAGATAGAAGAGGTCGCCAACTCTCTCCCAGTCTCCGAATCGGATGAACAGTGTGAGCAACAATTCCGCGATACGCACACGAGAGATCCGGTCGGTCGATACACAGTCCGTATCCGGTTCGAGGACTCTCTGCCAATTGACATTGAAGATACAATGCCTCGGGCCATTCAATGCCTCCAATCTATTGAACGGCGTCTTTCGACACGACCTTTCGAACGCGAAGCTTATTCGCAATTCATGCGCGAATATAAAGATCTAGAACACATGCGCGCTGCTCCTATGGCAGCGGAGTTGAAACCGATATATCTCCCCCACCACCCCGCTATAAAAGTTGACAGCTCAACAACCAAAACACGTGTTGTTTTTAATGCCTCCTCCGTATCCACAAATGGAAATTTGGATCCTTGAATGATCTGCAGCACATTGGACCTAGTCTCCAATCAGATCTGCCCACTCTTCATATGCAGTGGCGCGTACATCGATTCGTGTATGCCGCTGACATCGAGAAGATGTATCGGCAAATTCGGGTCGATCCACGTGACGTAGACTGCCAACGGATTCTCTGGCGAGAATGCCCACAAGACCCAATTGTCCCATTTCAGCTATTAACAGTAACTTATGGGACCGCTAGCGCTCCATTCCTAGCTCTTCGTGTGCTACGCCAGCTGGCCAAAGACGAAGGAGACGCGTACCCGATAGGCAAAGTCGCCTTAGTCAACAACCTTTTTGTTGACGACGCCCTTTTTGGGGCTGATACGGTTGCCGATGCCAAAGCGATTCGCAATGAACTCACGCATTTGCTATCTCGCGGTCAATTCACGCTCCGAAAGTGGGTTGGTAATTCCGCGGAATTACTAGACGATATTGACGATCAGAATGTCGGTATTGCATGCGAAAAAACTCTTCAGTCAGATGAAAGCGTGAAGATCTTAGGACTCGCATGGCATCCGGTGACCGATTCGTATCAGTTTCGCTTTAACGAATCATCCACGTCGCTTGAGCTCACGAAACGCATCATTTTATCAAAAATTGCCAGTATTTTTAATCCGCTTGGCTGGGTCTCCCGGGTCACTGTCGTGGCCAAAATCATTATGCAACAAATATGGCAGTGCTCGGTAGATTGGGATTCCCCTCTGCCCGCGACTATTTTAACGGTATGGTGCGCATTTTATGAAGCGCTCCCAACACTCACGCAACTAAAAATCCCGAGGTGGCTGGGTGTCTCATCAGACAGTACCTTCGAGTTACACGGATATTCCGACGCGTCTGCTAAAGCTTACGCGGCGGCCGTTTATGTACGTGTAATCGACGCATCTGGTCTAGCCCATACATCGCTTCTTATAGCAAAAACCCGTGTCGCGCCTCTAAAACAACTGACTATTCCGCGTCTAGAGCTGTGTGGTGCTGTGCTTCTGGCACGCCTTATCAATCACGTGCAACAAGCTCCTGCCCTTTCACAATGTCAAACCCAACACTGGACCGACTCAACCATTGTACTGGCGTGGTTAAGCGCACAATCGTCACAGTGGAAAGTCTTTGTGGCGAATAGAGTCGCTGAAATACACACTCGGCGACACGTGCCCGGTACCGATAACCCAACCGATTTAGCATCTCGGGGTGTCCCGGCCTCTGAGATCGTCACTTCGTCCTTATGGTGGCAAGGTCCCGCGTGGCTTTGCGCACCTCCCATCCAGTGGCCTAATCTGTCACCTCCGTCTGAGGAAACTGATGCCTTAGAACGCGGGTCAAGCAGCCATCATGTCACAGTTGAGCCCGACTATACTGATGACATTTTCCGCAGGTTTTCATCTGGGCTTGCGCGTGAATCAAATATTATTGGTGCTAACAAACCGTCATCGGATGGATCACGCTACTTGCAAGCTGGTCAAACCGTACCTCGCAACATCCATTTCTTGATCACACCGGGCTGTTACGGGTAGGTGGTCGCCTCGACTTGGTCCATATTCCGTACTCAACAAAACATCCTGTTATCCTGCCCTCAGGGCACGTCGCTTAGTTGATAGTATCTCATGTGCATGAGCGCTGTCTTCATGGGGAAATAACACACACTCTCAGCACTCTCAGATGGCGTGGAATGGAAATTTATTCCGCCTGCCGCACCTCATTTTGGTGGTCTATGGGAGGCAGGAGTTCGATCTATGAAGCGGCATCTTAAACGTGTGCTGGATCCACACACGCCTACTTACGAAGAGCTTGCTACGCTCTTATGCCGCGTGGACGCGTGCTTAAATTCACGACCTCTAGCACCTCTCACTGACGTAGAAAGCCTCGATACGTTGACACCTGCACATTTCTTGATCGATGGACCTTTGGTATCTGTTCCAGTACCACTTACCATTGAGTACTCGTCTATCCGAGTTACCCGTTGGCGGTTTATCAACAGCTCCTGGAGCGATTCTGGATGCAATGGTCCCGCGACTATGTCACTTCGTGCCAACGTCGCTCCAAGTGGCTACGCGTGTCAAGGTCGCTGAAACCTGGGCAAATCGTGTTGGTGCGCAACAATCAACTGCCTCCAGCTAAGTGGGATCTGGCGCGCATTCTTGAGTGCCATCCGGGGCACGACGGAGTTACCCGAGTGGTAACCATCCGCACTGCTTCCTCAACTCTCAAACGGCCTATCACCAAACTGGCCTTACTGCCCATTGAAATTGAGAATGCCAGCCATCCCACCGATTAGATTAAATAAGTTTATTATAAGTTTAGTATAAGTCAAAGAGCTATTGTTAACGTAAGGGAGTTATTGCGGTCTACATACCGCAAGGTGGGCGGTAATGCTCGTCTATGCAGCGTAATACCTCCGAAAGGTACTTATCACGCCATCGCTGCGTTTTAAAAGGCACAATGTCACGACCAACTATGCCGACCGGTGAAGCGTCTTATGTAATTCAGCAACTATATTTAAATACCGCGCCTATTGTAGTTTCTTTTTCGCCAGTTAACCGCATAATTTCGCGATACTCCGGAAGAGACTTTCGGAAAAGTTTGAGTTTTCTGATAACCGCACGAGGCTTGCCGATCGCTCCACATTGTGAGATTCTTTGATATTCGGAATCTCCATGACCTTTTGCAATCGCGAGATAATCAAAATCTCCGCGCGAAACAAATTTAGCTCGCGTCACTCGCAATTTAATAATTTCGGATAATCACGCGTAGTGTCACAATTGTATTGTCGTGTCGTGAAGTTCACGTGCGATTCACCTTCGTCGTGAACTTCATGCAGTTAGTTTATGGAGTGCAATAAATTGCATGTATTGAATTTAGTGAATTTTCATTTATCCTTTAAGTTTCACTGGATTGCTTCGTTCCTGAACCACGCATACGCGGCACCGGCAGTTTGGAAATTGAAATTTTTCGCTTGCAACTCAAAAGCGAACAATCATATTAATTGACTTATAGAGATGGTTCCGATGGAAGAATCTCCGTAAGATAATCATTCCACAAGAATGTATTCCACATAAACGGACTTTCTGCGTAAGAATTTAAGTATAGTGAGAATGATTATGACAGTGTTTACTAATGAAATTGAACACGAGAGTCTAAATATCGATGATACAGTGGAGGGCCTGCCTCGTGACGAGACATGCAGGCGCTAAAAGACTAAATTATAGGAAAATTATTTTTTATGTTATATAATTCTTGCGCCCAATATAACATTCGTTAGATTGCCGATACAACTTTGTAAATTCGTATTGCGTATAAAATATACGTGCATTAAAGCGTTAGAAGAAAATATGTAATACTAACCATATATAATGTAACATTTTTCTACTAACAATAGACAACTGAAGGTCACGCGTATAATTTAAGTTGCGTGTTGATTTATTGTACTTGAGTTGATTGACGGTGGATCGTCAATTTTTGCAACTCCGGGCGTATTACAGATGCTGGCTACGCACATATTAGCACTCGTAACATAGATAATACTTGCCTTAGTAAGATCGACAAGACGCACACCGACGGGCCCGATTCGGCATCGCACATAGATTGCACACGTGCTAGAACTTACACGGGGAAACACGGGTTCCTCTAGCTGCAAGCCCAATCGGTCCAGAAAGGAATATGCCACGCCGAAGCTCGAAGTAAGACAATCCATAAGATTGTGACTCACACGCGCACACAATAGTACACGTGCCCCGAATCGCCGAGGTCACCAATAGGTCAAAAGCGATTCGTGGAAGATGGCACGTGGCAAACAACAATTGCAGGTGTCCATCGCGAAGGAACGATGATCTCATCGACATCTACCATATAAAAAAGGCAATCGCATTGCCCGAAATCAGAGTCGCCCCGTGAATGACGCCGTCAACATCTCGGTGCAGAGTCGCACCGTTCGTAATCTGCTGAAGATCTCCCAAAGATTCATCGGTCATCAGCGACTCTCCGCGAATTAAACGACTTTGTGGGATTTAATCCCAACGCGATCTTTTTGTAAAAACCTCAGTTGGCAATAGAAATAATAAATATACATAGTTTAAATCAACTCTCGCCTTTGACTTGGGGGTGTCGATCTCCTTAGCGCGTATCCCGCAACCCGATTCCTTTCGCTACCGGGAATCAGTAAAAATAATTAAATTGTTACTTCGAAAACGTAACAGTATTATAAATTTTAACTTTATAAAGAATTTCTTGTAGAAGTTATATGCCTTTTACAGCAATCGATCTAACAATGATTATTTAAAAAATAATTGCGTCGCGAATGGTTTCAAAACGATATTTTCCTTATTTCAAACAGTATTTTAGAAATGTATACAAAATTTTAACTTTATAAAGAATTTCCTGCACAAATGATACGCATTATACAGAAATCGTTATAAAGAATGATTATTTAAACAATGATTCCGTCGCGAATGTTTCAAAACGATATTTTCCTTATTTCAAACAGTATTATAGAAATGTATACAAAATTTTAACTTCATTAAAAATTTCTTGCACAAGTTAAATGCATTTTACAGCAATCGTTATAAATAAAGATTATTTAAACAATGATTCCGTCGCGAATTGTTTTAGAACGATATTTTCGATATTTCAAACAGTATTTTTGAAATGTCTGCAAAATTTGAATTTTATAAATAATTTCCTACACAAGTTATCAGAAATCGTTATAAACAATGATTATTTAAACAATGATTCTGTCGCGAATTGTTTCTGAACGATATTTTCCTTATTTCAAAAAATATTTTTGAACTGTATGCACAATTTTAACTTTATAAAGCATTTCCTGCACAAATGATACGGTTATACAGAAAACGTTATATAGAATGAATATTTAAAAAATGATTCCATCGCGAATTGTTTTAAAACGATATTTTCCTTATTTCAAACAGTATTTTTGAAATCTATGCAAAATTTGAATTTTATAAAGAATTTTCTGCACATATTACACGCATTGTATAGAAATCGTTATAAACAATGATTATTAAAACAATGATTCCGTCGCGAATTGTTTCAAAACGATATCTACGATATTTCAAACAGTATTTTTGAAGTGTATGCAAAATTTTAACTTTTTAAAGAATCGCCTGCACAAATTATACGCCTTTTACAGAAATCGTTATAAATATTGAATATTTAAACAGTGATTCCCTCGCGAATTGGCTGCGCTGCGTTCGGTGGCTGCTCGTGAATTACACTAGCGTTTGTGATGAAAAAAGAAAATTATAAATTGAATTTAAACTAACATACATTTCGCACAGTGCATTATTTAGATGTCAGCGCATTCACGAATTTGCTTTTTATTTTGCCAATAAGAAATTTCGGAGCACATTGGCACTATTATTAAACGAATGAAACAATAAAAGTGCGAATTGCATTGGAACTATCCACTGCTCATTTGCGAAAATATTTTACATACTGATTTATTCGTTAATTGTAGCGTTTTCGAAAGGAATAAATTATGTACCACTTTTTGATAAGTATTGAATTAACCTACACGTAAATGAAGATAATATGTTTCATTCTGAATTTTTCCTTACTTCTCCTAAATTTATATCAACAAAAATTACACTAGCCTTTGTGATTATTATTGAATGATGAAAAAAGGCATTAATAAGGTTATTGTTTAAGTTGTACTAGCATTATTTTTTACTGTTTACCGAAATCCGCTTGTTATTGCATTGCATCATCATTGCCAATATTGATCATTTAATGTTTTATGTTTTTATCGAATGTTCGAAATTTCTGATGATTTTAACCTCATCCACAAGCGTCTAGTCGTTCGAATAAAAACATCTGACTGTTTCGAAACATCCTTCACGGCAATATCGATTTGGGTTTTTAACTTTCACCAGACTACGTGTTCGATGTCAAGCAGTTGACATCCACATGTTCACCAATTGTCTCATTGGGGAGGATGCTCCTAAAATAAATAAGCTTTAAAATTCAATTTACAAAGGAACTCTTTAATTTTAAACGAACTAAAAGAAATATTGGTTACTTAGAAAAATTGGACAAGTACTTGAGATTTCCTTCAACCGATTTACAAATTTTAATTAATTTTCTGTTAGTAAAAAAGCTTTTCATAAAATACAACACGCCTCTTCCCAGCAGTGCCTCTGCAGAAATACTTTTTAGTATAGGAGGATGTATTTTAAATCCTGCAAGAAGAAATTTAAAAGACAATACATTTGCACAACAATTGTTGTTAAAGATGAATAAGGTACATTATTAAAATATTGAAACATGTATGCGATAAATAATAGATGTTTAATAAAGACTTTAAAATGGAGTAGCGGGTAACGGTAACACGTTACTTTATAGAGGCAGTAAAGAATAACGATAACACGTTAATTTTAAAAAGTAACGTTTCGAACCTACATCTTAATATGTACACTGTTCGTTGTACAGATTCTTTGACTCTGTTACGTAAATATACCCTGCCAAAAGTTTTATGTAGGATTTCTATGAGAAATGTTCTCGTGAGAAATTGAAATAAGATTCGTATGAGATCGACATGAGAACCAAGTGAGATTCCCATGAGAATTGAATATTAAGCTTTTATTTAATATTTATAATTAATTTTATTTCTAGATTTTAAGATTTAATCAATATCTAGAACACGAAGTAAGAAAGAAGGAGACTGGACTCTTATGCCGCGGGGAAGCAAAAGTGATCCCCGGATGATTATTTTGAGGAAATCCACTGAAAAGAACAACCTTAGGTTTTCGGTGCCATATGGAATCTAACCCAACCGGGACCCTGGACAGTAGATATAGTTATGCTGACAACATTAGCATGCATGTAACATAGTCGAATCGATACAATCGGTGATTTAGTTTCAATTTTCTTGATTTGTAGAGTAAGTTCCTATTCTGATCTTTACACAAATTTCAACAATAAAATAACATTAGAAGGGGAGAGTCGGGTAGCCCCGGCCACTACCTATTGCGAAGTATCTAAATAGGTTACACGAATACTGCTTTACTTATCTTTTGTACCATTGTCCGATACAGTAAATTTCAAAATATGAAGATATTCCGCTCTATTTTGAGTAGATTAGTTAGTATTTCGATTTTACAAACCAAACGAATGAAATCTCTTTCGGCATTTCAGTAATTTTTAATTGAAAATATTTAAAAACCAGTACTAAATATTGATAAAGTGTTTGGCTGCGTCGATTTTACGTCTCAAGAGATTTAATTTCCATTTTTTTTTATTTTAAATATTTTACTATTAACATTGTATTTTCTTCTCGATTAGCACATATATGACTTTCGGGTAGCCCCGGCCACTAACAGGTCGGGTACCTCGGGCCAGTTACAATCGTATATTATTTGAGCTAATCTGAATACATTCACTATTCCGGCATACCTTCCTATTCCGGAACCTCGCAAATCCGTGCGTTGTGAACCTCTCAATTCCGTTGTTTGTGACGTTCCACTGACCCCCACTATCGCTGCTCGTTATGTCGTGTTTTCACCCTACCTTTCACCATTGTTGCCGACAGGTTCCAATTACGGTTTGCATGATAAATATCATTTTGTGCGATTATTATACGGCATGTGGTGATGCAGCCGGTATTGAGTACGTATTAGAGTATAGTAAGATTTCAGATAATGTAACAGAATGGGCATGGAATGTCATAGCGTAAACATTGATAAGATAGACGATACCTGGCGAGGATGTTCGTTACCTTCGCCAAGGTAAGATAGACGAGACATGCGAGGATGTTCGTTACCTTCGCCAACTTACGATAGACGATACCTGGCGAGGATGTTCGTTACCTTCGCCAAGGTAAGATAGACGAGCCAGTGCGATGGTAGAGCATAGACAGGGTGGTTGATGAGAAGAACAAGAAGAGTTCTGGTTGCCTTGATTCGCAGGAATGTTATATCCTCTGATGTTATTATATATATATATATATATATCAGGAACTCCGGAATAGGACTAAACGTGGCGCTATAAGTAAAAGAGGGGAAGAAAAAGTCCGTCGGTGGGGAGGCTCGGATTTACGAGGTTGGAGGGGAATATTGAAACCGGACATGCTTGGATTGGAGAGGTTCCACTGTAATGCAATTGTCTGAAGTTAATGGTGACATTTGGGTCACATTTTTCCTATGTTCTGACTTGTTTATAACATAACCTACGTTTATACCTCTTACGCAGATTTCGTTAACGATAATTTCACGGACCTCGGTTTCCAAAACAGTGTAAATTGATATTGGTGGTAAGTATTTGTTTTTATATTTTATAATTTATAGATTTTGGACCATTGTGATTAAACAAAAAATTTTGTAAAAATTAATAAAACATGCCAATCTTATTTATTGATTATGATCATAATCGTGCTTTAAAAATAAATTTGGTTAAATTTTTATAATTTATACTAATTGTGTGTAATTTTCTTGTGTGGCCGGAGCTACCCGACATAAGTTCGAAAGTAGTAAATAGCTTGAACGCTGTCCTAAAAAGTCTCGCCCAGGACTCCCGCTGAGGGATCCTGGCACGGTTTCCATAGGTCCTCGCACTAGGTCTCCCCGCTGAGAGGAACTTGATCTCTCCGTTGAACTAGAAGTTTTGATTTATTTGTTTATATTTGTTTTTCAAATAGGTAGTAGTATTGTTGAAGGTCATTTAATTTTGCAGTAGCGCGATCGCTGAGGCGATCCTGTCGTACCAATCCTCACTTGTAAGGGGAAATTCTTTATGGTCCGCGTTTGTTCAGATGCTGCAAATCTGGACTTGCCAATATTTCAAATAATCAAATATAATTTTATTTTCAGGTTCAGCGTATTAAAACTCTCCCGATACGTACATTTAGAAAACATGTTGTTAAAAACAAGGTCAAGGGCATTATTGAATAAATATTTATTTCCTTCTTAAAAATAAACGATTTGCGTTTCTTATTTTACTAGACCTTTCCTTGTGTCGCCTGTGTGTGTGTACAATATATGTTTACAATTTGATTAGAGCCTGTAGTACGACTAACTTCCGATGAATCGTTAATTCATAGACTTGGTTGTGAATTACACGATTTCCGTAAAGTTCAATTCATAACCACACGAGAGAAAAACGTGCAGGTTACAGTAGGTACAAAGAATATTTCTATCTTGTGACAACTTTTTTTGCATTCATTACTTTTCAAGTTATTGCATAAAATGTTTAGGTGGCCGGGGCTACCTGACTCTCCTCTAACCATTGGTGTTATCGGTTTCACTGTGAAATATTCGATGAGTATATTGTGTATATAATTATTAAAAAATGTGCAAGTTATCTCATGATGAGACAAGACTACATTCATTCATGCTGAAATTAATAACAATAAAAACAAGTAATAAACACAATTTACAAATGTGATTAACCCTGTGACTGCGAGTTTTATCGGAAAGTCAGATTGATGGATATGTGTAATATTTTTTTCTGGGCTTAACAAAATTTTACATGAAAAGTAAGTAGCATCCTGTGATTGTGATAAAATATCCTTTTCAAATATGTACTCAGACAATCAGCTAGCTTCATATTTCCGCATATAAGGGGAAAGTCTAGCAGCGAATATGTCGGCAGAATTCTGCCGCATTTCTGCCGAAGAGATTAAATTCGTATTCGTATCCGTCTTTAATCCCTATTAGATTTAAAAATCTATTCTACGATTTTATTTGACCTATTTATTTCTGAAAATAATATAAATTACAACTACCGCGTAAAGAATATAACGTACAAGTTAGCTTCATTGTTAATTTTAAAGTTCAATTGAAATTAAGCAAAGTAACGATTACTTAAATAATAGTTAATAATAATACCACTACAATTTCAACTTTTAATTCTTACAGTAATAATTAAGTGTTATTATTAAAAATTAAAAAAAAATAAATAAAAAAGGCGGTAACGCACTGGACTGCGAAGTCGTAGGTCGTGAGTTCGATATCCGTCCGGTGAACAATTTTTCGATTTCGTTTTCAAGCAGCAACTCGCTGTCGGTAAGACGAGCCACGTTGTTTGTTTACGTTTCGAAAATATTGTTTATCTGGCGGAAATTGACTCATGACCGCTGCTGTACTTGGTGTAGGTTTCTGCAGTTCCTGCATTTCATACACAAATGTGAAGTACGGCTTAAGTCGATCTGCAGCTCTCGCAAAATTTTACAATATAATAATTATATTTGGCAACAATTTGGTAAAAGGGCGATTCCGCCCGTAAAAAAAAGAGCTTGAACTACATCATCAATTTCACGTCGCGTGCCATGACCGAGCGCTTACTTGACTTCTCTACCAGAGCAATAGAATTCAATGTATGTACACCATAGAGCATCGTTTCGTTCCGTTCGACTCTTATGTTGTCTTTGTTTTCCCCTATACATCTTCATGTAAAAGATAAAGACAACAAAGGATCGAAACCTATGCAATCGATGCTCTTGGGTGTACATAAATCTCTTATAAATCGCCTGTAGCTCGCTATTAGAAACTTGTAGTCGATCGACTGTACTTTTTAGCCTGCTTCGGGCCATGGTATAATAAGAAAGGTACCGCAACGCATGGATGCACAGCGGATGACCAAGAACAAACCGACAGGTCGGTCCGTCGGTCACCGCATATGTAACTATAGAGTCTATAGGAGTAACCATGGTATAATAAGAACAGACCCAGGAAGGACGACTGTTTTGATGCTTTTGGTCATTCGACAGCAAATATTTTATATTTTGTCTACATATATTTAGTTTTTTACAATTTGCTCAAATTTATTTGAATTTAACAACTTAACCATCACTTTCATGTCCTACCTACTACTTCAGTATTCATTTTACAATTAAAAAAAAAAACAAATATATAAAGATTCATATCCACCTATCAATTCACAAAAATCTCTAAATTATACAGGATCTAATGCTCGCCCAAGGGTTAACAGAATTTGCACCTATATCGTGGTCACGTTCGGCTCATGTAAACACTGGGAACTTTTTTGTTATATGTACATAGAATTAAATTCCTCAGGCCAAATTGCTGAAGAACAGCTGAGAGACGGAGTTCCGAGACTTCCAAGAGACTAATTCTACGCATTGTCTGACTAAGCCATCCTCAGCTACTTCAGCGACCTGTCGCCGCTAGAGAGTCTAACAGTCGCTTTCTGATTGGTGGTCCGCAGTTGCCCCCCTATGGCCGCCTGTGCTTCGCGGTACCTTTCTTATTATGCCATGGCTTCGGGCGACTTCGGCTCCACTGCTTCGGCCAATCACGGCCACACGCAGAGAAATTTCTGACCGTGGCGCTTAGCTTAGACGGTGCCTCTCACCGCATAGGTTCCATCGAACTTGAACCGCTCCGCAGAGAGGCCGCGGGCGTATTGTTGGGAGCTGCGTCCAAGCTCTGCGTCCAGACGCTGTGACCGTGGCGGTTACAGATTTGGAGACGCGGCACGTCGGTCTCGCGCTAACGCTTTTCTCCGTACGGAACGTACACGCTGTACACTTTCGTTCGTACTGAACCTTAAGGTACGTTACAAATTGGGGTACATAGAAAATGTTCATAATTATGTTACATTCATGCAATTTATGTTTTATGATTAGACGAATATTATATTATAATTAAGCGAATACGCCTATAAGAATGTAAGGTTAGTATGCGTATTTTACTATTGTCGCCAGTTTTACAATATTCGTTTTCGTAATGATTCAAGAAACCAATTCCGAGCGTTTTAATTTAATTCTAAATTAGAAATTAATTAAAAATTGAATCAGCATTTCCATCGCTTGTTCATCAGTTTTCACATAATGTTTATAAACATATATATAAAGGAAGACGTGCATTCCGTGTCAACCGGGCCACCTCAATATCTCAAAAACGAATATTTTTTTTCAACCAAATTTGGTACAGATCATCTTTAGCATGCATACTTCTTCCCTGAATCTTTTCAGAATTACGTTTCTTTTTTTGTCAAAATGGCAGATCAAAATATCTTAAAAAAACGTGCTTTTTGATTTTTTTTGCTAGTTTAACATTGTTTGGTGCGAAATAAATTCTGATAAACCAGTGATTAATATGTTATTTGCTATTTATTTCATATGTAATCATAATTAGTAAATAAAAAAAGTAGTATTCAAAATGGCGGCGAGAAAACTGGGATATTACTGGATTTTATTAAAAACTGCCTACAGGGAATTATTTGAGTCGATGATTACGAATCTGACGTCATATTTTAAAAATTAAAAACGCAGAATACCTAACAATGTCCTATATAACATAATTATTGCTGGTATTAATTTATTTATAAGTGAGAAAACAACAACTCTCCGTATTCTACAGGGTTGAGACTGTCATGAATATTATTCATGCCGGCGTTTTCGTTGTTTTTTTTTACATTTTCTAGTTTTAATATTTTTTTTTTTATTATTATTATTTTTTTTAACCCTTCCGTCCACTACGTTTTTTCGGCACCATTCCGTCCACTAGGGGGGTCGTTCGCGTCCTGGCGTTTGTTGGACCAGTAAATGCGCTTTAAAAAAATCTGAAAAAATTCATGTAGCTTCTTTTAACCTTGAAGTTAAAGTCCCAATTATAAAATTTTGGAAAAAAAAAATTTATATATAGTTTATTATATATAAACGGAGGTACACAGGAAAAAATCACTTGTTCACGAAAAAACTAAAAAAATCATAACTTTGGACCAAATTGACGTAGAGACAAAAACCAAAAAGGAAATTAAAGGTGAGGGATGTACCTTCCAGGAAAAAAATACTGTATATCATGACATTACAGAAAAATGCTTAATTTTTAACCTCAAAATTGCAAAAAAATAAGTTCTAAAATTCTGTATACATACATGTATAAATTAATAATTTAATAAAATTAGTCAGGAAATGACGTAATTGAGGTTGGTAATTGGGTGACAATCAGTACACAACATTATATATCGAAAATGAACTTTATTTTAATTCTGTAATTCCAAAAAACAGTCTTCACAACACATTATTTGATGGTCTTCGCAAATAGGCCTGCGACATTTTCCGCAACAATAATTAGTTTTTCGATCTCTATCTTTTGAGCAATACATTATGCTGAAAAACGCACAAAACAATTTTTTGTAATTTTTTTCGGCATATTAAGGCACGAATAAGCATGTATATGATACTGTCGAATTTGTAGAAACATAGGGAACGTATTTGAAAATTAAAATAATATTTATTTATTTGTTATTGTTGTTAAACAATCCAAGTTGCAAAATCATGTTTTCTTAATAATTAATTGGGCTGTGCAAGTATGTGACGGATTTATTGGTTGAGAAAATTCACGCATATTCTATAAATAAAAGTAAACTACATATATTATTCAGAATTTTTCGCACGCTCAAATTTGAAAAATTAATTATTTCAACAAATTTTTTAAACAAATTCCTTCAACTTTCTGGATACCTATCACCACCAGAAACTTGAAGAAATCCGCGATCCTGTAATTCCCGATTACCGAAAATCAGTTTTTTACCATTTCATCCGCCATATTGGATCCGCCATCTTGATTTTTTGATAACACTAACAACAGATGCGTAATCAACGGCATCATAACTCCCAATAACTAATTCTAAAAATCGAACACTAGTAAAAAAAATGCATACAGATAGGAAATTCATGGATTTTACACTTACAGAAACGCAATAACCGTCATATTCAGGAAGTCATAGCAAACAAACTAATCATTTTCAAGGCTTCAGCCCGGGAAAACTTTTGATCGGCATGACAAAAACTATAAAATAGCACAGTTTCACCGCATTTGACCAAAACCCATTTTCCATAAGGATTTATCCGGGGTCCTTTCTTCAAGTTTCTGGTGGTGATAGGTATCCAGAAAGTTGAAGGAATTTGTTTAAAAAATTTGTTGAAATAATTAATTTTTCAAATTTGAGCGTGCGAAAAATTCTGAATAAAATATATGTAGTTTACTTTTATTTATAGAATATGCGTGAATTTTCTCAACCAATAAATCCGTCACATACTTGCACAGCCCAATTAATTATTAAGAAAACATGATTTTGCAACTTGGATTGTTTAACAACAATAACAAATAAATAAATATTATTTTAGTCTTCAAATACGTTCCCTATGTTTCTACAAATTCGACAGTATCATATACATGCTTATTCGTGCCTTAATATGCCGAAAAAAATTACAAAAAATTGTTTTGTGCGTTTTTCAGCATAATGTATTGCTCAAAAGATAGAGATCGAAAAACTAATTATTGTTGCGGTAAATGTCGCAGGCCTATTTGCGAAGACCATCAAATAATGTGTTGTGAAGACTGTTTTTTGGAATTACAGAATTAAAATAAAGTTCATTTTCGATATATAATGTTGTGTACTGATTGTCACCCAATTACGAACCTTAATTACGTCATTTCCTGACTAATTTTATTAAATTATTAATTGATACATGTATATATACAAAATTTTAGAACTTATTTTTTTGCAATTTTGAGGTTAAAAATTAAGCATTTTTCTGTAATGTCATGATATATAGTATTTTTTTCCTGGAAGGTACATCCCTCACCTTTAATTTCCTTTTTGGTTTTTGTCTCTACGTCAATTTGGTCCAAAGTTATGATTTTTTTAGTTTTTTCGTGAACAAGTGATTTTTTCCTGTGTACCTCCGTTTATATATAATAAACTATATATAAATTTTTTTTTTCCAAAATTTTATAATTGGGTCTTTAACTTCAAGGTTAAAAGAAGCTACATGAATTTTTTCAGATTTTTTTAAAGCGCATTTACTAATCCAACAAACGCCAGGACGCGAACGACCCCCCTAGTGGACGGAATGGTGCCGAAAAAACGTAGTGGACGGAAGGGTTAAAAAAAATAATAATAATAAAAAAAAAAATATTAAAACTAGAAAATGTAAAAAAAAACAACGAAAACGCCGGCATGAGTAATATTCATGACAGTCTCAACCCTGTAGAATACGGAGAGTTGTTGTTTTCTTACTTATAAATAAATTAATACCAGCAATAATTATGTTATATAAGACATTGTTAGGTATTCTGCGTTTTTAATTTTTAAAATATGACGTCAGATTCGTAATCATCGACTCAAATAATTCCCTGTAGGCAGTTTTTAATAAAATCCAGTAATATCCCAGTTTTCTCGCCGCCATTTTGAATACTACTTTTTGATTTACTAATTATGATTACATATGAAATAAATAGCAAATAACATATTAATCTCTGGTTTATCAGAATTTATTTCGCACCAAACAATGTTAAACTAGCAAAAAAAATCAAAAAGCACGTTTTTTTAAGATATTTTGATCTGCCATTTTGACAAAAAAAGAAAAGTAATTCTGAAAAGATTCATGCTAAAGATGATCTGTACCAAATTTGGTTGAAAAAAAATATTCGTTTTTTAGAAATTGAGGTGGCCCGGTTGACATGGAATGCACGTCTTCCTTTATATATATGTTTATAAACATTATGTGAAAACTGATGAACAAGCGATGGAAATGCTGATTCTATTTTTAATTAATTTCTAATTTAGAATTAAATTAAAACGCTCGGAATTGGTTTCTTGAATCATTACGAAAACGAATATTGTAAAACTGGCGACAATAGTAAAATACGCATACTAACCTTACATTCTTATAGGCCCCAACAATACGCCCGCGGCCTCTCTGCGGAGCGGTTCGAGTTCGATCGAACCTGTATGCGGTGAGAAGCACCGTCTAAGCGCCACGGTCAGAAATTTCTCTTCGTACCGGTTACAACGCGGTGCAGCTCCTATCAGTGCGCTTGGTCACCGTCTAAGCGCCACGGTCAGAATTTCCCTCCGTGCATGTGTAAGGATACATATGACGTTTTTCATCGGCATTACACTCATTGATTGTTTCTATAAGAGACCATGTAAAATTTTGCACTAGGGTGGGTTTGCCTTTGCACTAGACAATTGCACATCTTAAGGGTCCTCTGAAATGGATCGGTCACGCCATCTATGGCCGTTTTGGAACTTCCAAACCGGATTTACTTTTACAAACTACGGCCTCAATTTTAATATTACAACGATGAAATGCATATGTTATTACAGTAAAATGTTTATATATTGTGGGGAAACTTCGTTTGAGAGCGTAGAATTTTTTTTCGCGTCAGAATAAAATGTTGAAAGTTGACCTTTTTTATAGGCATTTCGGAGTATTCATTTAAGCATTAATTACATCGTTTATATTGCACTAACCCCAGAAAATGAAGTTTCCCCACAATCTTGATGGCAAGACGAATTTTTTAAACCCTTGCTTATACATTTCATCCCGATTTCGAGCCGTAGTTTGTAAAAGAGCAAGCGAGGTGAGAGCCGGCTATAATGGCGGCCTCCTTGGCTGTCAAGTCTCAGAAACTGTGACTGGTCTACCGCGCGAATATCGAACATCAGGCGCTGAGGATGATTTACATTTTTACAAATTACGTTTGCAATTCCAGGATTATCAAAATTTTGTACAGTCATTTATGAAGATTAATAGTTGCGAATAGTGGGGAAACTCAATTTGAGAATACAATTTTTTTTTCAACATAAAAATAACGTGTATCTCTGATGTCTCTTTAGTAAACAAATGCAATTCTGATACTGCAGTAGTACGAGAGAATGAACTTTCCCCATAATCCTTATATTAAGCCCTTTCTTTCAAGCCCTCATTTATTATTTTTCATCCCAATCTCCAGTCGTATTTTGTAAAAGTCGTAACGAGTTAGACGACACCAAAGCCTGCTGTAATGGCGGCCGTCTGGTAGGGAGGTCGCGCAAGGGTACCGAGCGCTAGCAGTCAGTCCCGCGACAATCAAACCTCGCGCGCTGACAATGATTTACACTTTTACAAATTAGGTTTGCAATTATAGGGATATAATAATTTCATGCAGTCAATTATGATGATTAATACTTGAGAATTTTGGGGAAATTTTGTCGGAGGGTGTAACATTTTTTTCATTGTCAAAATAAAACGTTGAAAATTGAACATGCTTGTTACGGATTTCAGACGACTCTTTCAATAATCAAATACAATTTTGATGTTGAACTGATCCGGGAAAACGAAGTTTCCCCATAATCTTAAAGTAAGCCCTTTCTTTCAAGACCTCATTTATTATTTTTTATGCAAATCTCGTGCCGTATTTTGTAAAAGTCGTGACGAGTTAGTTGACGCCTTCGACGCCAAAGCCTGCAGTAATGGCGGCCGTCTCCTGACGGGTCGCGCAGGGGGACAGAGCGCAAGCAGTCACCCCCGCGACAATCAAACCTCGCGCGCTGACAATGACTTACACTTTTACAAATTAGATTTGCAATTATAGGGGTATGATACTTTCATGCAGTGAATTATGAAGATTAATACTTGCGAATTTTGGGGAAATTTAGTCGGTGGGTGTAACATTTTTTTCATTATCTAAATAAAACATTGAAAATTGAAGATGCTTGTTACGGATCTTAGACGACACTTTCAATAATCAAATACAGTTTTGATGTTGGACTGATCCGGGAAAACGAAGTTTCCCCACAATCCTGACAGTAAGCCCTTTCTTTTAAGCCCTTATTTATTATTTTTTATGCAAATCTCGTGCCGTATTTTGTAAAAGTCGTGACGAGTTAGTCGACGCCAAAGCCTGCAGTAGTTGCGGACGTCTCCTGAGGGGTCACGCAGGGGGCAGAGCGCTAGCAGTCAGCCCCGCGAAAATTGAAATTCATGCACTGACAACGATTTACATATTTACAAATTGCGTTTGAAATTCTTGTAATGTAATATAATCTTTATTGAGGTTTACATGTTTTTATGGGCTTATACCCGTTACAATATTTACAAAAGTAGAATTTCTACTAGTACACGGCCTGATTTAAGTATGTGGTTATAATAATTTCCAGTATTTATGAAGATTAATAATTGTAAAAAGTGGCTAATTTTATTTTCGGTGTCTACAATTTATGGGTGCGAGTCAAAAACTGACAAATCAGAAAGCCGACAGAGAAAAAAAAGTACAGTCGGACAAGTTGTTTTTTCTGTTGTGTTGGCTTTTTGACTGTTCGCTTTTCGTCCGTCGGTTTTTGGACTGTCAGTTTTTTGACCTGCCGGCTTTTAGACTAGTCACTTTTTTGTCAGCGCTCAAAAAAGCGAAACTATTTGTATCATATGGACAATGATGTAACGATCAATTACATGCATTTTTAGGGAACAATAGTTTTAGTGCATTTTTCGACAACGTACTACCATACAAAAATGTCTGATTTTTTTCAGAGCTCAGAGGTATTTCATGTATAATGCATATGGGTGATTCTTCTGCAACCGGTCTTTGGAAGCAAAATAGTACTTTTCGATGAAAGCGGGTGAAAGTTTTCTCAACGAATGTGCGGGATGCGAACCGAGCCGAAGGCGAGGGTAGCTTGCACATTCTTTGAAGAAACATTTTCGCACATATGCCGAGCAATATTTTTACATATGTGCGTAAAGTGCAGTTGATAATTGTAAGATTACCACTTTACGCACACTGTAACAATAGTACTTTTCGCTACAAGTGCGTATGCGTATAGAACTTTAGACATACACACGTGTGCCGAAATACTGTTTTTGTTGCACGCCAAGCGTACCCCTGTAAGAAAAATATTTTTTTACATTTGTTTTTGCACTTTTGTCATGTAGTTTGTACCCAAATACTCCACTCTCAATCCCTAACATAGTAAAAAAAGTTACATTTGAAAGTACGTATTATTTTGCGATTAAGAATCTTGAAAGAGTTATATCATACGTTGCCTGTTCTTACGAAAAATTCTTTTATATGTAATTTATATAGGTTTTTTGACGAGCTTTCACGTAAAAACATCAATGAAATAAAATATCTATATTAATAATACGAAATCGAAGTTGTAAATATTTGTAAACGTTTTCTCAAAAAGTGCCGGGTTAAAATAAACTTAGAATTTCATTTAAAACTAAACTGTAGATTAAAATGTAAATTCTAGGTTTAATTATATTCAACATTCAATTTTATTTTGTTCAATTATTTGAAAGTGTTTAAAGTTTAACATTAACTTGATCAGTTAAAGCAAATAGAGCAATTTAAACACAAACAGAAAATTCTCGTTCCATATTTTTTTAACAAAACATTTACCGACAGTCTTTTCTTTAGTTTGAGGAATGTTAGGTAAATTTTTCAAAATCATAACATTTCTGTGGTTGTAGGTAAGGGCATTATCTACAAAATAAATAAAAAAATGTTTAGAATACGACCATTTCTAAAGGAGATACGCAACATTCAAAATGGGGAACAGAAGGCCCCCGAATTACACAGTTTCACATGGGATTCAGGGGACTTCATTTTTTAATATTCCGTTTAAACTCACTTTTCAGATGTAACATTTTCTAGTCCCAAAACTTTACTTCCATAGCGTGAAAGTTTATGAAAAATCCTCTTCTTAAAGAATTTTTAATTAATTTTTAACCAGGCACTTTTTGAGAAAAACGTTTACAAATATTTAAAACTTCGATTTCATATTCTTAATGTCGATATTTTATTTCATTGGTGTTTTTACGTGAATGTTCGTCAACAAAACTATGAAATTCACATATAAAAGAATTTTTTTCTGATTTTTCGTCAGAACAAGCAATGTATGATATAACTCTTTCGAGGTTCCGCAAAATAATACGTACTTTCAAAAGTAACTTTTTTTTCCTATGTTAGGGATTGAGAGTAGACTATTTGGGTATAAACTACATGATAAAAGTGCAAAAACAATGTAGAAAAATATTTTTCTTACAGGGGTATGCTTGGCGTGGAATACGTACATAGCATGTTGTGTAATTTCTTAAATGTCATTTTAATAATTTATTCCAAATTTTTTAAAATACAATTTTTGAAAGGAATTTTTAATTCTTGAAATATACATTTTAAATCAATTGAAGGTAATTGTTGCAACTTATTTAGACGAATATAACGTAAAAAGAAATTTAAACGTGTTTTCTTTACTTATATTTACACGAATCACTAATATCAGCTACAGAAATGATTAGATACATATATAGATAATAAGTTTTCTAAATTAGTACCAAAGAATAAACAATTTTTAAAAGTTAGAAAAATATCTCCAAAATGTTTTTACTTCTTCTTTATCAGCAAAAAAAACCCAAAATAATCGGTAATAATACTTTTTACCGCTACAAAATGCTGACCTATATTATGCAAAAGGATTTGTCACTATAATGCAATTATTCTATTTCCAGTACTTTAAATGTTATAACTAATCAATCTAATTTTTATTAAATTTGTACATAACGTTTACAAAGAATTAATTCAATAACACTTTATAAAGTTTCGATAAAGTTTTTATATGAATCCACAAATTTTATACAATTTTGAAAAAATTCTCCAGATAAGTAATACATTTGTTAAAATTCGTATAAAATTTGTTGGTCCGCATCAAAACATTATATAAACTTTATAAAATGTTTATTCAATCATTTCTTTACAAACGAAATTACATTTGTACTTGGGAATGAATAAATCTCAATATCTAAAATAAGAAAATATTGCCACAATGTTGCTTCTTCTCTAGCCGCAAAAAATCAAATTAATATGCGCTGATATACAAAATTATTTGTAATTAAAGCATTTACACGTATCGATAAAAACGAGCGAATATGACAGAAATGTCAAACGCGATCGACCGTCCACTGGGGATGGGCGATATTGTATCGATACTTTAAGGCGAAAATATCGATATTTCGCGATCCGATATTTTGATGTATCGATACTCACATCCATGTATCGGCCGTCCCTAGGACAGTACATTTCACGCCATTGGTCGATTCATATAAGGTACATGGGTAAGGCTCGCTTCTCATTGGCTGATGGCTATACATGGGTTTCCCTATGGCCCGCCTTGAGTTAATCACCCGGTATGTCCCTTATATACAAAATTCATTAAAAGGTTTGCGATTTTTTTGAAAACGGTCTGAAACGTTTGCGATTCGTTTGCGAATTGTGAAAATATAGCAATCTCCCGAATATCATAATAAATAATGAGAAAATAAACGAATTATCGAAAGTTACTACATCCAGCCCGCCTCGATATACAAAATCCTTTAAAAGGTTTGCGATTTTTTTGAAATTGGTCTCAAACGTTTGCGATTCGTTTGCGAATTGAGAAAATATAACAATCTCCCGAATATCATAATAAATAATGCGAAAATAAACGAATTATCGAAAGTTACTAGATCCAGCCCGCCTCGATATACAAAATCCTTTAAAAGGTTTGCGATTTTTTTGAAAACGGTCTCAAACGTTCGCGATTCGTTTGCGAATTGAGAAAATACAACAATCTCCCGAATATCATAATAAATAATGCGAAAATAAACGAATTATCGAAAGTTACTAGATCCAGCCCGCCTCGATATACAAAATCCTTTAAAAGGTTTGCGATTTTTTTGAAAACGGTCTCAAACGTTTGCGATTCGTTTGCGAATTGAGAAAATACAACAATCTCCCGAATATCATAATAAATAATGCGAAAATAAACGAATTATCGAAAGTTACTAGATCCAGCCCGCCTCGATATAACAAATCCTTTAAAAGGTTTGCGATTTTTTTGAAATTGGTCTCAAACGTTTGCGATTCGTTTGCCAATTGAGAAAATATAGCAATCTCCCGAATATCATAATAAATAATGCGAAAATAAATGAATTATCGAAAGTTACTAGATCCAGCCCGCCTCGATATACCAAATCCTTTAAAAGGTTTGCGATTTTTTGAAATTGGTCTCAAACGTTTGCGATTCGTTTGCGAATTGAGAAAATATAACAATCTCCCGAATATCATAATAAATAATGCGAAAATAAACGAATTATCGAAAGTTACTAGATCCAGCCCGCCTCGATATACCAAATCCTTTAAAAGGTTTGCGATTTTTTTGAAATTGGTCTCAAATGTTTGCGATTCGTTTGCGAATTGTGAAAATATAGCAATCTCCCGAATATCATAATAAATAATGCGAAAATAAACGAATTATCGAAAGTTACTCGACGTGGCCGGCTAACTTCACGTTCGCTTCAAAATCCCTTAAAAGGTTTCCGATTTTTTTGCAATCGGTCTCAAACGTTTGCGATTCGTTTGCAAATGATGGCGATTACCAATTTTTCGTTTGCGACTTTGTCGTTTTTAAGTTATTTTCGGAAAACGATACATATAGTTCTCTCATTTTCCCTCATTTTGTTTGAGATGGGATACACTCGAGGCGCTACTTTACAGAGTATTCAAAATAGGCTCGCAGGCAACTGCGATCTCCCTTTTTTGCCTTTTTTGTCCAGTTCTTTTGTTCTAGATTATTCCGGTGTTCCTTCGTCCCAGGAAATGCACTGACTACCGCAGTTCTCTTTGAAATTTATTGGATTGAGGCACTTTTCAAGAGACATTTATCAAGTTATTGAAATAATCAGGACATATTTGGTAATTACCTCTGTGCTTGGATAAATAATAGTGGGTGTATGATCGGATGAATGCAAATATAATATTTAGTTTATAGTGTTATAAATTACGAATGTGTGTGTGTGTGTGCAAGCGAATCTCAGCTTTTTTAAGATATTTTATTTATCTTAAAAAAAGTTTTTAAATTATTAAAATTAAATAATAAACTAAAAATAAGAAAAAAGTGAAAAATACAATTTTTTTTTCAAATCTCTTATCATACATTTTCGGAAGCGGTATTTAAGTGTACGTACGTTTGCTCTTAATGTCCAAAATCACTCTTGCTGTATGCTTATTGTACTCTTATTGTACACTTCGGGAAGTGGCATTTAAGTGTAGTACTTTTCCTGTACTCTTATCGTAATGTACACGAAGCGTACGTACTCTTCATGTAGCGTAGAATTGTGCTAGAAATTAAGTCTATATGAAATCGTGAGGGAGCAACAATTTGTTTAAACAATATTGCATAATTTTGTAAATGCAATAACAAGAAACTGTTGTGCAATAAACATAAATAATAATAGATATTGTATAGTTGATATAAACATAATAAATAATAGATATTCTTTAAACAAATTGTTGCTCCCTCACGATTTCATATAAACTTTATTTCTAGCACAATTCTACGCTACTGTGAATTTTTTTGAGTCGATTTGGAATTTCTGGGCAATACTTATATCGTTTTTAAGGTTTATTATGCAATAAACAATAGATATTGTTTAAATGAATTGTTGCTCCTTTAAGGTATATACGAATATTACTTCTATATGTACCATGTGCTTGTGGTGCTTTTGCATTTGTCCAAGTCCCTTAGCAATGTTTATTTGTTAAAAGAAAATATTGTATATTCTGAGGCCCCCGAGTGCGCCCTTCCGCTATTCGTACCTGGCTCGCAGCGTTTACCCTGCTAGATTACACTGGTAGCTTCAGCGTCATGTTGGTGAAAAGGTTTTTAAAATGTACTCTATGAAACAATTTTTTATTACTATATTGCCTATTTTGTAACGTTCTTTTTAACATTTATTTGTGTACATATTTTATTTATGTTCGGTACAAACATAATGTAACAATCATCGTCAAATATATTATACAAATTCAATAATTTTCTAAAATTATGTATCACACAATTTTGCAATTTTTTTTTTTTATTTGACTTTTTGTACCTCTTATTTATGCCATTTCCTTCTTTAAATATTCGCGCATTCTTATTGTTATATAAAATTGTATAATGTACAGTAACATTTATACAGCCTCATTTACAAATTCACCTAAAATATGATCGAACGCGTTATTAAAAGTACAATACTTTCTGAAAACAACTTCAATGCTCATTATTAAATGAAACATTCGATGGTTGGGATGAATTAGTTCATTATGTGGATTAATGAACTTTTCGTAGCTGTGGCATGTTACCATGTTACCATGTAAACGCCGTATGATCATAGGGTGTAACTGACATAACGCCTCTTGCAGAATATATCTGGGTGATTCTCCACAGATACGTCAAATCCACCTTTTGATGTGACAGAAAATAAAAATGCATATTTTTAAAATGTGACTCGGATATTTTTTTGGTTATATGTAATACAACAATATCCCAAAGTAGCCCAGCTGTTCATAAATTAGTATCTGAAAAATTGTTCGATAAAAAATATACCGATCCAGGGGAATTACTTTCATTACTCGGGAATTATTTCTGTCAATTACATTCACTTAGTATATTACTTTCTAATAATATGGATGCCAAACAAAGGTTTAAAACTATCTAACAACCAGTTATTTTATAATAAGCAGGTACATATGGTTTAAAAAAATCTAATTAAAGCCATTATAAAAAAAAAGTAACACAATGAAAATTTCCATATTTCAGAAAGCTTGCTTTATAATAACGCTCATCATTTATTTGACATTACATACACTTAACATAGGATAAATAGTAACAAAATTAAATTAAGTAACACACTCGATGAAATCTTTGTTTTTTAGATACTTTTGATTCAGGTTCTTTTTTTCCTTTTAACCGAGTTTTTCTTAGCAGTCAAAGCTGGTTCAGGCTCTCCTTTAATGACGCTGAAGCTAGCAGCAGATTCGCAGCAGCGGATTCGAAAAAACTATGGTTTTCAGCCATTAAAATTACGAAAAACAGATTATTTGTTTAAAATTTGTCTAAAAATGTTTAAATGGAAGTAATTTTTAATAAGAAATTATCCATTTTCACAGTTTTCTTGAATCCGTTGCTGCGAATCTGCTGCTAGTTTCAGCGTCATTTTCTTTTAACAGTCATTTGAGATTTTCTTTTGTCAGTGATAGCTAATTTCAAAATACCTTTTCGTTTGTATTTTTGTTTAAATCGTGTGTTTCTTGTGATCCTATGTGGTAGTGCTTGCATTTTTCGGATAGGTTGCAAGAGCAATAGCTGAGTTGATTAAAATTTACGCGATCGGGCTGAGATCGTACCCACGTCCATTGATGTACCTTCATGGTACCTTTAAAAGCGATTAATTTTTCTAGTGGTGATTGCAGTGATAATTGTATGCCAAACGTCAATTTTACACTCTTTCAACGTATGCACTAAATTTTTCAAATTATGAACATCTTTGCCTTTAGCCACCACACTATCCCCCGTTCTTTTGAGAACAGCCCCCACACTATCAGGAGCATTTTTTGCATGCCCGCTTTCAGCATTTCGCATCATTATACGGTATTATACATGTGGGAATATGTAACTCTGCGTATGACTTTGTCTTTGCTTACAAATAAACGGGACAATGTGTTTACTAGAAAATTCTTCATTATTATATTATATAAATATCTATTCTATGCTTGGTTTACACTGCATGTAGTGATAATTTGGATAAAATGTATTATACTAAGTGAAAATAGGTAATTTAACACTTTATGACAAAATTCACGAATAAGATTCATGTCTTTATAATTTAAATAGAAATTTAAAAAAAAAGGCAGGGGAATTACTATGCCAGGGGAGATTGCTTCATATTTTGAATATAATTTCTATGAAGTAAACATTTTCTAACATTAACTGCTATATATGTTTTTGTAGTACTATATTATCTCTTTCTTAAACGTGTATTATATTTTTAAATATACGCTAATATTTATCGGGGCAGTTCAATATTTAGAGCCAGGGGAATTACTATAGAAAAGGTAACTTAGCTTTGATGATTAAAATGATGTTTATACGTAGAGAAAAATGTATCGGGTGATCAACAAAGCAATGTTTTGGCAACATAAACATAAAATAACAATATTTCTACATAATACAAATAGTTTTTATTTTGATAAAATTAAAATACAGCACTTTCTATTGTCATCGCTTTTTATTGATGAAAAAATGCCTATATTTTGAGTAGTAATTGGATGTCAATGTAAATTTTGTTGTATAACTTGTCAATTGGAATGTATTTAGGGATGTTAAAAGATATTTTTAGGCATGTAAAATTACAAATGTAAAATTTATTCATTTTGTACCTCTATAACGATAAGAGAAAGAATTTACATATGATTACAACCAGGGGAGATTACTTTTTTCACCTTCCAAAGCTTCCTACGGGACATACGGGCAATTGTACAGAACTTTTCATTTTAGTGTCGCCATCGTTTTTCTCGAACTGAAATAATTTTTCATTACGTATAAGGCTGCAATCAGATAAAAACGTACTCGAACAACACATTTAAATATATTTTCATGCTGAAATGTCTGCATTTCATAATAAATTTTAAAAAATTATGTGGAAAAATTAAGAAAACATCTCAAGTTTACGTGTCGCCGACTATTTTTGAAAAAGACTTTTTAT
This sequence comes from Trichopria drosophilae, assembly GCA_030407085.1. Lineage (NCBI taxonomy): Eukaryota > Metazoa > Arthropoda > Insecta > Hymenoptera > Diapriidae > Trichopria > Trichopria drosophilae. Next base: position 65,778,170 of record CM059584.1, on the reverse strand, counting down.
TCTTCTGATCTATGTACTGCGTGAAAACAAATGCACCGAATATTTTTACTATCAAAAAACAATACTCTATAAGATATTACAAGTTCTAGATCCATACCAAAGGTTTGCACGGTGTGCCACCATCTTGAAGTTATGTCGCCAATTTATTGTCAAACACTATTTTTATTACTTTTTTCACTTTTTTGGCCCCGAACAATACTCTTAACGTCAAACAGCCTATAGTATTAGAAAGTATTTATAAAAACAAAGAAAATCAGCGGTCAGAAAAGTGTGTGCCCTAAAAAATGTTGAAAAGGCAGCATCTGCAAAATGAAGAAAATTCGCGTAATTCGTAAAAAAAATGTTATATTTTTAGCGGCACAGTTTCGCAGTTATTTATCATGTTTTAAGACAGATTGTAAATGGTTTTTTACACGACATCTTATCACAAAAATGATTGTTCATGTGGGTAGCATATGTAATACTTACTACAAAACAGTCAAAAATAACTAGAGAAATGTATTGTTAAAATGAATAGTTCTAAAATTATTACAAATAACGATATATTGTGTTTTTTTGGACGCTGACCGTAAATAGCAGTTTATCATTGATGTATGATCATCTCATTAAAGTTTGTTCCCTCTGGAATGTGATATTTAGCAGAAGGAAAATATTTTGAGCATGTCGAGATAATGAAGTTTTTCGTGTTGATTTACCTTGCATTCATTTGCATTTAACACCTAGTTGTTGCGAAATTGCTGCAGAAAAAAATACCGCAAACCTAAGTAAAAAGAAGAAGACTAGAAGAAAAAAATGTAATTGAAAAATCTACATCTGTTGCTCAAGAAATGTCAAACAAAACAAAGACTGACAAAATAAATAACAATTTTTTTTTACTTAACCATCAAATGACCTTGATCCCGACCTTATAAAGATTGGCCTCAAACACATATGCATGAATTTTTTCAGATTTTTCCGATGGTTTTTTCTCCACTTGACCTTTAAATGACCTTGAATCTGACGTTTTGGAGGTTAACCCACCTTCTCATGGTCATCACCGACCGCGTACCAGTACCTATGCGCTTCCGGCATTCTCGCGTAGATCAAATGTTGACCTAATGCATTATCTACAATTTTCTATTTTTATAGTAGCTCCAAAATTTCTTTATAAACCCCCGAACCTCCACCAAAACTGAATCACGCGCATAGAACCACACCTTGGTATATCATCTCTATCAACAGAAAAAAATTGCTGTGCCTTCAAATAAAATTTGTCGTTTTTTTTACTAGAAAATGAAAACTTCTGTAGAATGGCCTATATGCCAATTTGTTATTTTTATGGTATCCCTAAGGCACCCCCTGAACCTCCTCCAAAAATGAATTACGCGCATAGAACTTAATTTTGGCATCTCATCACTATCATCAGAAAAAAATTTAAAGCTGTGCCTTGAAAAAAAAATTTACGTTTAATTTCAGTCTAAAGTGAAAAGTTCTGTAGAATTGCCCATATATTGAAAATAACGATTAAAGTGTCAATGGATCTTAAAACTACATCCTGAAAGTATACGAACAAATTTTTTTATAATTTTTTGTCCTCGCACATTGTGAGTGTATTGAACGATTACATGATTTGACGTATTTGTGGAGAATCACCCATCTTAACTACTTCCAAGTGGTAACCGTGACGGCACACGGTCCAAGCAGGCAGTCCGACAGGGCTGATCTGAACTTAGATTTTAAAGAATCAAAATGGCGAATCCAAGATGTCGACTAAAATTTTAAAAATTGCGTGGATTCTCCAGCAAACCTAGAATTATTGGGAAGCAATCAAACTGATTCATTTAATTGAACATGAATCCTATTTTTGTGAATTCTTCTTTAAACTTAATTATTTTTGTTAGGAATGTATTATTGCAAAGCCGGAATGTGTTGTAATCTTTTTAATAATAAAACGTTTTTATCAAATAACTAAATGTAGCTACGAAATAACTATGCAAAAATTATAATAATAAATTCCCTATAGGGATATAAAACTGTATATTTATGACGCTATTATCTATAAAATAAATTTAGTTCTACAATATGATAAAAAATGTACGTCTTGCAATAAATTGATACATAACAGTATATCTCGATGCCTTTTACCCTCAGAACCTTGAAGGAATTTATCTTAAAGCCATCGGTTAAAATTATCATGCTCAAAAAGATGACGGACTTGTAACTTTTTGAAACGGCACTAATATTGCAAAAACGTGTGCACGCTGCGTAAAATCGTTTAAAAAATAATTAATACGTCGAAATTGCATATTCTATTTAATCGGGCGTATACCTGGTACTATTATGAAAATCATAAAACCATTTTTGTTCCGGCGACGGACTTGTAACGTTTTGAAACGGCACTAATATCGAAAAAACATGCTGACTTGCGTAAAATCGCTTAAAAAATAATTAGGACGTCGAAATTGCATATTCTTAAAATATAAAAACATGAGAGATGAAATTCTTAATGAAATTTACTAATACCACTTATATATTTTTATGTTTCAGGTGCAGTCATGGAAAACGTGCGTATTAATTCACATTGATATAAGTTATTAATTTGTAAGATATATATGTAAATGAATGTTATTTTTTAGACGATTACCAATAACATGGCAGCCGTCCATATTGCAGAGGTACACTTCTGAAATATTATTTTTAATGAAATATAATATTGGAGAGCAATATTTTATGTTTTAACGATTATACACATTTATACGCGACCCAAAATTAATAATTAATTTCAATTTACAGACGCCGGAGGTGCAGCGCCTGAAGGCTGAAATTGCTGCATTAAAGGCAGCCAATACTGAGCTGCTTGCTGAGGTAATTGATATAAACTTCGCTATTCTTATGCATTATTAATATACATTGTCTCATTAATTTTACAGAACAGGCAGCTCAGAATACAAATCACGGCGATCCAAAATGTAAGTTATGAAATTTCTGTTAATTATAGATTTAATCATTCATTACTTATTAATATTTATTTGTGTTACAGAATAGCCTAGCAGTCGTGCCGGAGTATGCCCCCGAGCCATCTGTAAGTATTTCAGATTTGCGTATTTACAAAATTTGTATTAATAAATTACTATTATATGTATTAATATTATATTATTATAATTAATAAATTATATGATAAATGTGTTTTAGAATGCTTGGAAGGAGATGGCGTTTATGCTGGCCGTCCATCGTGGCCGGAGCCGACCCCAGAGAAGTAGGCCTTACCGGCAATATGCACATCCACGCTCATATTATTTTTAAATCTAATAAATAAATAAAAAATATATATATACAGGGTGAGTCTGGTAGAAGTGAACATAGGGCAACCCATGTTAAGGCTACGCGCCTCGTGATTGGTCGATTCCGGTGGAACTTGTTCACGAGGCGCGTAGCCTTAACATGGGTTTCCTTATGTTCACTTCTACCAGACTCACCCTGTATATACAGGGTGGCCGATTTATCTGAAGACATCGAAATATCTCGAGAACTATGCACAGAATCAAAAAAGTTGTCGGATGAAAGTTGTTCGACACGAAGGGGGGCATCCAGTAATAATTAAATTTACCCCCTCCCCCATCCCCTGTAGGTGGAGTGGGGGCAAAAACAATAAAACTTAAATAGGAACCCCCATTTTTTATTGCAGATTTGGATTCTCCGGAAAAAAGTACACCAATTTGACCTATGAGCTATTGCATTTTGGTTCACAGGTGGCGCTGTAATCGATAAAAATCCAAATTTATCTGAAGACATTGAAATACCTCGAGAACTATGCACAGAATCAAAAAAGTTGTCGGATGAAAGTTGTTCGACACGAAGGGGGGCATCCAGGGGGCAAATAGGGACAATTTGATCCCTTTATGAAAATTTAATATTAAAAATTCTAATATTAGAATTTTTAATATTAGAATTTAGTAATATCAATTGCGAAAATTGTTATTCTGAATATGAAATTTTAATAATGTCCATTCGGAAAATTAAGATTATGAATAATTGATATTCTTCATATTAAAAATCAAAACTGATTACATAAAAATTGTGCATACAATATGGAAGCAATTTTATAAATAAGTTTTCTACCTTCAATAAAATTACATTTTAGGTTCGTTAATCAAAAAAGTTGTCGGATGAAAGTTGTTCGACACGAAGGGGGGCATCCAGTAATAATGAAATTTACCCCCTCCCCCATCCCCTGGGGGTGGAGTGGGGGCAAAAACAATAAAACTTAAATAGGAACCCCCAGTTTTTACTGCAGATTTGGATTCTCCCATATTGACAATTTTCGCCCGCGTAGCGGATATGGAATACGGTCATTCTAACAAAGCCGAGAAAAAATACATTTAGCGTTACCCAGGAACAACGACGTGGACGTAGTATTTTTCTGTTCCCTTTGGGGTGCTTGTTTTACGTGAGTCCCCTCTTGCCTCTCACTGTCTCACTGTTCACTTACTTGAGTAAGTGTTCGAAATGTTGACCTTCCACTTCAATGCATTTATTTATTCTTTCTTCAAATGACTTTATACATGATAGAATCATATCTGCAGAAATTTCTGCGCAAGCAGTTCTTATGCGTTCCAATATGTTTTCAGGAGTCGTTGGTACTTGTTCATAAACCTTACCTTTTAGGTAACCCCATAGGAAGAAATCCAGAGATGTTAGATCAGGTGACCTCGCAGGCCAATTAATGGGGCCACCTCTACCAATCCACCTACCATTGTAATCACGGTCTAGTATTTCCCTTGCTACTCTTGAAAAATGTGCTGGGCAACCATCATGCTGAAACCACATTGTCCGTCGGACGTCCATAGCAACATCCTCAAGTAGTAATGGTACTTCTTGTTCTAGGAAATCTCGATATTTTGTTCCATTCAAATTACCTTCAATGAAATAAGGACCAATGAGTTTATTTCCTATGATTCCACACCAAACGTTCACCGACCAAGGACGTTGATGATTAACTTGTCGTAACCAATGGGGATTTTCTACGCTCCAATAATGCATATTATGCCTATTGACGCCACCATGGTTCGTGAATGTAGATTCATCTGAAAATAATACATTAGCAAAGAAATTGTGGTTCGTTTGCATTTTTTGAAATGCCCATTCACAAAACACCACGCGGTTATGAAAATCATCGCCATCTAGTTCCTGGTGCAGTGAAATGTGATATGGGTGAAACTTATGACGATGCAATATTCTTTGAATACTGTCTCTGGAAATGCCGGAATCGCGATGTAATTGTCGTGTGCTTACATGTGGATTTTGGTGAATAGCTGCTAGTACAGCTACTTCGTTAGCTTCTCCTGTAACTGTTAATCTTCGCTTCCTTTTTTTCATTTGTACGCTGCCATCAGAGTGAAAGGCATTCACAACTTTGTAAAAAAAAGAACGCGTGTGAGCATTATCTGGAAAACGCTCAGCATACAACGCAACAGCATCGTCAATATTCCTCTTACATTCACCATAAATAAGAATCATTTCGATTTTTTCGGGAACTGTAGCAGGATTCATTTTTAACTTGCAATTCGATTTAAGCAATGAAGGGTAGACAAAAAATAGTCACGTAAACGGAAAGTTGTTATTCTAAAAGCAAAGTGACCTCCGACCGAATTACTACCAATACAATGGACTTCAAAAACAGTCTTACACTGAGAGACCGTGAATACTAAATTTTAATATGGGGATTAGAAAGTCGCGATATCCATTTATTTCCCTTCAGGAAAGTAGAGAAAAATGTAGGTGAACTGGTTACGTGTGACTCAACTTATGTATAACATGATATGCTACTTTATTTTCGAGTTATGTCGCCCTCTAGCGTTATGTAACAGAACCGGCGCCGAAATGCAAGCGATGTACATGTATGAAACCACGTGAGTTCTCTCGGGGTCCGGTAGATGGCGACGAAATCCCCAAATGAAGTAAGAGTTCCGTTTTGTTTAATAGAAGCTGGTTTGACCGTCAATGCTCAGCTTATTTGTTCTCATTTCGGAAAAAACATACAGAGAGAGAATGAATGAGCTGAGTGAAGGGACGCGTTTTTTAATGGATTGTGTGATGTCCTCTTTTTGTTTATTAAATAATAAATTTAAAACCTAAAATGTAATTTTATTGAAGGTAGAAAACTTATTTATAAAATTGCTTCCATATTGTATGCACAATTTTTATGTAATCAGTTTTGATTTTTAATATGAAGAATATCAATTATTCATAATCTTAATTTTTCGAATGGACATTATTAAAATTTCATATTCAGAATCACAATTTTCGCAATTGATATTACTAAATTCTAATATTAAAAATTCTAATATTAGAATTTTTAATATTAAATTTTCATAAAGGGATCAAATTGTCCCTATTTGCCCCCTGGATGCCCCCCTTCGTGTCGAACAACTTTCATCCGACAACTTTTTTGATTCTGTGCATAGTTCTCGAGGTATTTCAATGTCTTCGGATAAATTTGGATTTTTATCGATTACAGCGCCACCTGTGAACCAAAATGCAATAGCTCCTAGATCAAATTCGTGTACTTTTTTCCGGAGAATCCAAATCTGCAATAAAAAATGGGGGTTCCTATTTAAGTTTTATTGTTTTTGCCCCCACTCCACCTCCAGGGGATGGGGGAGGGGGTAAATTTAATTATCACTGGATGCCCCCCTTCGTGTCGAACAACTTTCATCCGACAACTTTTTTGATTCTGTGCATAGTTCTCGAGATATTTCGATGTCTTCAGATAAATCGGCCACCCTGTATACACGTGTATAATTTTATAACATTGTTTAGTTCATCTTAAATTTATCGCATGTTCCGATATTCCAATACCCAGTTGTCTCTTTGTCTGTCCCACATAAATGTGTTTTTCCTTTTTTTTTTAAACTGCAACTGGCTCGCAACTTTGGTTTGCAATCTTTTTTTTAGTTTTTATTTTAATCTTTAAAATAGTTAATGAAAAACGTACTAAGTATTTCCTTCCATTATTGTCATTATTGCTGTCTCACTGAAATAAATTTATTTTCAATATAGCTTGTTTACTACGTGAGATTGTGAACAAATGAAATTTATAGAACTTTTTTTCCTCCAAATAACTTGTTCGTTTCACAGGCTCATGGCTTTTCTTTTTGTAGTAGTAACTTTGTTCCGAGTGCCTGCAATGTTAACTAAAATTTTTTTTTACCAACCTGGGGTCGGATCATAAAAATTCCCAACACTTGACTGTTGATTACCAAATGTTTCCGTTTCATACATTCGACGAAAAACGTATGACAGCAATAATGACAATAATGGCAGGAAATACATAGCACGTTTTTCATTAACTATTTTAAAGATTAAAATAAAAACTAAAAAAAGATTGCAAACCAAAGTTGCGAGCCAGTTACAGAGTTTCATACATTCGACGAAAAACGGAAACATTTGGTAATCAACAGTCAAGAGTCAAGTGTTGGGAATTATTATGATCCGAACCCTGGTGTAGCCTGTAAACTACTACCCAGAGTTTTTAAAAGCCACGTGATTTTTTCTCAGATTAGATTTTTTTATAATTTATTAAATTTGATAATTATTTGTACCCTTTAATATAAATTCTTTTGTTTTTGTTTTAATCTAATCTTGTACTCGACATTTTGAAAATTGATGGCAATTCTTTTCGGCAAGCGGTAATTTAGCAAATTGTTTTAAGGTGCCCAAAGCTCGCGCCATGCGGGCACCCCCGATGGTCTGGGCACCACCCCTCCTACTTTTCAGGAGGGGTGATGGGTGGCTATCCCACCTGTCAGCCCGTCGATAAGATGGCTCACCGGCGGGCTGCCCATCCACCCCCATGGTTGCACGCCCATGAAGGCGGATGGGGTAAGTTGTGATCTACTTCCCAGCGAACACTGCCCCCGCGAAGCCTACCCAACTGCCCGGGCAAGGCCGCCGACCTTGGCTCTGCCAAAAGAGACAAAGACAAGGACAGCGTAGCCTCGGGGCCCCGGGCTCCCGCGGTACCTTTCCCAGGGTAGGGGCCTGTCTTTTTGGCGCGTGCACGTCAAGGGCTCCAGGCGGCCCAATCGGCAAGCGGTAATGTAAGGAATTCGTATTTTGAATGATGTTTTAGATTACTTGTATTTCGAATTCCTTTATTTCCTTATTTTAGGGGGTTTTTCAATTGCCGGTCATTCTATTTATCAGCAATTACTTTAGATCCAGCCTTTTATTAATAAAAAAACTACTTTTATAAAATGTATTATATATTAACAATTTATAACAATATAGGTATAATCTGATCACATGTATAATCTCGCCTATGTAACTAGCGGAAGAAGAATTTGGTATTCAACTTTGCACATAAACACAATTCAACTGCAGTTGTCTGAATCTTAAGTGAATGTGACCAAACACTTTTTCATATATACTAAAATTGTAAAATATTAAAAATTTGAAGTTGAAATTATATTGTTATTTCAGAATGTTATTAGTATCAGAGAATAAGAAATGTATTCCAGTTTCATGAACTACCCTAAGTCAAATTGAAAACCATAAAAATAGTTATAATTTTTTTGCAGGATGATATTGTACAATTAATGAATTTAAATTTGGTGGGTTTTTCCTGCAACGCAATTGGTCGTGATTGCATCAATCAAACATTTCAACATGGTTGAAATATTTTCCAAGCGCAATCTGTCGTTTATTGGGCATATTGGAAAATCGCGTTAACCTATACGGTATGTACTAAAAGCTGACATAAATTTGTAATTTCTAATAAACGTGACGTTTTCATTACGGATTTTTCAATAGAATACATTTTAATAGTCATAAACGAACGAAAATAGTGCAATGAATAGGCGAAAAATATAACCATTACTTGGTACTGATCACCGGCCAATCATTGTACATTTCGATACCAGTTTTATTTTCCTCAAAAATGAATAATTTACTGCTTTTATGTTAAACACTATTTCAGCCATTTTAAACTTAAATGAATTTAGGATGTTGTTATATGCATATGAAGCTGTTTTATTTTTTTCTATATCTTTACAAAAAAAAATCTCGTAAGAGGCAAATCACTGTATCGACTACCCTAATATGTCGTTTCATAATACTAGATCGACGGGATCTGGTAACTTTTCTTAGCTCGTTTACTTTGGCACTATTACATTGTCAAAATTCAGAATAAAGAATAATTTATTATTTTCGATTTTCGCAATAACATTGATAAAGCACTTTTGATTCATAATTTGTAAACACTTATTCACGTAGTAATCGCCATTTTGATAGCGTAAATGCAAAGTTAGCTCGGCCTACGTTTTTCGCAAATATCTTGGAAATGATAAATTATGAAACGAAAAGTCTATGATCGCGAACATTCGCAAACGTTTCACGCTATATATTTTCGATCGATTTCGTTAAAATGGCGGGCTAACTTCACGAAAGTAGATTTTTGTTTTCCTATTGATTTTGGAACCAATAATTTACAAAATATCACGTTTAAGGGCCCTCGAGCACATATCTATAGTCACTTTTATATATATAGTAAACGAGGAATTCGCCCGTCTCCTTTGCGACGAACTTGTGAAAAAACGACGCTGAAAAAATTACATGACATTCTTTGAAATGTCCTTTGCGCGGGGAAGCGAGCTTAGATGCATCCGTAAGCAAGAACATTAAAAAAAAAATTCAAAATTTACCTTTCCACGAGCTGACAGGTACATATATGTCATCTACGATATTTAACCTCATAGTCGTGGCGAGCGTATGCAAAAACGCTGACATTTGTAACCTCTTATGTTAAATCTATAACTGCAAAGTATAGTGTGTGTTTATGCATAATTTAATATGCGTTAATAATAATGAAGCCAAAGAGGAAGCCTGTTAATCGGCGTAAAATTTATTGGTCTGGGTATAAACCGCATTCACGGAAAAAAGTTTATAAAGCAAAGTAATTTATTATAACGTAAATCTAACCTTTTCATCTATTTGTGCTCGATATTATTTTTTATACTTTACAAAATAAATTGTATTTCGAGTTTATTATTAAAAAATTTGTTTTTACATGTTATAATATATAATTCTACTTCTTTTTGCATTACATAGGCGAAAACGGTTACTTGAAAAAAGAAAAATTAGCGGCCTTTCGAGTAGTCCGGTAAATGGTGTTGCGAATTCTTTCGAAGATAAAGATAAACCGATAAATGAGCTTTCAGACACCTTCGATAATGAATATAAATCATATTTGTATGACAATGAAAATATACTTGAACAAATTTCACAAGACTTACGCTTCATTTGTGGCGATGAAGATACGGTAAATGTTGAAGTATCGAATACATCACTAACTGACGAAGAATTATTGTACATATTATCTTCGAATGTAATTGGACCAAACTGCATGTCTAATCGTCAGTTATTAAATATTTTACAATCGTCAGATGATGAAGAAAGAATCGAGTTTCCAGATAAAATATCTCCCTATGATTTTATAAAATTGAGCGACAAAACGTTAGATAATTGTAGTAGTATTTACTCTGAAAGAAGAAATATTGCGTGTATGTCATACGTTTTTAAAGAAATTCAGAATCAGTTTAGAAGACATACAAATAAAGCTAGTAATTCGTGTACATATGAAGATATGAATATAGTAGATTCTATTTCTTACGGGTTGCGGACGAAATTTATCATACAATGCGTCAAATGTAAATATTCTGCGAATGTCTGGAGTGAACCTGAAGCTAGCGAAATGAAAACATTAGATATAAACACTTGTGCTGTCGCTGGAACCTTGATAACAGGTAGTGGAATCACTAGTTTACAAGAATTTTTATCAATGTTAAATGTTACGTGTATGAGTGGTTCAACATACAGGCATCACCATGAAAAATTATTGCAAGCTTTTAAGCATTCAGCAGAAAATTCAATGAAAAAAGCAGGTGAAATAGAGACAGATATTGCGAGAAAAGAGGGTAAAATAAAAAATGGTATTCCAGTTATCAAGGTTATTGCTGACGGTACTTATTTAAGACGAACATTTTCTAACGGAAAATTCGATTCTAACTCAGGAATGGCAATTATAGTTGGGTATAAGACGCAACAAATTTTGTACATGGGTGTTAGAAATAAATATTGTTTTGTTTGCTCAAGGGCAGAGAAAAACAATGTTACGCCAAATAAACATACTTGTTATAAAAATTATGATAAAAGTTCATCGAGTATGGAGTCTGCAATAATTGCCGAGGGCTTCAACCGTAGTATCGAACAGCACAATATAATATACGAGTATTTGATTGCGGATGGCGATTCAAGTGTATATAGCCGTATTTTACAGGAAAACCCGTATGATAAATATAATGTTGTAGTGAAAAAAATAGAATGTACTAATCACCTATTGAGAAATTTATCTAATAATTTAAAAAATGTAGGAAAAGGCAGAAAGAAAATGTCAAAATGGCGGAAACTAATTGAACAAAATTTATTGCGTATAAGAACTGCTGTTGTTAAAGCAATAGAATACAGGGTAAATGAGAATGTTAGTGAAGAAGATAAAATTTCTAATTTACGAAGAGATATTTGCAATATACCCTTGCATGTGTTCGGTAGTCATGAAAAACGCGATCCATATATTTGCAGCGGTAAACTGAAAGATGGAGAAATTAATAACGTGATAGAGATGAAAAAAATGGTATTTTTTCTGAAATTGATGAAGCTATAAGCCGATTATCCTGCAATTGTAGTAGTTTATTACAACAATTAGATAACAACAAAGTTGAAAGTTGTAATAATGTTCTAGCTAAACTTACTGGAGGAAAGAGAGTAAATTAGGGTTTAAAAGGATCTTACGAAGCTAGAAGTAACATAGCCGTTGACCAATGCAATACTCAAACATCATTTTCTAATGTGGCAAATGTTTTAAATAAAGAACCTAATGATTTAGTAATAAGCTTAGAAAATAAAAGAAAAATTTCTAATAAAGCGTATAATATTCGACGTAAACTATCGAAAATATTTGATGAAAAAATTTATGAACCTGTTACAAAAAAAAAATGCATAAGCAGTGACAAATTTTATGGCAGTAATTGTCAAACCACCGATTTCGGCGAAACGGAATATTTGGCAAGAAAAAGTTATATTTTATCAAAATTGTATGAAGCACAAGGTAAAAGAAATCAAATAGAAATCGATACTCGAAAACAAGCTAATTGTGATGAGTGGCATATTTTTCGAAAAAACCTATTAACGTCTTCAAATTTTAAAAATGTTTGCGCAAGAAGAGAAACGACCTCATGTGCAGCATTAGTTAAACAAATGTTGTATCCTAGCGTTGCAAAAAGCCAGGCTATGCTTTACGGTGTAAGGTATGAGAAGAAAGCCAAAGATACGTGTAGTGCACTGTATAATAAAGAAGTTCGTGAATGTGGGTTGTTTATTGATAAAACAATACCGTATTTAGCCGCGACACCTGATGGTTTAATAGATGATGACGGTTTACTAGAAATAAAATGTCCTTATGTAGCTAAAACAAAAACACCAGAGGAAGCAATTACAGAGCAGTTAGGTTCATTGAAAGGTATAATGAATAATGATTCGACACATTTAAACAAAAAACATCAATAATTTTATCAAATACAAGGTCAATTACATATTGCTGACAAACAATATTGTGATCTTTTTATCTGGTCACCTTATGGATCAAAATTAATAACTGTAAATAGAGATGACACGTTTTGGACAAATAACATGGAAACTAAATTAAAAAGTTTTTATGAAGAGTGCATGCTTCCTGAAATTATCGATAGCAGAAATAAGAGATACATGCCTATACGAGATCCTGAAAGTATTTTAAACGCTCAGAAAGAGAAACAAATATTAAAGTCTAAACCAGTTTTGGAAAAAGTTAGAAAACCCAGAAATTTGAAAAGGAAACTAAGTCATAAAAGAAATGATGAGCCAAACTATGATAAAAAACCGCGTATAATTGATAAACTTACTTTAGTCGATACTAATAGATTCGATAACGGATTGTTTACTAACATAAATTATTATCTATGTAATCTCGATAAAACATTTACTGTAGCTCAATTCAACTGTAATGAAATTCAAGAATTAACAGGATATGAAATTCATTCTTTGTGGTCTTACGAATTTTCTACTTTGCGAGCTGATGCTTGGATTGACAGCTCGGTGATAGACAGTTTTATGATTGCAAATCGAAAAATAAATTGGAATAATGTAACATTTATACCAACTGCGACCACAAACTACATTTTAGGAGATCGACACGACTCTGATAAAAATAAAGCTTGGCACATGTATAATTTAAATTGGAACTTTTCTGGAAAAATATTTATGCCATACTGTAGAAATAATCATTGGTGTCTTGTAGTTTTAGATGTAGAATCAAGAAGTTTTATGCATTTTGATTCTATTGAAAGAGAAGAGAGTTCGAAAATTTGTATAGAAAATAGGGCATTTCAAGATTTTCTAATATTTCTTCCTGAATGTCGAGATTTTAAAATTAATCAATTATGTGACATACCTTGGATACATACTTCTTGTACCGAAGAATATCCTAAACAAAATGATAATGTAAATTGTGGAGTGTTTGTTATGTATTATATGAATTGTATTGCAACAGACGCACCGTTTTACGATTTCGATTCTAATGATTACCGAATATACGTTGCAGAAAATTTATTGTCTTTATCGAATTCGATGAAAGAAACTTGTATATATTGCATAAGTAATAATAGAAATGGTGATGTATTTATATGTAAAAAATGTCAAAGAATCGTAGATAAGCAATGTCTGATGCGCTCATTGAAAAAGAAAAAAACAGAAACATCTTTTTATAATGAAAATAAAGAAAACGAATATGCTATTCAAATAGTACAAAACATAGATAGTTCTAATTATATATGTTTTTTATGTAGCTCTAATGTTTCTGCGATCATGTGAAGAAAAAATAGCGCTGCAAAGGAATATAATGTTCATAGTTTGTAATAAATTATTTCATTGTTAATTATTGTAAAACGAGATAAAGTATAAAATATAAACTAAATAAAACGACATTTACGCGTGCTGATTCATTCTTACACAATAAGTAAAAGAATATTTGATTAAAGTTCATATTACAACATCGAACGATGCCTACTGTTGCATTCTTATGACACTAAGGTTATGAGGTTATGTGTTTTGACAGCTTCTGAAAGGGCAATTTTTAATTATTTTTTATAAATGTTCTAGTTTATGGAGGCATCTCAGCTCGCTTCCCCGCGCCAAGGGCATTTCAAAGAATATCATGTAATTTTTTAAGCCGCATAGGTGCTGTCGTTTTTTCATAAGTTCGTCGCAAAGGCGACGGGCGAATTCCCCGTTTACTATATATATATATAGTGACTATAGATATGTGCTCGAGGGCCCTTAATAAAGCACATAAAGGATTATCTTACTAGTCGATTCACATCTATATGTTTTTTCTTAGTATTCGACTAATTTCATTGCATTAAACCGTTGCTATCGCCGTAATAAGTTGCAACCAGACAATATTTCTTGTTCTAACACGTAGAAATTGTAGTACAATTCATTGCAATGAAAAAACCCGATAGAATAGGAAATTCCGAGTTTGTCAATTACAAACGATGTACATAATTGTCGTGCATCAATGCCCTCTTTGCATTTTTTAATACAAAGTTATTATTGAAAAGGACGAAGGTTAATAAATTATACAAGATTCTTTTACCGGATGACGATGCTTTTGATGAGATTCTGGATAATGAGAAGGTCCAACAAATTACATTATTTATCGATGGATTTTTGCACTATCTGAATTGGTGAAATGTCTTTTGATTATTCATTATTTCATAATTGGATGGAAATACAGATTTGTAAAAATATTTTAAATTTCACATCGTGTGGAGAAAATTTAGACTCAGAATTTTTTCATTTACTTTAAATTACCGATTCTGAAAACGAAAAAAGACATCACGAATTTTGACATAAAGTATCATGAATTTAAATGATGAAAAAGCGCTCTGCGCACTAACAAACCTGTCATCTTCCAAATAGTTGGCTCCGTGTAACTGGTAGCGTGTCTTATGATTATTCTCCTGGATATCTAACAGAAAGGAAGATATCAAACCTTGAGTTTGACAAGTCGCTGTGAGGAAGCATCAGGCAGCACACAAAAATGAAATTCGTCGTTTTCTTAAAACTACTTTATTGATCGATGAATTAAGATAACGCTTTCATTCTTATTTGATGACACGCATCGAGCAACTTTCATAATCGAACATCATTTACTGAGCAAAACGACAAGGGTCTGTCTTCACTGTTTTTTAGCAAAATTCGAAGATTGTGGAAATTGTATGCTGAATATTTGTATTACAATAAAGGATAATTAATATTTGTATTACAATAAAGGTTTTCTGGGTCGCAGAATGCGATTCTGAACTTAGATTTTAAAGATTCAAAATGGCGGATGAATTTTTAAGAATTGAACGGATGTTGCTGAAACTTGTTTCTCGGGGGTTTTCGGGGTCACAGAATACGATTCTGAACTTAGATTTTAAAGATTCAAAATGGCGGATCCAATATGGCGGATGAATTTGTAAAAAGTGATCGGATGTTGCTGAAACTTGTATGTCGGGTGTTTTCGGGGTCGCAGAATACGATTCTGATGTTAGATTATAAAAATTCAAAACGGCGGATTCAGTATGGCGGATGAATTTGTAAAAAGTGATCGGATGTTGCTGAAACTTGTTTGTCGGGGGTTTTCAGGGTCGCAGAATACGATTCTGAACTTAAATTTTAAAGATTCAAAATGGCGGATCCAATGTGGCGGATGAATTTTTAAAAAGTGATTGGGCGTGGTTGAAACTTGTTCGTCGGGGAGTTTTGGGGTCGTACAATACGAATCTGGTGGATGACAAAGCTAAATTAAAAATTGTATAGTACCAAAATAATGTCGAAAATCGGTTAAACATAGAATAGCTTACCTCTAGTAGGGATATAGTGTTATAATATGAGTATGAACACAAGTCGTTTAATTAATTATTGCAACCTTCGGATTTAAGAAGTTACGACCTCTGAACCGTATATGTAACAGCTGTTGCCATCGCCAGGAGGCACTATTACCCGTAAAGTTAGATTGTCGTGTTTCTCTTCCGACATTTCCCGCAGCTCTAGAAGTGATGTTGATTTTGTATCGTCAATTGGAGCGAGTTTCGTTTTCGATGCAGATGCATCTAAAAATCATGCCCTTCTTAGCATTACCCAGGATGAACGACGCGGACGTGATAGGGTGCTCATCCCATTGGGGTGCTTTTTGTCCCCTTGCCTCTCACGAACTGGGGTACTTTTTGAAAGTGAGTCCCCTTGCCTCTCACGAATTGGGGTGCTTTTTGGAAGTGAGTCCCCTTGCCTCTCACAAAAGGAAGAATCATATTAATCATATAATTTAAAAAAGGAAAAAGTAATCGAACATTGTCATAAGCTCTGAAAAACCCGTCTGCTAAAGGTTTACAATAAAAATCATTTCTGGATTTCTTAAATATTTAATAGCAGTCAATAATGGTAGAAATAATAGCAATATCAATATTAAGAATATAACGTCATTTTAAATTTAAAAATTGTCAATAACTTCAGTACTGGACTTTACTAGTGGGATTAATAGCACTTGATTATGTCATAACATTCAATATCTTACTTGAATCTGGTACGAATGCATGTGACATTCGAATATTTGGCACGGCTGGGGCAACTGTAAATCTCTTATTTAGAAATCTCTGAGCTTTCTCGTGTGTTTGTTTACTATAGTAGAAAAATTGAATATTTTTAAACTTATTTTTTGCCCAGATATATAGAGCTTCTGCGTTCAAAATTCCTGAATTTCCTTCGGCCTGAAGACTAGCACGCGTTGCTTCCTTTTTTAAAGTCGCGCCGATACCATCGCATGCTCCTTTTCCATGCGCTGTCGCATGAAAATGCCATTCAGCTTCAATGCCGAAATCGATTTTGTGATACATGAGATTACTCATTTGGAATCTATTTTTATAATGTTGTACCGCACCATCGGTAACATAAATTACATGTTGTACGCGTGGGCACACTTTTTTTATTTCAGGAATAATAGTTTGTTGCATTACATACACGGCAGATGTATCATGAGTCAAGCTGTTTGATAATAATATATTACTACAATGGATTATTGTACCTTCTGATTTGTAATAGAAAACGACAGGATGAACCGTACATTGGTCGTTGTTGTAATGAAACCCTTGTGCTGCATTTTGTACAACGAATGCGAAGTTTTCCGAGAAATCACTGTGAACTAATACTTCACCGTATTGAAGGTTCGCTTTACGTTCTTGTACATATTGCGACTGACTCTTAGAAATAAAGTGGTGCAATACGAATTCAGGCAATCTAGAGCACAGTCTGTCAACATAAGTATCTATTGAAAAACATTCTTTTATCAATGCACATCTGTCAGTGGATTGCCATGTGCTGCAAAGAATTTGCGAAATTTCATTCTCTTCCAAAACACGCGATACATAATCTGAAAATTTATCCAAGTGAGGACAAGACTCACACTCCCGTAAGTAGCAATTAGGTTTTGGGCTAGAACAAAGTACAAAATTGATGCAATCATTGTAATCTTTTATGGAATATTCCAAATCTTTAGCCGCTCCGGCAGGCACACACCATTTTGTCCTAAGTTCATAAAACTTACTTAAGCCAATTGGAAATTCAGGATTCTCTATTTTAAATAGTTCATGCAGTTTATTCACGTCACTGAGTAATAACCGTTTTTTAACTGTTTGCTTGTGTCCATTAACTCTCACTGATATGCAGTCATTTTTGTGCGGCAGAATTCGGCTGTTACTATCGTTTTCGTAAAATTCAATTACTTTTTGAATTGTGTAGGTATGGTCTTTCCTTGTTTTGGACGAGGTACTGCCAACATGCCCAGTTCGTTTCTCAAATCACGACCATTCTTTGCAGTTCGATAGGATGTTCCAAATTCTAAAGCTATGTCACGTATACTCCAGCATTGTGGAGGTATTGTTAAAATAGTCAAGCGTAAGGGATCATTTTCAGGCAAACTCGAAAATTTATCTTTCAGCCCCTGTAAAAGTGCTTCTAACTGAGCCTCTCTAGATAAACGGGTTCTTTTATTTGAAGGTGTGTCTATGTCTATTTCTGAATCGGGAACATCTTCAGGTTCATTAGCGGTTGTACAAAGTGTTTTTTCTTTTTCGGCATTTTTTTTTCTACAATCTTTGCAAATTCTAGCTTTCTGCGGTAAGTGCGGAAACATTAATAAAATATTTTCCGAAACTTCTCGTAACACTTTACCTATATGACCACGTTCCAGCAATGGATTTATGCATCTGTCTGTGCGAATTACTGTATTTGATCTACCACTATGTTCGGAAACCCCCGCCATGGTAAGTAATGAACACAACGATAATACAAGTTATACACTAGTAGGTAATATTTGAATCAATACTTGTAGCAAATAGCAAGCGTCACCAATATACTGCAATATTTTATTTAAAAATATTTATATGCGTTTTATACTGCAAAAGAAACACATGTAACATATAAGATATAAAGTATCGACATATTCCTTCAAGTCTTCTATTATACCAAATGAAGTTACGTTTCTATAACGGGAGCAAAATCGAACCGCGGAAATCGCAATGCCACCTAGCGTCAGCTTACCCCATTAAGGCCCAAATGGGTGGAAGGCTTATTGCTGCTAGGTGCCGTTGCAATATTCGCGGCTCTGCGCCTCTGTAAACGCAGCTCCCATAGTAGAAATGGATTTTCATTAGGTCAAAAGGAAGCCTGATATCGAGTACTAATATCGATGTAATATATCTAGATACAGGTGTTCCACATGAGTGTAATGTGCATTGCATATTACTTTTTTACAGTTGTGAGTGCGAAATGTACATCCTAACTATCACGACATCGATCTTTTATCTTTAGTTTAATGAATAACAAACATAACAAGAGTCGTCGATGTGTTTGATTTATGAAAGTGAAAAAGATTATTCCCTTATTTAGTTTTTTTTTTAATTCGAGGACTAAGCAGAATCCGGATAATTTTGGAACTTAATTTGCGCTGCTGTTGACAGCCCCATCTGCGAATCGACTTAATTCACAGTGATTTCTCGAAAAACTTCGCATTCGTTGTACAAAATGCAGCACAAGGGTTTCATTACAACGACCAATGTACGGTTCATCCTGTCGTTTTCTACTACAAATCAGAAGGTACAATAATCCATTGTAGTAATATATTATTATCAAACAGCTTGACTCATGATACATCTGCCGTGTATGTAATGCAACAAACTATTATTCCTGAAATAAAAAAAGTGTGCCCACGCGTACAACATGTAATTTATGTTACCGATGGTGCGGTACAACATTATAAAAATAGATTCCAAATGAGTAATCTCATGTATCACAAAATCGATTTCGACATTGAAGCTGAATGGCATTTTCATGCGACAGCGCATGGAAAAGGAGCATGCGATGGTATCGGCGCGACTTTAAAAAGGGAAGCAACGCGTGCTAGTCTTCAGGCCGAACAACATCTGCGTCTGCGTCATACCACAAAATTTTAAAAGCTTAATTGATGCCGCACATTCGAACGAATTGACTGAAGATTTGGCATATTTCAAATAAGAATCTTAATCTTCCAAAAAGGAACAAGTTTCAACAACGCCCAATCACTTTTCAAAAATTCATCCGCCATATTGGATCCACCAATTTGAATCTTTAAAATCTAAGTTCAGAATCGTATTCTGCGACCCCAAATACCCCCGAGAAACAAATTTCAGCAACATCCGATCACTTTTTACAAATTCATCCGCCATTTTTAATTTTTAAAATCTAACATCAGAATCGTATTCTGTGACCCCGAAAACCCCCGAGAAACAAGTTTCAGCAACATCCGATCACTTTTTACAAATTCTTCCGCCAATTGGATCCGCCATTTTGAATTTCAAAATTCTAATACGAGATTCGTAATTGGAGCATCCAATAACAAAGAAATAAATTGTAAAATGGTATTTTTCTTAGGCACAAAAAACTGTATGAAAGGTTTTTACTCTCGTTTTCGAAAGTATGGTGATTTCCCATTATTTTTAATTACAGCGGCTAACTGCCGTCAAGCGTGTAACCAACTTGCGCGCCTTTTCTTTTCTTAGGTTTATATTCTGCTTGTGTTGCATAGTACTCGTTTCCACACCACCTTGCGGTAGAGTACTTCGGCGCGTTTTTTTTTCGTGGTTTCAGCAAGACTCCTATTCCACGCTAAAATGTACAGATACTAATGTTCGTACAATCTTACATAAAAATACAATAAAGACGTAAGATTATATTAGACATTATTTTCACGACAGTCAGGGTTGTACGAACATCTTGAACCAAGTACATTCTAGTACATCTAGTGCATTAATAATAAATAAACAAATCTGTATACATATTTATAATTGCTTGCATATTTATATTTATAATTATATGTATACACATCAAATATAATACATATTTCTTAACAACTAAAATCACAGTTTATGCTTTATTACCAATATTGCGTCAAATGCTCGATACATTCATCTCATAATAGGCGGCTGAATTATAAATGTTCCATGTAATGATTCATTTACCATCATTTCTTTTACTCGTTTTGTTATATTTTGTTTGCATGACAATTAGTGCCAGGAATCCATGCAATAAAGACGTTCAAAAACAACAAAAAACAATTATATAAATTATTAAAAAACAATAACTCGTCTTATAGAAAATGTCTCATTATGATATTTGGAAGTTATAAAGAAGGTTCATTAAAAAACATTTATACATAAATATTTATAACCTAAGAAATCTAATAATGATTAAATAGTTTAATTAAGTTAATCTTAATGAAAAATATTAATAATACGAAATGAAAAAATAATACATAATGATACCGCATACTTCATGTGAATTTTGATAAGGCTATTAATATTATTATAAGAATTGCATTACAAAACGCTCATCCCTCAAAACAAAAGGTCTTATAAAAAATACAATGCAATGACTCTAATAACAATTCCATACTCTAAAGTAAAATGCGTACTTATGCAGTTACAATTCACTCAATGCAATTCTTACAAAATTCATAGAAATAAGTACAATCTCATAAAGAAATTACGAATGGAAAAAAAAAATGTACTCGTCTTGAGACACATTGTAATTAATATAATCTTCATTCATATTATGTAAAAAAATAATAAATAATTATTAGAAACAATAAGAAATAATTATACATACTATGATTTTTATTGCACTAATGAATAAATCAGCCATAAAACGTAGCTTTTCTTTACAAAATAATAAAAAATAATATACATTTGAATTATTTATTAAGCCAATCCTTATTTCATGCATTTTTTTATATGTATACAATTTTTTAATTTCAGATTAAATGTTTAACACTTACTCCTTTCGTACTTTACACGTTTCATTGCGGTTGCAACATATCGCCCAGAGTTTATCATTGCTGAAAAACAAACAACATAATAGAGATATCTTATAAGAAACTTTATGAATAATAAAAATTATATTTTAGTCTACTTTGACGTATAAAATAAATGATATGCTGATCGGTTCGAATCTTAACATAGGTTTATTAGACCTCGACAAATCATCATAATGCGTCCACTTTCCGTGGATTGATCGGCAGTACGCCGTATAATGTCCAATACAGCCAGCCGCTGGTTCTCGAAATGCTGCTACTCCAACTAACAGGTATGTTTCGTTTCTAATGTGAATAAAACTTGGAATTTCGGATATGTCCGTGAGTAACCTTTCTCTCATTCCAAGAACGTTTATCAGTGGTTTCTGGTATAAGAATTCGACATCAATACAAATGTAGCTTCCAAGCGATGTCGTTAAAATGGAAGTTTTCTCTAAACATTTTTTGCAAACTACGGTTTTGTCCCCTAAAATCTGAATTAGGGCTTCTTCCAGACCTCTGAAGCCATCTTTCAATATGACGTTTGCTGATATTGAACACGTTTGCAATTTTCTTTCAGATAATTCATTACAAGAAAAACATGTCATCTTTTCTACAATTGATGGATAATCTGTCATTAATTGTTGAAACAGCGTGACCATGTTACATTCACACGATACCACATTATCGCGACTGGTTCCATGTACACGCATAATTTTTGCTCGTTGTAGGTACAGAGCTTGTATATTTCCTGTTTTAGCGTAATTCATGGCAGTTTTTAATATGTCCTCATTGGACGAGCGTTTTGTTACTTCATCGCAAAAGCTTTCAAAATACTTGACGTTAGAGTACGCAGTAGTAAATATCTCTGCTATAGTGTCAAACGCACACGTGTTTTGAAAATAAAATTTTTCTTTGGCGAATTTCACCGCTTTTAACAAGGATCCATTTCGAATAAGCGTTCTCTTCATCTTAGTAACTGGTCGTTGATGAATGTACGAAATTTCGGGACAAGGTTGCACATACTTGCCACGTGGCTTCAGCTTTCCCAACGGTTCAGTGTTATTGGAATGTACTACATTAATTATTTTCGGCGACGATGTACAAAACGATATATCAGAGGTGGTATTAAGAATATTCATAGTGTTTTTTATTTCACTACAGTCGTTATTAAATAAGTCTTTTTTCGTATCATCTTGGGAATGGAAAGTTACCATATCGGAGTTTTCAAAGTTAATTGTAATTTTATTATGATTTTCTATTTTTGGTATTTCCACATCATTAATTGGCACAGGTTCAAAGATATTGCATTCGACGTTGGCGCTATCATTATACACTACAGTAAATTCTTCCCTTGGTGTAGGCAGCAGTTCATGACCATTAAAACCGAAGCTCAGTACATCGTTTGTAGCAGGTTGATGTAAGTCGTGAGAATCATCCACTACTAAGCTTTTAAGAATTTCATTTTCCTGTACTAGTCCTTTCCAGTTTTCGACGACATTCAGATGACTAATATCTTTAACATTTAACGACACGTCATTATCATCGGCTTGCTTATCAGTCTTTTTATTTAATCTTGCTCGACCCAGCTTTACGCATCCATCTATCGATTGCATATGGCGAATGAGGAATGCATCAGTTCGCAGTGCGTTAGTTTCATTATGGAGCATATTATTTCTCATTTGTCCAAAATATGTTTCGACAATTGCCGAGCTAGCTACTGCAGTCGAGTGAAAACTGAATCGCATTACATTTGTCCAAACTGGGAATTTCTTGGCAAGACTTAATAAATTTTTCTTCAGTTCGGGAAGGTAATACGGGTTCGGTGTGTCCTCAACGTCATATATGTGTTTTTTTATATCAATCCGAACGGCTTCATTATATATATCATCGATGTGTTTAGAAACAAGATTACTGTTTGAAGATGTTTCAAAGTCTGCAGTATCTATTTCTAAACATATTTCATTGTCGTCACATTTTGTGCTTTCTGTAGTTTTTAATGATTCATATATAATGTCCATGTTAAAAGTTTTAAGCATAGACTTTAACCACTTCAATCGTCGAGAGCATTCACTTTCACCATTATCTACTTCTGAACAAGAAACTATTAAAGTTGCTAAAAGAAGGTCGTCAAATAATTGTACATTTTCGGCACTACTCATTAGTCCTACACATCTTAGATAAAAATCTTTTACGATGGAATTTTTTGAAGGAAAACACGTCCATCTACTGACTGCTTTTATTAAATGAGCTATGTCCATTCTCAGATAAGTTTCCGGTAATGGAGCCGTATTTTTAATCAAAAAATTGAAACATGTATCTAAGTATTCCTTAAAAGAAATGTTGCAAGATGCCATTGTCACTGCATTTTGTAAAGCAGCTGAACCGTCTGTAACTATCTCAGATGGTATTGTAGCACCAGATGCAATCCACGTTTTCAACCAGTAACTTATGAAAAGGGCGCTATGTTTTTCTGACAGCATTTGGCAGACTGGGACAAGTTTTCCATCAATGGATGCAACGATGGTATATAAAAAGATGTGTCCACTTTTTTCATCCAATCTGTCAATTTTTCGCACATATCTACCGGATGCGTCTAATGCGAATGGTATCTTCAGTCTGCACATATCAACACATATATCTATTTGCTGCAAACTCCAAAAAAATACATAAAAGGGTACAATTCCAATGTCCCTAATTATTCCTTTATAGTTGGAATCAGAAGCTTTCTGCAGTAGAGATTGCATTAAATCCACTGGCTTTAAACCTAACTCTTCTCTCTTTGCCTCCTGGCGAGCTTTCCTTAACACGTCTGTAGTATTTAGATGTGGAGGCTCTATGTCACCGTAATCCATTTCTTTCGCAGCTTGTTTTTCTCTATAATTGTGTGCTTTTTCGTGCAAAAGATCGTATTTTGCTTTTTTGCGTTGAGGGCCACGCAATTGTCTTTTTTCTTTCGGATCGTGGTAAATATCCCGTGTATCGTTGAGAACTATATTTATTTTAATTCCGTTTCCAGCTTCTGGCTCGTTCATGCATGTACCTATTAATCTTCCAGCGCACACTTTACAATATCCCTCCATTTTTAAGTATATTCCATTGCAGTTTATTGTAGCCCTCTTCGCGCAATAAACGCATGCAATTTTATGTTGATCCCACACATCACGCACTACGACATCCATCCAGCCTGTGGCTAAAGCCACTCGTTTTCTACCATTCCGATATTGTTTCGTTATAGGTCTCATGGTTAGCCATTGCTCCTCTGGAATAGTAATATCAAATTCCATTTTTTTTCCTTCAATATCACCATCAGGTATCCACTCTTCAGATTCCGAACTGCTGGCGTCATTATTGTTCGAGTTGCAGGAGATTTTGTTATCGACTAAAATGTGATGCCATTTTTTAAGCCGATCCAAAATTCCACGTCAATTTTGCTTCACATACTCGTACAGATTTTTTTCTTTCATAGTAAATTTCCATCGTTCGCACACAATAGCCCATACTTCATTGGACAATTTTTTTAAACTTCCATCGACGTGAAATATACTCTCTTCTTTCAAAGCAGATAAGATATCTGCGTAGGGTACTGCGGGTCTTCGTGGCATTATTTTTAGAAAAAATAGCGCGACAAATGAAATAATTAAAAACACAGGTTGTAATATGAATTAATTAAAATACTTTAAATACCTGATAATACGGAAAATATTTCGTCCTATGTCATACAAACCTTTTCAATATTTATTTGCATCTAATTCTTTTATTCTTCTCTCCAATATCCAATATGGTAAACAAAGCCTAGGATAGGAAACAAATGAAACAAAACTTTAAAAAAAAATTGCGATTTTAAAATATCATATTAAGTATTAATATAATTTGTATTATATTATGATATTTATTAAATATTATACATTACATTATATGCATAATATAAAATAATAAATTTTACTTTCATTTTTACGAAAACTGTATGGTAGTGTTTATCCTTTTGATCATCTTTCAGGATTTTAGTTCGGGATTTATAGACAAATATTAGAAAAATACAAATAATTGTATTCTCAAACCTTATATAATAATTTGTCTGCGTGGTTAAACCAAATATTCAGAGCTTTAAATAAATTTATTAATGAATACCGTAAATTGGGGCTTGACAGGAAAAGTCGGCCATTCGATAACCTATTTTAAAATATTTAATTATCCTTTTTCTAGAGAGAAAAGCCGAAGATGCGCAACTGTTTTAGGTAGTAGGAATGCCAAACTTTCATTTACAGTTTATTGGACTCAAATTCATTGATAAGTTTGAATAAAAACGTCGTTTATGTGTGACTGTATATGTAGCCTCTAAAGTAAGTAGCGTGAAAAAAGCACTTGTAAATAATTGTACAAAATTTTTTTATGTAAAATCAAACTATGTATCGCATAGCCTATATCTCTAACTTAATTTACGATACAAAATTACCTTAATAAGATCATTAGATATCGCAAAATATCGGTTTCTCTAAAAATGTAACATTTGTAGGGAAAAGTCGGCCATGACGGAAATTTATAAAACAAAGGCGGATTCTTCTAGATTGTTCAAATATTCAACTGAACAATTACAGAATGCAATACGAGAAGCAGAGAAACGTCAAAAATCAATGTTACAAATTTCAAAATTAAAAATGGCTGAATCAACATGGCGCGATACCGGGTCCGACATTTCGAATTTCGAAAATCTGAGAATGGATACATAATCAGCGGCATTAAAAACCCCCAGTACCAATTTTCATCTAAATCGAATCAAATTTCAGATTTTGGCCTAGCCATATTTCATCCGCCACTTTGAATTACGAAAATCTGACGACATATTCTTAATCAGCGGCCCCGAAAACCCCCAAGTACAGAGTTCCATCGAAATCGAATTAAGCTTCGGATTTTCGTCTGCCACATTGGATCAGCTATTTTGAATTATGTGATTTTGACAACATATTCGTAATTAGCGGCCTCGAAACCCCCGAGTACAAAATTTCAATCCATTATTGAAATAGATATTGATTTACCTACATGAAGAAAATTATTTACAGGTGGGACACTGACAGTCCCACTATGCCGCAAATGGTTAAAGAGCGGTTTTCACACTTTGAAATTTATGAGATGGTCATATTTTATTTCCGATGGTGTTAGAAAATTGTTTTGTTTTATTTCAATAGCTTACATTTTCGATGCATGACGATAGCCGACTTTACCCCGCATTTGGGGTAAATGTCGGCGATGATAAAATAGTATATACCGTTAATTCTATAAGAAGTAATTTTCTTTTCTATTACATAGATCTTAGAACAGAGGAGTTAAAGATTACATATTAAAAATACCAATAATTATTTTAAGTTTTCTCATGAGGATTTAAGCAAAAAACCATGAAAAATAGCCGACTTTACCCCAATTTGCGGTACTCGTTATCTTTGGTACGATTTAAAACACGCTTAAATACATTGTAGTCATACAACGTAATAAGTCCTTCGCGTGGAAATAATATTGCGGATGAGAATACCTGCATATCAACCCTTATTGATACGTAAATACTATGATTTTGGAAAATATAAGTTACACCTTTAAATTTTTTGGCGTTAAGGACATTTTTAGATATATTTGAAAGAATAAACATTACAAACATGTTATGTTTTATCGATACTTAGCTTTCAAATAGGATACTTATATTCAAAGAAAAAGGTTATCATTTTTTGTTAAACGATGAAAGCTGGATGTTATCTTACCGAGAAATTGATAAAAAAAAATACGCGTCCATGCATTACATTCATATTTACAACTGACTGACTGAAAGTTATTCTCAACGAAACAGCTTTGACAACTACTTAAAACTTCCATAATTATAAAAAGGAATAGGCATGACTACCATCTTCAAAATTTCTTCTCGACCGCTTGGTGAATATTAATAGAAAATTCTTATGAAGAATTTTAAAGGTTTCTCGGTGTGACGGTCTATTGAATAGAAACTATGTAGTTTTTTTGAATACGTTTCGGCAACCAATGTGTGCCTTCTTCAGTTTATTATTAACTATTTGAAAAAAAACATAAAAAGTTTTGCCTTATGGTTGTAAATTGCTGCTAATTCAGTGCAAAAAATTGGTGATTGTCAAATGGATAATTGTTACGAGAGTTCAAGATATGATGACGTGGTGCTTGTTGGAAAAATTGCACATATTAATCCACTAATTTCACTCATTTTTGCACGCGAATTGTGCGAAAGGTTAAGGCAGCAGTCTTGAACTCTCGCAATAATTATCCATCTGACAATCACCAATTTTTTGCACCGGATTAGCTGCAATTTACAACCATAAGGCAAAACTTTTTATGTTTTGTTCAAATAGTTAATAATAAACTGAAGAAGGCACCCATTGGTTGCCGAAACGTATTCAAAAAAACTACATAGTTTCTATTCGATAGACCGTCACACCGAGAAACCTTTAAAATTCTTCATAAGAATTTTCTATTAATACTTAAAACTTGATTATTTTTTGAGCATATTTTTGAATCCACAAATAATTTGGGGAAGTTTTAAAAACGTTGATAGTTTCAGACAAATATTTAGAAACATTAAATTTTTTTTGAAATGTTACTATTCTATTAATCGTATCGTTTATTGCGAGGCAATGTAGATTTTTGTAACTATAATGGCAATAAGTTTTTCATTTTTACCATTATTAAGAATATTTTCCTATATTGAAAGCTACAGCTTCAAATTGCCAAATAGAATAATAAAAATATTGTTTAAACAAATTGTTGCTCCCTTATGATTTCATATAGACTTTATTTCTAGCTGAATTCTACGCTACTGTGAATTTTTTCGAGTCGATTTGGAATTTCTGGGCATTACTATATATCGTTTTTAAGGTTTATTATGCAATAAACAATTGATATTGTTTAAACAAATTGTTGCTCCCTCATGATTTCATACAGACGTCAATTCTAGCACAATTCTATGCTACTGTGAATTTTTTCGAGTCGATTTGGAATTTCTGGGCCATACTTATATCGTTTTTAAGGTTTAATATGCAATAAATAATAGATATTATTTAAAAAAATTGTTGCTCCCTCATGATTTCATAAAGACTTTTTTTCTAACGTATTTATACACTACTGTGAATTTTTTTGAGTCGATTTGGAATTTCTGGCCATTACTTATATCGTTTTTAAGGTTTATTATGCAATAAACAATAGATATTGTTTAAACAAATTGTTGCTCCCTCATGATTTCATACAGACGTCATATCTAGCACGATTCTATGCTACTGTGAATTTTTTCAAGACGATTTGGAATTTCTGGGCAATACTTATAACGTTTTTAAGGTTTAATATGCAATAAACAGTAAATATTGTTTAAACAAATTGTTGCTCCCTCACGATTTCATATAGACTTAATTTCTAGCACAATTCTACGCTACATGAAGAGTACGTACGCTTCGTGTACATTACGATAAGAGTACACGAAAAGTACGTACACTTAAATACCGCTTCCGAAAATGTATGATAAGAGATTTAAAAAAAAAATTGCATTTTTCACTTTTTTCTTATTTTTAGTTTATTATTTAATTTTAATAATTTAAAAACTTTTTTTAAGATAAATAAAATATCATAAAAAAGCTGAGATTCGCTTGCACACACACACACATTCGTAATTTATAACACTATAAACTAAATATTATATTTGCATTCATCCGATCATACACCCATTATTATTTATCTAAGCACAGAGGTAATTACCAAATATATCCTGTATATTTCAATAAATATATAACTTGGACTTAATTTCTAGCACAATTCTACGCTACTGTGAATTTTTTCGAGTCGATTTGGAATATCTGGGCAATACTTATATCGTTTTTAAGGTTTAATATGCAATAAACAATAGAGATTGATTAAACAAATTCTTGCTCCCTCACGATTTCAAACAGACGTTATTTTTAGTACAATTCTACGCTACTGCGAATTTTTTTGAGTCGATTCGGAATTTCTGGGCATTACTTATATCGTTGTTAAGGTTTAATATGCAATAAATAATAGATATTATTTAAAAAAATTGTTGCTCCCTCATGATTTCATAAAGACTTTATTTCTAACGTATTTATACGCTACTGTGAATTTTTTCGAGTCGATTTGGAATTTCTGGGCATTACTTATATCGTTTTTAAGGTTTAATATGCAATAAACAATTGATATTGTTTAAACAAATTGTTGCTGCCTCATGATTTCATAAAGACTTTATTTCTAACATATTAATACGCTACTGTGAATTTTTTTGAGTCGATTTGGAATTTCTGGGCATTACTTATATAGTTTTTAAGGTTTATTATGCAATAAACAATAGATATTGTTTAAACAATAGATATTGTTTAAACAAATTATTGCTCCAGCACGATTTCATACAGACTTTATTTCTAGTAAAATTCTATGCTACTGTGAATTTTTTCGAGTCGATTTGCAATTTCTGGGCCATACTTATATCGTTGTTAAGGTTTAATATGCAATAAGTAATAGATATTATTTAAAAAAAAATGTTGCTCCCTCATGATTTCATAAAGACTTTATTTCTAACGTATTTATACGCTACTGTGAATTTTTTCGAGTCGATTTAGAATTTCTGGGCCATACTTATATCGTTTTTAAGGTTTAATATGCAATAAATAATAGATATTATTTAAAAAAATTGTTGCTCCCTCATGATTTCATAAAGACTTTTTTTCTAACGTATTTATACGCTACTGTGAATTTTTTCGAGTCGATTTGGAATTTCTGGGCAATACTTATATCGTTTTTAAGGTTTATTATGCAATAAACAATAGATATTGTTTAAACAAATTGTTGCTCTCTCATGATTTCATACATACGTCATATCTAGCACGATTCTATGCTGCTGTGAATTTTTTCAAGACGATTTGGAATTTCTGGGCAATACTTATAACGTTTTTAAGGTTTAATATGCAATAAACAGTAAATATTGTTTAAACAAATTGTTGCTCCCTCACGATTTCATGTAGACTTAATTTCTAGCACAATTCTACGCTACATGAAGAGTACGTACGCTTCGTGTACATTACGATAAGAGTACACGAAAAGTACGTACACTTAAATGCCACTTCCCGAAGTGTACAATAAGAGTACAATAAGCATACAGCAAGAGTGATTTTGGACATTAAGAGTAAACGTACGTATACACTTAAATACCGCTTCCAAAAATGTATGATAAGAGATTTTTAAAAAAAATTGTATTTTTTACTTTTTTCTTATTTTTAGTTTATTATTTAATTTTAATAATTAAAAAACTTTTTTTAAGATAAATAAAATATCTTAAAAAAGCTGAGATTCGCTTGCACACACACACACATTCGTAATAGTCTGCGATAATAGATCGCAGTTGTCTGCGAGCCTATTTTGAATATGTACTCTCTAAAGTAGCGCCTCGAGTGTATCCCATCTCAAACAAAATGAGGGAAAATGAGAGAACTATATGTATCGTTTTCCGAAAATAAATTAAAAACAACAAAGTCGCAAACGAAAAATTGGTAATCGCCATCATTTGCAAACGAATCGCAAACGTTTGAGACCGATTGCAAAAAAATCGGAAACCTTTTAAGGGATTTTGAAGCGAACGTGAAGTTAGCCGGCCACGTCGAGTAACTTTCGATAATTCGTTTATTTTCGCATTATTTATTATGCTATTCGGGAGATTGCTATATTTTCTCAATTGGCAAACGAATCGCAAGCGTTTGAGACCAATTTCAAAAAAATCGCAAACCTTTTAAAGGATTTGTTATATCGAGGCGGGCTGGATCTAGTAACTTTCGATAATTCGTTTATTTTCGCATTATTTATTATGATATTCGGGAGATTGCTATATTTTCACAATTCGCAAACGAATCGCAAACGTTTGAGACCGTTTTCAAAAAAATCGCAAACCTTTTAAAGGATTTTGTATATCGAGGCGGGCTGGATCTAGTAACTTTCGATAATTCGTTTATTTTCGCATTATTTATTATGATATTCGGGAGATTGTTATATTTTCTCAATTCGCAAACGAATCGCAAACGTTTGAGACCAATTTCAAAAAAATCGCAAACCTTTTAAAGGATTTTGTGTATCGAGGCGGGCTGGATCTAGTAACTTTCGATAATTCGTTTATTTTCGCATTATTTATCATGATATTCGGGAGATTGCTATATTTTCACAATTCGCAAACGAATCGCAAACGTTTGAGACCGTTTTCAAAAAAATCGCAAACCTTTTAAAGGATTTTGTATATCGAGGCGGGCTGGATCTAGTAACTTTCGATAATTCGTTTATTTTCGCATTATTTATTATGATATTCGGGAGATTGCTATATTTTCACAATTCGCAAACGAATCGCAAACGTTTCAGACCGTTTTCAAAAAAATCGCAAACCTTTT
This sequence comes from Trichopria drosophilae, assembly GCA_030407085.1. NCBI lineage: Eukaryota > Metazoa > Arthropoda > Insecta > Hymenoptera > Diapriidae > Trichopria > Trichopria drosophilae. Next base: position 65,746,235 of record CM059584.1, on the reverse strand, counting down.
AAAGGATTTTGTATATCGAGGCGGGCTGGTTCTAGTAACTTTCGATAATTCGTTTATTTTCGCATTATTTATTATGATATTCGGGAGATTGCTATATTTTCTCAATTCGCAAACGAATCGCAAACGTTTGAGACCGATTGCAAAGAAATCGCAAACCTTTTAATGAATTTTGTATATAAGGGACATATAGGATAATTTATTTTTTTTTATTTTACAAGTTATCGGAAAAAGCACTTTTAATTCATAATTCGCAAACGAATCGCAAACGATCAAGCCTAATTTGGACGAAATTGGTCGATTGGTTGCCGAGTAATTGCGTTTTCAAAAATGCTAACGTGAAGTTAGCCGGCCATGTCGTTTTTTGCAAATAACTCAAAAACGACGAAGTCGCAAACGAAAAATCGGTAATCGCAAACATTCGCAAACGAATCGCAAACGATTCGCGCTATTTTCGATCGATTTCGTTACAATGGCCGGTTAACTTCACGGAGGTGTCGAACTGACCTATACATATTCATGGTCACGTTCTCACGTACGCTCCCACAGACGCACCCACGCTTGCTAACAATTATAGTTCGCGAAGCGCCGTCAGAGAGCGTACTAGAACAGCCCTTTAAAATTTTGGGAGGTCGCCTTAGTCGATTCTGACTTCCGGAAACATTTGAGAGCACTCTTAACATGAGATTTATTCTTACATTGAAGAATACAGCTATGAAATTGGTCATAATTCATGTATGCTGATGTATGCATACATGTCTTACAATCAAAATATTGATTAAAGTGAATCGAAATAAGCATTAATGTGAATAATACTCATCTGATTAATTATGTCAGAAAAGAGGAGTAAATTCAACCATTCACGAAAATTGAGTAAGGTAATTAAAAAGTTGATTGACATAACAATAAGTTCATGAATAGTCATGCCCTAAACTCATTTATATTTTGATGTAATACCGTAAATTGGGACAAACCGAGCAGCGCTTGAATGCTATTGTTTATAAACTCTGTATTTTTTCTAATAATTCAAGTTCGATATTAGCTAGTACTATAAAACAATTATGTACGAATCGAAGGATAACAGGAAGACGAAGTTTACATATTAGTATTCATTCACAGTCCAGTTTACTCCAAAAGTGTTCACTTAACCCCATATGATATTACTTTCTATATATTTGTAAATTTAAAATTAAGCAATATCTTTGTAATTATTTTTTTTTAAATATAATATCAATTAGTCATTTATTTTTTTCATAAAAAATAGAAATAGTTTTATCCCTTTATCTCACAGGATTTCAGTAATCGTAATGGTACCAACAGTTCTATTACTTCTTCCTTATCATCTGATGAAGACACGGATGCTCAAAATTTGAAGCCAATTAAGGATTATATGTTGAATTGTAAAGAGTTATCTTCTCAGTTATTCAAGTCTGTCAAATCGGAGAAAATTAGAATGATGCTGCCACAAGCTTTAAAGGTATAACACCCTTATTTAATGCAGGCAATAAACCCATGTGAACTTTTTATTAAGGTTAGATATAGGGAAACTGATATTTCAATTTAAATAACCACAATTTAAAAAATATTGGATTTTACAGATGGTTGATAAAATATGTAAAAAATTAATGAATTATGTCATTTAAATGTTGAAAAACGGGGTTGTAGTTGGAAGGGAAATGGTTTGAATAAAAAGTGCAAGGATCACTAAAGGGCAATTTAAAGAGAAAATTGTTTTCGAATTTATAAATAAGTACGTATGTATATTTCGACTTCTGTGTGAGTCCTCTTCAGCAACTAAAATGAATTGTTGAACAATCACACGTCGTCAATTCCGACTCGAATGTACTTGAGTCTCGGAAAATCATGTTGGAGAAAGTAGTAATTCAGGGTTAAGAGTGCCCAGTACCTCGGAGGTACCTCCACCTAATGGCTGGTTTCGAACTGGACTTTGGCCACCAATTTACGCAAATATGCTTGTAATAATTGCAACTATTATATTTCTGTTAATGAAGTTAAGGGATGTCCACACGTGGGAAAACAACAATCTAAGATGAAACGTGTATGCGCAGCGAGAAAAAAAACATTAAAATGGACCATATTTAACAGGTCATAAAAAATTGCATTTATTTAAATACAGAAGCAAAATATGACATTCCGTTCGATTTCTCCGCATTGCAATAGTAATGCAGTTTCTTTTGCACTTTTTCTCTCGAAAATTGAAGCCACAAGGTGGTGGCAACATCGTGGTGGAGTTTAGTGGGTTTAGCACTAAGCTCAGTTGCGGCGAAGGCTAATATGCCTTTCTTTGAGTCCAATGATGACTAACTACCGCAAATGCTATGTGCGATTAGTAAAACTAAAAATTTGAGGGTCAACTTAAAATTTACGGAAATTTCACCAAATGCCAGAGATATATCTATATACCTAAATGATTTTTTTTTTAAATTCGATAATATTTGTTTTTTACAAAAAATATAAAAACATTTGTAATCTTTATTTAATATCTATAATTTAATAAAATCCGCTTTAAATATTTAAACTATACATAACATCAATAATATTATTAGAAAAGGATTACAAAGTTCAAAATCATAAATGTGCATCAATTTCTTCTTTGGAAATGATATTTTTAATCTGATTTAGCTACTGCTATAAGGCAGAATTGTTGGCACATTCATTCGTAAATTCTGAACATGTATACCACAGATAGCACTGAGTCTATATTATGCTGGCATACGGGCAGATGAACATTGCATTTGTATTGCCGCGTATTTGCAGCTTATGTGTTGTCATTTGTGGCGGTTATACTCATCACTTCGTGCAGCATATTGTGCGACATAATTCAAGACATACGCAGGATTACCACAAGTTGCTTAGAATACAGCATATTTGCAGCATGTCATGCTGCAATCATGCCGTCGAATCATGCATTTTCCAAAAAACGTTAATAAACCTTAATGAAAAGATATTGAAATTTTGTATAAAATTAAAATGAAGTTGTTGTCATTTATATAAAAACTTATTAATTTTAGACATTTTTGTTAGAGAGAAAGAAGATGCGTTTCTAAATTCTCTACAAATACCAATTTTTACATATTCAATTTCATCAATAATTACATCATTTGGACAATACTTTTCTGACGAAATCCGCCCGTATCCCCTCTTGCATGGAACCCCTCAATTGCTCTCCAATAGTTCTCGGATTGAAAATGTAAAAATTGGTATTTGTAGAGATTTCACTTCAACTCGCGGTAGTAAATTCATCTTTAAGAATTTGGCATATGTAAAAATGTCAAATTGATCGCAAGAGTTTCTCGTGTTTAACGCAAAAGAAAAGGAGGAGGGCCCCTAAGGCCTATATTTCGCCCCCTTGGGATTTTGATTTAAACGGTTGAAAACTTTTTCTTAAGGTAGAAAAAGTAAGTTTTTATTGATTTGTGTCAAAAATATATTTATTTATTTATTTATTTATTTATTTATATACGGACCTTACAAATTGGTCCTTAAAAATACAAAATTACAAATAATAATCACAAATAAAAATATAAAATAAACATAAATTTCACATTAAAATCTTAAACACTAATTTTGTACAATAAAATAATTATGAATAAAAACGACATAACTCAACAGATGCACGCTGACGAAACTCTACAGAAGAATCGCAAAACCGAGTAACCGCATCTAAGTTATTCCAAATACGCTTTAGGCGAGGTACAGGGTGATGAAAAACAAAGTTATTTTTACATGCAGATTCAAAAATAATTTTTTGATTACGAATAGGGTAGGGAGAAGGTCTGATAGGGAACAGTGCTGATAAAGCCGAGCTTGCTGGAAATTTCAAAATGCGGAAAGCTATTACGGCATCATTATAACGATGAAGGGAGGAAATGGATGGAAAATTAAATTTAGATGAAATATTATTATAATTATGATCTAAAAATGACATCGGTTGACCGGATTTATAAGCTAAAAATCTCAGTCCCCTACGCTGGATTCCCTCTAACAAATTGATATCAATTTGCGTATAAGGCGACCAAATAGGAGAAGCATACAGAAAATGTGGTAAGACTAAAGTACGTAATAGGCATGCAATTGTGGATGGGTTCTTAAAGTCTTTGGTTGCTCTCTGAACAAATCCAAGCATTCTAGCAGCTTTAGCACGCACGTATGTCAGGTGATCAACAAACGTAAACTTATCGTTGAACATCACTCCCAGATCAATACACTTCTCTACTCTCGATAGCGGTATATTATTAAGTTTATATAAATATATAAACTTTTCGGCACGACGACTGAAGGACATTACACTACATTTAGAAATATTTACACTAAGACCATTAAGCAACGACCACTCAAGGACCGAATCGAGATCTCTCTGAAGCCTCGAAGCGTCCAAAGGAGATAGAATTCTGGTAAAAAGCTTTAAATCATCAGCATATAATAAGAATTTGGAGAAATGGACACAGGCACCGATGTCATTAATAAAAAAGTTAAAAAGAATTGGACCCAAATGAGAGCCCTGTGGTACACCCGAAGGTATCGCACGAGGATCAGATCTGGCGCCCTTAATTCTAACTTGATAGGTTCTCCCTTTTAAATAAGAGTCAAGCCATCTCATAAATGAGCCCGGGAAACCGAACTGGCTAAATTTGCTAAGGAGCACGTCATGATTCACACTATCGAAGGCTTTAGAGAAATCAAGATACATAGTATCAACTTGGTAATTTGACGCAAATGACTCAGACACGTAATCGGAAAATAACAATAAATTAGTTACTGTAGATTTATATTTACAAAAACCGTGTTGATTGTCAACGATGACATGTAATAAAATCGCATTTAATTTATCGGCTAGCAATTGATCAAAAAGTTTCGGTATACAACTAATTATCGCAACTGGCCGGTAATTTTCAACATTCCCTTTATCGCCATTTTTAAAAATCGGACATACGAACGTTTTTTTCCATTTCGACGGGAAGAAGCCAAGTTCCAAAGATTTGTTAAAGAAGATATATGCAAAAAACGTTGTTAAATTGTTGGGCAATTGGCTTAAAAATCGTTACTCGGGGGTTTTCGGGGTCGCTGATTACGAATCCAATGATAGTTTTTCAAAATTCAAAATGGGGGATCCAATATGGCGGACGAATTTTTAAAAATCTTATGCAGTTGGCTTGAAAATCGTTACTCGGGGGTTTTCGGGGTCGCTGATTGCGAATTCGATGATAGTTTTTCAAAATTAAAATGGCGGACGACTTTTTTAAAATCTTATGCAGTTGGCTTGAAAATCGTTACTCGGGGGTTTTCGGGGTCGCTGATTGCGAATCCGATGATAGTTTTTCAAAATTCAAAATGACGGATCCAATATGGCGGACGACATTTTAAAAATCTTATGCAGTTGGCTTGAAAATCGTTACTCGGGGGTTTTCGGGGTTGCTGATTACGAATCTGTGATCAGATTTTAAAAATTCAGTTCCAATTGACAGCAGGTACCAAAATTATTTGTGTAAAACAAATGAGAACTCTAAGGAGCAAACGTAATATGACATGCACATCTTTCAATGAAAAACAAATGATTAACGTTACGTGGCAACAGCAGTCATTTGTGTAAAACAAACGACAGTAGCCATTTGTTAATTTTTCACCTACAGTCATTTATTTCACACAAACAGCTGCTGTTGCCACGTTGCCCCGAAGGGAACTGTATCTGCCACGTCCACGTCGTTGTTCCTGGGTAACGCTAAGAGTAGATAACCAAATCTTTAGCAATAATTCTTAAAAGACACTTTAACAAGTTTTGGAACTGAATTTTTAAAATCTGATCACAGATTCGAAATCAGCGACCCCGGAAACCCCTCAGTAACGATTTTCAAGCCAACTGCATAAGATTTTAAAAAAGTCGTCCGCCATTTTGAATTTTGAAAAACTATCATCGGATTCGCAATCAGCGACCCCGAAAACCCCCGAGTAACGATTTTCAAGCCAACTGCATAAGATTTTTAAAAATTCGTCCGCCATTTTGAATTTTGAAAAACTATCATCGGATTCGTAATCAGCGACCCCGAAAACCCCCGAGTAACGATTTTCAAGCCAATTGCCCAACAATTTAACAACGTTTTTTGCATATATTTTTGACACTCTTTTTGAAAAATACCCCTAAAATCTAAGGGTTAATTTGACCAAAACACCCCCGTTTCACCTAAAATCAATAAAAACTTACTTTTTCTACCTTAAGAAAAAGTTTTCAACCGTTTAAATCAAAATCCCAAGGGGGCGAAATATAGGCCTTAGGGGCCCTCCTCCTTTTACATCGCAGTTTCAAACGCTAACCGTACAGTTTCAGTATGTCGAAATGAAATAAATGCCTTAAGTATCGCTTAGTTTTATTGCCGGAAATATTGTGAGCGATGTTTTTTAAATTTGAAGTAATTAATATTCAAGATAGATACCCTGTGGACAGATAGCCCACGTAAACTCCCCTACTCGACCGACGAACAACAAAATTCGGACTTATCTCTGTTTATAGTCAAGTTCGCACGTGATAGTTGCGAAATAACTAGATCCAACCACCGGAGGTATTCCCTAAAAGTTTCTGTGACGATTATCACGTCGTCGAGGTAGGCGAATACATGTGGTTCCCATTTCGCCGTGATTATTTTATCCATCAATCGCTGAAAGGTGGCGGGCGCGTTGGTAAGTCCAAATGGCATACGCTTAAAGTGGAATAACCCACCACCTGGCACCGTGAAGGCGGTACACTCCTTGCTACCTTCCGCGAGCGGTATCTGGTAATAGGCCTTACTAAGATCTATCTTTGAGATGTAACGTGCCGTGGGCAATTTATCGAGGATAGTATCCATGGCTGGTGTGGGGTACGCATCCTTGCGTGTTGCCGCGTTCAGATCTCGATAGTCGATGCACACAGAGTATTCGCCGTTATCCTCAGTTACGATCATGGGGCTACTTGACCATGGGCTGGAGGATTCATCAATCACCTCCTCTGCCAACATATTATCCACCTCCCGTTGTGCTATCCCCAACATTTTTGGAGACAGACGGCGGAATCGTTGTTTCACCGGAGTAGCATTTTGGGTGTCGATGGCGTGCGAAACTAGGTGGCACAGCCCGATTCTGTCCCGTGGTGCTGGGAGGATCCGATTCAAAAGGGCCTCCAGCTCTCGCAGCTCTGTGGAGGAAAGTTCGGAAATCCCAGCGCATTCGGCTGATACAACAAAAGAAGTCACACCTCCGAAAGAATTATCGCCGAAAGGGTGTAGGATTCCTGCAGTAGAACTCCAGCACCTGCGGCCATAGTGGATATTCAACTCAAAGAGTTATATGGTGTCCATCCCCAGAATGACATCATAGTTCAGTGAATCCACCACTCGAAATCGAACTTCACGTACTACTTCATCAATGCTAAGTCGCATCGTAATTTCTCCTCGGATCGAGGTGGAAGCTTCATTGGCTACTTGTATCGCTCCTTCCGATGGAGACAGCCGTTTTTCTAAAAGAGTACCTACTGAGGCACCAAAATAGGACCTCGTAGCACCGTTGTCAATTAAAGCACAAAACTGACGGTCTTCAAAGCACAATGGCAGAAATAGACGTCGGTCGAACATTCCCCCTACGCCCACATGTTCAGTATTATTTGGGGCATCCTCCCCACTGGACGGCGGCAAGGTGATTTTCGGTGGAGGATCGTGGATTAGTACCTTTTCCACTTTTGGGATTCCTGGTATATGTTCATCTTCCTACGGTTCAAAAGATTCCTGACGCACGCCCGCACGATTCGCAGCCTCCGACTCGTATTCGTCGAAAGATTGGTCACATTAAATGGGTCCACGGACGTGGTGGTAAGCTTCTTCCGGAAGTTGTCGCGATATTGCCCCTTAGAACTTAGCTTCGTGGGCAAGCTAACAGAGCAATTCATGGCTCAAAACCAGAGGGTTTCTCGGACTTTAAATACGAGGTTCCACCACCTCTTACTGTGGCCCTCGGCGAGAGTTTCCCGGCTTCGCTTTCGAGCACTCGCTTGCGATCACTTCCGGTTCACCACACGTGTAACAAAACCTCTTGCGTGGTGCCTTGCATTGGGCAAACCAGTGCCCTTCTCGGTTGCAATTCCAACTCGCTAGCATATGTGTACGCTTTCCCTCGGGTGACGTAGTGCGGGGTGATTTTCTTCCTCCAATTCCACTGCTTCTAGAGGTTGGCGATTTATTCTCACGCCGTTTAGATGTGGGATGCCCTTTCTTTTGGGACCCCTGGGTACCTTTCCTCCGTTCAGTGGGTGGAGATGGTGTTTTCTCCGCCTCAGCAGTCCTCAATTCGAGGGTAGGTGGCTTAAAATGCAGTAAGGTGGCCTTCACCGCTGCCACTAGCTCAGTTAAGTCTCTTTTCTCTTCTGAGTCGTCTTCCACTGCTGCCGCTCTATTTCGCCGCTTCTTCTCGGGTGGTCGGTACGCGGTTCCCGGTAAGAAGGGTGCCATGTACGTGGTGCCCGGGATGAAGGGTAAGAATGCTGTGCCATTGGAGGTGGGCGGAATAACCTCCGCCTCTGAATCCCCTCTTCCACCTCTCGCACTACGTCCCTTAACTGGGCGAGCGACTGACATTCCCGTTGTAGGATCCTCTCTTGTATTTCTGGCAATAGGTTCTCGTACACTATATTCAGCTGATGTAGCAATAGTCGCTCAATGTCTTGAGCTTCCGGCAGAAGTCCGCGCGAGAATATGCAAAAATCGTAAGGTCGTCCGCATAAAAAAGCATAAGAAGATCACACGAGAGTGAGATATCTACCCCTCGAAGACCTTGTTCTCGAAAAAACTTGACAATATCGGAAATGTATAAAATGAAAAGTAGCGGGCTTAACACTTCACCTTGAAGCACCCCTTCAGTGACATCAACTGATGCCGAGGATCCCAAATTGGATCGTATAAAGACTGTTGCAGAAGAGTAAAGAGACCTCAATATACGGACAACCTTACAACTCATCCCAAGTTCATACAGTTTGAGCCATAGTTTCTCATGCGGAATGGAATCAAATGCCCGCCTAAAATCTACGAACAATGCGTAGAGCTTAGCACCCTTCCGTCTGAGGATAATTGCTCCTCAGGCATTAGGTTGTGCGCATTAGCCCAAGTGCTTAGTCCGTCGTAAAGGAGCTGGGTAAAAATTTTGGTACAAACGTTGACCATCGCTAACCCTCTATAGTTGAAAGGATCAGCAGGATCTCCTTTCTTAAACATCATCGACATAAATACCCGTGACCATCCCCGCGGGACCTCTTCAGTAGATAAAACCTGGTTAAAAATACTTAATAGATATTACCGCCATCCATCATTTAATAATTTATAAAATTCGGCAGAAATTCCAACCTCACCAGGAGCCTTACTGTCTTTCAACCTTGACAAAGAGGCAGTTAGCTCTTCTGAAGAAACTGGGACATCAAGATATTGATCAAATATCCAAAAAAAAGAACATCTGAAGTGATCCGTGGGGTATAGACATTACATAAAAAGTTTGACCACTTATCAAGCCCTATACAGTTTGCACGGCGAGTCGACACTCTGAAACGAGACACGGCGTTCCAAAACTCAGCAGAGCATCGAACATTTGAAAAAGGGTTTCTAACGAAAATGCAGTGCTGTGCCTTCCTATTTTTTATTAATTCACGGTAGTGGATCTTAGCGGACGAAAATTCATTACGTTCTGTTTCTCCATAACCACTAGGTTGTAGGCGAGAAATAGCCCTAGTGACGCATTTATGCGCACTTTCACACTCCTTATTGTACCAAGGATGTTTTTTACGTACCGATCTATTAGGCTGGGAGGAAGGAGACATCTTGGCCGCGAGTGCAGCATCTCTCATAGCTTCACAAAGGAAGAAATACATGTCGTTTGTCGAAAAATCAGGAAGATTGTTCAGGCCAGGAGCCTGGCGCAAGGAGTCAATATACTGCGAAGCGTCATTTGGACGAAATCGTAGTCTATCCGAGATAAGAATATTTCGTGATAGCGGTAAAATATGCAGATTCTCCTTGTGCCGAGCGTCCAGTTGCAATATCACCAGAGTATGATCTGAGCCGTACAACTGTGTAGATAGCTTGAAATCATCGATGATATGGGTCATGCTAGGCGAAACCCGGACTAGATCTACACAACTGAAACCTCCCGTACCAAGGAATGTGAAGTGCGCGGGAGTATCGTGGGGCGAACGACCATTTAATAAAATAAAACCATTATAAGACATAAATTCTAAAAGCGCAACGCCCCGCGTGTTTAACACTAGGTCATGAGAAACACGATCGGCAGTTAAAACAGATCCATCAAGAATGTCTGGGTCGACCTAAGCTCCATTCCCGACTCGCGCATTAAAATCACCGTCCAACACAGCCGAATGATTTGGATACACCATCATGGTCGAGTCCAGAAATTCCTGAAGTTCTGCTAAATCACGAGACATATCGGCAGATGGCTTGAAATAAACGGTATATATAATTAAGTTAATTAAATCGCAGACTACTTTAATTGCAAGTAAAGTTGAAGAGTTTTTGATGACCTCTGGATGTAATTTAGAATCAGCAACAGCAACAAGACCACCGCTAGGCCTCCCAGGACGATTATCTTTTGAAGCTGGGGACCACGCAGCAAAATAGTCTTTCAAAGTCGACGGAAGCACTTCTGATCTAGGAGCGATCAGCCAAGTCTCTATGCAGCATACTGCGGCCAAACGGTCATCCAAATGTAACTGGTTGATATTGCTTGGACCATGGGAATTCCAGAGCAATATGATTGTTTGAACCGGCCTATCAGTTGCCTCAGATAAAAGAGCGATAGACGAAATAGGTAGCCGGTTGCTCACTCTTAGAGGCGGTTTGCGTTTTTTTTACGGTAGCATTGAAGTAGAATTCATTTGCCCTTGCATCGCAGATCTATTCTTGAAATCCGTGGCGGTGTTGATCGGCGTAAACTTGTCAGATAGTGAGTGCCAACTGAACCATTGACCATTAATGCAATATGTTAGGTGAGCCATTTTAACGGTAGAACCCGCTTCGCGTGCTTTACGCATATTGGCTAAAGCAATTTTCATCACATGCTGCTCTTTCAGGGTTAGATCACCATAAATGGAGATTTTTGAGCCCCTGAGTACTTTGGCTTTAGTAGGGAGTACCTTGTGTTTGTCTTCTGCATCTTTAAATTTGACCAAGATACCTGCGTTTCTTTGACCGAGAGAGTGCGCCTCCTTAACTGCATCTCTCAGTGCAAATCTGGTGGCAATGAAGTCGGTAACTTCTTTCAAGAGACCGGTAGATGGAAAGGACAATTCGAGCCCCCTGAGTACAACATTACACTGCTTTTCCGCTTTCTCTAACCTGTCCACTACGGCAGACATAGAATTCAACCTAGCTTCATGAGCTGAAGATTTTTCATCACGACGAGTATTTTCCTCAGCAGATTCTTTCTTAAAGCCCTCTAAGTCGTCTCGCATTAAAGCGATGTCAGAAATAGCGGTGTCTAGTTTTTTATTGATCTCACTTAATTCGGATTTTATTTCAGATTTTATTTTAGATTTTGTTAAATCTATTTTAATAAAGAGTTCGTTTCTGAACGAGTCCATTTTGCTGAGAAGCAAAGAGAATTTATCGGCGTCACTATCAGCAGCCATTGCGTTCTGTTCAGTTGTCAAGTCAGCTACATACGGTCGCTTCTTCACTGGACTAACAATGTCTGTGCAGAACCCAGAATAACCTTCAGCAGAGTCAGTAATTGCAACGCAGTCAACTGACAGGTGCTCAGATTCAGTCAAGAGAGAAGTACTATTATGCCCTACTCGAAAAGGAGGATAGCAAAGCATAGAAAAGTATAGAAATTCTGCGTGATTCGTATGCTTTTGAATCCTATTTTTGGCACATAATGAAAATCTATCAATTCTTATCCTATCTGCATACTTCAAGTAAAGCCAATGTTAATATTTTTCTATCCATTAGGTAAAATCAATAAATTTCTATCCCAATCGTGTATAGAGAATCAATCCAAATGTATCTCATTACACTTTTATCATTATGTATCCTAAAAATTTATAGAAATTCTATCAAAACGAATCAAAATGTGATTTTTATATTTTTACGGTCCAGGTCGACCGCTCCGCAGTTTTCGGTGTCTAGGTATTCCGCACCGTAGTTTTTGACGTCCAGGTCGACCGCTCCGTAGTTTTTGGTGTCTAGGTATTCCGCTCCGTAGTTTTTGACGTCTAGGTCGACTGCTCCGTAGTTTTCGGTGCCTAGATATTCCGCACCGTAGTTTTTCGACGTCCAGGTCGACCGAGTTTTTCAGGTTTGCAAATTTTTAAAATCTGTTTACATGTATGAATTAACCGACTCGAGGTCATCCCCCCTATCAATACACCCCCCAAAATTTTGTCAGATTTTACTTATCTCTTGCCGTTTTCGAGATATTTGAGAATTTTGAAAATTTTCAGTTTTGCTAATTTTCAAACTTCGTTCGTATGTACGCATTAACCGACTCAATGGGATCCCCCCCCCCCCTTTTGATAGCCTCCAAAATTTTGTCATATTTTGCTTATCTCTGGCCGTTTTTGAGATAATTAAGAATTTTTAAAAATTTTAATGTGTAACAGAAATATCATATTACGTTACTGATAGTGATCGACAGTGGTAGACCAGGGGTCGGTGTCGCGCGCGATCGTTGTTTCTAGTCAAGTATTCTTGGTGGGGAACACTACTTGGATAGGTGACCGCTTGAGAACAACTTTCTTAAGATAATTAAAATCAACTAAAAAAAGTTAAAAAATATTTGAATTAAATAAAAAATAATAATAAAATTAAAAATAAAAAAAATTTTTTTTTTAAATTTAGAAGTATTCAATTTTTCAATTCTTGTTAATCCTTTTCGGTTTGCTGGGATGAAATTCGTGACGAACGTAGTATAGAAAAATATCGAAACAAATCCTATCAATTTCTATCCACTTTAGTTAGGATAGAAAAATATAGAATTAATTCGTGCCAAAAATAGGATAGGAAAATATTGGACAAAATCCTATACTTTTCTATCCTCCTTTTCGAGTAGGGTGGTCTGAAATCGTCCGCTTCCTTTTGGGGGAGAAATATGATGTAATAGAACAGCAATCTGGTTTAGCTTTAACACAGGGTTCAGCTGTCCTCGGACGTCCTCTTAAACTTGGGGAGATAACTTCAGAACCCTTAGATGACATGTGCAATTAAAGGCAGCATCACATTAAGGGACATAATGTGGACATAATGGATAAATTCTATAATTTATCGATTAAATAATAAAATATTTTAATGTGCTCGTAAATTTTCAATTATCGCAGACTATCTAAAAACGAAAATGTACACCAGATAGTTTCAGTCAGTTTAAATTCTTGAAGTATTCACTATATATCATTTAGATATTAGACACAGCTGACATAATCTATACAGTCGAACAATTTCCTAAATGTACGTAGAGCAATACACGGCTTTAATATGGTGTATACTGAATGTGTACGTTGTATTGCATATGTGAGGTGTATGCGCAACAGTAAACGGTAACCTCTTGTTTATATTTAGATATTCACATACACAATTAGACAGAGAGTACGTCGGAGCAAACAAAGATAACAACACTTGATATAAAAGTCGTTGGTATATAAAAATGTCATGTTTTAGGTAAAAACTTTTGAAGTTACAACGCACTATGTCAGCATGAACATCCAGAAATAAAAAATAGCACTAGTAAAATAAACAATCCTTGGACTATTCCGTGTTCTTCACAATAATCTAATAATAGCCTATGATTTTTATAGTGCAAAGTATTACTATACGTTATCCATCTTAGTACAGAACGAATACACTGGAAACTCGCGGAAGATTGAGCAAACCAAAAGCATTGTTGCACAGTTCAGAAAAAACGCCGATATACAGCTTGACACCACAAATCCTTGACGAATAAAGTCTCGTGTGTTTTCAGTTCACCATTATACGATATTACAACCGCGATAACAGAAATTAAACGACAATTTCGAGGACCGATACAGAAACGCGTCCGGACTAAACAAGCCCCATGACAGCTCCCAGACAGAAACAATATACATATATAATCTCGTTCTCAGGAATCCGCATTAAATCCGCCTTTATCTCCCTTTTTCTCTTTTGACCGCTTAACGTTGAATACTCTAAAGTGAGAATTCTAAATGCGTTATAATTTATATGAGATTTTTATAATTTGTCAATATTTTACTGTTATAATTATTATTATTATACTTGAGAAAAGGAAGTTGAATGGTTAAATCATATTCTTATATTCTTGTGTGTATTTCCGAAGTTACAACAGAATTTTAGAAATTAATAATGTCACAGTTGTGCATTTTTCTGAATAAAATTATAGAAAATGTTTCTTAAAATCGTAAATAAAAGAAAATTAAAACAGAACCCTCTCCTGCATTTCGACCATGGTTCCTACCGACTGCGCCAGTTTAAAGTCACGTCTAGGCAACTGGGGAGAATTATCTAGGGACAGGACCCAAGAAGGCTCAAGAACCTTCTTAGACCCATAAATTTAGTTGGCGGTCGAAATGCGAGAGAAGGAGCAATTAAACATTTCTAAAATTACATTTAAACACAAATTAATTTATTTAATAAAAAATATTATACATTAATAAATTCCTTATTATCTAATAATTTTATCTCTACAACCCCGGTCGCTATATTCTTATTGTCTTATTTATATAGTAATATTATTATTATAAATGTTTTTTTCTACAGAGAGAACTGATTTATCTGGAAAAAGAAGAATTTTAATTTTCTCGTTCACGAACCGGATTTTGTTGGTTTTCAAAAAAAGAGATGGCGCGGTACTCGCTTTTTTTTTGTCCTGATGTTCCCCCGTTGGCTGTTGGAATCGAAAGAGAGTCTGTATGTCTTTTTGAGCTTTTTTATATCGGAAGCCCCCGCCTTACATTTTGAAGATTGTAAACGAAAATTTAGAAGCTCTTGGTTTTCGACCAATCAGAACTCTCATCCCTCATTTGAGGCTGGGAAAACTTATCTCACGAAGTAAGGCCAGGGTCATTTTACCAATGTGTTGAGGTGTCGAACATCCCGCAACGAGATACGAATGTTTATGTCAACCACAATATTAAATAAATAATCAGTTTTACATGTAGCGATAATGGTGATTGAATGTTAATAAGGACGAAATATATTCTTTTCTTTTTATTTTTTTTTAAAGACAATGTATTTTTATATTGTCATTAGTGTTTTATTACACTTAATTATTATTTAAGTCCTTTTTTATTAACATTTAATCTCGCTAGGTTTTCGTCATAATAAACATAAGTGGTTGACCATTATCATTATGCAGCTCATTGTGAGACTTTAATATTTCCATTACGTTATTTCATATATTTTAAAAAGCAATTAACTATTATTTTTCATTAAGATCATCCTTTCTTCTATAAATTAAATAAAGGGTTGTAGAGTAACTATTATTAATTATTAATGTACTTTTAACTTATAGGAGAAGTGCAACGAGCCGAGACAAAGACAATTTAATTGGGCGCTAAAGTGTCCGCGTCGGTTTGAAATTTCCGTTGATCGTTTATGATCTTCGTCCGGTATTGAGTACATATTTATTTTTACTTAAGATTAACACATGCAGCAGTCGAACTTGTGTGAATGTACATATTTCTCTGTTGTCCGTTTCTGTGCGGCGCGTTACATTATCTTTGGTTTTCGTAGATTTGAATGATGAGACAATGTTCCACATTTGAGCAGGGCTCATTTCCCTATTTATACTTTTGCAAAATTTGATGAAACCTTCTTTTTTTTCTTGTTTTAATGTGGTTCTAACTAAATTAGAAGTCATTTTCAGGTTATTAAAATTCTGAGGAGTAATGTTTTTTTAAGGCTTTTAGTGCACGTTTTTTTGAATGAAATAAGTAAAAATAAATATGTACTCAATACCAGACGAAGATCATAAACGATCAACGGAAATTTCAAACCGACACTTTAGCGCCCAATTAAATTGTCTTTGTCTGTCTCGGCTCGTTGCATTTTTCCTATAAGTTAACAGAACATTAATAATTAATAATAGCTTGACTACAATTTTCATTCCACCAGAATTTGAGAGAACAGTTGTTTCTACGATTCGTGTGAAAGTTAACAGCACCTGACATAATCAGAGAATTATAAATTTCAAATAAAATTTGGTCGTAAACCAAAAGAAAGTTAGAATCGTTAATGTTTAGGCAAGGTAAATTTTGTTTGAAAAGGTTTTAAAAGTGAGTCCAATTTACGTTACTAGTGTTTAAGTTAGGTCTTGTTTTTATTGAATTATTATAATTTTCAGCTATTATAATCTCTATAGAGAAATGGTCACTGCTTAATGAATCACTTAATACATTCCAATTTGCTTTGTGATAGAGGTCAGGGGAGATTAGTGTGGTGTCCGGCGAACCCCTTTTTTCTGAGCTATGGTTAGCTAATTTAGTATGTTGTCTAGGATATTTGAGCACTATAAGGCTAAGACTATCGAAGTCCTTAAGAACCCCGATCCAGTCACCATCATTCTTTGTTGAGTTAGGGTGTCAATAGAAGTTGGATATAATAATCTTTTTATCGTTTAAAATTGTTGGACAATAAATCCCCACTCTTTGTTAGTTGTATACTCCTGGCCGTCTTTGCGGACTAAGAGACTTGCGCTGGGTCAGTCGTTGTATCGAGCTCGGTGTGTGGAGACGACACGTCTACCTTCTTGTATAACAATACATTAGAAATAAACAAGCTTTAATAATTAACAGGTTATGGGCCCAGAGTGATCTGTGTTACGGACATAATAATTTACCATGCAACTCGCAAGCAGCAATAGTGTGGACAAACTCACAAATGGAAACTACGAGTCTTGGAGGATGCAAACAAGTGTTCTGATTTTCAATGAATTATGGGGATACGTTAACGGGAGTATCGAGAGCCCAGAAGAACCTGCGGAAGTATCTGAATGGACAACGAAAGATGAAAAGGCGCTTGCCCTTATTACACTAACGCTTTCTACAAGCGAGTTGGGACATATTCGGAAGGCCACGACTTGGCATGGGCAAATGGCATGGGATGAAATTGCCAAAGTTCACGCCTCGCAAGGACCGGTGAGAAAAGCCGTTCTTTATCGACAGTTATATAATTTAAAGAAGGATGAAAAACAAACAATGGCTCAATTCGTTAGTGAATTTCAAAATAAAGTGAACCTGCTTGAAGACACCGGAATAGAAATTCCGGAAAAATTGAAAGCCATACTGCTGTTAAATGGTTTACCAGAAAAATTCGATAATTTCTGCGTCGCTATTGAAGCTAGAGATAAAGTTCCTTCTGTCGATATCATAAAAGGAAAACTACTCGAAAAAGAAGCAAGACAAGGGGGACGAAATCAACAAACAGAAGTCGGTGACGCTATTTCAAACGCGTTCTTGTCCCGAGGAAAATACACTAGAAACAAAAACAATGACGAACCATCATCGAACTTTGATTGTGGCAGAAATTTTCGAGATAACACATCTTCATTCTCTAAGACAACTGATAGATGCTATTTCTGCAATAAAATTGGACATCGTGCAAGAGACTGCTGGCAGCATAAAAACAAAGAGGTAGCAAATCAAGCCGAAGAAGACGAGGACTCCACGGTGGCATTCGTTGCACAAACGAAATCAACAAAAGAACACGTGTGGTGCTTAGACAGCGGAGCTTCAGCTCATATGTGTAGCGTGCGTGAATGGTTCAATGATGTGAGTATGAACTCAGAATGTGAAATTCGTACGGCCGGGAAAGAAACTATTAAAGCAATTGGTAAGGGAACGATAATAATAAAATGTATAATTAACGGAAAATTGAAATCGATAAAATTAACAAATGTTTTACTTGTGCCGGAATTACGAGGAAATTTAATATCGGTTTCTAATATTGCAAATAAAGGCTTTACAGTTAAATTCGATCATAACAGTGCTATTGTTATTGAACCAAGCGGCTCTATTGTTTTGAAAGCAAGTAAGCAAAACGATATGTATGTTGTTAACGCCGAACAGTCACGTGTCGCAAATATGGCAAATGTTATCAAATCGAAAATAGAGTTGTGGCATAAACGGTAAGGTCACCTTAATTTAAATGATTTAAAAGTATTAAGCGATAAAGAATTGGTTTATGGTCTAGATTTGCCGGGAGATTTTTGTAAGTTCTCCTGTGCGCAGTGCGATATTGCTAAGATTCATTGCTTGCCATTTCCAAAACGGCTTCTCGCGCGAAAAATACTTTACAGATAGTTCATTCTGATATTTGCGGGCCCGTCAATATACCTTCCCTGAATGGGGCAAAATATTTTGCAACATTCATTGACGATAAAACAAGACGTACAGAAGTTGCATTTCTAAAATCAAGAAATGAAATTTTTTCGGAATTTAAAAAATACCAACTACGCGTTGAAAGAGAAACAAATTGCAAAATAATGAAAATACGGACAGATAATGGTAAAGAATATAATTCACGGGAATTTACGACGTACTTAGAAGGACAAGGTATTGGCAGACAACTGTCTGTAGAGTATACTCCGCAGCAAAACGGAGTTGCAGAACGCGCCAATAGAACGTTGGTGGAAATGGCTAGAACCCTGCTTATTAAATCAGATCTACCAAAATCATTGTGGGCAGAGGCTATAAATACGGCAGTATTTTTGAGAAACCGATGCCCATCTAAGATTTTGGGTAATAAAACACCTGAAGAATTATGGTCGAACAGAAAACCAACCGTAAGTTTCCTTAAGATTTTTGGCTCAGATGCTGTAGTTTTAAAAAAGGGCCCGGGTGTTTCAAAATTCGATGCAAAAGGAGAACAGAGGGTTATTGTGGGGTACTCGACAGAATCAAAAGCATATCGGCTCTGGAAACGGGGGACAAACTCGGTTATTAAAAGTAGAGACGTAAGAATAAATGAGAATAAATTTATTGATAAAAATAATGTAATTAATATTCCTACGATGTGTATCGAAAATAACGATGATTTAAAGTTCGAAAAAAATATAGTAGACAGTTCTGATACAGAATCCGAACTTTTTACCGAGACGAGCGATACGCTTTCAGACTCTTCTACGACGCCGAATAGGGCCAAACGCGAAAGCTCTACCGAGACCACGAGCGATTCCGAATGTATGGATAATCATACGCTTGCAGTAGAGCCTCCTTCGACGTCGAATGCGGGCAACCGCGGTCGCGGCAGACCAACATTAATTCGTACAGGCAAAGCTGGCCGCCCTAAGAAAAAATATCACGACGCTAAATCAGCCACAAATCTGCCCACCGATAACCCAACTTTCTAGAAGAAGCACTGAACGGAAATGACAAGGTAAAATGGCTAGATGCCATGCAAAATGAGTTTAATTCGCTAAAAAAATGCAGAACGTGGGTATTGGTGGACAGAACCCCAACTATGCATGTAATTTCATGTAAATGGGTCTTCAACGTTAAACGGCACCAAAACGGCGACATCGAAAAATATAAAGCGCGTCTGGTAGCCCGCGGTTTCCAACAACGTTAAGGTATAGATTATCGTGAAATATATGCCCCCGTTGCGCGAATGGAAACCATCCGAACTGTACTTGCGTTATGCGTGGAATACGATTTTTATGTGCACCAAATGGATGTTATGACGGCTTATATTCAGGGCGATATGACAGAAGAAATATACATGATGCAACCAGAAATGTTTGAATCTGAACCAAGAAATGCAGTTTGCAAATTATTACGCCCAATTTACGGCCTCAAACAATCGGGTCGCGAATGGCATCACAAATTGCGATTAACATTAAATCAAATCGGCCTGAATAATTCAGAATTCGAACCGTGTATTTTCTTCGGCGAAAATGATAAATCACTGGTAATCATCGTAGTATATGTTGATGATCTGCTCATTGCGTCACACTCATTAGAATCCCTTGTAAATGTTAAGAAAGAGCTGTCTAAAAAATTTTAAAATAAAAGATTTAGGACCGGCAAACGAAATTTTAGGTTTAAAGATTGAAAGAGTAGGTAACGTCGGAAAAATTAAGGTTTCTCAAGAAGCATACATACTTGAGCTGTTGGAAAAATTCTGTATGACGAATTGTAACGTAGCTTCAACTCCTTTTCCATCAGGAACGAAACTGACTAGCGAAGGCGAAGTGGTATCAGAAAATGAAATACGCGAAATAATAAATGTACCCTACAGGGAACTTATAGGCAGTCTTATTTATTTATCTAATACCACTCGCCCAGACATAGCGTTCGCGGCAGGAACTCTGAGCCGATACAACGAAAATCCGTCAAAACACCATTGGAAAATCGGGAAACATGTATTGCGTTATCTTAAGAAAACATCACGGATAGGAATAACCTATAAGAAAACGTGTAAACCTTTTGTAGCCTATACAGCTGCGGACTGGGCAAACGATATTGAGAGTCGCAGATCACAATCCGGAAGTTTTATAATATTGGCCGGCGGACCAATCGTATAGAATTCTAAACGTCAAAAATCAGTCGCCCTCTCAACCATGGAATCCGAGTACATGGCTTTATCCGACACCACACGAAACGTAATATATCTGCGCAGACTGATGGAAGAGATAGGTTTTTACAACCTGATAACCGAACCAACAATTGTATTCTGCGATAATCAGAGCGCGATTAGTTTAAGCAAAGAAAACATGTTAAATTCGAGAAGTAAACATATTGAAATACGATTCCATTTTTCTAGACAAGCGCAACACCAAAAATTCATAAGTGTAACACACATTCCAGGTGAAAAAAATGTCGCTGATATACTTACGAAGTCTTTGACCAAAGACAAACATGAAAAATGCGTAAACATGTTAAATCTAGTTTAAGTGTATTACTGAGTAATTAGAAGATTAAAATATTGGAGAGTGTTTATTGATAGGGGGAGTGTTGGACAATCAATCCCCACTCTTTGTTAGTTGTATACTCCTGGCCGTCTTTGCGGACTAAGAGACTTGCGCTGGGTCAGTCGTTGTATCGAGCTCGGTGTGGAAGAGGACACGTCTACCTTCTTGTATAACAATACATTAGAAATAAACAAGCTTTAATAATTAACAAAAATGAGATGAAGGACTAGTAGTTCCAATTCTTTATAGTTGTTAAATCGGCGAACAAGCTCATATTTCAAAGCGGGGTTTATAACAATTAGGATACCCAGAGATAGGTCTTTTCATACAGATTCGTCCCGATCAAGTCTAACGACGTTGTAGTTGTCCAATTTAAATGGTTTTTTATCCATTAGCCAAGTTTTTTGGATGCGGATGATGTCGTTGTTTCTATATATTTTAAGCAGCTCGAGTTTACATGAGATGCCCCTGGCATTCCACCATAACATTTTGATGTCCATCATTTAAGTTTTAGATATTATATTTTTTCTGCAATAAAAATTTAAGTATGTAATATTGTAAGCAGACGCTAATAATGAAATATTAGAAATTGTTAAATATTTAATGAATAAATTCAAGTGAATAAAAATAAGTAAATAAATAAATTAAAGATTAAGAAAAACAATAAAATATGAAAAAATAAAAAGTTGGAAG
This sequence comes from Trichopria drosophilae, assembly GCA_030407085.1. Taxonomy (NCBI): domain Eukaryota; kingdom Metazoa; phylum Arthropoda; class Insecta; order Hymenoptera; family Diapriidae; genus Trichopria; species Trichopria drosophilae. The sequence goes on along the minus strand of CM059584.1, from coordinate 65,724,605 downwards.
ATGAAGCTGAAAATAATAAAAAGTTTTAAAAAGTTCGAAATGTGTAATTGAAGGTTTGGATAAGCAGTTGGCAAACAAATTTACAACAGTTATCCGCTGAACAATATTCCGTTACAGCAACATCTTTGAAGCGTCGCATTGTAGTCATGCGACCAAACTTGTTTCATTGCAAAAACATTTTTGTGACGTCCTTGGAACCAGAAATGTCCTACCACATTTACGGTTTTTAAATACCGTTTCATTCGTAACGTACCTGCGACGTTTGAAAAGTATGCATCCAACTTTTAAAAAACGTAACATTAAACGGTCATAAATAAAAATCATAAGAAATTAGACGAATTATTTAATTTAATTCGAATTTTATTATTATTTATGTATCGTTAGATATGTTATGAAGGAATGTAGTTTTATAATTTTGCTCGCAAATAAATTTGTGAATCTAAGAAAAATCCATCCCGACCGAGGATCGAACCCGGGTCTACCGGTTACAACGCTGACGCCTTAACCCCTACGCTACACCCACAGAACTGTGTCAACATCTTTTCGCGGGCCCGTACACGCTACGATCGCAAGGTTCCTAGCGTGTAGTTGCAGCGCTGCGGTCGGGCATTTACTCAACGGATCTGTGCGACTCTAGTACGTGCTGCTTCCATGGATAAAGGAAACGACGCGCGTGAACTAGAGTTACGGGCGCGATCCTACAGTTACACCAGTGCACTCTATGCTTTTCCCCCACCCGGCTGTGATAGATTCGCACAGAGCCGTTGACAATTTTTCAAGGGTGCCGTAGGATATTTTGTCCACGCCACCATTGTCATTTACGCGGCATTTACGCGGCTGTTCATCGTATTTTCGATATACGGTGGAATTCTTTGCGCCGAAAAGATTCATTTTCGTGATTTACTTCGTATTTACTTTATTATTTTGTTATGTTTTATTATAATTAGAATTTATTGTATCCCATGCGTACAAATACCACCGCAATTTTTTATATGTATTTTTATATTTGGGCGTTAACGCCCGTATGTTGAATAAAATAAAATAAAAAATAAAAATTTTCAGGGTCTTTTTTTCAATATTTCTTTCGAGAAAGAGGTTCCTTATCACAAGGCAAGCACACTGTAAAAAATATTGCATGAAATTGTAAGAAAAAAGTATGAAGCAAATTTCATAAATATTTCAAAAAAGAGTTTCATGCTAATTCTTAAACACTTTTCATGACGTGTTATTAAATTTAAGAAACTGTTATTAAATTTTGGAAACTTTCATTCAATTTAAGAAACTTTTATTAAAAATAAGGAATTTTGATTAAATTTAAAGAACTTTTATTAAATTGAAGATATTTTTATTACAAATGAATCTGGTGGATCATGAAACTGTACGTATATGTTTCTTTCGCTTTCATATAGGTAAAAATGATGGCCTCGATGCTAAGGCCAAAAACGTGATATTGCCTTAAATTAGGTTATAACCATATTTATGGATACGTTTTGATCTCACAAACTAGGAGAAATTTGTTTCAAATTGATTGGTTGAAGTTATCCTGTTGAAAACTTCAAAACAAAATAATAAGAATTTTAAGCACGACTCCGCTATTTGCACATTTCTGCAAAAGTGTCAATGAAAGTTGGTGTTAACTATTTATCATTAAGTGCTGTTTAAACAGATATTTTAAAACTACATGTGATGTAAAATATCACAGATGAATCAAATAGATTATGAAACTGTAAGTACGTTCCTTTCGCTGCAATAGGTAAAAATTGATGGCCTCGATGCTAAGGCCAAAAATGTAAATATTGCCTTAAAGTAGGTTCTAACCATATTTCTGGATACACTTTGATCTTACAAACTTGGAAAAAATTCTGTCAAATTAATCGGTTGAAGTTATCATGTTGAAAACTTCGATACATAATAATAAGATTTTATTTCGACTCCGCTGTTTGCACATTTCTTCAAAAAGTGTCAATGTAAGTTGGTAGTAATCATTGATCATTAATTTTTATTTAAATTGGTACTGGTATAGCATGATTTGAACATCAGGACACCAGGAACATGGTTTTCCAGCACAGAGGAGATTGCAATTTTATACAGCTACAGCTTTTAGTATACTAAAAGAAAGCTATTATTTCGATAACAATATTCTTCTCTCGAAAGAAACATATTATGGAATTTAGATGTTTATTAGTAAAAAATATTAGTATTAATATATCAAGCTTGACCCTGCTCTTAACAAAGCATAATGTAATTTCGTGAAACTCTGCAAAATACCTGAAAATTATTACCTTACAATTATTATTATAAGAAATGATACATAGATTATAGCTTTCATATACCCTGCAGATGACTGAAAGTCATAAAATATTGGAAGAAAAAACTCATAACTTCGAGAGTAGCGTAATGTTTTAACATTAACAAACTTTGTTCGTAAAAAAATTGTTAATTTCTGATTGTCTTACGGATCCTAAAATTCATAAAATTCTTTATCGTAAAAAATGTTAAATTAATCGAGTACGTATTAAGTTTTCTTGAATGTAACAAAACTTCCATCGTTTACTAATTTCATCTATTGTATCCAAAAAGAGATTGGGACTGTCACACCTGAAAATTGTAATATATAATCCCCACTAGAGGTCTCCGAAATAACTTAAAATTATTAACATAGAAAGTTATATGTTTGATGTCGACTTAAAGTAACTGAAATTCATCAAAAACCCTAACTTGGATATTAGTTTGAGGTTCTTAAAATTTATAAAAATCTTCATTGTAAAAGATGTTAACTTTAATATTATGTAAAGTAGTTTGAAATAAGTCTCAACAGTAACCAGTAATAAATTTCAAGGAGAAATTTGGCTGCTGTAACCCCGAGACTTATTAAAACTGTAGTAGTTAAAAAATGTAAGTTAATTTAAGCGGAGATCCAGTATAGGGGTCTCTGAAATACATAATTCATAAAACTTTATTCGTAAACAAAATTGAAATAAACATTTCTTATGTCTTAATTTTTTTATGATAAAAATCAATTTTATAGAATTGACAAATTGAATTCTATATATTAATTTTTAGTATTGAAATAATATTAAAACGAAAAACTTTATTGCAAAACCTACAAAAAAATTGGGAGTTTATAATTTTAATTAATACATACAAAATTAGGTTAAATTGCTCTTTTGTAGGTAGTTATTCAACAATACATGGATATGATAGAGGACAGCTATTGGAGAGGTAGAAATGACTTGATTACTAGTTTCCATTTTTGTGAAGTAAAATATTTTATTACTCCCTTAAAGTTATATGTTTTACATGCATTTACATAATTATATACAATATATTTACACGTCATATCTTGTTGCCACCAATAAACATGAATTTTTGGTTATTAGTAAACACGGTGGCAGTCTCGGAAGAAATTGAATGTTCATTAATATTACTGGATTTTCGTTGTCTAATGTTATTTCATACGCATGATAATAGGAGTTGAAACATGATGTTTTAAATCTATTAATAACGAAATAAATATCATCGCAATTAAAAATTTCTTTTACAATTCCAAAAACGGGCCCATTTTCGTTAAAGTCAGCAATAACTGTTGTCTCTTTGTAAAATTTTTTCCCCAAAATTTCAACGTATTTTAAGGTTTGTACAGATAAATCTTTATTCAAGTTGGGAACAATTTTCTGCAATTCGGAGTGGGCATTTTGATTATTGATCGGTCCAAATGTGATATCTGTAGCTATATCGGACACATATTCATTTCTGTAGCACATTTGAAGTTGATGCCTAACCGCGATAGTATACGGTACATTTGATGCGTTATATGACGGTAATGATAATTTTTTTAATATGCGATTTTTTCTTTCGTACGGCAGGGATGAAAAATGTACTACGGGACCATTCAATAGCATTATTCTCGCATAATGGACTAAGAAGTGCATCTTCGGCTTTAGCACTCCGAAAAGAGACGAGTATAGTAAACAAAATTTTTGAACAACTTCTTGCAAGTTTATGATCTCGCCTCGATTTAATATGGGGGAAGTTATTATGCCTATTAGTTTTCTCAACAAACGATACAATTTCCAATATATATTGTCTGGTGTAAGTAGGTCACCGATCAGTAGGCCTAAATATCTGGCCAAACAGAGCATTTCCGATGCCGATTGCTTCACTTTAATTTTCAGCCTACTTTTTTCACCGTGTGTGCTATACAGAGGCCGTGGCTTGTTTGGCTTTTCAACGTCATTATAAGGAAAAGTTGCAATTCGATGGTTTATCATATCTAATGTTAATACTTTTTGTTTAATTAACTCATCTAAGATCCCTCCAATAGCATACACGGCGATCCCCTCCGAAAAATCATGCATTATATCTACGGACATGTTTTCAGTAATATGAAATTTATGTAGTTCATTAAAAATACAATTTTCTTTAATTCCTGTTAGTTTATAATCATTTTTCAAAACATCTTTTTCGTATGATTTAACCGATCGAAGTAGTTCGTGATTTTCTGTGAACATGTTTTGACATTGAGCTTTCGTTATTAAATCGAGGCGAGATCATAAACTTGCAAGAAGTTGTTCAAAAATTTTGTTTACTATACTCGTCTCTTTTCGGAGTGCTAAAGCCGAAGATGCACTTCTTAGTCCATTATGCGAGAATAATGCTATTGAATGGTCCCGTAGTACATTTTTCATCCCTGCCGTACGAAAGAAAAAATCGCATATTAAAAAAATTATCATTACCGTCATATAACGCATCAAATGTACCGTATACTATCGCGGTTAGGCATCAACTTCAAATGTGCTACAGAAATGAATATGTGTCCGATATAGCTACAGATATCACATTTGGACCGATCAATAATCAAAATGCCCACTCCGAATTGCAGAAAATTGTTCCCAACTTGAATAAAGATTTATCTGTACAAACCTTAAAATACGTTGAAATTTTGGGGAAAAAATTTTGCAAAGAGACAACAGTTATTGCTGACTTTAACGAAAATGGGCCCGTTTTTGGAATTGTAAAAGAAATTTTTAATTGCGATGATATTTATTTCGTTATTAATAGATTTAAAACATCATGTTTCAACTCCTATTATCATGCGTATGAAATAACATTAGACAACGAAAATCCAGTAATATTAATGAACATTCAATTTCTTCCGAGACTGCCACCGTGTTTACTAATAACCAAAAATTCATGTTTATTGGTGGCAACAAGATATGACGTGTAAATATATTGTATATAATTATGTAAATGCATGTAAAACATATAACTTTAAGGGAGTAATAAAATATTTTACTTCACAAAAATGGAAACTAGTAATCAAGTCATTTCTACCTCTCCAATAGCTGTCCTCTATCATATCCATGTATTGTTGAATAACTACCTACAAAAGAGCAATTTAACCTAATTTTGTATGTATTAATTAAAATTATAAACTCCCAATTTTTTTGTAGGTTTTGCAATAAAGTTTTTCGTTTTAATATTATTTCAATACTAAAAATTAATATATAGAATTCAATTTGTCAATTCTATAAAATTGATTTTTATCATAAAAAAATTAAGACATAAGAAATGTTTATTTCAATTTTGTTTACGAATAAAGTTTTATGAATTATGTATTTCAGAGACCCCTATACTGGATCTCCGCTTAAATTAACTTACATTTTTTAACTACTACAGTTTTAATAAGTCTCGGGGTTACAGCAGCCAAATTTCTCCTTGAAATTTATTACTGGTTACTGTTGAGACTTATTTCAAACTACTTTACATAATATTAAAGTTAACATCTTTTACAATGAAGATTTTTATAAATTTTAAGAACCTCAAACTAATATCCAAGTTAGGGTTTTTGATGAATTTCAGTTACTTTAAGTCGACATCAAACATATAACTTTCTATGTTAATAATTTTAAGTTATTTCGGAGACCTCTAGTGGGGATTATATATTACAATTTTCAGGTGTGACAGTCCCAATCTCTTTTTGGATACAATAGATGAAATTAGTAAACGATGGAAGTTTTGTTACATTCAAGAAAACTTAATACGTACTGGATTAATTTAACATTTTTTACGATAAAGAATTTTATGAATTTTAGGATCCGTAAGACAATCAGAAATTAACAATTTTTTTACGAACAAAGTTTGTCAATGTTAAAACATTACGCTACTCTCGAAGTTATGAGTTTTTTCTTCCAATATTTTATGACTTTCAGTCATCTGCAGGGTATATGAAAGCTATAATCTATGTATCATTTCTTATAATAATAATTATAAGGTAATAATTTTCAGGTATTTTGCAGAGTTTCACGAAATTACATTATGCTTTGTTAAGAGCAGGGTCAAGCTTGATATATTAATACTAATATTTTTTACTAATAAACATCTAAATTCCATAATATGTTTCTTTCGAGAGAAGAATATTGTTATCGAAATAATAGCTTTCTTTTAGTATACTAAAAGCTGTAGCTGTATAAAATTGCAATCTCCTCTGTGCTGGAAAACCATGTTCCTGGTGTCCTGATGCTCAAATCATGCTATACCAGTACCAATTTAAATAAAAATTAATGATCAATGATTACTACCAACTTACATTGACACTTTTTGAAGAAATGTGCAAACAGCGGAGTCGAAATAAAATCTTATTATTATGTATCGAAGTTTTCAACAGGATAACTTCAACCAATCAATTTGAAACAAATTTCTCCTAGTTTGTGAGATCAAAACGTATCCGTAAATATGGTTATAACCTAATTTAAGGCAATATCACGTTTTTGGCCTTAGCATCGAGGCCATCATTTTTACCTATATGAAAGCGAAAGAAACATATACGTACAGTTTCATGATCCACCAGATTCATTTGTAATAAAAATATCTTCAATTTAATAAAAGTTCTTTAAATTTAATCAAAATTCCTTATTTTTAATAAAAGTTTCTTAAATTGAATGAAAGTTTCCAAAATTTAATAACAGTTTCTTAAATTTAATAACAGTTTCTTAAATTTAATAACACGTCATGAAAAGTGTTTAAGAATTAGCATGAAACTCTTTTTTGAAATATTTATGAAATTTGCTTCATACTTTTTTCTTACAATTTCATGCAATATTTTTTACAGTGTGCTTGCCTTGTGATAAGGAACCTCTTTCTCGAAAGAAATATTGAAAAAAAGACCCTGAAAATTTTTATTTTTTATTTTATTTTATTCAACATACGGGCGTTAACGCCCAAATATAAAAATACATATAAAAAATTGCGGTGGTATTTGTACGCATGGGATACAATAAATTCTAATTATAATAAAACATAACAAAATAATAAAGTAAATACGAAGTAAATCACGAAAATGAATCTTTTCGGCGCAAAGAATTCCACCGTATATCGAAAATACGATGAACAGCCGCGTAAATGCCGCGTAAATGACAATGGTGGCATGGACAAAATATCCTACGGCACCCTTGAAAAATTGTCAACGACTCTGTGCGAATCTATCACAGCCGGGTGGGGGAAAAGCATGGAGTGCACTGGTGTAACTGTAGGATCGCGCCCGTGACTCTAGTTCACGCGCGTCGTTTCCTTTATCCATGGAAGCAGCACGTACTAGAGTCGCACAGATCCGTTGAGTAAATGCCCGACCGCAGCGCTGCAACTACACGCTAGGAACCTTGCTTTCGTAGCGTGTACGGGCCCGCGAAAAGATGTTGACACAGTTCTGTGGGTGTACGCTCGCATACGTGTTACCACGCGAACGAGAGCTCTTATTCTCAACCGTATAAGGCTTCTTGATAAATGCGGGTTTAGTTCAAACAAAATATATTGTTTAACATAAAATTAAGCAAATATTTTCAGCCGTTAATATTTACTTACAAAAAAGTAAACGCAAATATTTCATACAGTTATTTTTATCGGAAAAGATATGTAAATGTTATGCAATTTCAATTATTTTTAATTAATTTTGTCATTTGTTTATTAGGAATAATAATATTTTAATGTTAATTTAATATTTTCTTGTAATTTATTATAACTTAAATAAATATTTTTAAGATATCCGTGTAATATTTTTTTTAAACGAAATTGATTAATAGACACTGTTTAAAAAAATACAGTTAATTGACACATGTATATTTTATAAATGCACTACTGGGAAATAAGTTATGAATTACACGGAGATTAAAATTAACATAAGTGAACCAGTTTTCTAATTATGAATTAAATTTAATACAATTTACGTTAAAAATAATATGGTGTGAGTATTTTTCTGAATAAGTCACGGAAATTTACAAATTTTGTACATAAATATATTAAAAGAGAGAGAGTATTATTATTATTATTATTAATTATACATTTGTTTTTGGAGTCTAAAGCTCCTTATACAAACGGAGGTTTCGCATATATATTGTACAATTTTCATGTTCGAGAGGTAACAATAAAATCTAGTATTCACAGTAACCAGGGTATTCATAAACTAACTACTAAGGGCTATCAATGCAATCGCGAATATAGTTAATTAATTTAATTACAGTTGTTTTTTCGGTCGCGTCTAACATTTCTAGCCAAGCGGATTTATCTCCTTGCAAGATCCTTAGATCAGTAAAGTATCTACTTCTAAGCGCAAGATTAGCTGGACATATTGCTAATACATGATACGAGCTATTTAACTCACCACAGTCGCATTTAGTGCAATTTTCCGTGTTCGAAAATATTAATTCTTTGTCATGAATAGAAATAAAATTAAAGCGGGAATTTAATAAGCGAAATCTGGCCAATAGCTGTTTCTCAAGCATCGTGATCGATGTCAGCAAGTATGGGACAGCTTCTATATTTGACCTAGTCGATAGGGATGGAAATATCTGCAGAGTAGAAGATACCGACGCTTTCAGTTCATCCGATTGTTTCAAAGTTATTATGTAATTGTTTAAATGCGCATCTCCGTTTGATTGCAGAAGATTGAGCGACTGGGCCACATCTGCAGTAATACTAATATTAAACAGAGATTTAATTTGTAAAATCCAATTATTCTTGCAATTAGGGTTCTGGGTAGCTAGTTGGGCTAACCGATTCAAACAAAGCTTTGGGTATCTACCATCAGGTATGTCATTAATCCTCTGCAGCCAGGACAGAATGTCACGGAAAACTAATGCAGAAAGAGGCAGGACCCCTGCCTCCATCCTAACTGCGTAGTTAGGCGTATTGCTAGGTAAACGTAATAGTTTTTTAAAGAAGGCCAGTTGTACATTTTCGATAACATCCAGATAGTTCAAACTCCACACACCTGCTCCATACATAACGATACTTGTAACGAGGCTGTTAAACAGCCGCAGAATCGAAATCCAGGAATTTAATCGAGAATTAAATATCACCTTAAGGGTAGAAGATACAGCTAAATTAGCACCGCTTATCACCCGTTTAGTTGCCGGTAGGAAAGAGCACGATTCAGTAAAAATAATTCCTAAGTAGTTATACTGTTTTACAACTTCTATTGTTTCATTGCCATAATTAAATGCCCGGGGTTTACTACCGTGACATCCTTTTTGAAATACAACAATTTTAGTTTTTTTGGAGTTCACGGTCAGTTTATTCGTACTACAATAATTGTGTAAGGCATTTAGCTTACGGGACACCTCCACTGGTGTGTTTGCTAACAAAACCAGATCATCCGCATATGCTAAGAGTAATATCTCAGTAGCGTGATGTAATGAAAGACCTCTCCAGCCACTTTCAATAAGGTATGATTCTAAATCGCTTATAAATAAAGAAAATAGTAAAGGGCTTAATACATCTCCCTGTAACACTCCTTTCTTGATTCTAACTGGGTCCGTGAAATTATTACCCACCTTAATGGATGCAGAGACCCTTGAATAAAAGTCGCGTAATACAGAAAGAAATTTATTACTGATATTCAAGTCTTCTAGTTTCCGCCAAAGTCGCTCGTGATTCACCGAATCAAACGCACCTTTAAAATCAACAAATATCACGTAAACTTTACTCTTTGGTAATCTAGTGTGAATTTGTAACATAGTGGTAAGACAAAACAAATTATCCATACAACTTCTTGCTTTCCTAAATCCGGATTGAAACTCAGGCAAGACACGTTGACGTATCACCCACCTTCCAAGCCGTTCGTTTAAGATTTGTGTAAATATCTTTGCTTGACAACTTACTAACGCAATGAGCCGATAATTCTCTACGTTGCCGGGATCGCCTCCTTTCAGCAAAGGGGAAATTGCCGTCTTTCCCCAATCCCCCGGAACGGACTCCGATCTAAATACGTTATTAAACAGTTCTTGCAAGTATGTTAACCAAATCTCTGGCAGATGCTTGTAAAAACCGTATCCGATTCCATCTGGGCCAGGAGTTTTATTTTCCTTGACCCTTCTAAGGCTGCAAAGAATTTCGTCTCTGCTTATAGGTATATCAAGTATGGGGTCCATTTCTTGCGAGCCGTACAATAAAGGTAAAAACCTATGAACAGCTGGAGTGGTGGTCTCAACCGCAAAAAGGTTACACAGGAACTCATGCCATTTACCAAGATCTATAGGGTTATCGGGAGTATAGTTACGACGGAATTTATTGATAGTTTGCCAAAATGTAGCAGGATTTTTGGCTTTCTGAATACAATCGAAAAGGTTATTAAAATAGCCATTTTCCTTTTCCCGCAAAGTTTTCGTGTACTTACGTTTCAGCGCAAGGTACAATTTGGTACTTTCATCAGGAAATCCCGTTTGTTTGCAAAATTTGAGTTGAAGAGATATTTTTTTCCGGAGATCCGAGCATTCCCCGTCAAACCAAGGCTTACAACTTTTTTTCCTAAATACAACAGATTGCAGCTGATACATATCCAGATTCTTTGCAGCCTCAGAGATTGCAGAACATAGCGTGTGACACATTTCGTCAACATTATTATTAGAGTCTCCTATACTCTTTGTTGACAGCATTGTCCGGTAGCTTGAGGCCTTAGAAGCATCCCAGATCATTTTAGGTTTAGTCTTAGAAACATCCGTTAAGGGGGCCCGGTCAGAAAGATCAACAACAACTGGAAAGTGATCCGAGTTGGTAAGAAGGTGAAAAACGTACATGTCCCTGCATAAGTCCAAACCGTCCACCGAACACCTAATAAAATCTATTACGCTTTTACCCTGGTTACCGATAAAAGTAAAATCCCCTTTTTGGTCACTATTTGACCTACCATTCAAGGTTAGCAATCCGTTTGCTTCCATTAAATTTACTAAAGCTTCCCCTTGTATAGAAATAAATGAATCGCAAGATCGCCTAATAGACGAAAAATTATCGAAAAATAAATCATCATCAAAATTATTAAGATTCGCAATTCTACAGTTAAAATCACCCCCGATCATAAGTGGGAGGGAAGGAAAAGCTTCAGTGATTTCGCGTAAAATTACATTAAAATCAGAAGAGGTATCATTAAAATCATAGTTCGACGGAAGATACACCACTGCTAGCAAAAACGACCGCGTTTGAGTTTTTACTTTACAAAATAAATAATTCGATGCTGCCTTAATTAGCAAAACCGTAAAAAATTTATCAGAATACGCAATCGCTATACCGCCACTTGCTCTTCCAAAATTTGAAGTCTTGATTCCAGGCGATGAAATGAATTTTAATGACGGATAATTGGGTAGAAAAATCTTCACACTCGTTGTCCATGTTTCGCATAAACATACAATGTCTCGGTCAGATATAAGGTGAGCTATATCTTCATAATTCTTTAAACCACGAACGTTCCAGAAATAAATTTTGGAGAAGGTCGCGATATTTTCCCGCGTATCTATTCCGGTGATTGGTCGCCTAATTGTTGAGTGGACTTGTCCGTCAAATGCAGATCTTGTAATGCAGTTTTTGATCTCGTTTGTTGTGAGGGTGTCCGATATAAAAAATTATCTATTTTCATACCTGGGTTTTTTTCAGCATAAGTAAGTCGTTTCGGAGGACGGCCCTTCGATACCCTTCTTACTGTTTAGAGTTGGAGGGTTATCCTTAGCCTCCAGACTTGAAACAGGAGTTAGGTTATGCTGAGTAAAGACAGTATTTTTCTGCAGCAGAGACTTGGCTTCCTCCAAATTCATTTTCTTCCCATCTATTATCAAGAAATTTCTTTTACATAATGGGTTATAACCCGCTGCTAAAAGTTTCTCGCGCAACTGCAAGAGACCTCGACGCGTTTCACGCTCTTCCTTAGATAGGTCATTAGCAATATTTAGGCCTCGCTCCTTAAAACTTTTTATTTTCGTAAACGCCTGTCTGACCCAGCAAGTAGCAATAAACTTAACTAATACCGGACGCTGTCCTTTTCCCTTGCCTAGCCTAAATACATCACCAACTGCGATGTCAGGAATATCAGCACGAACTGCCTCAAATATGTCGTTTATTGACGAAAAAAGATTTGCGTTATTATCGTCGTCATCATCCGGAAAATTAAAAATCAGTAAATTTTTTCCACGGTCGGCTTTTGTAAAATCATGCTCTATTTTCTGAATTTTCTTCGTGGCAATGGAAAGTTCGGTCGAAATGGAACCAATTCTTGAATTTGAATTTGTTAGTGCATCAATAGAGTTTCGTAGTTCTTGGAATTCCGAGCCCATTGTTATCTTGATTTAAGTGTAAATACACAGGATACAATAATGGTGATTAATCAAGGCTGGAACTATTTCCTTAAACTAAAATGAAGCACTTGCACGTCGTTCGAAATTGCAAAAGAAAATTGATAACTAACAGCCAGCGTTAGAATAAAATAAAAACTGACACATTCAATTCACAGCCCAACTTCTTGGAGGCTATCAAATTATTTTGACACACTGAGTTGTCCGACACTGGTTACGCAGAGTTCACTACTAAAAGCTTTTTAAGTGACAGGACGCAAAAAGAAAAAAATGTCGACTCCTGTCCTTTTTCACCCTTTTCTTGCTTTTTTGTTATAACTCCTTTGACTACAAAAGTCAAGTCAGCCGAAATTTGGGTCAAGATATTGTGAATAACGTACACGCGAAATTACACGCGACTAGTACACAGCAGTATTTGTAAATACGACCGCTCCGTTCGGCGTCCACAGCGAAACTGAAGGGAGAGAGTATTTTAAAATAAACACACTGTATATATAAAATGCATATTCTCTAAATATTTCAAAACCCGTTTCAATAAAAATGTGAAGTGATATTTAAATTTCACTTCAGAATAATTGGAAATCAAGTTCAAGATTTTTTAAATTTTACTCTACTGTTTTGCAGTAATATTAAATCAAAAAAATTAAAATTAACCTATTGAAAATAGGTTTTCAGTGGCCTGTGTCTAAACATTAACATAGGTATATGAATTTTCAAAGATTTTTTTTTAATTTAATAAAATTTACATTAAAAAAATGTTTACATTGTTTTACTGAATAAGTGACAGAAACTCACAAATTTTGTATATTAATATACTAAATAGGAACCGGTATTTAAAAATTAATACAATGTCATTAATCTTAATACATTTCCAATATTTATTACAAAAACGATTTTTAATTTTGGATGTGAATTTATAGTCCAAATTTCACTTCATTGCAGTCTCAGTCTCAAATTATTCTATATTTTATATTTAGTTTTGCAGTAATATTACCAAAAAAAATATTGAATTTAATGGACATCAATGTATTCGTACACACGTATAAGAAATAAAAAGAACAAAATTAATAATAACAAATAATATTATGTCCCAGAAAAAAGAATAATTATAAGAAGAAAAAGATTGCATGTAAATCGTGCTAATATACGAAAGCAAATGCTGCATCCGAACGCTTCCGAATCTTGAAGGCGAAGTCTGAGATAGAACCGGCCGAAACGATAGAAGATGTGCAGTAAATCATGTCTACGAAACGTCGCATTCATTATCAGGTTAGTAACCTGAATGCGACGTTTTAAATTTCCTTGTTGATTTTGTGAAGTTGCCGAAACGATTCCATAAAACGTTTTTCAAACTGTTATAAAGTGACATTCTGGTAATGTTACGCATTAACTTTACGTATTTAGATGTTGTGGAACGTGGTGTAAACGGCGATAAGACGTTACTTTTTTGCCATAAATGGGATAATATGTAACGTTTCATTTACGTTATGTATTTAGAGGGTAAGGGAAATAAATTACTGTATAGAGTACAAAAAGTCAGCTATTAAATTTTGAGTTTTATTATTGCTTTCGAATAATTGAGTTAAAAATATTAGAATAGGAGATTTATTTTCAATAGAGTTGAAATTAAGGGCTGCCAGGGGCATCTCATTGTCAGTATCGGTATTATTGATTTTTGATTCCAATAAATTTGGAATTTCTGAATTAGATGGTGTTGGATGATCTTGTTAATTTGTTTACTAATATTTTGATGGGGATAGGTGATTACGTTTGAATTTAAATTCAAATAAAAGTCGTTAACCTCCTGATACGTTAGGTTTCGTTCTGCCATACTTTTTTTAATCTTACTCTGCTCCAGATATAGTTGACAATTAATTTTATCGTGGGCAGCGTGTCTGTTGGGTAACTGTTTTTTATTGCAGTTAGCACAACTTTTTGTTTTGGACATACAAATATGATTTGAGTCAATTTCCTTACTACAAAGGGTACATATAGCTATTATAGCTTTGCAATTTTTTATATTGTGTTCAAAACCCCAACATTTTGTGCATTGTGATACAGGGTGCAGTTAACTTCACGCACTTCTTTCGAAATTAGAATTTGTTGTGGAAGATGATTCCCTTCAAAAAGAATTGTTAGGCTTTTAGTCGGTTCAAGTTTATTAGATTTATTTCTTATTATTATTTCGATCTTAACCTTGTCTTTATACTGCGTTTCGACCCCTACCAGAATTGTGTCAATTGGAATATTAGTATCGAAGCCATATATGACTCCGCACGCGACAGAGTTTAAATGAAGGGATTTACGCCTTCCATCCCGAAGGAACTAAAGAGTCATTTGCTAAAACGGAATTGGTTTGTTCTAGAGTTAAAAAAGAAAGTTGTATCTTATAGGGGTTCATTTTTTTGAGTCGGTCAAATAAAATTCCGCTTGAAATGAGTCGTCTAGCACATTCGCATCCATTGTTTAAAATTTTTAAGTTTTCGTCAAGAGTTTGTAAATGTAAAATAAAGGGGTCTTGGGTTTGTAATTCGTACCTGTGTCTGGAAAGGTCTTGTATCTTAAATTTTAATTCGTCATGTGAATTGGAATTCATTTCTATATTGTCGAGGGTATTTTTTGTTGGCGGCTTGCTAGTAACAACAAAGAAAACACACTATGTTATTTGTACCGCATATAATAGCTACCTATATTAATTTCTGTATGATACTTATTAATCGAACAATAGGCAAAATTGGTTAATTCATTTAATCAATCGCACTGCAGTTATGTTAAGCAAAACTATAGATTTTAATAAATAGTAACTTGTATAAAATTGATATAAAAATAAAATGTAACAAATTAGAGTGCTAACATGATTAAATATATACATTAAAAAAATTTATATTGAGGTTAGGATCGCGTTATGGAGGACATGGATATCTTTTTCACCCATCAGAAAAAACGTGGTTCGATGAAATTGAAGGTTGGAATTTATCCGAAAACGCTTGCTCCCCTTTTAATTCTCGAAAGTCAGAGCTTCTTTGAATTTCAAGTGGTTGATACTTCAGATGGATATCTGTCGAAGAGTTGTTGCAGGGAGTATTTCCAATGCACGTTGTTCGCCGCGTCTCAAGAGCAAGATCAGATTTTGGAATTTGCTTCCAGATATCAGAAAATTATTTTGGCAATTATCCACATATGAAAATAGGTTTTGTGTAGCAGAAAAATCAGCGTTCGATACACCACTTTTGCTCTGATTTAAAACGATGTAATTGTGGAGCAGTGTTGGCGAGTGTCATGTGAATTCCTTGTAATGAATATATGAGCACGCGCCAGTGCTGTCTCATTGTAATGCGCAAGCGCTGTCTGGTGGGGACAGGTGAGTCCTACCTTACGTCATTTCCATTCAGTTTCAACGGTTCGACTGCTGAATCCGCCACGTGCGTCCCTAATCCGAAGAAAATTCTTAAGACATATCTGTATGTATATACATGAGAACGTTTTGATTTTTCAAAGCTTAAAGCTACGATTGGTCATGCCTTATTGCCATTATTCCCCGCTCGTGTAGCGCATGAATGATAATATCATTAAGGGTATGCAGGAATTCACATCGTGAGCCCAACGTGAGATGTACACAATGTTATCTGTCGTTGTGATTGGCCAGTACTGGGTATAGCTCTTGCCGCTGCCTCACACTTGAAATCGTGGTGAGCTACTCACGAAAACATTTCACGTGAGTTCACGTGCATGATTTCATAGTGTGCTCAATACGCGTCGAATTACGCTGCACCCATGACTTCATTGGTGAGTCATATCTTCACACGTGAATTACGTGTGATTTCATTACGATCACATTTTGCTACATGGGATGAACCTTTTAAGCGTTATTTAATCCAGTTAAGCGAATTTTAAATCTGCACGAAGCCTTTTTTTTACTTTTGTGCGCTTCATGAGACGTTCGGCAAGATGGATCAAAGCGGAGGGCGGATGGAGAACTTTTCCTGCATGCTTTCCAAAGTGTACGTGGCCGTTCAGAAATGCAAAATGTTGAACTCATAATAGGTGCATATTCACGCTTTAAGTACTGCTATCGAACTTTCCTTGAAGCGGAGGATCATGAGGTCTTCAATTACGATATGTGTCATCATAACTTATTCTGAATACTCTAAGGATGGGCTTCATAGTCGTGAAATGCAGCTTAACCTCAAACTCACAAATCAGTAATTATATATTCTGTCCAGATTTGCTGTGTTACGCTTTTTATGTTCGAAAGGTATGCGATGACATTTTACCATCGTACAACTTTGAAATGGACGATAATTTATTTATTTATTGAAATTTAAACGGGCTGGAAGCCTTTTACAAAAATAAACAATATAATACAATAGTCAGTCGTTCAGACCATCAAGGAAAGATGCATGCAGGAGCTGACACATAATATCATCTAGGTCGAACTAACGTTAGTTAAGATGTGCGAACGAATTAACAATTTACACGCCCCAAACGATGGGCAATTTCGAAGTTGTGCCGGGGTATTATTCCAAACACGTCGCAAACGATCTACTGATGAATAAAAACTATAATTAAATAAATTGCTTGATTCTTGAATTTCCCCCAAGTAAATAATCATATTTCAGATAACATTTGCTTTTGCGGAAACTTGAGACCTTACATCTATCGAGATTAAGAGATAAGTTATTGTCTATAGCCCACTTAAATAAACAATCTATGTCCTTTTGAAGTTTAGAGCAATCCTGCGGTCTTTTAATAATCAAAAATAACTTTATATCGTCGGCATAAATCAGACATCTCGCACATCGAAGGTAACCAGGTAGGCCATTTATAAAAAGAATGAATAATAAGGGCCCTAAATGAGAGCCTTGCGGTGCCCCAGATGTTTCTGGGATTGAACTAGATGTAGCTCCGGCAATTTTGACTAACTGGCTACGATCTGACAGATACAACTTAACCCGCTTCGTCCCAAAATTTGTCTCCGGTTTTCAACCTCCGTAAGTTTATGGATATCTTTGAGGTATTGCTATGAAATGTAGGTTTCCTATAGTTTTTGGGTATGCTGTTTTCGAATCTGAAGTCCGTTTTTCCATATCATTTTTCATTTTTTAAATATGGCTACTTAAACGAAAAAGAGCATGGAAAAAAGCGAAACTTAAAATATATCTTGAATTTTGCCGTGTATTTTGATGAATGTGTTCCTGTAGATTGTTTTTGTGGTCGCTGAATATAAATCCCTTATTAAATTGAAAATTAAAAATGCCGTATCCAATACGGCTGACCGAAATTTAAAAAAATGGTAATTTTATCTGACATTTGGTATAGAAGGTTTTTCGAGACTGCTGACTACGAATTTGCTATCAAATTTTGAAAATTCTAAATGGCGGATCCAATTTGGCTGACAGAAATTTAACAAAATTGCAGTACTCTTTGGTATTTGGTACATAGACGTTTTCGAAGTCATTGACCACTACTCCGCTACCAAATTTTAAAAATTCAAAATGGCAGATCCAATATGGCTTACCGAAATTTAAAAAAAATGGAATTGTTATGTGATATTTGATATACAGGGGTTTTCGAAGTTGCTGACAACAAATCCGCTATCAAATTTGGAAATTTCAAAATGGTATATCTAAAATGTCGAATACATTATATAAACTACCATTCAAGATTAATAGGGGCGAATAATAAAATATTAAAAAAAAATAAAATATTCCAAAACTGATGATATAAATTATTCTGACCGAGCTTGGAGAGTCCGTGAAATTGTGAATATATTTCGAAAGAATATTCCACAATTTGGATTTTTTCCACAGCTCTATGAATTGACGAGATGATGGTCAAATTTTTTGGCCGAACTTGTTTAAAACAATTCATCCGCATAAAAACAACAAGATTTGGTATAAAATTATGGGCATTATGCATAGCGAAAGGATATTGCGGAAAGAACAGCACAACGATGAATGGTAAATTATAGTCTATTGCCCTTGGTTCTAGAGTAGTTTTACAGATGGCAAAATCAGTTGCTAATGAACGTTCCAAAAAATAAATTTATATGGTATCATTTATATTTCCAGGGAACACGATGGTTAAGTGGTTAGCATGCTCGCCTCGTAAATTAAACGTTCCTTGGGTCGTGAGTTCGTTCCCCGGCCAGGAAAACAGCTCTTCGGAATTTTATTCAAGCAGCAGCTGGCAATATACGTAAGGCGGGCCACGTTGTTTGTTTATGTTTGGATGCGTTGTTTACAAGGCGGGAATTGACTCATGGCTGCTGCTGTACTTGATGTGGGTTTTCTGCAATTTCCTACATCCTCGAAAAATGTAAGTATGGCGCGATCTAAAGTCGATCTGCAGCTCTCGCTATACCGACATACAGAGACTCTGGCGGCTAGGGTTTGATTTCGGCGTTCGTAGTTTTGACTGCAAGGCTCGATCGTCGAATCAAAAAATCCGCCTGGTTGAATTTCGACTACGAGGTTTAGCCAGGGCCGTCAGGGCCGAGAATTCTGACTACAGGGCCCTAGGTCGTCCGGTCCTTGTAAAGTCGGTATAAGGGCCAATTAGCTTCAGAGGGCAGAAAGGGCCGGAATATAAAAAAAAAATTATATTCCAATAATTTTTTTACAAGAGCTGATTTACTCCTTCATTTGAAAAAAATGGGACTTAGAGCAACGGGAACTGTACGAAAACGGAGAATAACAGAAGAACACATGTTTGTAAAAACGCACCCCGTGGGACTTGTAAAGGAAGTCATGATAAAAATAGTGCAATCAATTATATTAGCGTAATTGATTCTAAACAAGTATGTCTACTCTCCACAGCAGCTGGGGTTAATCCAATGGCCATGCAAAGATTTTTAAAAGAATCTCATAACAAAGTCGTGCACAAATTTCCCAATGATCTTTCGGCATACAATAAATACATAGGCGGAGTAGATCTCCATGACTACATATGTAATTGGGTTTTGCCAAGTATACGTTCCAAGAAATGGACATGGGTAATTTTTGTATCCTGCAATCATCGGTCACAAATTTAGTTATTTATTTTTTAATAAACGGACCAAAAGTCCTTTACAAATAATAATACAAAAATGTAGAATACAAGAAATATAAAATTAGAAAATTCAACGCATGACAATAATAAAGATTAAAATATTTACATATACACGCATACGCAAAAACGACGATAGATACGATATATACATACAAAGTAAATTACAAATTACAAATTAGTCATAATACCGATACAGTAAATTAGAAACTGATTTTTTGAAAATGTGTAGCGTACGAAGTGAACGAGTGGACACATCTAGATTATTCCATTCTCGTTTAAGACGCGGAATAGGATGGTAGAAAACATAGTTCCTCTTGCAAGTCGATTCTTTAATGACTCTCGGAATGGATAATGTGTGTCCCTTGTTGGGAATAGTTCAGATAAATGTGGATCTATATTCGAATTTAAGATGCGGTACACTGCTAAGGAATCGTGATATCGGTGAAGTGAATTAATTGTCGGAAATTTGAATTTAGATGATATATCATGAAAATTGTGGTCAAAACGTGATAAGGGGTTTCCAGACTTAAATGCTAAATATCTAAGAGCTCTTCGCTGAACTCCTTCGAGATACTCAATATCAGAGAGTGTATATGGAGACCATATTGGAGCAGCGTAAATAAAATGAGGCAGAACTAACGTACGTACAAGGTATGCTATGGCTTGCGAATCTTTAAAATCTTTGGTAGAACGTTGAACAAATCCAAGTATTTTAGAAGCCTTGTTACGAACATACTGAATGCGATCCCCAAAAGAGAAATCGTCACACATAACCACCCCGAGATCCGAATGCTTATTTACCCTAGACAACTTCACATCAGATATGTTGTACGCGAATTCGAATTTATCGGCCCGACGAGAGTAAGACATAACTTTACATTTATTAATATTTAAGTTGAGACCATTTAACCTTGACCATCTCTGTATAGAGTCCAGATCACGCTGGAGCCTTGAGGCGTCGATGGGTGAACGAATCTTACTAAAAATTTTAATATCATTTGCATAGATTAGGAATTTAGAAAATTGAATGTTGTTACCGATATCGTTAATAAAAAGATTAAATAGAAGCGGGCCCAGGTGTGTGCCTTGAGGTACTCCCGAAGGAACAGAACAAGAGTCGGGCACAGCGTTCTTAATTCTCACACGCTGGGTTCGTCCAGTTAAATATGAATCCGTCCATCTCATAAACGCACTCGAAAACCCTAACCGATTCATCTTACTTATAAGCGTTGCATGATTAATACTATCGAATGCTTTAGCGAAGTCCAGATAAATAGTATCGACCTGACCACCTTCCGCAAATGAGTTAGATACAAAATCAGAGAAAAGTAATAAGTTCGACACAGTTGATTTATTTTTCGAGAAACCATGTTGGTTAGAAATTATTATGGTCTGTAAAACTTCGCTCAATTTACGAGCAACGATTGAGTCAAAAAGTTTAGGAGTACTACTTATTACAGCAATTTGTCGATAATTACAAACATTACATTTATCGCCATCTTTATAAATTGGGGTAATAAAAGTTTTCTTCCAACATTTTGGAAAAATACCGCATTCAAGGGATTTATTAAAAAGATAACTTAATGGATATAACAGAGGTGACATACAATTTTTTTAAAATAATAGAGGAATTCCATCCGATCCTGAAATATAAGACGATGTTAAATTATTTATAGCAGAAGCGATTTCATTTTGGGCGATTGTAAAATTGAGAATATCATTAGCGGGGACAAGACACTCTAGGGACGGCCCTAAATTAGACGCTTGACGATAAACCGAACCGAAATAATCATTAAAAAAATTAACAGTGCTACTCATATCGGCGGAATGATTATCACGAAAATAGAAACTTGAAGGTAGTGCATTAGATTTACGGGAGTTATTAATAAATGTCCAAAAAGCACGGGCATTTGTTCTAGTTTTTACTTCGATATTGGGGAAAATACTGCCTATAGAGGGACTTTGAATTCTTTATACAAAGAGCTCTGAGTTTCTTAAATATCAAAAAATCAGTTTGAGCACTATATCTCTTCCACTGCGCATGTTTCATTTTCTTTTGAAAGACTAGGTTTTTTAAGTCAGTATTGTACCAGGGAGGAAACTGACAAGACGTAAAGCGTATTTTTGGAACATATTTATCAATAACTCCGTATAAAATAGTGTAATATGTGGCTAACGCTTTATCAATATTAGGCTCATTTACAACACATTCCCGATCAACTAATAGCAAGTCCGCATTCATCCCGGCAAAGTCTGCACTTTTAAAGTTGTATGAAATGAAGTTAATGTCAGAAGATTGAAATTCAAAATGAGGCAGATTAAAATATGCATGCATGTGATGAGCATCGGTAGGAAAAAGAAAATCCGGGTTATAAAGAAATTGAGTGTTAGGTACTGATGAAAAAAGAAAATCTAAAGTATATCCTTTGCTAGGATGAGCGGGAAAGTAAGAATGTGCTTCCAAAAATGAAAATATATCACTACAAATGTTTGCAGCTTCTCTAATATTAGGCGGAACATATCCCAGAGTTGTAAACCCTGATTGGTTATTATTCCAGACAACGTACGGCAAATTAAAGTCACCGCAGATAATCCAATGGCTGTCGTTAACATTGAAAGAAATATCCTCAATCAGACTAGCAAATTGAGTATAGTCTTCGATGGGTGCAGATGGGGAGAAATAGGATGCCGAAATAACTAATTTGCCGAATTTTGTGCAGACATTTACGCATACATGTTCGGAGTTTTGACAAGTTGACGACGATAGAACGGAACATGAAATATGTGATTTTACGGCTATTAAAACACCGCCTCCTCGTTGGTACATAGATGACGACCTATCAGTTCGAAATATGAAATATCCTTCAAATTCAAGTTCTGAGTCCAATATATCATGGTGGGGCCAAGTTTCAGACATGATGATAATATCCGGAGATGGTTGGATTAAGTTTATATTTTTTCGAATATCGGACAATTTGGTACGAATTCCTCTTGCATTTTGATAATAAATGATTAAACCGTTAAGTGCATGTGAAGAGGTAGCATCAAATATTACGTAAAAAAGTAGCGAGATCTTCGGCTGTATTTATGGCGATATCCTTTCCATCTGGGGATCGTAAAAGAAATGATGATTCTCTACGAAGAACCTTAAATCCATGCCGTTTCGCGAACTCCTGTATACTCCTTAAGAGTTTGTATCGATCATGTGGTAGATAATCGTTGATATAGATCTCACTTGACGATTTTCCTGAAAAAACACTGGCAGCATTTAAGGATTTCATATTTCGACGCGCTTGTAGAAAACAGTTTCTTTTGCCGCGCGTTCGAATCGCACGAAGATGTTATTCGGGCGCGTCGAAATCGTAGTTACCTGCGATCGTAAGGTTCTCGCTGGCACAGTGTCCGATGCAAGCGACGATGATCCATTCTGGGGAGCGCGAGGGGAGGGCATGCAGCTGGCCCGTTCCACATCCGAAGAAAGGAGGGGAACACCTAGGGAAGTGGCAATAGCGCACACTGAGTCGATTAAGACTTCGTTGTCGACTATAGGAACACCGCTAATAACAACGTCGCATTGATTTTCGAGCGACTCGACAGATGTCAGGCGAGTGTCCAATTTACGGTTTTGGTCCTGCAACTTTTGGGTACTCGTCGTGAGTGTCGCTAGCTGGGATTTTAAATCGTCGAATTCCACTAAATGCCTTTCCACATGCTCCAAACGATGATTTTGTTCCTCGACGATTCCCCGAATTCCAACCGTGAACATGTCAAATTTGTTGGCAATTAAATCGGCGGATTTGGATGTCGACACTTTTAGATCTTGAATAGATTTTTCAAAGCCATCGATTTTTTTCAGGATAATTTCTTGAAAAGTAGTATCACGTGAGCACGAGCTGTCATCCTCAATGCGCCGTTTCTTGGAAGCTAAACTTTTAGGTGGTCTTCCCGAACGTTTTGATGCAACCGGCTCATTGTAAATAGTAATTACCTCTTCGTCAAGTTCCAAAATGTTGCAGCAATCGAATTCCCTTGAGGATGTACGATTCTTCGGGTCGATGTAATCCGTGTGAGCGGCTTGTTTACACGTTTGGCAAAATTCGTTGACAGCTGGTACAGTTAACCCATTAACGCTCAGACGGACGAATTGTCAGCATTAGTTTGAACATCGATAATTTGTACATAAATGCCTTTAGAAAAATATGAGCTCTGCTGTTTCTAAAGTAAAATTGTATGCTCTTTCAGAATCTTTCAATAGAATTTCGAGAAAATGAACCGCAAAAAAGTTATACACGTTTTTCTTTTAAAAAACATGGTTTTTTACGTTTTGTTTTTCACAAAAACATCATTTTCACCTCGAAATGGCGTTGGGAACATATCTAAGTTCAAAATATCGCGTCCATGGACCCCCAGGATTAAAATGTACCATATCTGAATTCATAATTCAAGATGGCAGTTAACAAAATGGCTCCTAGAAGCTCAAAATTCTTTTTAAAACTTAACCATTTTTTTCTTAAAAACTATGGACTTTAGAGAAAATTTTCTAAGAACAACAATTCTTTGGAATGAGTCAAAGAATACTCTCAAATTTTATCAGCATGCAATAATGCACTACTTGATTTTTCAAAAATTTGAAAAATCGAAATTTTGAAAAAAGTAAAATATTTTTATTCTAAGAAAATTTTCTCTAATGCCTATAGTTTCCAAGAAAATAAATTATTGGTCTTGAAATATAGAAAAGTTTAATAATTTATTTTCATGAAAACTATAGACTTTACAGAAAATTTCCTTAGAACAAAAATATCTTAGAATTATTTAAAGAAGCTACTCAAATTTTTTTCAGATATTTTAAATGATTTTTTTCAAAATTTCGATTTTTCGAATTTTTGAAAAATCAAGCAGTGTATTATTGCATGCTGATAAAATTTGAGAGAATTCTTGGACTTATTCCAAAGCATTGTTGTTCTTAGAAAATTTTCTCTAAAGTGTATAGTTTTTAAGAAAAAGAATGGTTAAGTTTTAAAAAGAATTTTAAGCTACTAGGCGCCATTTCGAAAACTTCCATGTTAAATTATGAATTCTGTTATGGTACATTTTAATCCTAGAGGTCCATGGACGCGATATATTCAACTTAGATATGTTTCCTAACACAATTTCGTGGTGAAAGTGATGTTATACTGAAAAACAAAATGTAATAAACAATGTTTTTTAACAGAAAAACGTGCATAGCTTTTTTACGGTTCATTTTATCGAGATTTTATTGAAAGATTCCGAAAGAGCATACAATTTTACGTTGGAAACAGTGGAGCTCAAATGTTTCTAAGGACATTTATATACAAATTATCGATGTTCAAACTGATACTGAAAATCCGTCCGTCTGAGCGTTAATGGGTTAATGTGCAGTATTTGCACTTTTCTGGAATCGCCATTTGATTCACTTTTTTGGGAGAGTGAAACATAGTGAAAATTGCTTTACAGAAAGAAGCTTAACGATTAGCACGAACACAACAGATTACACGTGTCGCACAAAATATAATTTTTAAACTGTGTCTGCCGAGTTGCACTGACAGTGTGTCAAGATACAGCAAGTCACATTAATAAAAACGTTAAAATAAATCACTTGTCAGATGGTAAAATAAATAAAAACGTAAACACGACACTTGCCAAACGGTAAACTAACAAAAGTAAATACAACAGAGAAGACACGTTAGACGTGACCACTCAAATCTAAATTATATCCACGTCGTATCCAAAACTTCTTAGTTGCACAAGAACAAAAGTACACAATAAAATCAAGATTCTTAATTCCAGTTGAGTTCTTCTTAAAATTTGGCACAAGTATGTAAAAAACTGATTACCAGACGAAGACAAAAACAGAAACTTGAAAGTATTTTAAAATTAACGTTTTCACTAGTAAGCAATAACAGAATTAGTATAAACACGACCGTTCTTGACGAGTACTAAATAGAGACTGATGCAACAATAATGTGGAACTTGTGTTGCAATTAAGGTAATGAAATTACTAATAAAGAAATATGCAGACAAGTGCATAAGATATACCTGACAAAATCTAAGCTTGATTATTTCCATTTGCATAAATGTGAATCGAGAGCTAGAAATAAATGTACAGGAACTAACTGTCCTTTGAGGATGACGAATTTTGCTCAAGTTGCTCCAAGTTTTATTGCAAACCTTGTTTTGCTAAAGAAGATACAAAGTAACAGAAAAAACGTGCACAAAATAAAGAGAGCAAAATTAGAAAAAAATAAATAAATAAAATACAAAATGTAAGAATAATATTAAAAATCTTATCTTACGGCAGACAGACGGTAAAAATCCGAACAGAATTTTACATTCAATTAAGCCCCCTGTGCGCCAGGACGAGTATGCTCGTCCAAACTACATTGTTCCATAATTTACATCATCGTCAAGGGCGTCAATAGCGAGACGTAATTCACTCTCCGTAATATAAAATGGAGGCATGGGAGCAGTACTATCATCTAAATTAATATTAAAAGTTACAGGGGGCTTATATACAGTTCAAAAATATGCGGAGAAAAGATCAGCGATACTATGATTACTTCCGCGTTCGTTTCCGGCAGCGAAACTGTCACTACCTGATTTCTAGTGCTCTCACTTTACGACCTGTTTACGACATTATAATTCGGAAAAAATCAGGTTTTTTCGTGCCCCGCCGGTTTTGTTAGTTGTGGTACTTTTGGCTACTGAGAGTTCGTGGACGCGCATGCCTTTTGAACGTTTTTTTTCTTCTGAGTCTTATGTCTGAAGTGCGTATTTAACCTGCAATTTTTTTTTGTTCATACGTGCCACGTGTTCGTGACATTAATCAGGGTCTGTTGCGCACTTTTCAGCGCGCATCTAGTGTCCTGGTTTCCGCTGCCACGTCTACTTGATACTCCGCTGGCTGCTAGTCCATCCGGTCTCCTTCAGAGGCAGCACGTTCCGGGAGCCTCTCATGTCCGAAGAGGGGACTCCCTCTCCATCCAGCCTAGAGTCGACGCCTACTGCCGCAGCGATTTGTGCTAGGGACCAGCCTTCCGCCCCGCCTCAACCTATTACTCCTGTGCTGGGTCGGCCATCGACTGCTCTGTGATGGCGGCAGCTTAGTAGCCCTGCCCAAGCTCCCGTCACGCGCTACTACGAATTGTCAAATTCCAAGCGTCTGCGGTCGCCCGAACTTTCCACGGAGCAAACTAAGGGCACAATTCAACCTGCTAAAATAAGGTCGCGCTCTTCTGTACTGCAAGATTCTCCCCAATCAATTACCAGCTATGAAATGGATGACGATACTATACAGAAGTTGCAGGACAGCATTATTGGTGCGCTGTCAACCAGAATTGACGCTTTTAACAATAAGATCGATGTTGTTAACAATAAAATTGAAGATTCAAATCTCGAACGCAAAACCGAATCTAACCATATTCTTAATGCTTTCACCACATTCGAATCCGAGGTTAGGAATGAACTATGAGTGGCCTTAAGAAAACGATCGAGGAAAAAGACGAGGAAATAAAGAGATTAACGGCTAGAATCGAGTCTCATGACAAATCTGCACGAAAAAAAAAATATTATTGTAACAGGCTTGAAACCTACCGAAGATGTTGCTGCTGCAGTTGAGCAGTTTTTATCGACCAATTTTGAGCTTGAGAATGTAGTGGACATTGCCTGCGTTCTCAAGAAGGAGCCCCCCACCACCTTGACGGAACTAACATCTGCTCAAGCCAAGGCGCTCATTCTGTCTAATAAAAGACGTATACTAACCAGCCAGAATATTTTCATTTCGGGTGATCTCATTAAGCAGGAGTCGAAAATTGAATTCCACGCTCGCGAATTGTCCAGGAAAGCCTTGCAGGAGGGGAAAAAAGTGCTGAAAAAGCACCGCCGTGTACAAACTGACGGTGTCTGGCACAGATGGTCCGATAACCTGGACAAATTTATCTGCGACGAAAAGATGGTAGTCGACAAGCCTCCCAAAACATTTGCTCAGGCACTTCACCCTCGGGCATCGTCATCAAAAAACGTTTACCAACCGCCCACGTAAGCAAGACCGTGGGTGGTCGTCGGTATACTTCAGCGCTTGCACACCGCTTATTGCCCCATCCTTCATCGACGGCCTCCTTGTCTCTCCAGCGTTATGAAGAGGATTTTCATTCTGCACCAGCTCCTACCATCGAACTTTCTATCCTCTTCTGGAATATCCACGGCTCGCTAAGCCTATCTACAGTCAATGTCACGGCTGCGACTATTTTGAATTTCTCGGAAACCTGGAGACTTGATGACATCGCTTTTCCGCTTCTTCAAGGCCATCTCTACGTCAACTCTCCCGCCGTTCGGGATGGCGCTGGGGGTAGGTTTAGTGGAGGTCTACTTACGACAATTCCGAGGCGGGGTTCCCACGAGGTTCTAGAGGTCACCGCCAATTGGATCTTTTCAGTTATCAAAACGTTTTCGACCCACTTAATTTTAGGCTCCTTTTACTTTTCTCCTGATACCATACATATTCCGTTACTAGACACCTTACAAGCCAGCATTGATAAGTTCCTCTCACTTTATCCACAAGCTATTCTTGTACTTGGCGGTGACTTCAACTCCTGGGTGGGTTCCCTGGACCTCGACTGCGACTTTTCTGATTTGTTTGCCAGCACGTTTCTCCATTGTGATCGGCGTTCGTCTGACCCTAGAACAAACCAGAGAAGTTTTTTAATTTACAACTTCATGCGGGATAATAACCTGGTTCTGTTGAGCGGTCGCACGAGCGCTGATTTTCCGGCTGGTTTTACCTTTTTGAGCAAGCGTGGCCGCAGTATAGTTGATCTTGTCTGGATATCTGGCAATTCTCTACAATATGTCCAAGACCTTGAAATCGGTACCGAGCCAGGCGTCTCTGACCACCTTTCTGTTCTATTAAAATTACGTTTGTCGCTCACGGAACACGAAGCGCCGCCAACTGAGTGTCGTTGTAGAGGAAGAAGGAGGATTCTTAATACGCTTGCAACTAGTAGCAAATTCCAAGTGCTTCTAAATAAGTCTTCCCCTCGCTTTGAAATTAAAGAAAATATTCCAGTCGATGCGATCCTTCCTTCCTTCACTACTAGCCTGATTAACTCAGCCTTGAGCGCAGGTCTTTTATGCGACTTACATATAAGTTCCCAGGCGTCCTGTCCGAAAATGCCTTGGTTTGATGCGAACTCCAGACAAGCGCGGAAAACCTTGAATCGGGACTTAACTTAACGTACGACGCAATGTTTCCCCACAGTCCGAGTCAATATATTTAGCGGCGAAACAAATCTATTGTAAAACTATTCGGCTGTCTAAAAAGCAATATGCTGACAAAGTTGCGGACAGCTTTGCCGGAGTTAGGGATGCCACTGCTTTCTGGGCTACGATCCGCAGGCTTAGGAGGGGTCCCGCCTCTCGATCACACACAGTTTCTACCGCATCCTGGAACGCGCATCTGGCACTCTTTTACCCGTCAAAGTTGCCGCTATTGACTACCTTTTTTGGCACTTATGATCAATTTTTAGACATTCCAATTACGGAACGAGAACTTT
Source organism: Trichopria drosophilae (assembly GCA_030407085.1). NCBI lineage: Eukaryota > Metazoa > Arthropoda > Insecta > Hymenoptera > Diapriidae > Trichopria > Trichopria drosophilae. The sequence goes on along the minus strand of CM059584.1, from coordinate 65,695,375 downwards.
TGGAAAGCATGAGGAGACTGAAATCCGGTAAGGCAATTGGTCCCGACGGTTTCCCTGCGGAGCTCCTAAAGCTCTTGGAGGGGGAATGGCGTCGGTTCACCCTTGATCTTTTAAATTATATCTTTATGGACGAACAAATACCTGAGGGTTGGATGAGCGCCAGTCTCTTCATGCTCTTCAAAAAAGGTGATCCGGCGAATCCTGAGAATTTTCGAGCGATAGCTATAACTAATGCGCTAGCGAAACTTCTGTATCAGATTATCGTGGTAAGGATGGAATCATGGGCAAATCGCACTAATATTCTGCTAAACAAGCAATCGGATTTTAGGAGGGGCCGTTCGACGGTTGATAACATTTTACCTTAATAGCAGCTGCGCAGATACTTCTCAGACATCGAGCTGGGAAATGGTACGCTCTGTTCGTTGATTTCAGGCGCGCATTTGATTCCGTCCCCCACGATCTCTTGAGGCAGAAATTGTACGCTTACGGCTTAAGCGCCAAACTTATTCGTTTACTGAAAGCAATATATGGCAAAGCCACAGTTATGACTAACAGCGGTGAAACACCTTCAGACTCGTTCAGGGTGATGGCGGGTATTTTTTATATTTTGTATTTTTACAGATATGCCGCTTTTCTGTCCTGCCGAATTGTAACTCCTTCCCTACAGAATATGTATTTTCTTTTATGGGAATAAATATTATCTATCTATCTCTATCTACTATGATTACTTCCCGCTAGTTCGTCACCCCAATACATATTCACCGATAAACGATTATTCTTTTTTAATGAATTTACATGATTCCAAAAATTCTCATACTTTTATGAATACCCGATTCTATATATTCCATATGAGTTTGAGACGCAGAACGAGATAATCTAATACATTTCGCACGCAAACATTTAAAAGATACATAGTCGATCTAATTTAGTACGCTTCCACTAACAGTGAGCACGTTTTTTATCGCTCAGACATTGTTTTAGTTCGGTAGCGTACCAACGGGGATACGAACTGGCCACTTCCCTCTTACGAGGAATAAAAGAATTAATAGACGAATATAAAATACAATAAAATTTGTCGAGACACAAATTTACACTTAAATCATGAAAAAGTTCGTTCCAATTTAAATCCCCAATGCTATGATTTAAACTGCCATAATTACCGCGAAAAAATCTAGAAGAAGGTTTCGGTAAAGAAACATGCTCTTTTACAGATACTTCAAAAATGGCAGCATTATGATGATCATCTGCCTTCAGAAGTTGATCGTGAAGCTGGAGATTTCTGATATCTGAACTTGGGGCGAACAATAAGTCTAAGGTGTAGCCTTTCATACGATGGTTCTCATACAGTTGACTTAAACCCAAAAATGGGAAGGATCGATGAACTAACTCAGCACAGGCTTGACGTTCTGGAGTAATATACGATAGCCTTTCCATAGAAAGTGGGCTAGACCATCGCAGACTAGGTAGATTAAAGTCACCACATATTATAATTTCATGATTAGGTAATTCAGACAACTTCATTTCAACCGCAGCAAGAAATTCCGCAAATAGCTCAGACGATGATCCCGGCGGGAAATAGGCCTCTACGAGTATGTAACTCAAAGATCCAATTTTAATGACAAGAAAATGAACTTCAGAAGACAGGTCCACTTGAAGACGAGTAGCATCAACCGAACGCTTTATTGCGGCCAAAACACCACCGCCTCGAATATCTTGAGATCCAATGGAAGTTCAGTCACGACGATAAATACAATAATTTTCCAGGCCTAATTCTGAATCGGCAGTGTCCGATTTCAGACAGGTCTCAGAAAACAGAAAAATATCAGGAATTACTATAAACTGAGGCAGATTTATATGTAAATTGCTTAATTTGTTACTGAATGTACATTCTGATAATAAATTGTGACATTATTACAAACCAGAAGACTATTGTGGATAAAAATTATGCGCCGGATCCTCAGCTGTAGACCTCGAATGGTAACGAGTGTTACAGTGTCCCCCACATAACGTATAACTTTGAAGTTCATCGTATGGGCACTATTGTAAGAATCAGCTTCCGATTTCAGATTAGCTAGACGACGTCTGTGAAAAATAGTTTTATCTGTGGTAACTGATACCCCGTGCGGAAGAAGTTTTCGATTTTTCACCACTCTAAGAACTTCACTACGGGAATGGAGACTGGCTACGATGCGACGTGGGCCCTTACTTGATAGATGACTAGTGCGGCGAATTTTTATCGATAAGTCCACATTGTTGACAACAAAACGCGAATCGTTGACTCTAGTTACATCCAAACTTTGATCATTTGAAGAAGTGATTCCGGAACCCCATAAATCATAAGCTTCGATATTACACAGTGCCATTCCAGACGTGGTTTCACTATTAAAAATGTCAGTTTACCGGAGTCTGCATTTCTGCCTCCTCCGCCTTTTTTTGTCTCAGGATGGCCTCCACGTACCTGGCTATTGTAACCCAGTTATGTGTTGTTTGAAGCATCAGTTGTAAGATGTTCTGCGGTTGCACTTGTACTCCCAGTTCCGTTTCCAATTTCGCAATTTTTATCGCCCATCTTCCACATGCGAAGAAAGCGTGCTGGACGTCGTCTATCTCATCCTTGCAGTAATCACATTCCGAATGACCCCTGCGCATATGCTTGTGTAGATAGGAGTTGAACATTCAATGTCCCGACAGGAACTGGGAGAGGTAAAAATTTACCTCACCATGGCTTCTCTCCAGCCACTTCCTCTCGGCTCCTTCCAAGAGTCTTACTGTCCAGCGTCCCACCGCGTCAAACCGCGCTGTCCGGTCAGTACAACCATTTCCGTCTTTTCTGCCTCGATCCTAAGTCCGTGTTCGGTCATCCAATCATTGACATCGTCGATGATTCTCGATATGCGTAGGTTTGCAATCTCGGGCGTTCTTGCCGCCACAACTACAGCAACATCATCCGCAAATCCCTCCAGTATTGTTCCTTGCGGTGTTTCCATCTTCAGAAGGCCATCGTACAGAACGTTACAAAGGTCGGGACCCAGTGCTGATCCTTGTGCCACTCCAGACGTAATCTATCGCATCCGTGGTCCTCCCGTCGTGTGGTACCGAAGTCTCCTGTCCATCAAGTCATTACTTATGACCCTACGTATGTATACAGGCATTTAATGCAGGTCTCGTGCGTTTTTAACATCAAGGGTTATGAGGATTGAATATCCCCGACTCCTGTGGTCGCCTTGCCAGGCTATCCTGGTACGTTCAAGACTTCGTGAAGGGCGTCCATTGTTGAGTGGCCTTTACGGAATCCGTGTTGGTTTGCGGTGTATCCTCCTATTGTCTCTACTGCAGCGCGGAGTCTTTTTCGGAGGAACACTTCGTAAATCTTCCCGGCCATATGTAGCATACAAAGTGGTCGGTATGATGACGGAGTCATAGGTGAACCCTTTCCCTTGCCGAGTATAACGAGCCTCTGCTCCTTCCATATGTTCGGGAAAATTCCGGCGTTGAGACATGTATTACACATTTTCAGAAGGAGGGTCCTGGTGCTTCCCCCCCCCCCCTATCGTAGAGGCTGCTGCCTCGTGAAGTTCCTCTATGGGGAATGGCGGAATGTTTTCAGGAATTGGCAATTCCTCCAGCTGTTTCAATGAATGTTCGGGAAAAAGATTGTCGATGATTTTCTGCATGCTCTGAGGTGGCGTAGGTCCTACAGGTCCCGCTTTAAAACATTTTCTAGTGACGATCTGGTAGCCACGTCCCCAGATGTCAGTATCTATTTCCTTGCATAAAATTTCCCAGCTGCGTGCCTTCGCGGCTTTAATCGTCGCAACGAGTGTTTTTTGGCAGCCGATTTTCTGGCCAGTCCATCGCCAATCTTCGAGTTCTCGCGGATCACGGTTTACGGATGTACTGCGTTCATCCTGTGATGGGCGCGTGTCCAAATGATGTAGTAGAGCTTGCTCGTTCATTCCGGCTACTGTCCATCCTAGCGTGGGCTGCTGGTTTTTCTTTTGGTGTCTGACGGTTCCACGCTGTGCATTGAAATTTATATATCGACTGGCACGCCGTTGTACACGTCAAGTACGGACCTTCTTGATATATACGCGCTAGTTCGTGCTGTTGCCAACGTAAGGTCGATGATAGTGCCTTGGCATCCCGGTCTTAAGAATGTTGGTGTTGCGCCGGTGTTACGAACTGTGAGACCAACCTTGCGGCCATTTCTCCGACGTCTCCACCTCTAGTGTCAGTCGAAGTCATTCCCCATTCATGGGACTTAGCGTTGAAATCTCCGGCTGCGAGTATTTCTCCGCAAGTACCTCCAATGGAGTCTTCCAGCTGGCCCAGTCGTCTGCGAAAGGTCTCTATGCCTCCATTGGGCGACAGGTAACAACTGAAGATCGTGATGTGTGGGCAAGTGATCCACACAAAGCCGTCACTCTGCCCATGGTATAGGACAGGGAAAACCGTTCTGTCTTTGACCCATATGGCGCACGTGTATGTCTCGTCATGATACCAGTCTGGCTACGCTGCGGTCTTGTTTTGCTCGCTAATTATGATCAGGTCCAAGCGACGATCGCAGGCTGTCTGGCATAGAAGATCATGTGCCAGTTTGATACGACGTAGGTTGGTTTGAAGGCACGCCATTCTTAAGTCTTACATGCATTACGCTTTGCTTCCACATAAGCCGTGCAGGACGAGGACCCGGGTATATGGTCCGTGCGTTGCTCATTCCTTACAGTGCAAAGATAGCACCTTGGTGGGTTTTGGCCGTCCACTGCTTTGTATCCCTCGGTGTCGCATCGCCAGCATTTCTTTTCTCTGTCCACCGATTTACATGCCGTCGACATGTGTCCGTATCCATGGCATCGATAGCACCTTGTTAAAGGCTCACTTATTTTAATTCGGCAATTAACCCAGCCTATTCGGATCTTACCAGCTTCCTTCAGTTGCTTTGCTGCTGTTGCATCCATTTCGACGTAGGCTTTAATACAGCCTCTGAAGGGTTTTTTCGTCATGTTGATCCTTATTTCACCAGGTGACAGGTTCTCTCTTAGCGCAGTTTGAAGTGCTTCCTTTACCTCCTTAGGATCCGTCGCAACGTCTATATCGCGTATTTCGATGTGGCACCTTTGAAAAAGTTGTCGTATGTGTCAAATGTATTCATTTGGTTGGTAAATGCTGACATCTGAGAATTAATGGATGCTAATGTAAAATTTGTCGTTTCAAAAGATTTCCAAATAAACGCGTATAAATCAGCTAAATTCGCGGGAACTGCATTTGTAGCAACATTACTAGATGGCAACGTTAGGGATGTCGTATTGATACCTGTCACATTAATACCCCTGCTCGTGTTTTCAGTAGGCTCACAATTTCCAGACAGTGAACAAGCCGATAATTGGGAATAATCTTGATTATTCGACATTTCCCTACTACAGATGGCGCTGGGCTACACTTTTTATGCGAAGTAGGTAAAACACTGCTCACCTGAGTTTCATCAATATTCTTAGGAATACCCTTATGTGTTTCAAAACAATTGCTGCAGATAAACACACGTTTGTTATCGCGGAAAAATATGTGCCCACTATCGGGTTTATACGAACAAACCAAATGTAAATAAGATTCAGACCCACACAACAGATTACTGGACTGATGACACTTTTGTTGCACCGTTTTAAATTATAGATTTCCTCTTGATGGTATGATCGGGATCGGACTGCAGTCTGTTACAGCGAAGCCTTTTGTAAATTGTTGAAGCTTGGTGCACTGTTGATGAGTCAAGATACATGCAGTGAGAAAGATGTAGCTGAATATCTTGCGTCAATGTCAATAAAATTGAAAATGTAAAACAATAAAAATCCAAACAGCAGATAGAGTCCATTGTGGTACTGAATAAAATCTCAAAGATCCCAATCTGATTTGTAGTAGATGCGGATTGTTTACATTTAACAATTTCTTATATGTACTGTAAACACAGAGTTCCGGAGTTATTGTAACACGAACATCAGAATAATGAAGAATAATAACATGCACACACCTTAAAGTCATAACATATTTATGACACTTCGGTTATATATATTGTATATTGCGACAATTTATAACGTCTTTATATATGTAAAATTTGAAAATTTCAAGCACAGTCTAAAAAATACATAAAAGTTCACACTGTATTTGTTGAATGCACTAACATAATGCACAGTCAATAAAAACAGAAATGCTGCGCCAGGAAACGTGTGATAAACCCACTCACTATACTTATACTTAAAATGCCACGTTGAAATGTAACAAATTACAGACAACATGCAGAGTAGAATAATAACGAACCAAAAATTATCATTCGAACTTGAAGTTGAAGGGTGGTGAAACAAAATTGACGGCCGGGCAATATATCTTGTAACGTTGCAAAACACGTTACAGTGCTGTCTACCACGAGACTCAACACGAGAATAACTTAAGGGGGGGAGTGGTCGTCAAGAACCGCTAATATTTCGAACGGGTGCAATTTCCGAAATGATCTCATCACTTTATAGGGGGGACTGCTCCGAAGAAGCGATAGTGTTTATTTTGGTGATTACGTCATTCGGCTCTTTTTATGTGGTATATGTTATGAATCTGCCGGGAGGCTTTTCTCCAAGGGGAAATGTTATCATTATAGGGGGGACTGCTCCGAATCAGCGCTAATTTTTAATACGGTAACAATTTAGAATTAGATGCTTGTTATGAATCTGCCGGGAGGCTTTTATCCAAGGGGAAATGTTGTCATTATAGGGGGGACTGCTCCGAAGAAGCGCTAATTTTTAATAAGACAACAATTAGACGTAGAATTAGTATTTTAGGAATTAATAATTGATAATTGTAAAAGTCCGTGTAATTCGGGCTATTGTTCATTAATTAATTTTATGTTGATTTTTTCCTGAAATAGTATATTGCATGCGATAAACATTTCAGGAATAAACATTGGTATTCGTATTTGCTTTTGTTTTGGAAGTCGGATCAAGGACGGCCTTGTTTTCGACTTCCAGAAGTACAAGACGTAAACATCAATCGAATACCGACAAGCACGCTCCTTATTACGGGCGTGCAGGGGGGAACGACGCGTGGAGATTCTGGAATGTTCGCGAAGGAGAGGGTAGGCGAGGGCAACGTGCCGAAACTTCGTGAACATTCGAGAAGGATTCAGAAAGAGTAACGGGAGGGGACGTCTAGCCGTGTGTGTCCGTACGGGCTGCGGGGGCTCTCCCTACCATCAAGATCTCGGTGTAGAAAGAGTAAGCGGCGGCCGATATCAACCGACGCGTCGGATCTTCGGTTCGTATCGTGTTTCGGTGAATGTCTGCTTTGGCCGCGAATTTCTCTATGGTTATCTTCCGGGAATCTTTCTTTTCGCGGAGAATATGTCGAGTAGATTCTTTAACGCGAGTGTGGTTATCTCTTGTTGTTTTATTCGGCATATTCGAGAAAATGTGGTTATCTTACGATTTTCTAGTTCTCGTTACTTTCAGAAAGACGAAGCCCAAAGGTCACGCCTCGTCGGCAGGGTTAACTATCGGAAGCGCGATTAAAGATCTTTCTCTTAAAATTCCATGAGATTCTTCGGTAAGAGGATAACTTCGTCCTTTCCAGGACTTCAGGAAAAAGCCGTCACGTGGTTATCTTTTGTGATCGTTCGGTATCCGGGAGATATAACTAGCGGTTCGAGCGAACGTAAGATCGAATCTAGTGTGGTTATCTTTATCGTTTCGAATGTGCGTGTCCGGTGATCGGAAATAGAGATGGTAACGAAAACCGAAATACGACGCGCGAAAAGCAAATTCCGCCGAACGTGCTCTGTGACGTCACACCGCGACGTCGACAAGATGGCCGCCGGTTCCGAACCGCGGTCCGCGACGCGATCTCCAGTTGGCTTGGCGAGCCGTTAATTAGCATGGTCGAAATTTTGACTTCATAATTTAGCTTCTTATGAACGAAAATGCAAGCTCGTTAATTTTACCTTGGTTCGCTGGATCGCTATTGTGAGTGATCTTGAACTTCTTGGTTATCTTTTCACTCTGTTAGAGTGAACACAGTGGTTATCTGTTATCTTGCCCCTCTTGTGAGAGCGCTATCTTTCAAATTAACGAGCGTACTTTTTGTGCAATAAGAAGGTTTTTCTCAGGTAATACTCCATCTGATCTGTCGGTAAGGAAAGGACCATGCGAGCGAGGCTAACTGGACCGGGTCCTCCGCGCGGTTAAGTTACCTAGATTGCCGATTTACGAGCAATCTTTGTGGGGCCAAGGCCATTTCGCACTGCCGGAAGGTAGTGCCGTGTTTTTGCTATGTGTTTGTACGTGAGGCTCACTGTCTCTATGGAGACGCTAAAGTTATAGCGTATAAGTATGAGTGTGTTAACTTGAATAGCAGTGTCCGTGGTAAAACGTTAGCTTCCGGGTGATCCGTGCAAATTTAGTAACGAAAGTGCAGATGGTTAAATTAGGGAATTCGGGAATTAATCGGTTCGTTAATTCACGTGGTAAGTTCGAGTGGGTTTCGGGTAGCGTGATTTTGGTGGTTTGTCCGGGTCTAGTAGATTTCAGTAGAAGGGTATAATCTGTCAATTTGGTCGGTTTCCGTAAAGTTTCGTGTGGTTCAGATAACGTCATTCAGTGTAGTTTCGGTATGAGATTCGCGTAAGTTCGAGTAGGTATTGTAGTGGCGTATGGGGGAGGTTATCGGACGAGCACGGTTCCTCGACGGGTTCATCGCAGGGCGCCGCGGCCGCGTGCGAAGGTCGCGACCGAGTCCGTCGCAAGGCAGCGCGCTTCGGAAAGTCCTTGTCGAGTCCGTCGGCGGGCACCCCGTCTTTAGAAAGTCCTAGTAGAGTTCGTCGCCAGGCACCCCGTCTTTAGAAAGTCCCTGTCGAGTTCGTCGCAGGGCATCGTATTAGGAAGTCCCTGTCGAGCTCTCCGTCGGGGAATCGCGTGTCGTCGCGTGTCGGGGAATCGCGTATGCTATTTGACGATGAAATGCGAAAGAGGGCGCGAGAAACGTAGTGAACCGTTCTCGTCGGCCGCGGTCGCGTAGTCGTTCATCTGCGCCAGAGAATACCGCCCTCTTCCTTGCCGAACCGGGAACTCGGGGCTGAGCTAGCAGGCACATCAGCGCGTGCGGCGCGCCTATAAAATTGTCGAGTTTCGGCTCGTCTGGTGCCCTCTCTTACCATCTGGCGCGCCGTGCGGATTTTTGTGGCCTCCGGGGAAAAGTTCGGTTTTTTGCAGGCGGCCACGAGCGATGACGGCGGACGGGCGGAAGTGAAAAAGTTGGGGGCGGGGTCACAATATTTATAAATAAATTAAATATATAAAATAGGACGTACAGTTCACGAAACTTAATTTGACTAAGTACACGAGCAACGATAAACGCGCTCGAACAGTACGACTGACTTGTAAACACTGGTAATGTAAACAAAAAAAATCGAACTTAAGTTGAACTTACAACTATGAATCCGGGCATAAGAAAAATGAATTCAAGCATTAATAAAAGTTTAATTGCCACTTCCTTCTAGGAACAAATAACTAAATTTTTTAATAAATAAATAGAAGGAAACGCTATACAGCGTGTGTCACTCAAATGGATTCACACAATATGTATACTGTATGCCGGTAAATGCCGAGCGACATTTTCGTGTAGGTGGCGCCCCGCTCGAAGAGAGAAGACTGAGAACGCGGCTCAAATAATGCACCTATGCATATGCGCATTTCACTCAGATGCGAATCACGATGAACTCGCAAAGCACATCACACGTGAATTCACTGTGATTCGTAGGTGAAAGACGTGCACAATGACAACGTGAATTCACGTGGTGAGACAATCGCGAGTCGCACCCAATGTTATCTGGCCGAATGCACGTTTCTTGCGCGTTTCCCAAACTTCAATATTACGCTTTATAAACTCCTAATGGACGCTCATATTTTTGGCAGGGGCGCTTCACACAACGTCGATGTAATTGAGTAAAATTGTATTTGTACCGATTTTTTTCATAAATTAAATTCCGTGCTATATATATATATCAATAGTTTGAGTGTGACACATAAAAATCAGTTTAAATCAAATTAAATTAATCCGTAAACGCCCAAGCGGACACTTTCGACACGATTTTCAACGACATTATTTGTAATGTTAAGGCTTTGAAAAAATTCTGAATCATGAATTCTTACGTAAAATGTTGTGCTTTTTCAGAATCCGTCATCAGAATTGACATACAATGCTTAGAAAATTAAATATGTCGGCTTGAATGCAAAAAAATACGAAAAAACGCGTATAATTTTTTTTCGTCAATTTTTTCCATAACGAAAATCTGTACGCTATCAGTTCTAACCTACCCTACAAGTGGTCAAAATAGTTGTACTTTTTGAATAAATTTTTTGTATTATTTTAAAATCACCTCAAAATTATTAAAATGGCCGGCAATGAGTTAAAAAACTAAGTATGAGATCTACATTGATTTTAGAGCACATGATGGCCTTGAGAAAATTATATCCAAAAATGATTGTTTGTCTTCAAGCACGTTTATTGCAAATCGGTTTAGCATCGAAAAATGAATGCATCAGAATATTTTTTTGTTGTTAAAAGTATAGACCACTTTTTCTTTTGTGGACCTTCGTAATTATTATCTTTTCCAGAGACACTTCAAAAACCATGACGGATATAATATAAATACGTTTAATGATAAAGAAAATTAATTGAACCGATTAAACTGTCGATACACAACACAAAATCATACTCTTACACTACTCGACTATAACTTTACTACACAGATTTCTTATAAGCTTATGTTTATTTTGTTTTTAGAATAATACATATTTGAACATTTTCTACATTAACAACATTAAACATTTTATCTTTGATTAAAGATTTTATACATCTAAAACCTTTTTTTGACAAAACATTAATCACCCATAAAAGACTTTATAGATCTAAAACCTTTCAGTCAAAGTTTGTCACCAGTAGAGTATTTCAGGTCTAAAATATTCTTCCGACAAGGGTTTAATTTGGGTGCAAAGATATAACAATACACCATAGATATATACCATACAACTCACCAATACAATTACTTTATATATATTTAAAGAAGTGAAAAGTTTCAAAATAATTAACAGTTACTTAATTAGTTAATAATACAAGAATGTTTTACAAAATATGAATGTAAAGAACTGAAAAAAATCTGCCCCCAAAGTAAAAATACGTGTAAGACCCCGGAAAATTACAAGAAATTATTTTCTCTAAGAATATTATTTTGCAATGAAACTTTGATAATATGATCATATTTTACGATACATATATTTTTTTAACACGTTTTCTAGATTATCTTAATTTTTTAATCATAACTTTTTTGCAGTAAACAATACAAATTTTAAATTTTCGCTAGCACAATTTTATGGATAATATTTTTTTTAATTGACAACCGATTCTTATTATTTAATATAACAATAATAATAATAATAATAATAATAATAATAATAATAATAATAACAACGGGGAGTAGGGCTAACCACTCTACTCCCTGTATTTGCGGTTACTCACAGAATAACGCGCAGGGCTCCTGACCATCGGGCTGCTTCGGATGCAGCCCAGTCCCGAGGTGGAGGAGCCGAAACGGGTGTCCCGGGACAACGACCTTTTCATTCCCACGGACGATTTCAGTGGACGGAGGATCTCAGGCGAGATCTAATGCGCTGCTACGAGGAGAGCTGTCCGCAACAGAGGGGCTACATGGCGCGAATGCATAGTCGGTTTGCAGTAATGCATCCCGAACTGGCAGATCGCTTTTCTCAACAACAACTGAGAGATTATGTGGCCTATCTGAGGCGGACGGGTTTCGTTGTTCCCAGCTGTCAACCGGTACCGGATGTGCGGGCAATAACAACTGAGCCCGTACGCGGTGCTGGGAGAGATGCTCCACATTACGAAAGCACGACACTCGTGTTTAGGCAAAATTTGACAACAAAAATTTTGCCTAAACAACGAGAATTAGACAGAGCAAATAGCCTACTTCTGGATGCTCTTCCAGATGACTGCGACCTGTGGCAAGTCAATTGTGCCGTTTACGAGGCTGCAAGTGATCTGGTGATTCCGCGAAATCTGACACAGATATCGGGGAGTCGGCAGATTACAAAACGCATGTCTCAATTGAACGGAAAGATTCGACTGACACGGAAACTCGCTTCCCGAATTCAGTGTGTGATCGACTATTTAACATCTGGCCGTTCATTTACGGCTAAAGTCAAGAAGTTCGCACAACAACTGCGGACGTATTATCACACACTGAACAAGCTGAAGTTGCTCAACACCAAGCAACGTTTAGCGGATAAAATTCGGGGTATGGCCGATGCCAAAAAGAGGCTGCAAAGACGGGAAGAAGGAATTCGACAAAACTCAATATTTTGGACGAATCCTTCCAACCTCTTCAAACATCGTATCGCAGCCTCAAGCGAGTTTCCGTCGATGGCCGCAGTTGAGGAATTCTGGGGGAGCATCTACGAGAGAACATCTTGGCTTAATGCAGACACTCCGGGTATTGAAATCTTCACCGAGTTGTGCGACGAAGTCACACAACAAAGTGAAGATTGCCCACCCGTCAGTGCTTTAGAGGTGAAAAATGCCATCACAGGAGCGAGGAATTTCTCCTCGCCGGGCTGGGATGGAATTAATAACTATTGGTGGAAGAAGTTTACTTCTGTCCATCAACACCTAGCCCGAATATTCACCTCTTATATAAATGGAGACCAACCTATTCCGCACTGGCTGGTGGAGGGCCGAACGGCACTGATCCCAAAATCGGGAGACTTGTCCGATCCGAAAAACCATAGACCGATCACGTGTCTCAATACGTTATACAAATTGTTCACTAACATCTTGAACGAACGTATTGAGAAATACGTGAAACCGGTGTAGCAACGGATAGTAGAACAGCGAGGCTGCAAAATGGGTGTATCCGGCTGCAAGGACAACTTGCTTATCGACAGCTGTGTTTGTTAGGACGCAGTCCAGTACAAGCGTAACCTGTCGATAGCCTGGCTGGATTACATGAACGCGTATGACTCAACATCGCACGAGCTTTTAAGCTTGTTGCTCAAACGCCTTCATGTCCACCCAAACATGTGAGAATTGTAGAAGACCTGATGCCTCTTTGGAAAACACGCTTTGTCATGACATCGGGCAAGCGTCGAACCATGTCTAGACTGGGTCAATTCCAAAGAGGTGTCTATCAGGGAGATTCTCTGAGTCCTCTGATCTTCTGCATCTCACTATTGCCTCTATCCGTTGCTCTCCGGAAATCTCAAGGGTACATGTGTGGACCGCCTGGTGAACGTGTACATAAGATCACCCATCTTTTCTATATGGACGATCTTAAATTATACGCATCAGGCGAAGATCAATTACATCGATCTCTGAACATCGCCCTCACATACTCGAGAGATATCGGCATGGAATTCGGATTGGACAAGTGTGCAGTCGTTCATTTGCACAGAGGAAGGTCAGGCTCCCATAACAACGATATGGAGCTCGTCAACGGAAATGTCATCCGCCACCTTAGCGCCGAAGAAGCCTACACATACCTGGGCGTACCTCAAAGGCATGTCCAGGATGTGCAGGCTGCTAAAACCACCATCATTAAGAAATACCGGCGCATTCTCCGTCGTATCTGGTCATCAGAATTGACCGGGAGAAATAAGGTGGCAACCACGAATATGTTGGCCGTATCACCAGTGCTCTATTCTTTTGGAGCACTGAAGTGGAACGTTGACGAGCTAAGGGATCTTGACCGATGCACACGGAAGATGATTTGTCTGCAACGCAGTTTGCATCCAAGATCTTCCGTGGAACGACTGTATTTGCCCCGAAATATGGGAGGTCGTGGCCTTTTAAGCCTGGAGTGTATGCATGACCGATTGGTCCTCGAAACAGCTTGCGACGTGATTAATCGAACGGAGGATCCCCTGATGATGCTAGTACATCAGCATGAAATTCAGGGGAAGGGGGCGTTTTTGTACAACGCGGCGGAACGAGCGGCGCGAAACCTCGGTCTGGTTTTCAACGTGGGACGTAGTGGTGCACAGGAGGCTGAATCAGTCATCAATCTGTGCCCAGTGCGTCTCAGGGCTAACATACGGAAGGAACAACTCCGTATGTTGGAAGGAAGGCATATCGACAAGCCGTTGCATGGACAATTCTTTCGAAATGTCCAACAACTTGGCTTGTCGACAGAGATGACCTTCTCCTTCTTAAGATCAGCCGGCTTGAAATCCGAGACCGAGGGTTTTATCTTCGCGTGCCAGGATAGGGTCATCAATACCTTAGCGTATCGCCAGAACATCTTACACCAGGCGGTACAGATTACGCATTGTAGATTGTGTAGATGTCATGCTTAGACACTCATGCATCTTTTGGCAGCATGCCCAATGTATGCAGTTTCAGCATACATCGAACGTCACAATCTGGCTCTTCGAGTGCTGTATTACCACCTTCGCAGCACTTATAGTATTGATGCAACCCCAGTTTTGCCGTACGTCCCCACTGATATTGAATCCGTAGTCGGGAATGAGTCGTGCCGAATATACTGGAATTACTCATTCCCGACGTGCAGGCAAATATCAGCCAATAAGCCTGACATCGTCCTTGTTGACTTCGATGACAAATCCATCTTCGTCATCGAGTTTTCTGCACCAGCAGAAACAAATATAGTCAGCAAAGAGGGCGAAAAACGGATGAAATATCAGGAACTCCTGTTCGAGATTCGCAAGCTGTATCGAGGGTTCAAAATCAAGCTCGTCGTGCTGATAATTGGAGTGCTGGGAGGAATGAGACCAACTTTCCTCCAAAACATCAAAAGCATTCCGGCCTGTCAAGAACATGCAAATTCCATCGCAGGCCGAATGCAGAAAGCAGTGCTGCTGGGATCTCTCCGTCTACTGAGGTCACACGAGATCCTGTAACCACTAACCCAATGGTAGAGGGAGTGGTTACAGTTGCAAACGAAATGGCCCGGTGCAGTCTGCAGCGGAGGAGATGGATATCGGAGCCACTTTTCTGCTGCAGACTGCACACGTGGGTTCTGGAGGGCCAATGGAGGTTATGGTTTTAGTCGGTAAACCTTGCCGTTAACATCAAAGGTGAGGGAGTCCGACACACGGGGGGTTACACAACATCTTCAACCCCCTATGGTGCCTAACGCATTTCCCCCCCTCCGTAAAAAAAAAAAAAATAATAATAATAATAATAATATTTTTTTTTTAAATAATGTATTTTATTTACATTTACATGTGTTTAAAAAATTAACTCAGCGCTGTGTAGAGTTGAACCATAAAACAGCCCGTCGATAGACCGGCCGCGTAATGGGAAAATTCTCTCACGGCACGTTGAAAAATTGTTCGGGCTCTCTTAAGAATCGTTCACCAACCGGGTGGGGGTAAATCGCATGACCTACAGTGGACATATGAGAAGAATTTCTTGACAGTAGTTGATGCGCTCATCATTATCCGTGTTTACGGAAGAAGCGTGTACTAAAGCGCTCGGGTTCCGTGCGCAAATATCCCGGCAGCGGCGCTAGTATTTCACGGCGAGTTCGTTGCGATTGTGGCGCGTACAGGCCCATGAAAAAATATCAACTGAGTTCTCTCCGTGCAGACCCGTCACCGTGTTGATGAGAGAAACGCAGTGTGAACTCTTTTTTTTGCGTTGAAAATAAATACTTGTCCGCATAATTTCGTTAAATATAAAGTCCAGATTACGGTCCCAGCTTCGTCACTCGTTTCTTTTTTTCTGTTAGGAGTATCGATAAATATTAAATAGTCGTGGTCAGCGTTTGACTCCTTTTCTTTTTTGAATTGGTCATACACCATTCGACTCTGGCGTGATAGTATTAGTCGAGCGAGTCGATTCCGAAATAACTTCTCATTTGAAATATTGGATGTAAGTTCTGACTCGTGTGGCATTTGAGTGGAGAAATCGTGTTTTGTTACGTTATGAGGTAGCACAGTCGTGAAGTTTTTTTAAAATTATATCTCAAGGTTTTTTTTATTCACTTGACTTTGATCGCTCGACTCAAACCCATACAATTTAATTTGTTGAAGTTTTCCATCGACGTTTCCAACAACTCGTGTTCATTTTCAAGAGGTTACTACTACATCTATATAACAATATATCTAATATTTATTTGGATTTTATTTATATTATTGAGTAAGCATCAGGTTAAAAATGAATAATTTGTAAACAAGTGATATAATCATGAACTTTGTAGCTTTTTAAGAATAATTTTTTTCATAATTACTTTGTAACGGAGTAACACGAATTATCTTGTTTACAAAGCGCCTAATTAAAAATCCATAAAATTAGGACATGACGATAGGACGCTCGCTGATTGGTCCGACGCAACAAGGAATTGAGAGTTTACATTGTTAAAGATTTTATTACATGCGTTAATTATTTAAAGTAAGAATTAGTTAGTTTAAATGATTAGATAAATAAAATATTATCCAAGTAATAACAACTACATTGTTGTCCACTGAAGGTCACAACAACAATACGGGATTCACGAATTATGGTTCGAAATCGTTTGGAAAGATTTTATATTCAATTAACGAGATAATATCGATGCTTAATTATTTCGAGCATTATGAAACTCTTTTTTTTGTAAAACGCAAAACTTTATCGTGCTCGATTCACTAGATCGTTCTGAATCCGATTCGCAGTTTGTAACACTCCAAAGCGATACGATTACTAAATCGCGATAATTTTTAATAATAAATTAGTAGTTGTGGCTAATTATTCCTTGCGTAATTATTATATTAAAAGAGCATATAGACCGGTGCGTTTCGCGAATTGGCATTACTCCGATTCGAGACTTCGACGAGCAAGGAGATCCCAGTCCCAGCTACCAGGCAGCAGGTGGTTCCTGGCGTATGAGCCAATTTCACAATCGTCGTTAGAGGAGATTTGCCGTATTCCAGGCAATAGCAATAGCGATCTGGTGCTTGGCTCAATCGTCAGCCCCAGAAGTAACTGCGACTGGAGTTCGTACTGATCGGCTGTTCCAGCAGCAACGGTCTCCTGTTCCTGGCAGATTGGCAGTTTAGGTGCTTGCACATGGGCCTACTACGGGATCGTCAACTTCTAAGAACGGCTAGGCCGTTATTATTACTTGGCACTGACTTCATTCGTTTTCATTTGCCCTTTTCAGGGCTGTTGTGTTAGAACTAAGGTTCGTTCACAGAGAGTTGATTCCTAGAGGCGCTTGGGGCTTGCACCAAACTTTCAGAGGCCGAATCTCCAAAGGCCCAGAGGAGATCATCTTCAAAGGCGGACACCTTCCGAGGGCCACGATTCGCTACAAGGGTCGCTTTTTAGGCCCGACCAAGCAGTCCATGGGGTTACACGACTTAATATCCACGGACAAAATATCCGCGACGAAATATCCGCGACAAAATATCCGCGCGACAAAATATCCGCGGACAAAATATCCGCAGACAAAATATCCGCGCGGCAAAAAATCCTCAGACAAATATAAGTATTTGAACCGCGTAGTTCCAGGACATCCTATATATTTTTTGATTAGTCCCGTAACTATCATTTTTTCTGATGGATATAT
The DNA here is from genome assembly GCA_030407085.1 of Trichopria drosophilae. NCBI lineage: Eukaryota > Metazoa > Arthropoda > Insecta > Hymenoptera > Diapriidae > Trichopria > Trichopria drosophilae. The sequence goes on along the minus strand of CM059584.1, from coordinate 65,677,764 downwards.
ATATATATATGGGGCATTCTTTGTGAAAAAAGCCACCCCACCTGTCTAAAAATCAGAAACACCTACTTAGGTCTATTTGGGCTCAAATTGTAGCTTAGAGTGTGTAGTTTCAAAAAATCACCGGTACTTTCCGAAAAACAAAATGGCATGTTGCAATATGGCGCCCGGAATGCGTGAAGCACGAACCGACATTATGTATTTCGGTAAAAATTCATTCACAAGAACAAAGAAAACATTTTTTTTTATGCATATCGTACATTATTGTGTGCACTTTGCATACGTATATTACACATTCAGAAATTCAATATGGCGGACGGAATTTAAAATTTATCATTTTAATTAGAAAAATACTCGGTCTTATAGTAAATTAAATTAGAAAAAGAAAACCTCTACTGCAATTTCTCGAAATTATGCATGTTTCTCGTGACAATAATTTATGAACAGATACAATTTCACTGTTACCGCATCTTTTCTAATTAAAATGATAAATTTTAAATTCCGTCCGCCATATTGAATCGGACATATTGAATTTCTGAATGTGTAATATACGTTTGCAAAGTGCACACAATAATGTACGATATGCATAAAAAAAAAATGTGTTCTTTGTTCTTGTGAATGAATTTTTACCGAAATACATAATGTCGGTTCGTGCTTCACGCATTCCGGGCGCCATATTGCAACATGCCATTTTGTTTTTCGGAAAGTACCGGTGATTTTTTGAAACTACACACTCTAAGCTACAATTTGAGCCCAAATAGACCTAAGTAGGTGTTTCTGATTTTTAGACAGGTGGGGTGGCTTTTTTCACAAAGAATGCCCCATATATATATATATATATATATAAACACGTAATGTGGTCATTTCGCGGACCCGATTTTTTTATATATAACTCGTCTATGTATCGGTCATTTTGCGGACTTCGGGAAAAATTAAATTTGGTCTATTTGGATCTTATCAAGCTTAACTAGGCTGCGTGCGCTGGGGGGCTCTGCCCCCCACACCCCCCGCTAAAAACTATCCTAACCCAACCCTACCAAACCTCGCCTAGACCTAGTTGTGCCTAAAGTTTGGTGCGAAATTATGTTCCCTATAGCAAAAACATAGGGTCCGCATAATGCCCATCATGAAAAAAAAAAAAGTCCTCGAAATGACCAGAAAAATACTTTCTTTTCGCGGACGGTCCGCGAAATGACAAAAAGTCCGCAAAATGACCGATCTGTTTAAAAAAAAGTCCGCAAAATTACCACAAAACATATATATATAAAAAATTGCCGTCCCTCCATTTCGCGGACCTTCTTTAGTCATACAAAATTTAAATATGTATTCGTCATTGTGCGGGCTTTACTACTATAGTTTAAATGAGGTTTTGCGTTAAAGAATATGAGACCCCCCTCTCAGACCCCCCCCCCCCCCCGAAAAACTATCCTAACCTAACTAACCCTACTTTCTGCCTAGAACCCATTACAGGTTCCAGACCCATATATTTTTTATCGCGGATATTCTGTCCACGTATATGTTGTTGCACGGATATTTTGTCTGCGGATATTTTGTCGTGCGGATATTTTGTCGCGCAGATATTTTATCCGCGGATATTTTGTCGCGGATATTAAATCGTGTCACCGTCCATGGTAGTGTGCGCAGCAAGGGATCTGTTGACCCGAAAGCACCTGCTACAGGACACAACGAGTCTGCGGACTGAGGACCTCGACAGCCCAAGGAATATCGGCAAGCGATGGTCTGCTGACCGGCGTACTACTCGGGGGTACGTGCTCAGCTAGAAGAATCGAGTCTGTTGATTCGATTTCTCCGAAACTGACTCGCTTCATCAGATTCGTCGCCTAACATTTTTTTAAATCGCGATTTTTATTTTTGTTAGGGTATGCGCGTTACGAAGCCAGCCGTTTCACGCGCGTAAATAGACGCACAAATCCGCGCGACAGTAAGGGCTCGTTCGCATTTAGCCCAAGTAGATGCGATCACGGAACCCCATCAAAGCGTTCAACTCGCGGTATTCATTACAATTTATTTTTTTTTTAAAGAGATAATCAGAAGGATGTAATAAACAATAATTAAATTATTTATATAGTTAATTATTCTCGCATCTTGATAGTCTTACTTGTTCCGAACGCGTATTTTTAGATGTAAGTTATACTCCAAATTCGGTAATTCTGATTTGTTGACTTTTCTCGTTGCTTATTCCGCTTTGTACCAATCAGCGAGCGCCAAATCGGACCAACGTCACATCGTGGGTATAAGTTCGACAACTTCATTCCGTATAGGAGTTCATCTTTGTTCCCAACCTTTTAATGTCTCCTTAATGTTTGTGTCTTTAAGGTTATATTGAACTATTTAACTGAAAAACTATATATACCTGTTTAAAGAAATGTTTCTGAACTTATTAATCTTCAGAAGGCTGCTTATATTTACGTCGGAATAAGCAATTAATAAACCCTTCACTTTATGCAGCTCACTCTCCTTCGTTAGTTCGAATGAATTTGGTCGGAAATTACGCGATCTTATACTCGGTCCTTCCTAAAGTTCGAAACATTTATGTGTGCCCCCCCCCCCTTCTAAGGGACTAGATAACCTATTAACACGCAATAATACATTATCTCCCACCTCCAGTCGGATTTTACTAATGGCCTTTCTTACACTTAATAAAATTTCGGTTAAATTATCTCGAGCTAAGTAAAGTAGTCATCTTTTCACACCCCGGATACTGAATAACGTCGAGAATGTGGTCATAAGGATCTTGTCCGTAATGACATTCGATTGGAGTATAACCAGTACGCGAATGTGTAGTCACATTCAAAAGATTTTCAATCTTCGTGACGTATTTCGCCCTGGACGTATGGCGCTTGGCAGTGAAAGTACGAAAAGTCGTCCCAGCTCCCTCAGTACCCTTTCAGTTGGATTAGACTGGGGTGCCTTTTCCACGAAAATCCAACATGAAGGTCTAATTTGTCCAAAGCTAGTACTCATTTAGGCGTTACAAAATTGCGAACCATGGTCAGAAAGGATATGTAATGGTTTCCCTACATTCGGGACGTAGTCGTTAATAATTTTGTTCAGAACCCCAATAGTAGTGGTTTTTTTTTATTGGATAGAGCTTGACGAGCGTGGTAAATGCATCTAGTGTGACTAAAATAAATTGCACTCCTCCAGTCTATTTTGGAAGTGGACCGAAAAAGTCAACCGTGACTAAGTCATTAGGACTAAGTCATTGGATGCACCATATGGAATTCGCCTTCATAGAATATGTTAAGTATCTCATCTTTTGGCATAAATCACACGCTAAACAAATTTTCTTAACATCTGAATTCATTCCTCTCAAAAAAAAATATTTTGTAAGATGAGCCAATGTTTTATATGCTACAAAATTACCCATTTTTTCATGTACATGTAAAATAAGATTTAATTACAGAGCTTTGGAAACTAATTCTCTCCAAATTGGAACATCTTCAGACCGCATAAACCAGATATTTTTATATTGGGCCACTTAAATCTCATTTTTCGATTTCGAGACGAATTGCATCAGACTTTCATCATTTCACGATGTATGGCTATGTGTGGAATGTGTGGATGGCCTGAAATGGAAGAATGTGAAGTTACTTAAGGGTGCAAATAAATGTATACGACATGCAATGGACACGGTCTTACTTTTTTTTTTGTTTTTAACCCTTTGCGCCATCGCGGGACGCTGAGCGTCCCACCTTCTATTTATTGGTTATTTGCGCTTTAAAAATCAGTTTCTCATATTTCTGAGGTCGCAACTAGTTTTCTACCTATCTAAGGCATTTATTTAACAAATGCAATTTATTATATGTCTTAGCATACTGTAGTTAATTAATTATAAACAAATATATATCAACAATTTTTGGAAAATAATCCTATGTAAACGTATGTGGGAAGCTTGTCTGTTAGACGTTTTTTGGGTCGCTGATTATGAATCCGTTGACAGATTTTTTAAATTCAAAATGGCGGATCCAATATTGCGGACCAAAATCCGAATTCTTGGCCGATTTATGCGAAACTCGATACTCGGGGGTTTTTGGGGTCGCTAATTACGAATCCGTTGCAAGATTTTCGAAATTCAACATGACGGATCCAATATGGCGTATCAAAATCCGAAATCTTGGCTGGTTCATTCAAAACTCGACTCTCGGGAGTCGATTGACCAAACTTCTTATAAAAATAAAAAAATAACTTCTTATAAATCGAAGATGAGGGCAGGCAATAACCACATTCGCAATATAAATCCCATCTCTAATTTCGGCATGTTAATCGAACAATATTTTTTGATTCAGTATGAGGAAAATGTAAAGTTATTTTTAGCAAAATGCATTTTACGCATACTGTATCAAAAAATATTTCCCCTATTTAGTTTAGCCGAACACGATATTTTCCAAATGTGAACAGGTTTGCGCCCTTTGTGGTTGTTGAAAAAGTAACATGCTGTGTCGAACGAGTCCGACTCCTTATGTACTAAATAGAAATCCACTCCTACAACGATAACGAAAAAGTCCCAATAACACCGAATGGCGACTTTCGAAACTGCTTTATCTTGCGTCGGTACGTCGGTAACACTTCTACTATTCGCGTACTATTCACAAGAGAGCAGTTGCGAAAGTCGCTGCTTGGTGTTATCAATGCTTTCTCGTTCTCGTTATAAAAAGAGACTTATATTTTGTATATAAGGAGTTGGTCTTTTTCTATAAAGCACTAAATTTTTATTGTAATTGATATTGTTTGATGTTTACGATTGTGTCACGGCATCGTCCCATATGCCCACTTTCATTACCATTTCTATGATATATATGTTCTACTGTTTCCACGTAAGAATAATTTTCTACGCACCGATAACGTTTTCTAGTTATAATTTACTGTTTTGAAACTGTATTTTTCGTATTCTTTTTTTTGTAGTTTTATGCTTATTTTCTACCCTAATAATTCCTGTATTGCGTATTCATATTGTAAATCATTCATTCCATAAGCGACAGAGAGATTTTATTATATTCGAGTGAATATAATTTACTCTGTGTAAAATCATATTTATAATAGACGATCGTTTTTAGTTTTCTTTGCGAAGGCTCTCATTTTTGTACCGAAAATGGAAGAAGAGATAATAGACATTCCGAGCGATTGTGAGTCTGTAGACGGCTTATGCGATAGTGATGGCGATGAAGTTTCAAATGATGAAAGAGAAGAAATTAATGATAGCTTAGAAATTAATGCTATTGATGATTACGGTAGTGAAGCTTTGAGTGTTCGTTTGCAAAATTTAGATGGTAACTGGGAACGGAAAAGCAAACCAAAGGAAAATGTTCAATTCTCTGAAGAATCTGGATTAAATATACCGGATTCAGCTACGTCGCCTTTAGATATATTTTACTGTTTATTTTCTTCTAATTTGATTGATATTATAGTTGACCAAACCAATCTCTATCGAGAACAATGTCAAAGTAGAGCAGGTGCAATGTCAAAAAATGAGATGCTTGCCTTTTTAGGCATCAGCATATTGGGTATCAAAAGACTGCCAGCGTATAAAGATTATTGATCCATGAATTCTCAGCTAAATGATCCATATATATGCAATATTATGACTCTCAATCGCTTTAGTTCCTGCCTTAGTCATTTACATGTAAATGATAACAGCAAAGAATCAAAAAGAGGAGAGCAAAATTATGATAAATTGTATAAAATGAGACCGTTGGTTACACAGCTGAATATAAATTCAAAAAATTGTTTCAAACCTAATAAACATCAAGCGGTTGACGAAACGATGGTGAAATACAAAGGTAGAAACGGAATGAAACAATATAATGCAGCAAAACCTATAAAAAGGGGTTATAAAATTTGGGAGCGAGCGGGTGAGACGGGCTATGTCTGTGAATTTCAGATATATACGGGTAAGTCAAACAATAGCGCGGAAAAATCGTTAGGCGCTAGAGTTGTTCGAGATCTTACGCGAGAAATTACTACTCATAATCACCAGGCATATTTTGGTAATTTCTTCACAAGCATAGATCTCATGATTTCCTTGAAAGCAGACGGAATTTTAGCTTCTGGGGCTGTTCATCAAGGCCGTGTAGGATTACCAAAGCTTCAAATGATTTACAAAAAAATCTTCAGAGGTCAGCATGAATTTCGAACTTCTTGCTCAGGTTTACGCTGGATAAAATGGAAAACTAATAAGGCCGTCTCATTTTTGTCAAACTTTCATGATCCTAGCGAATTAGGAACTGTAAATCGTAGACAAAAAGTTGGTTCGTTACTTGCTGTGACTTGCCCTACCGTTGTTTCTGATTACAACAAGCATATGGGGTATGTAGACAAAGCAGACATGCTCAAGTCGACCTACCAAATTAACAGAAAATCGAAAAAATGGTGGCATCGAATTTTTTGGCATCTTGTCGATGTAAGGATTACAAATGCGTACATCATTTATAAAGAAAAAAGCAATAAAAACAATCTAACCTTGAAAACTTTCAGATTAGATGTTGTGGATGACTTGGTAGGTGGGATTGTACCAAAAAAATAAGGTAGAAAATGTTTGTCAAAAATTGTTCGGTTGTACAAACCCCAAGCGTCTGTACAAAAAAGATGCAGCGAATCTGATCATATGCCTTTGTGCAATTCGGAAGGAAAACGACGCCGTTGTACTCATTACAGTACCTCAGATAATGAAAAAAAAAACCATGTGGATTTGTACCCAGTGCAATGTACCCCTTTGTGTGTCCGCAGATAAAAACTGCTTTCTGACCTTTCATTCCTCATAACCCACGAAATAATATTAGTCACATAAAAAAAATTAAAACCAAAAAGCAACAAAAAAATGAATAAAACGGAAAAAAAATAAATAAAACACAAAAGAAAAAAAAAATAAATAAAACAAAAAACAAACAAAAAAATTAATAAAACACAAAAAAAATAAATGGAACTAGCAGCTCGCCACGTCCTCGTCGTTAGTTCCGGGTAACTCTAAGAGTGAGTAATTTGTTGAGAAATATTCTAGCTATATGTCGGTCAGTAGACTACCTAAGAGTGTGCACTCTTGAATTGTTCAAAATTGAATTTCTTGCCAACGAATTCAATTTTTTAAATTAATTTATTTCATTTTGGTATTTTCATCAGCCATTTTGAATCTGTCATTTTGAATTTCGAAAAACTGACAACGGATTTGCAATCAGCGTTCCCGAAGACTCCCTGGAGTCGAGTTTCGTGTAAATCAGGCGCGATTTCGGATTTTGGTCCTCCTTATTGGTTCCGCCATTTTGAATTTCGAAAATCGGGCAACGGATTCGTAATCAGCGGCACTGTTAACCCCCGAGTAACAAGTTTTGAGTCAATTGGACGAAAAGAAAAATTCGTGGCTCAAAGGGATAAAGGAAACTTAATCATAACGATGTAGACATAGGAACTATTTGGCGTGTTTGCCCTATTCATTGCCCACCCGACACTACCCATTTCGTAAAAAGATCTTAAATTGCTACGATATACAGATTTCGACTACAGCTTGACATGGTCAACATGAATCCTGCTTGAGCTGCCTGCTCGGTCTTACTGCGCTGGCATCTCTAACAGTTCCGAACAAGCTTTTACTTGTTTAAGCTTAAGGCGAAACTTAAAACTCCCGTAACTGCGAATTAACTCAGCAAGAGGTCATTTTCGGGGAATATGTTTCAGACAAAAGTTCCAGGATTTTTCCCGGCTTATTTAATGGTATCATAGAACTTGACCTAGAGCATGACCTTGAAGGTTATTCCAAGGTCAAGTTTATTTTTTTCAATGGAAAGGAAACAAAATTTCTGATAGCTACTTCAGATGCCCAACATCGATTATATTGTTTTCAGAGTGCGTAATGTAAATCTGTCATACCAGTAACAGGAAATTGCTAATCGGTTAAAAGAGTTTCCAGAGTGCAATGCATTATCATTGTTCCCGGATAAAAATATAAAACTTTTCTTTTCTACATCCAAGAAGGGCCCAACTATCGAATTGTTTATAATACCTGCCTATATATATATATATTATTATTATTATTATTATTATTTATTTATTACGCATTCACAACTAAGTATTACATAGTTGACTTCCTTTTACATTATTTCACTTACATTTATCTTACATACTAGATACCTCACTCATCACTTTCCATCCTTCTCCCTCTCACACTTTACTCTCCTTCTCTCTCTCTTCACTCTTCTTCTCTCTCTCTCTCTCTCTCTCTCTCTCTCTTCCATTCTATTCTCTCTCGCTTTCTGTACTTGCGTCATCCATACATATCCTCTCCCATCCCCGTTCAACACATCAATCCTTCGCTCCGACCCCACCTCCTTATTCATACATTCTTTAACATGCTGTAGTGTTTCATTTTCTACACTACATATTCTACACCTTCTTTCTTCTTCCTTTAACCAGTACATATTACCTTTTAACTCATTTCCACATCTCCATCTGGCAACCATTTGTATTTTCTTTCCATCCCCTCTACCTTTATAGTTCGTCATGTATTTTGGAATTCCGACCACTTTTTCGTATCCGTCACACGATTTGGACCCTCTCACTTTTTCTCCTCTCTCCTGCTCATCCACTTCTTTGTCCGTATACCTTAATCTTTCCCATTTAGAGTCTCCTTCCTCTCTTATCGCCTCCTCACTTCTTCCACATCTCCACAAATATTTTCTCCTTTCTATACTTTCCTTTGCCCATTCCTTTTCTGGTCTGTCTATCGCATCCATCCTCTTCTCTTCTACGCACATTTTTGCAATGTCCCCCATTTCTCCCTTCTCCATCCTCTCTTCAAACTGTCCTGCTCTCCTCCCCGTCTCGACTCTGATTTTTTCTCTTTTCATTTCTTCTCTAACAATATAACCGGCCGTATTTTTATTTAACCCCAGTATCCATCGTCCGTATTTCTCTTGTAACTGTTCTATTTTTTCCCTTTCTCTATAACCCCAAATTTCCACTCCGTACATCATTATTCCCTTAACAATACTATCAAATAATTTCCATCTCCACTTTAAATCTTCTTTGAATTTTCTCTCCCCATACCCCCACAACCATCCCATTGCTATTCTTGCTTTCCTTACCCTTTCTTTAACATGTTCCTCGTCATCGTTATTGCTTTTCATAATGTACCCTACATAACTAATTCTTTTTACTTCTTCTATCTTTTCATTTCCCCACCACCAGTTTCTTTTTTTCCCTCTTCCTCCATCCTTTTTGAAAACTATCACTTTTGTTTTCTCCGTGCTTAATTCCAATTTCTTTTCTCTCAGGTATTTTTTCAATCCCAAAATTATCCCTCTCAGTCCTTCTTCATTTTCCGCCACCACTACTATATCGTCTGCGTATTCTAATGACCAAATTTTCTCTTTTCCAACTTTTACCCCTCCTGGCCCTTTTCTTAACCTATCTCCTATGTCTGCGATGTAAATATTAAACAGCGTTGGACTTAGTGGGCATCCTTGTCTTACTCCCGTTGTTACCCTAAATTCTTTTGTTTCCTTGTTCCCTACTTTCACTCTACATCTCGTTTCCTCATATATCTCTTTGACCCTATCTACTAGTTCCTCCGATATTCCTCTTTTTTCCATCATCTCCCATAATACGTCTCTGTCTAATTTATCAAATGCCGCTTTTAGATCTACAAACATTGCCCATATCTTTCTATTCTGACCTAATCGTCTGGAGATGATATGTTTCAGAATTTTTATATTCTGAATGGTCCCCCTTTTTTGTCTAAATCCTGCCTGAGTCTTACTCCACCCCTCCTTTCCATCCAGCTCCTGTACTATCCTTTTATTAAGTATACTCGCATACATTTTGTAAGCCGTACTAGTTAAGGTTACCCCTCTGTAATTATTTACCACATTTCTTTCCCCTTTCTTCCAAATCGGTACCACTGTTCCAATCCTCCAATCTTCTGGAAAACCCTCCCCTCTCCACACTTTTTTCAAGACCTCCGCCACTTTCTTCCATACCTTTCCGCCCCCGGCTATCCATGCTTCATTCTTTATCCCATCTGCTCCCGCTGCTTTACCTCTTTTCAATGCTCTAATTTCCCTTTCAACTTCGTCATATGTAATTTCATTTCTCTCCCTTATACTTCTTTCCTTTCTCTCTTCCATCTTGTCTGTCATTTCTCCGTTTAGCAATACCATAAAATATTCTTCCCATTGTTCAATCCTTATTTCCTGGCTTACTCCCTCTCTTCGTTTTCTTCCCTTATTAATAAATTTCCAGGCCTGTTCTTCTGTTCTTATTTTTTCTATTTCCTTTTCTTCCTCTTTCTGATACTCCTCCTTCTTTCTTTTACATGTCGACCTATATCTGCCCCTTTTTTCCATGTATTTCTTATATGTTTCTTCGCATTCGTCTTTTCTGTACTTTCTTCTTTCCTTGTATGCCTCTCGCTTACTCTTTGTGCATTCTTCATCCCACCACGGTACCCATCCTAGTCCTTTCCTCCTCCCTTTTCTTCCAATCCTCGCATTAAAATCCCCAACTATTATCAAATTTTTCTCCTGATTCTCTATTACCATTTCATTTAATTCTTCTAATATCTTACTTTTTCCCTCTCTATTATAAATTGTATATATTTCCCACCCTTCCTCCTGAATCTTAATTCTTCTTTTCTGTATCCCCTCCATATTGTCTTGTGATATAACGTATATCGATAGCCTCGATAAGTGTGTAATTATAATTTAATGTCTATCATATGGTAATTGAACAAATATCAGCGGTCGGTAAAGTAGGGATGCGCCGATATATATTGTTAAGTAATAATAATTAATGTACATTGTAAGCATAGATTAAGTTTAATTGCAGCAGGAAAGAGTAGAATTATTGTGAGAAAAGAAAGAGAGTGATATAATTATTACTAAACAATGTGATAAATCGTTTCGTATAATGAAAGATAGTCATATGAATAAACTGTATGAGCTAGAAAGGACGACCTAGGGACGAAGTCCGGGTGGACCAATCAGGCGCGAGTTCCATAATGCTAGTGAATAGTGAGTGTTGAGCGTGGACAAGAAGGGGGACGCCAGTCGCTTTTGGAACGCTGGGCAGTCAAGCTCGATTTTCGTGCTCTCCTTGGAAGTCTCTAAGTTTTTACTTTTCTCTCCTTCGGACTTCGGTGATGTCGAGTACGGAATCGTTTGTCATCACCATTAAAGACGACGTACTTCGTGTTTGAGGCCGTTAGCACCACCGATGACGTAGAGGAAATCACCAGAGTGCCACCGAGTTGGAGAAGACGCTCGAGACACGAGGCGACGCCATGTTGTACCATAGCTGGCAACCAGACGAAGGCGTTCATTTAATTCGATTCACGCTGTTTTTTGGATGACTTCGTGGAGCACGAAGTCACTTGGTGAGTGACGCTCTTTAAATTTGAGTTTTTTCGTGCACCAGAGAAAAACGTTATCTTTCTTCATCATTTTGTCGAACTTCGACTTTTGCCGCTGCCTTTGTTTGTTCGACTCAGGATATACGAGTGCCAGCTGACGAAAGAGATTATTTTATGGAAATTATATATGGATGCCATTATCGCCAAAGAAGGATGTCCTTTTTTGACATGAAGTCATCTGGAGTATTTTGTTTGGAAAACGAAGCCTATTGACGAGAAGATACCCTGAGACATCCTCGAAATTTATATAGTGCCAGACCATTCGTTCCTTTTTTTCTTCAATGAAACCTGAGTGTCGTCGTACAGCTAAGTTTCGATTTTCACCTCTTTCTGCTCTAAATGTGAAATTTCATGTTAAATTCTTTTTTGTAATGTATTTCGAAAAGACTGCGTATAGCTTTTAATCCGTATTAATTTATGATGAATAGGAACGGTTAATTTGTGAATTATGAAGCAGCGAATTAGTTCAATTTTGATGAATATTGATAATGATTGTGATTTATGCGATATGATGCGTGATATAATGAGTGGAATGTATGATAATTGATGACTAATGGCGAAGGAATGTTACTTTCTCACTTGTGGCATAATTCTACATTTAATTATAAAAAAAAATGATAATATGTGATCAAATTATTCGAACCATGAAATGATGATATTAGGGGTTATGTTTGTAACTTTTCTACTTTATAAAAGATTGTTGATTGGGACATGAATAATTTGAATAATTCTCGTAATAAATTTAAAGATTTTTTCCCATATTCAAGTTCCAGTTATTCTCAGTCGAGATTATAGCCTCTGAAGAATCTAAATAATATCACAGTCTTCCTCTTTCCTCTTAACCGTTTCTAATTCTTCTCTCACCCCTGTTATTATCCCTCCCATAGCTCTTCCTTTTTTCTTCACTTTTCTTGCCTTTTGATATCTCCATTTCTATTCATTGGGCAGCTTTTGTTTCAACCCTTCCCAATCTTTCTCTTCTATCCATGTTTCCGTCAACCCTATCACGTCAAATTTCAAAATGTACTTCCAAAAATCTTCTTTTTTATTTTTTAATCCTGCTATATTCCAACACAATAATTTTACCTCCTCAATTTCTTTATGTTTTCTTCCATTTTCCGTTTTATCTTGTTTTTTATCTTTTCTTTGCTTGTTTCTTTTTTCTCTCTCCATCAATTTATTCGTGTCTCTTTTACTCTTCGGTGTTTTCAGTTTTTTATCCTCGTCCCCAAAAAAACCCGCTCCTTCACATTTTCTCCACTTTCATCCAGCACATATTCTTTCCCATTCATCAACACTCTTCCATACTTCACTCTCGGACTCGTACCATTCAATCTTTCATCATTCGCCCACTTTCGCAACTTCGTCTGTCTCTCTCTCTCAACTTTCGTAAGATCATCGTCTACAAATATTTTCGTACCTTTTAACATTTTTCTATTATCCATTACGATTCTTTTGTTCTCTACGCTCTCCATTTTAACAACAAATATCTCATTCTCTCTCCCTATTTTAAATGCATCTTTCACATTCACTCTATCGCTTACATTTAACTTTCTCAGCACATCCCTTGTAACTTCATTCGCTGATCTTCCATTGGATTTCTCTCCCTTTATTACGAAATTACATCTTCTTTCTTTTCGCTCATGTTCTTCTAACTTTTGCTCTACCGTTACTATTTTTCTTCGTAGCTGAACATTTTCTTCTTCTATCTTATCTGTTTTCTTTTGCTGTTCTTCTTTCCAATTTTCCTTCTCTTGCTTTATCTCCTTTTTCCATTCTTCCATATCTTTACGTTGTTCTTCTTTCCACTTTTTTATTTCATCTTTCAGACCATTTATTTGTTTTTCTATGTTCTTACCCTGTTGATCAATGATTTCTTTAATTCTCTCTTCCATCTTACTTTCTTCCTTTTCTTTCTCGACTTTTCTTTTCGTTCTTTTATTCTCCTGCTTTTCATTAATTTCTTCCACCTCACTACCCTCGTTCTCACTCTCCCTGTCTCGCTTCAGCCACGAGCTTGCCTTGGAGGCTCTAGACGAGCTGCTTGCGCTTCTATCGCGCTCCTTTGCCAACCTTTCGGCGTTAGTCGGTCTACCTCGTTTCGTTCGCTCCTTCGGTGCGCTCTTCGCTTTCTCCCCGCTCTGTCTCACCCACCACTCGACTCGGCGCTCCGTCGGTTCCTCCGGCAAGCTTGCTGGGTTCGCCGTCCCGCTTCGTCTCTCGTCTCCCTCGTTTGCTGTCTCCAGTGACGTGCACGATTTTGGGTTACCCGTTCCTCTCTTCTCTCCTTCCATATACTCGCCCCTTCTTCCCGCGTGCTTCGCGAAAATTCCCCACAATCACCGAGCTTACCTCGTGGCCTTCTCTCGAAGTCCAGTAGCCGCTTACATCTAACTACTTCTTCGAAGTTCCCGGTCGAATTTTCTTTGGACCGGATATGGCGCGGGGGACACCTGAGTGTAGTTATTTAAGGTGTCTTGCCTCCCGTTCGGGTTTAAAACAACCCCCCCCCGCCCCCCATGGGGGAATGGGGCCAAATTTTAGTGATGCGCCAGCACCGCTGGTTGTGCACACTTAAAAAAGATATACAACAAGTCAGCTACCACATTTATTAGCAACAAGCTGCCTGCCTTGATGCTTCTGTTGGTTCAGAGAACCTTTCTAACGTTGCCACGGTCCGCTAGAGGACAACCCTTTCTGCGGTTACTGCCTGCACGGACACGGCACGCCGTAGCGCTCCCCCGTGTGGAACCCGCCGGCAGGGGCTTGACACCGCACCCTAGCTCCCCAGTACGGTGGGTCTCTCGAGTCGTTTCACGATCAGGCATTCGTCGGCACAGACCAGCCGAACGATCGGGTCCGTGAGGTCGTCAATTCTCAAAACTTGCTACGAGAAGCGGATCTTTCAAAAGCATTGCTCCTCTTCGAGCTCGGGCACTTCGACCCCTCACTCTTCCACAATTAAATTGTGGACGGAGATAACCCGCTCCGCTCTCTTCCACAAGTCCCCTGCGGGGGGCGCGGGGGACAGAAGGTGAACCTCGTTCCTTCTTTTCGCTCAACCCACGTGGAAATTGGCCCTCTTGTCAATCCTCCTATTTGAGGTTATGTGCCTGCGGGATACTCCCTTGCGACAATATTTCTCTTTATTTGTAAGAATGTTTTACAATCGAGTTAGTCGACTGGGTCGCCGTATCCCAAGCACATTCGCTCGCAAAAAGAATTGAGTTTGAGTTATTATTTTCTTCTATATCGCTTTACTATTAAATTGGCTGTGATTACTCACCCAGTCCAACCGGAAGTCCGCCTATATATATATATATACGTTTACTTTTTCAGGATATTGAGTAGAACGACTATCGACCATCCAATTAGGATTGGTTTTACTCCAATAAGACATGTTATGTCTATTGATTGCACCATTTAAGAAGAATGAAGCTTCATCAGAAAATACGATACGATTCAAGAAACCAGCATCAGCATCTATTCGATTTATCATTAATTCCGCAAACTGTAGGCGTCTGTAAGGATCGTCTTCATTCAATTGTTGTACGAGTCTAACTTTGTATGGGTGAAATTTTAAGTTTTTAAGCTGCTGTTTAACTTTGCTGATGGAAGCATGAGGATCTTCCGTTATTGACAGCGGGACATTCAACTCATTTTTTTCAGTTGATGCTGTTACTGGATGACCTGCTCTAGAGAGTTCCTTCACAGTAACGTGAACTTCAAATCGATTTATTGTTCTGCTAACAGTAGATTTAGA
The DNA here is from genome assembly GCA_030407085.1 of Trichopria drosophilae. Lineage (NCBI taxonomy): Eukaryota > Metazoa > Arthropoda > Insecta > Hymenoptera > Diapriidae > Trichopria > Trichopria drosophilae. The sequence goes on along the minus strand of CM059584.1, from coordinate 65,662,585 downwards.
AATCGGTCTCGTCCCTCTCTCAATGATGCGTTAAATAAGGTTCGCGCATTCTCTAAAGATCGCTGGTTGTCACCCCAGCCTCTCATCATAGGAATAGTTATTCTTTCTCGTTCACTTAGCGCAGCCATTGCACTTTGTACGAAATATACGTATGTATTTTGTTACTGTAATGATGATAAATATAGCGTTTAAATAGAAAATCCGTGTTCTCACAAAACGATAAAGACCAAAATGTAACCTTATAAGACTGTACACTAGGCTGGTTCAAAAAAAAATTGTATTTTTCTTTTCACCTCCCACCCTTGCAAAGTAAGCCTTCTGGGGTCACTATTAATACCTCCTTGAGTGGGTGCGAGGCGATTTTTTTTCGCGTCGCGCATCGCGAAAGACTTTTTCCCATTTAATTAACACGTAAATGAGAGACTTGTCTCATTCAACTTGGCATATCACTTCAGAAGTTCATTCAATCATTCTATACGCTCTGGTGTCGATAAAATATGTATGAATACTCAACATTCCATTAATAGACTTCGTAAAATGTTAAAAAAACATGCTAATTTCTTAGACGTAAGTTAAAAATACTGAATTTTTCGATCTTTTTTTTTCAAACATAATTTTCAACTTGAAAAACCTTTTCTTTATTCATAAAACGTTTTGAAACGGTACAATTTGATCTCGAATTGAAATGTTACGAGCATATAAAAATTAATTTCAATATACCGAATCCAAAATGGCGTCCGAAATGGCGCTTTGGCAACATAAACTTTCCTGATGTTTTAACCCATTGTGTCACGATTTGCACATTGTATCTAAATCGCTTGAACATTCTTACGGTGGGTTTTGGGATCGGTGAGTACGAACCTGACCCATAAATTTTAAAATTCAAAATGGCGGACAAAAATTCTTTAATTTAAATTAAATTAAACAGAACCCTGTATTTCGGGGTCGCTGGTTGGCATTCAACCTCAAAATTTTTAAATTCAATATGGCGGACAAAACATTTTGTTAAATTCAACGAAAATTTAAAATTTTGGTCCACCATTTTGAATATAAAATTTGTGATGTCGGAGTCCTAATCGGCGACCTAAAAACCTCAAAATGTACAGTTCTGTTGAAATCAATAGAAATGTAAGATATTTTGTTCCCCATATTGCATCCGCCATTTTGAATTTCAAAATTTTAAGATCAGATTCCTAGTCCGCGACCGGAAAAACATAAGAATGACTGTAATTCCATTTGTCGGAATAGCGTAATATAATAATATATTATTTTGTTTATAATTATTTAACATTAACGTATTGTTGCTCATAATGATATAAATTCGTTAAATAAATGTCTGAGCCATATGCAGAGTCAAACACGAAAAGGAATTAAAGAAAGAATGATTTTGCAACGCGAGAAAAACGAACGGAGAGCAGGTGGTCCTAAAGTGGCACAAAATACGTCTAAATTTTTATACAAATGACAAATGGGTAGAAGTCCTAAAAATAGATGTAATTTCGTAACTGTTTTATCAAAGTATTGATGAATTTTATTGAAGTATTTAAGAAAAAGAAAGTTTGTTTTTAATAAAACATGAAATAAAGAAGAAATAAATGATTCTGATACATATGTATCTTCAGGTGATCAGAATTGGAAAAGTTTTTCATGGTGAGGAATGATAACATGATGTTAAAATCAACATTTGCCATGTTAAATATAAAAATGAAATATGGAAATAATTAGATAAAGTTTATTAACACTTGGATATATAAAATAAAATACAAAATACAGTATCGTGACACAATGGGTTAAAACATCAGGAAAGTTTATGTTGCCAAAGCGCCATTTCGGACGCCGTATTGGATTCGGTATATTGAAATTAATTTTTATATGCTCGTAACATTTCAATTCGAGATCAAATTGTACCATTTCAAAACGTTTTATGAATAAAGAAAAGGTTTTTCAAGTTGAAAATTATGTTTCAAAAAAAAAGGATCGAAAAAATTCAGTATTTTTAACTTACGTCTATGAAATTAGCATGTTTTTTTTTAACATTTTACGAAGTCTATTAATGGAATGTTGAGTATTCATACATATTTTATCGACACCAGATCGTATAGAATGATTGAATGAACTTCTGAAGTGACATGCCAAGTTGAATGAGCCAAGTCTTTCATTTACGTGTTAATTAAATGGGAAAAAGTCTTTCGGGATGCGCGACGCGAAAAAAAAATCGCCTCGCACCCACGCAAGGAGGTATTAATAGTGAACCCAGAAGGTTTACTTTGCAAGGGTGGGAAGTGAAAAGATAAAAATTTTTTTTTTTTGAACCAGCCTACTGTACACGTATAAATGCAATGTGAACGTATGTTGTTTATTTACTTTGCTGGTGTCTCGTGCTCGCTGTCGCTGTTCGTGCAGTCAAGTTCACTTGTTGCGTAATATGTATGTATTCTATTTTTAAACAGTTTATTATTCTATTTCTAAAATTAGAGGACAAGAGAGGGACAAGAACTGATTCCTAAATCGACTGTTAGCAGAACAATAAATTGTTTCGAAGTTTACGGTACTGTGAAGGATCTCCCTAGAGCAGGTCGTCCAGTAACAGAATCGACTGAACAAAATGAATTTAATCACTCTCAATACCGGAAGATCCTCATAACATCATTAAGAAAATGAAACGGGGTTCCAATTAAAAAAAAATAATCTTGACCTTAGAATAATCTTCAAGGTAATTTTCAAGGTCAAATTCTATGGTACCATTATATAGCCAGGGAAAAATCCTTAAACTTTTGTCGGAAACATTTTCCGCGAAAATGTCCTCTCTCTGAGATATTTTGGTGTTCCGGGACTTTTGGATCACCCAGTATATACTTCTACATAACACCATTTATTCATACATCTCTGAATATATTTAATTTTTTTCAGAAATTTTCAGCTAGCCTTTTAAATTGTGTGGGCTACTCAATCTCACAAACGCATCAAATACAGTTTAAAGTAGGCATCAAATTAGTTTTATGCGTAGTAAAACTTGCGGAATTTTCTTGAACCTTGTTATTCAGGGGATTTTAGGATCGCTGATTATGAATCTGACGTCAGATTTACAAAATTCAAAATGGCGGATCAAATATGACGGAACAAAAGTAAAAAAATTAAATCCAGAATGATTTGTTATTACTCACTCAGAATGTAACGTCAAAATTAAAAAATGGCGGATGTAATATGGCGCTTAAGAATGTCAAATATTTTGATATGCATTGAAGTGACGAAGTCGACAGTTTACTTTGTCTATGTGATATCCTATACATTTATGTATTTATTTATTTTTCATTCAAATTACTACTTTGAAATAGACCGATACGTACCAAAAATATCTATATATATTTGATTAATTCAATAAGTGAAAAAATGAGTTATAAAATTTCACCCTTTGAAGCATAAACTTTTCATTCCTATGAACTCAGATGAAATTGAATAGAAAATATAAATAGATAGGACGGCTTTGTCCTACAATTTGATTTGATGAAGGCTTTCCTCGACGTTTCGAACAAACTCGTGTTCATTTTCAAGAGGTTACTATTTAGTATATATATATATCAGTTAGTTTGTGGCAAAATCCTAAGATGTATCTGGATCCTTATTTAGAGATTTCACCATTTTTCTGTTAGCGCCAAGTGTGACATTTTTATCAAAAAATGCTAGACCGATTACATCATTTTTCAGGCACCATGCATGGCACTTCATTTTGTCAAACGCAACTCTTGAAATTCGAGCTTTTTCTTTATTTTTAGCAAGCAATTTTAAAAATGGCAAATCATGACATGGTGCTTCAGTTGCGATGGGACATATGAACCATATCTTAACGTACCTTTTTACGATAAATATACAAATACCAGTGAAACCTTTCTATTCTTGGTTCGTTAAACAGAACTGATCGCGAAATAAACAAATTTTTATCGAATAAATTGCTTTTGCCATCTATATAGCATTGTGAATGGCACCAGGTAATCTGAAATTAATTCCTCGTGTAGGATTTTCTCCAAGAAAAATTATCGTTAATTCTAATAACTCCCGATAATCTTCTCTTTCTTGACCAAACTGAAAAAATATCCATACGAATTAAGTCAGAGATTTTTATTGACTGATTGAAATATGTAATTATGGTATTTACCTTTTAGTGTGCGGGAAATGCGGTTTCCCATATTTTTGACATCTTTATTCCGCATTTCCCATACACTGCAACGTAAAATATCGTACGGCAATTGTGGGGGAAATATTTTTTGTGCGCGTGACAATGGGACCCTCGCCTTCGGTTCGGGTCGCAACTCTCACATTCGCATAAAAAATGTTTCCCGCCCTTGTATCGTATTATACTATTACTAAATTATGGGAATATTAATAACAGTAAATAAGAGTCTTCAACATTCAATTACAAACAGCTGTTAATGTCATCTTTTAAAATATGCAGAAACATTGTTTTCTTTTTTTTTAAGTAATTATTTGAATATAACTCTGCAAACGGCAATTCGGCGCATTCTACAAACTTGGAGTAAAAATGTATGCAAAAACGTAATTTACGAAATGAAATTTCGCAAATGTATAAAAATTATACCTGGTACAGAATACGGAATTTTCGTAAATGGTATGTAAGCAAGATTTTTCGTTTTTACACTATATAAATAACTGCTTTCACGAACAATTCATAAGCGTTTCTATGAAAATTTTAAGCACATTTCTAAACGTAAATTCCACGAGATCGAATTGGCTATTGCGATGTTCTTGATAATATAATTAGAAAATAATTCTAAAGTATGCAGGACATCGTTGGAAATTGCAATAAATTATCTATCTACTGATTTGGAAATTATGATTTCTGTGGTCGTTATGAAAACGCAGGTAACCCAACTTTTTGAAAAAATTCAGAAACCACCGAAAACAGGATGGATGTCCGATTTACAATCAATCTGTCAGATCGAAATTTGGATTATAAAAAAATTGGGTTACCTGATTTTTCCTACCGACCACAGATTTCTATACTAATTAGATAATATTATTAAAAAATATATTTAGAATTCACCTTCAATTGTTCATAACAAAATATCAGAATTTTATTTCTATAATTGTTAATTGTTTCTGCAAGTTTCGGATCGTCAATTCCTTCCTCAAATGGTTTCGTATCTATTTCTAGCCATGTTTGCTGAAAACGTTCAAAAATGGGAATACTCGACCCTGACGTTACTATCTTCAAACATGTTTAAAAAACAGATAATAATACGAGTTCATATATATAATGTCGACACGCAAACCGTAAAAGTTCCTTCTTCAATAACTGTTGCAAAATTCTACAAGCGCCATTTCGGTATCCTACAATTTTTTAAAACCAACGCCGTATTTTTACTGTGGCTTCATAGTACATTTAACAAATAAAATGTTTGAAAGATTAAGTTAAAAATTCAATACAGTACCTGTATTTGAGGACGTTGTGTCGAAGCACATTGCTGTGATTGAATTACGTAAGTTCCACTCATTAAGCAATTGATTATCGGCTAAGGCTTGATCTAGTCCTACTGTTCGCTTTGGACCGTACACGGAATAATAGTATGTTGCGATCTGTTGCTCCGGGGTCCAGGTCAGAGGGAAATCAGGATGGTGCACCAGCTTGCAGATAAACTAACGAAAATCCGTTTACTCGCTTAATAATACAACTTTATTACCATTGAAGATACAATAACGCGGCCGACAAGTCTTCGCACCGCGTTCGTGGGTAAAGACGACCCACACCTTAAAGAACTAAATATGAAAATAACTTAAAATTACTATTGGTGAACGGTTGTCACCGATTGCGGCGATTAAATTCAACTGCACGGATGCTGCGAATTTCAGCGGAGAGGTTGCTCAAGGGCTAAGCGGCCGTTCGCGACGGTGCGAAGTACACGTCGCGAAGGTTAAGCGAAGATTGTTCATTTTTCTCCGGGATCGCGTGTTCCAGAGGAAGGTGTTCGTCGCCGGAAATTGGCCCTTTCAACGGCATTAATGACAATTACAAGGGTCACAACGCGCGCAGTTTGAACGTGATCTGTGCGCTTGAGGTCACAAAGTGGTACCGGTCTTGGCGCGAAGAGTTTCGCACGTCACCCGACAGATAGCGGGGCGATGTCGGTATCGGACCCAGTCGGGCAACCGATATTATCGCGCATAAATCAACACCTACACTAGATTTTAATACTGGGATTCTAAGCAGTTGCAGTTCTTATCCACAACCTGTCATGACAACCGCAAGCCTATCAATTTTTTCAGAATTATTATTTGAGCCTCACATAACATTTTCCCATCCCAGTGAACAACAAGGAAATTTCTTACTTCTGCAGTTTGTTTCAATTGTTTCATATTACATGCTGTTTGTGAACGCGATTCTTGCCGATTTCCACGGATTGTAGATTGTTCTAAGAGTTTTTGGAACAGTTTCCTGCGCGTGGTAAGCGATATCGCGTAATCGACCTTGAGCGGAGCAGGTGCAGCTAACAAGGATCCGCCGATAAGAAGATGCGCTGGCGTTAAGACGTCGAGACTTTCGGCGTCGTCGGAAATTCGAGTAAAGAGCGCAAGATCCGACCACCAACACGGAGAAGTCCGGTCGAGTCGAGGAACGGATCGAGCCGTCTGAGTGGGCTCGTTTTGGGGAGCCGTTGGCCTTCCGATAAGCGGCGGGATCCGTCAGATGACGGTTGGTTCCCGGATATCAGCGCTATTTCTGCGGCAAACGCTTCCGCTTGGAAATGGGCCCAGGAAAAGAATCGCTGAAAAACCTCAGTAACCGTCGAAGTCACCTTGGATGTCGTGACGTGACATTGAATTTTCGATTCAAGCGGCACATCTGGATCAAGTGCTGGCGCCAATATTGGCCAATCGGCTTCGTCCAATTGCAGCCAAGTTGGGCCATGCCACCATAATTGAGATGTGGCGAGATCATCCGCGAAAATGCCGCGCGAGGCGAGATCAGCAGGATTGTCTGTACTTCTTACATGACGCCAAGAGACCTCTGGTATCAGAGACTGAACCTCCGCCACTTGATTGGCCACGAAGGTCTTCCACTGCGATGGACAGCCTTGAAGCCAAGCGAGGATTATGGTTGCGTCTGTCCAGCAATGGATATTGAGGTCTCTGAAAGAAGGGATTGATCTAACCTGTGTAATGAGACGTGCCAGCAGCACTGCGCCGCATAGCTCTAAGCGTGGTATTGACACAGTTTTCAAGGGAGCTACTCGTGTTTTAGCCATAAGCAGTGACACGCGTAATTGTCCGTGTGCATCGGTACAGCGGACTTAAACTGCTGCGGCGTACGCTTTCGAGGACGCATCACAGAACCCGTGAATTTTGCTTCCTATGGAGGGTGACATTCCCAGTCAGCGGGGTATCGTGATGTGCGAAAGCGCCGGTAGGCGTTCATAAAATTTGAGCCAAGCGTACGTCAGCTCATATGTGAGAGAAGAATCCCATTCAGTGGTGTATTGCCATAGCTTCTGCATGAATACTTTCGCGATGACAACGACAGGAGCAATCCAACCCAAAGTATCGAAAATTCGAGCTATGTGCGAGAGCACAACATGTTTGGTCCATACGGACTGCGGGGATAAATTTAGATAAAAACTATATGCATCCGATGCAGGATGCCATGAGATGCCCAAGATCTTAGTGCTCTCGTCATCTTGGAGCGTTTTATCGCAGGATAACCCGTGATCGGTTTCGTCAAGGTCGGTCAGTAATTCGGCCGAGTTACTTACCTATTTGCGTAACCGAAAGTGGGCTGTGCCGAGTAAGGCGATAACCTCATCGCGAATTAGTCGAGCGTCGTCTGTCGTGTCGGCGCCGAAAAGCGCATCGTCGACAAAAAGGTTGTTCAAAAGAACTTGCTTCCCCAGAGGAAAGCGGGAGCCTTCGTCGGCGGCTAACTGCCTGAGGACGCGTAGAGCCAAATAAGGGGCGCTCGCTGTCCCGTAGGTGACGGTGAGTATATGAAATTCGGCGATCTTCTCTGTAGGGGACCGACGCCACAAAATGCGTTGCAGATCCACGTCGCGTTCATCGACGAGAATCTGCCGATACATTTTCGCGATATCCGCCGCATACACGAATTTGTGCGTTTGCCATTGCATGTGCATGGTCGGTAAATCCGTTTGCAGTTTCGGCCCGGTGAGCAGGTCGTTCAGCGAATTTCCGTTATTAGAAGCCGCGGACGCGTTAAATATGACTCGCGTCTTAGTCGTAATGCTTGTCGCTTTAGTGACAGCATGATGAGGTAAATAAATTACTGGACCGGTTGTGGAGACAGGATGTGCCGGGCGCATGTGGCCTACAAGTGCATACTCGTTCATGAAATCGGCATAAGCATTACGCTCTGCCGGTCGAGACGACGGCCTCCGCTCAATCCTGAGGAGGCATTGGAGCGCTCTAGCACGAGTGTCGCCGATTTTGACCCGATTCGCATCCTAAAGAGGGATGCGAACGACATATTGTCCGGAGGGTAAGCGTCAGTGCATGATGACGAAATGTTGCTCACACAGCTTGTCTTCGTCGGTTATCATTTCGGCCGGCTTGGTTTCCTCCGTCTCCCAGAAACGGACTAGAGAGGAGTTCAGCTCGATGATGCGCATGCACAGGGCTCACTTGCACGGACGATGATTCAGGAAATTTTGCACCATTTGGAGTGCTGCGGCCTAGCAGAATCCACCCGAAGACAGTATTCACTGCAACCGGTTCGTCTATTTTACCGCGTTTAATACCATCGCGAAGCGCGTACGGATATACATCCGCATCGATAAGTGCGTGAATTTTGATATCGTCGGTGGGCCTACCATTGGCGAGATCAAGATTTTGTAAATGCGGCCAATGCGTTAGCGGAAAGCGAAAATTCGGCGTGTAATTAGCCAGACTGTCAATCACGAGCGCGTCAGAAGACAATCGGATAGTATCGGTTTTCGCCGACATTACGGAGATTGGAACGACATGTCTGATTTTGTCTGTAGACATTTGACCGATGCCTGTCACCGGCACATTCGCGTCGTACATCCGTGTCCTTAACAGATTTGCGACCTCTTGCATTAATATACGTACGCGTTGAGCCCGGGTCGATCAAAGCACGTAATTTTACGGTACGATGAGACGCAGCTATTACAACGACCCAAGCCGTGGCCAGCAATGTGTGTGCGTTACTTCGCGGATTAATTAAATGCGTTTGCACTAAGTCTGCATCCACACTCGATGTACTGGCTGCGGGTTGAGATGTAGTCGAGACAGTCAGCGTAACACGTTTCATTGAATCGTGAAAGAGCGAATGATGTCTTGTAGAACAATAAGTACATGCTCTCTCGCTTTTGCATTGCTCTGCAGTATGTCTGGACGATAGACAATTTAAACATAAATTATGTTGTTTGACAAAATACCATTTCTGTGACACTGACATCTCACTAACTTTGGCGCACTTAAATAGTGGGTGCGCTCCGGTACATAATATACATTTTATCGTATAAGCACTGGTTGGCGCATTCGCATGCAGGACTTGAGCGCGGGAGGCGGAGGCGGGTTTCGTGCATGATTGTGCGGCAGTTACAATCCATGGAGTTCGGTCCACTCCAGAGGCGGCTTCGAGCGAACGAATTTTTGTATTTAAAAATTTGTTTATTTATGAAAAAGTTCCACATTCATTACCTTCTAAGGTGAATTCCCATGTCTCGCGCGTTCCGCTATCAAGTCGTTATTCGACGATGAACGTAGAGATATGGTCTGAGATAGGCCGTTCCATTTTATTTAATGCGTCTAATGACTCTTGAACTGAGTCTACAAGACGACGTAACTCAGATGTAGAATTTTCTCGCGACACTGGCTTCGTAGCAAATAGACGTTTTAAATGCAAATGTAAAAGACGACGTTTGTTTTCGTATCAGTCTTTCAAAAGTTGCCACGCGATATCAAAATTCTAGGCATTAATCGAAAGATTTCTTAATACATTCGCGGCCTCGCCGTCGAGGCATGATTTTAAGTAATAAAGCCTCTGAAAGGCATCAAAAGATGAATCGGCAAGAATTAATGTAGAGAAATGGTCGCAAAATTCGACCCAATCGGTGTACATACCAGAGAATCGTGGTAATTTTATCGCAGGTACTTGAGTGCGGCTCCGATATTCGACGTTGCCAGGAACCGCTGCAGGTTGAAGTGGCGTTGATGCTGCATTGACGAGAGTCTCTAAACCATCAATAGTGTCGAGGAATATTTCTTCCGACCTTCCTATGAAGTCGCCTTCGAAATAGTCGTTCGTTGAGCAGGCAGGATCCGACTGCATCGACAGTAATACTTCATGACGTTCGCTGATTAGGTCCCATTTGGTTGTTATTAAATTCACGCGCAATTCAATCGCACATTCGCTTGCTGCGTCGTGACATGTCTCTTATCTAACAGAACAGCTGCTCGTTTAATCCAGGCAAATGCATTTTCTTGGAGTGCGACTAGCTGCAAAAACTCGTGATACTGGTCAGCACTGCTTCGGCGCTTAGAAGACATATTGACGCTTGCATTACACGCGAAGTACACGTCGCGAAGATTAAGCGAAAATTGTTCATTTTTCTCCGGGATATCGTGTTCCAGAGGAAGGTGTTCGTCGCCGGAAAATGACCCTTTCGACGGCATTAATGACAATTACAAGGGTCACAACGCGCGCAGTTTGAACATGATCTGTGCGCTTCAGGTCACAGAGTGGTACCGGTCTTGGAACGAAGAGTTTCGCACGGTACCCGACAGATAGCGGGGCGATGTCGGTATCGGACCCAGTAGGGCAACCGATATTATCGCGCATAAATCAACAGCTACACTAGATTTTAATACTGGGATTCTAAGCAGTTGCAGTTCTTATCGACAACCTGTCATGACAACCGCAAGCCTATCAATTTTTTCAGAATTATTATTTGAGCCTCACATAACATTTTCCCATCCCAGTGAACAACAAGGAAATTTCTTACTTCTGCAGTTTGTTTCAATTGTTTCATATTACATGCTGTTTGTGAACGCGATTCTTGCCGATTTCCACGGATTGTAGATTGACTAATATTTACGTCCTCGACATTATGACCCAATGTCATAGTAACTGCATTTAACAAATACGTAGCATTTCAATCACTTATCCCTGTTCGATCCAACGCTCCGCATACAGAAGCTAATAGTATATCCATCTTCTTGCTTTTCCAAGAATTTGCACATATTATAACGGGATATTCCTCCAATCTTCGTTCCACTAGAAATAAAGTTATTTATTAACGTCAACTAATATTCTTCGTTAAGCATGTAAAATGCGTATTTAACTATTTTTAAATTTAAAGTATACGATACAGTAAGAAGAGCTTCAAGCGACATGTATGAACCCGCTCTAAACCCTCTTACAGTGTGACTATAATGCCGAAGAAATAGTATTTTTAAACTCACTTTAATTGCTTTCTTCATTAAAAGAGAAGAATATTTAAAATGAACCTATGTTTAATAGCATTTTTGGATATGCTTTTTCACAATCCGAGCTAAAATTTTGTTCAATAGAAAATTACTAAGAGCGATGGTTTACACATAAAAGAATAATAAATAAATGTCAATAATTTTGATTACAAATGTCATTTTGTAATTGCTTTTTTCTCGTATTTATTCCATCTTCTTTAACAGCCAGCTCATTTAATGATATAACTTTTGAAGCAATATTAAAAACATCATCTAAATGATTAATAAAAAGAATCTTTCTTTTTTCCATACCATTCTTCTGAACCAATTTCCATTGAACATGTAATGACTCTAGTGATCTTGTAATATTTTGAATTTATTTTTCCAATAAGAGGAATGGATATGCAATTATCACTTTGATTCTTCATTTTTGAAACGCATTCGATTTAAATATTAAAAGAAAATTATCAATGTCTACAGGAACGATTTCAACAACATATTGTTTAACTGTGCAGGATAGTGCACACAATAAATAAAAAATATGATACTCCGTAGAGTCAACAAAGTCAAATGTTTATTTATTTCTTTATGTACAAAAGTATACGATCATAAACCCTTTACAATATTGACATGAACAATGGCGCATCAAATATATGTTTGAGTTTTTATATTTGGTTATTTATCGACTATATTGGATCCACCAGTTTAAATTTCAAACTTTCTCTTGAGAGCCTTTGGACACAGATCTTTATAATCTTGAAAAAGGATTCCCAATGTGCGACCTGAAACCCCCTTGGATACTGACATTTTTCTCGTATACTATGACAACAGGTATTTTCGACCATCATATTGGACCCGACATTTTGAATTTAAAATTCTGGAATCGAATTTGATTTGTGGAACTTTGAAAAACCACATTTTATGATAAACACTGTGAAAAACAAATCTTCATGACCTTGGAAATCCTTGGATGCATATTATAGCGCATATAAGTAAAAGCTTGTGCTTTCGACCGCCATATTCGATACGCCATTTTGAATTTCAAAATTCTGACATCAGATTCGTATTTGGCGGCCTCAAAAACCCTAGGATACAGATTTTGGCGAATATACAGTGAAAATACGTATTTTCGACCGCCATATTCGAGCCGCCATTTTGAATTTCAAAATTTTGACATCGGATTCGTATTCAGCATTCTCGAAAACCCCCTGGTTAACCATCTTTTGAAACACTCGCTTTATATTGTGAATGTTTATGACCTCTGTGTGACCTCTAAACATCAACCTTTTCACCTCTATGACACATTAAAAGTTTTGTTGTTTTGTCTAGTTTCATATTGCCTTACTTCATAATATCGACGTGTTTTAGGGTTGTCAATAATTAAACATTTCTTATTTATGGACCACCGTAATACATATATACTTCTACTAACGGTTGAGAAATTAATTGTGCTTTTATTTTATTTGCAATAGAAATTGATATTTAAATATACATATATTTCGTAATCAAAAAATTCGGTTGGCATTAAAAAATTACCAGTCAAGAATCGCGAGTCGACCAATAGCCAAAACTAAGACGCGCACCTTGTCGCCTTTCTTTAACGGTGAATTCCCGGCGAACGTTGTGCAAAGGAAAACGGCCCAATCGCTTTCGATAAGACTCTCTCAAAATCACGAGCGCTCTATCGGAAGGGATGCCGTTACAATTACAAGCGACTTACAGAATAGACCTGCTGCCAAACAATTCCTCTGCAGGATAATCTTTTTAACCTGCTCGCATTAGTTAAAATTTCGCTTCGCGACCGTCATATGTTCAGTATATTATTTTAATTTCCTACACATTGCATGTTAGATAGATAAGCACTATTCGGCTATTAATAAGCAAAAAAATACATTAAACATTATACTTATATACTTATTTATTATATAGTATATATTATATATATATATATATATATATATATATATATATATATATATATATATACTTATTTCGTAAGACCGTTGTAAACCTGAAACGTAATTTGTAATATTCTTCTGAAAAATTGGAATGTTCTTTACTCGTTTATATTTATATATATATATATATATATATATATATATATATATATATATATATATATATATATATATATGTATATAATAATTGCAGTAAAATTACTTTTAGAAAATAGATTTCAAAGACTTGAAGGAATGGTGTGTCAATGAGTTAAGTGGAATGTCAAAGAAAAGAATTATGTGCATTATAAATGGACAAGAAATGGAGCAATCATCCGATACAGATGAATCTAATAGCACGGGTAAGGAATTGCATAGTATATAATTAATTCAAATCAAATATGAAATAGTTCATTCTTTACTACTAAATAATTATCAATTTCAATGTAGGAATATCATTGGAAATTATATCTGATACGGAAGAATTATTAACTGATAACGAGGTAATCTTGAAAGAGGAAAGTACCATTACAAAAAAGAAGAAAATGGAAGATACAATACTGAATATCACAAAAGATACCCCAAAAGTTAAATCAAAATTAAAATTAAAAAAAGAAGGAACAAGCATTCAAAAAATAGTGTTTGAGAGTCCGAAGATAGAGTCTAAAGAAAAAGAGGAGAGTTTGTTGGATCTTCTAGAATTGGAAATGAGAGCAAGAGCGATTCGTGCATTAATTCGTAAAGAAGAAATTGGAATACCAAAGGCAACACTAAATGGCTTTACCAAAATTGACAAATTGTCTTCAAATTTATCTGGGAACAAAAGATTAAATGAGAGACGAGAAAATCTCAGGAAGCAATTAGATAAAATTGATGTTTTAATTATGAATGGGGAAGATGAAGACGTTTTAGTAGTTGATAATGAAGCACCTACAATTGAACTTCTTTCCACTGACAGTGAAACGGAAGAACAGGGTGACCATATGAATTACAGACGAGGTGATGTAAGAACTGCAAGTCAAACTTCAAACCCATTAATATATGAAAAGTTGCTTGGTATAAATTCAAGTGAAACGATATTGAACAGAAAGAACAGTAAATCTGCTGCAACGGTCTCCAATAATAAATCGATACCATTTATTTCAACGGACAAAATTCCTGAAATTAACAGTAATGCTCAGATAGTAGAGAAATTAGAAACTAGTGAATTTTCAGGTAATAAAGGCCATGTACATGAAGACAACAAATTATTTAAAAATAAGATTGACCCTGTACGAAACTTTTATGGAAAGAGCAAAACACAACTGCATCAACATCACGATTGCACAAATAATGAACATTTTAAATCTAAATTAATGTGCGATGTAGTATCTGAAATAAAAAGTGAGTTTGTTACTTCTCTTAGAGAGAAATCTGCGGAGATCCGTGCTTCTATAGAAGATATAAACAGAAAAACATATAAATCCCCTCCCATTTCTGATGAGAAATTTCTAGAATTAGATGTAATAATCGATCTAGATGATTATCCTGATGATTACGATATGTATGAAATCGAAAGTAAAAGCCCAATTACAAGCACTATTCAAAGGATGTCAGATTCAAACTCGCATTTTGTGTCGTCACATTCTGAAACATGGGCTTCACGATATTATGCAACTGCCGATGTAAAAAAGGTAATTAAAGAATCTAAAATTCAATCTGATATAAGAAAGCGATTGCGAGAAAGGCAACGTATGGGAAAACTGAATAACTTTCCGAATTCGCCACAACCAATATTGCAAGATAAAAGGAATTGCGAGGAAAATCCTAATTTGCTTATACCTACCGGTTCAGTTGAGGAGTATTTAGCGTTAAAGGGAAGCGGGCAATTAACTGCTAACAACAAAAGTAATTTTAAAGAAAAAAGGTCCTCAGACTGTGAAACATTAGATACATTAAATGTAAGTAAATTAGGTTCTTCTAACAATTTTGGCAAAGATTCTTCGGAGGAAGAAAATGAGAAAGATAAGGGATGAAATAATAATTCGCCAGGAAATTGTTTCACAATTACAGGTTATTGTAACATTATTTTCCAGTAATGATGTAACTGCAATAAACTTGTTAGTGGTTACTTTAGTAATTATAATTTAAAGAAAATATAATTTAATAATTTCCCTATAATTTATAATGAACATTTTGATACTTACATCCATATAGTTGTTTATCAAAAGAAAAAGATTTGTGGTAATTTATTGCATTTACCAGACACAATGTTTTACCACTTTTTTATCGAATTTTCTACATAATTATTTTAATAGAATTTTTACAAATGTCTACAAACGCTAATTTAACGTTAGATAATTTTTATTTTATTTTAGTAAAACTGTTTGTCATGATTTCATTAATATTTATTATTTAATACAATATATATATATATATATATATATATATATATATATATATATATATATATATATATATATATAAATATATATATATATATATATGTTAGTACAAAGAGAAACAACATCTAAAGAAATCAAAGTATAATTAGGGAGAAGTTTAAAATTATTAATTTTTTGATGGAAGTCCCAGATATCTTTAACTCTTCTAGATATTGTAGTAAAGTGAATTTAAGATAGATGTATAAAAAATACAAAGTTTATATGTTGGAAAGTTTGTAGTTGAAATAATAATCCGTGAAGTATTAGTTGGTTTATGTATTTTTGGCAGACCATAGGCTCTCGAAATTGATGAATGGTAAATTTTAAGTTTCTTAGTTGTTTCATTATTAATAATTTTTTTATTATTAATCATTCTTACAAAATCGTTAATCTTTTTTTGTGGTGGCTGTGTATTCAAAATGACTAATCTCATAAGTATTGGAATCTGACAATAATTCTAACATTTTATTTAAATACTCATGTTTAGATATATCAACAGTTACATTTCCTTTATCGGCTCTTGTAAAAAATATATCCTTTATTTTTAATCATAAATGAGATATCTCTTTCAATTTCTAAATTTTAAAGTTCAATATTAGTATTATTTGTTGAGAAATTCTACATATCATTACTACATTTATTACGTATAAGGGTTGTATTATCGTTGACGATGTTTCCTGAATTATCAATATGACTTTTAACTCTATATATTCCTTCATCAATGCTAGCAATAAAATCAGGAATTGGAACTTTATTATTACTGTAAAAAGAAGGCTTTTGTCCTAATCCTACTTATTATGATGATGAAATGCATGATGAAGATGACTTTCAAAATTTTTCTTAAATTTAATTCCATTTATATTAAGAATCCTTTTGAAAAAGAAGTCTGCATGTTCACAATATTCTTCATAAATGTAATTAGGTAATTTTTAATTAGTAATTAAAACAAAACATAATTTTTCAGATCAAAATAGTCGAATTGTGTACGAACCAATAAATACCAACATTGGAGGAATTAAGCCACTGAAAGATAAAATAGATAAATCACATATGAAAGATTTAATCTATGAAACAAAATGTAAAGATGTAATGGTGTGTACATAGGAGAAACTGGAAGACTTCTAAAAAATAGAATTAATGAACATAAAAGAACATATATTATGAAGTAGACATATACACTGGTTTAACGATGCATAGAATTAATATTGGGCATTCTTTCGATTTTGAAAATACTAAAATTATTTCGATAGAGAGAAACAAATATGAAAGAAAACATGGAAAATTTTGTTATAAAAAATAATTCTAACGCTGTAAATATCTGTTTCGAAAAATCAAATTTGCCAGATATATTTTCCACTTTTTAACTTACAACTGTAAACATGAAAGGTTAACTGTTGACATTTGAATCTTTGTTTCAAAATTTGTTATCTACAAACTTTTCGGTCTCTAAATAAAACCCTTTGAACACGGTCATAAATGTAAAGTTTTAAATAAAATAAGAAATTTACAAAAATAACTGAAATTAAATTTAAATTGTAACATTTTACTAAATACTTTTGGGATATACTTCCGAACAGGACGGTCCGCAAATCCTTAGCGCACACATGTTTTCTAACGTATTTTGATGTGCTGAACTCGAATATCATAATGAAAATTGGCGGAAATGCGATTATCATGGCAAAAACCACGAAAAAAACAACAAATTAGCTATTTTTTTAGTTTTTTGCATTTATTTTGAAAATTACAAATCTGACGAAAAAACGTTTTCAACAAAAAATGTAGAGCATGAAATTCTCTACAAAAAAGGTTATATGCATTTTCTTCGTATTATCAACGGTGAACCCCGTAAATGCGGACATTCATCAGCTATTATCGTGGACAACGCTGGAACTAACTATACAGGATATACTAGATGTAGGTAATGATATTGCAGGCAGTACAACTTTTCTTGGGCGATATTTCATTATCTATTTAGTAAAATGAGTTAGATGCAAAAAACCGCAAAATTTTCTTTTTTTCCCATTTTTGAGGCCATAACTTCACAAATATTCATTGCAGGTCAAATGTTCTTGTAGGTGAATTGTAGGGCTTAAAATAAGCTTCAAAATGAGCCCTTACTCATGGAAACAACTTCAAAGCAAGCCGAGCTATTGCCAAAAAACGATTTTTTCTTTTAAACTTCAATAGCTCGTCACTCAAATTCTGAGCCTCAGATCCAATTTCGGTACAGGACTTTTGTTTGAACTATCGCGGAGAATCAACTCCTGCAATATCATTAACCAGTTCTGGGACACCCTGCATATACGCTCTACGTATACACTATAAACAGCTGAGTTTAACACATTATCGCCTGAAATACTCCATATGGAAATCGAAGTTGTGGCGAACCAAATGCGATATATTTCTTGCGTAATGAATAATGTTGAATGTTAGTGTTGTTAGACATTTTGGCGCTGTGCGTTGATGCGGGTTGAATGCGTGTCGCGATTTTTGACCCTGGTCCATCGGGTTTTGTGTGCATCAATTTAAGTGCCAGCATCCGGGGAGGAATTAAGAGGTGTCAGAACGCAAGTACCGGCGAGTTGCCCGCCTGAAACGGCAAAATTCTATTCTCTCGCTCTCTCTCCCTCTTCTCTTTTCTCGGAAGTTTTATTTCATTTTTCGGTTGTGCCCGATTGGCACTTTTTATTTCGTCAATAGCGACAGTTTTGTGCGTTGCGCAAGGTGCACATTTAGCAAGCAATTTATGGTCCCAGTGCGGTAGGGACTTTCTGTTATGAAATTGGGAAGATTCGTATATTGCGCACTTGCAAAAGCAAGGACACCAAATCACTGTTATATTTTGTGTTTTCTTTTTTTTGTATGTCATTTTTTTAATAATATATGTACTGTCACGAGTTAGTCGGTAAACGAGTGTTTCGCCGAGGGTTTGCATCCATACCAGGACGAAGGTGCGTGTCCATTCTGGTCGTCCGGAGGCCATTTGCTCGGACGGAGCCCGGACAACGTCGGTCGGCGCCATCCTGGCCACGTTGGGTCGCACTGACGTCGGGAAAACCCGTTACAGATTGAATTTTAAATATTCTAGAGCTGAAAATTTAGATATTGGATAGTTCTTGATTTGAAATTAGTGAATAGAACTTTAGATTTGTATGAATTATAAGAAAAATTATAATTAGTTATTTAACATTTTCTTTTTCAAAAATAACGTATATTTAAAAATAAAAATAGAAAGTAGCAATTTAAACCGTGTACTAATTAGCGATTATTCTGGAAAGATCATAATATTGATATTTTGAATATTCTAAATATTTATTATAACCAAATTATTATATTTTCAAAGTGCTAATTGCTGTTTGTTTGTATGGTACTGACTCGAACGGGGACAGGCAAAGGCGTTCAAAATATGACTTCGTCAACAAACATGGATGAAATGAGATAGATGGTTACGCGACTAACACGAGAATCGACCTCAGCGGTTAATGAAAACAAGGTCCTGAGATAACAGATTAAGAAATTATTGGACGAGAACAAGAAATTAGTGGAAGGTAAAACTAATAATGGTATCGTGAGTGATAGCGAAGTAAATACGCAATCGGCTCAAACGGATATTCCTATTGTAATTGAAAATAGTGTACAAAAGGTTGATGTAAACAATACAGAAAGTCGGTTGATTAATCGTGTAGACATTGAAGGGTTAAACGGCGAAAATAATATAATCAATACAAACTTAGCAAATTGAATTTTAAAATATTTTGAGTCAAGTCAGATAAATGCCATTTTGCCGGTATTTAGTAATGAAAAATCAAATCCATTAAAATTTTTAGACAAATTGGAAAAATATTTTGCTAGGAAAAAGATAGTTGACGAGCAAAAATTATTGGTCGTTCAAGACGCGTTGAAAGGACGAGCTTATGTGTGGTATGAGGCGCGATGCGATCCATTTCCAAGTTATCAAAAATGTAAACATCCATTTTTGAATGAATTTTATTCAATTGAAACTCGTGCTAAAATAAAATCTGAATGGATGTATCGAAAATTTAAAGCACGTGATCATTCATTACTTGAATATTTTACCGAATAAGTTCGTCTTGCAAAATATTGTTCACCTCGCCTAGAAATTTATGAAGTCAATTTCACTATAATTGAACAGTTACCACCACGCGCGTGCGATATACTAGCAACGTCTGATTATGAGAATACCGATGCAATCTTACGCATAATCGGTAGGCTGGATGCGTCGTTAAAAAATAACGGGTTTAATAATACATATGGTCCACAAAAGAATTCGAGGCCTAACGTACATTTTGTACAATCGAGAAAAGTTCCTGACCGTTCTCAAAAATTTGAGCATGGAGCGTCCAGTGATTTTCGGAGAAAGCGTGGAGATGTGGAATGCGTAAATTGGCGTGAATCTCGGAATCGTAATATAAATTCATTTAATACTTTACCTGATACGACAAACTCGGTATCCTCAAATATGCGGCAACTGAGCGATGAAATTACTTTTCAAAGGGGTAACAATTTGCAAACAATGAATGAAAACAGGGGGGTGAATGCGATGTACCGTTCCGAATTTATTAATGAATTATGTTGGGATGTAGAGCACGGTGATATAGCAGAGAATTCTTTATTACAGTATAGAGTAGCTAGTCCTCGCATATAGGTGTCATGTTACGGAAAATTAATATCGGTTTTGCTAGATTCTGGAAGTGAAGTAACGTGTGTGTCGGAACATTGTTATTTGAGTTTGAAAAGTTTGCATAATTTTCCAGAATTACCAGTCTCGAATGTAGCTGTTCACGTGGCTGTAGGTTTGAAAAACATTACCGTGCGCAGAAAGGTGCAATTGATTATGAATTTTTGTAATTTAAATTTAACGGATACGTATCTCGTAGTACCAGGGTTATCAACTGACGTAATAATTGGTGTAGATTTATTAAAGAAATATGAAGTCATCATGAATTTTAAGGAAGAGCAATTAGACGTGCTAGGACGGGGAATTCCTAAGGATATAGTTTCGTTTTGGCTAAATGGAAGTTGCGTAAATCAATTACAAGATGGAAATACTCATGTACAAATTGTAACAAACGCAGATTTGAAAATAATATGTGCGAGAACAGATATAATACGGGAATACGAATGTAATAATATGATTGAAATAATAATTGAAAGAGATAGTTCGAAATCAGAGCAAAACACAGTACCGAGCATTGAAAATCAAATTCGCCAATATATTAATGATCTCAATACGTTGAATAACGTCGAAAGGCTTCTTGTGTGCGACTTATTACTGAAATACAAGAATGTTTTTTCGGAAAAACCAGGATGCGTGCGTATGTACAAACACGAAATACGACCAATTGTAAGTAAACCAATTGTGCGGAAATCATATCCTGTACCTTTAAAACAACGTGCGGCTGTTGAGCAAGAAATAAACAGCAGGTTGAAAGCGGATATTATTGAACGTTCAAATAGTGAATTCTGCAATCCTTTACGTGTTGTTACCAAAAAAATGGTGACATTAGGTTGTGTCTCGATGCTCGTTATTTAAATCGTGTTATTGCATCCGATAACGAATCTCCACCGAGAATAGAAGAGCTAATGCAAAGATATGAGGGCGTAAGATATCTGTCGACGACCGATTTAGTGAGGGGTTACTGGCAAATATCGCTGGTAAAAGATGCTCGCAAGTATATGGCATTTCTGTTTCGAAATAATTTGTACCATTTTAAACGAATGCCCTTTGGTTTAAAAACTGCGGGGACAGGATTCATTCGTGCGCATAGTTTGGCAGTAGGCCCAGAAATCGCAGAATTTGCGGCGTGTTACATTGACGATTTGCTAATCGCGTCAAAATCGTTTGATGAACACCTAGTACATTTAGAGAGATTATTTGTTCGATTAATTCAGTCTGGTTTCACACTGAGCCTTCGGAAATCCTTATTTTTTCATGAGTCGGTACCATTTTTAGGCTTTGTATTGACTTCTTCGAAAAATAAGCAACAGCTGCAATCCGTGCTAGGTGTGTGTGGCTATTACAGGCATTTTAGCGTGCGGCATGCCAATTTCGTAGAACCCTTCCTTGATTTGCTCAAAAGAAATGCTATTTGGAAATGGAATTCAGATCATGAACGCGCGTTTATTAGATTAAAACAAAATTTCATAGATGCGCTTGTATTAAGTCATAATTTGCCAGACGTTAGATTTCGCTTGCAGACGGATGCGAGTGACGTCGGCATTAGTGGCATATTGTATCAAGTTATCCTCATCTTTTAACAGCACGCGTTGGATTCGTTGGATCTTATGTTTACAGGAATTTAATTTTGAAATTGTTCATTGAAAAGGGTCTGATAACATTATCGCCTATTTTTTTAGTCGGAATTTCGCGGATGGGTACAATGAAGATAAACCTAATCGAAAATAAGGTAATTTACGTGAAGATGCACGCCGATTATAGGTGGAAGTTGTTCTTACCTCAATCTATGATAAGTACTCTTATTCGCTCTACTCATAATCATTTTGGGCATGCGGGTTCTTTGAAAATGTATCGATATATTTCGCAATTCTTTTTCTAGAGTCGCATGAGACGTGACATAAAATTCTATACAAAATGCTGTGACCTTTGTCAAAGAGTGAAGTTTTTGAATGCCAAAATGGAAGGAAGTTATCGGTGCATACAAGCGGTGCGGCCCAATGAAAGGATCTCTATAGATTTTTTTGGTCCTTTACTACGTTCTGTGGGTGGCGTTCAACATATATTTGTAGTACAAGACGTATTTTTAAAGTTTGTACCGCTGTACGCGATTAAGCGGGCTACAAGAAATAATTGTTTGAAGAGACTGATACAACATTATTGTGACAAAGTTGGAAAGCCAGAAAAGATTTTTTCTGACCATGGAAGCCAATTTACTTCTCAAAAATTGATAATTAAATAGGAATCATTAGGCAAAGTTCGCTGTAATGCTTTCATCTCGGTTGTGCTTGCGTTCTGGGGGACTCCGCCCTCTTAACCCCTTTTTTTAATACTAATCTAACCTAGAACCAACAAGCGTGGGCAATAAGCGAACTCATGTGTAAGTTGAATCTTTGTAATTGCTGCAATGGATAATGAATGTACTATACTACAGGTTAAATAGGAGATGCTATGACGATTATATTAATAGACATTAACACGTTTCGTCCTGAAATGCCGTAAATTTTGACTTATTTTCATCAGGTGCTTTATTCGGGGGAAAAAATCACTCAATCGTTTTGATATAACCATAACTATTGTATTCTTTCTCGAACTTTCCAAATCCGGTCTCAGATTGACGCTCATGGAATTTTTTCAGATTTTCTAAATGAAGTTTTGAGAAATTTTGTTTCAAAATTTTTTCAAAATTGTAATTTATGTAAGAAAAATTCTGAAAAAAATTTAGTGCATTCTTTGATGAATTCTAAGAGTTTTTTGTTCTTTGCATTTTTTTCCAAAAGTGGATAGTTTTCGCGGAAATGAATTTCAAATATTATAGTTTAAGATTTTTCTTTCTCAAAAACTATCAATTTTTGGAAAAAAATGCATAGAATAAAAAACTCGTAGAATTCATCAGAGAATGCACTAAATTTTGTTCTGAATTTGTCGAAAAAAAATTACAATTTTGAAAAAAATTGTTCAAAATTTCATTTAAAAAATTTGAAAAAATCCATTATATTTCTCGATGAATTCTAAGAATTTGTCATTCTTAGCATTTTCTAAAACAAGCTCATAATTTTTCAGTTAGAGGGTGCAGAAATTTTTCAATAAAATATTCACCGAGGTCCGCCACTATCAAGCCGACATTTCGAACGATGAATTAATAACCATCCTATCTTTTAGTATAACTATTTACTCCACCAGAAGACAGCGATTGAGCTTGATTCGAAAACGGTTTTCTGTTAAAAAATACGATTATTTGAACAAACTTTTTCAAAATTCACGATTTTTGTATGTTTAAACCGCCATAGTAAAAAAATGGCGGCAGATATGGTCAATCTGATACCGAATTTAGAAAGTTCGAAAAAAAAATACAATAGGTGTGGTTATATCAAAACGATTGAGTGACTTTCTCCCTGATAATGCACCTGATGAAAATAAGTCAAAATTTACGGCATTCCAGGACGAAACGGAAACCCGTCAATTGATCAAAAAACAATGAGTCGAATGCACAATTGGTCGAAAGGTGCAATTGGTCGAAAGCAGAATTGGTCGAATAACAATTGGCCGAACACACAATTGGTCGAAAAACAATTGATCGCAAAATAACTGATCGCATGTACAAAGGCCGGAAAGTAATGGGTGTCCGAAAAAATTCCCTCTGATATGGGCAGTCTAAGTTTCCCAAAGTTTTTCGCTAAATATTTTTAATTTGGATATTGGGTTAAGTGGTTTGATCATAGTATTGTGATAGGTTAGAGGTTAGGGTAGTATTTAGGGGGGGGGGGGCCTGGCACACTCTGTGCATTCGACCATGAAATTAGGATAGCTTAAAGGTTTCGGTCATTCTTTCCTCGGTCATTTTTTCTCGGTCATTTTTTCTGCGGTCATTTTTTCGTAGATCCATCTGATACGTTCCAACAATTGTTTTTCGACCAATTGTTATTCGACCAATTGTTTTTAGACCAATTGTTTTTTTCGACCAATTGTGCATTTGGCCAATTGTACCTTTTGATCAATTGTCGTGGAATCGTGATTAGGGGCGCGCATTGTTATCCAGCGGTCCCGGGTTCGACTCCGTTTTACCAGATAACAAAATGATATCGCAATGAAATCACGATGAATTCACGCGTGAGAAATTCTATCACGGATGAATTCATGAACGCTGCGTAATGCGACGCGTATTGCGTCTCATAGTGAAATCACGCTCGTGATCAAACGGACAAATCAGTAATTATACATTTTGTTATGTACTTTGGTGTTGTCCAGATCTACTGTATTTTGCTTTTTATGTTTGAAAGGTATGCGATGCCATTTTACCATCGTACAACTTTGAAATGAACGATAATGTAAACGAAAAAATGGAACTTAAGTTGAATTTACAACTGTGAATCCGGGCCTAAAAAAATATATATTCAAGCATTAATAGAAGTTTAATTGTCACTTCCTTCTAGGAATAAATAACTTTCATTTACTTTGTTAATAAATAAATACAAGAAAACGCAATACAGCGTGTGTCGCTCAAGTGGGTTCACACAAAATGTATAATGTATGCCGGTAAATGCCGGGCGAAATGTTCGTGTAGGTGGCGCCCCGCTTGAAGAGAGATGACAGATAACGGGGCTCAAGTAATGCACCTATGCGCAAGCGCATGTAACTCAGATGCGAATCACGATGAACTCACAATGCGCATCACGCGTGAATTCACTGTGATTCGGAGGTGAGAGACGTGCACGTGCAGCACGAAACTGCTTATCATGAAGGCTGCACAATGACATCATTTCGTGAATTCACGTCGTGAGCCCATCGTGAATCGCACCCAATGTTATCTGGGACATCTTTCCATATCAATGCACAACCTAAAATAAAAATATGAAATTTCTGTATTTTGTATGAAAATGGCTTATTAATCCATATTAATTGTTATTTTATCAAGAAAATAAATCAATATAAAAAATAAGACTTTAAATATCATGAGTTAATTTATATTATAACTATATTAGGCATTTTAATGGATTCTACCGATTACCGAAAGTGAAGAAATTGAAATTACATTATGAAATAAAAAATTGCAGAAAACATTCGGTAGTACCATGCGGTATTTCTTTGGCACACAACATTGATTAAATATTCCGGTTATTACTTGAACATTCAAATAGACGAAAATTAGAAGTTTATATTTTTTGAGAAGAGCTATTCAAAGAAGTTAAGGTAATTGAAGCTTTAAAAGTGAGATTTTCAATTAAAAGAACAATATAATTTAATTGATAGACCAAACTTTATTTCCTTCATGTACATTTAAAATAAAATTGGAATGTAAATGGTAAACGGCTGGTGAATACGCAGAGAGGTAGAATATTAATTCCAAATATACAGCTTTAAATACGAATTTTCGAATTTTGTATTCATATATTAAAATTAGATAATTGTTTTTTAATGAACACTGTTAGGAATGTCCCGCAGGGCGCAGAACAAATTTATTAATTCCACGGAATTTGCACGACCAATCCGAGGTACTCAACATATAAAAAAAATATGTTCCACTTTTATATTTCAGTTGAAAATGTTACATAACCTCTGAAAATACTTTGAAATAAGTACCTTAAAAAAAACTTAGATATCCTAGTTGTATTAATGAACAATTATGCATTATGTATCTTTTCTATTTGGTTGGATAAATAAATGCGTTTTCCTACTGATAATGTACATACATAATACATTTAATAAGTTACAAATATAGTAGTTAAAAAACTCGTAACACCTTCACGGAAAAAATACTATAGTTCCTTTTTCATCAACTAGTAAATATACCAAAAATATCGAATAATCTTTAAAAGTATAAAATATTAAGTAAAATACAAAATATTATTGATTTATTTTTAGAATGATTAAAACTATTTTATTTTGACAACTAAAGAAGTTTTATATAACAAAATTGGCATACCAACCAATCTAGTTTCGCGATTTGAAAGTATGTACTGATAAAAAGATGAAGTCATTGAAATAAAATTTTATCTTATCCAATATAAAGTAATTGCATCTTCCGCGCTAACTTGGCATATTCTTCGTTTTCACCTTAAATATATAAACAAAATTGAAAATATGCACTTTTTGGATTTTTACGAACTTTAAATGTTGATCACCTTTAATAAAACATTTCGAGGGTACTTTGGTATAATTAAATTAAACTTTCGTTTTCACTCATCAAAAGTTCGGTATTAGTTCCGGTTCTAGTCTATGAGATATTGTAATCATTGCGATAATTGTAATGTACACAATTATGTAATATTTATCTATATGTCATTATTAAA
The DNA here is from genome assembly GCA_030407085.1 of Trichopria drosophilae. Classification (NCBI taxonomy): domain Eukaryota; kingdom Metazoa; phylum Arthropoda; class Insecta; order Hymenoptera; family Diapriidae; genus Trichopria; species Trichopria drosophilae. The sequence goes on along the minus strand of CM059584.1, from coordinate 65,635,785 downwards.
CTGATGGCACTGATAATAAATGTCGTAATAACTTTAAATGTCTACATGTTGATCATCAAAAAGAGGCGTGAAATACAATTAAATGATGAAACGAACTTACCAAGTGATGTTCGATCTTAATTGTATAAACGCCTCTTCGAAGATGTTCAACATGTAGTATCTCCGCACACACATTTGATAATCTACGTGAAGTTGTTCGTTGTTCATATTTTAAAGCATGAGTAAATGTCGTAAAATATTATGAGGGTGTACGAAATATGGGACGGGTGGGTTTGATCATTACATAATTGTGTACATTACAATTAACTATTTGTATAAAAAAGAACATAATTATAATTATAGTGATAATATAGATTTTGCAAAAATATCTTTATTATCTATTGGCAATTTATAAAAACGAGAAAATGTTGTTGATGAATCCGTCCATCCTGCAATTTTTCTTATTACGTATATACTAACTCCAAGTTTCATTGCAGTCGATGTCGATGCATGTCCAGCACTGTGAGGAGAGAAGTGATTTATGTCAATATCACTTTTATTCATAAAATTTTTAAACCATATGCTTGAGGTATTTTTGGAAGCTGCTTTGTAAGGTTTTTTCATTCTTATAAAAAGCTTAGTTTTATTTTTTCTTGACGCTACGCAAATTTTATCATTTTCAAGAAATTATGGTAAGTATACTACTGGTTGGGTTCTCTTATTTCCTGACGTTTTAATTTTATCGTCTATAAATATTTCTGCACCCTTTTCATCAAGTTTAATATTTGTAATCTGAATAAGTGAAAAGGTTTAAATTCTGTGTGATGTTACAAGTGGTAATAAAGCCATTAGTTTCGTTGTCGATTTAATTTATCATTTGTATATATTCATAGTTCTCTAAGACCTACTGCCCTATCAACATCTAAATATGTCATAAATGAACCTCAATTTATGCTCGTAGATTTAAACGTAGACCACAGCTCAAAAATATTGCTATCTGTCATTTATAAAGCTCCTGCAATATCTTACTTTACTAATTTTGAAGATTCGCTTATGAGACATTCCATTACAAATCGAACACTTTTTAGACGACTGTTTTTTAAATCGCTTGAAACTTTTTTTACGTGTTCTAGGGATAAAAAAAGTGGACACGTGTCACGGGAATTTAAAAAAAAAAAAATTTTTTCTGAGATACCGAAATATCAATTTTTGACGTGATGCGATTTATGCCTTCATTCAAACCTTCGTATCTCCGGTATTTTTAATCGAAATGCAACAATTTTTTTTTTCATTTCAAATCTCAGCTTTCTAATGCATATTTTTTCAATTAGTAAATTTGCAAACACAGCGCTGTAAAAAACAAATTAATATTTCAAAATTAATTTTGACATTGATGAACCAGGTTTGGGAAGTTAAAAATAGTACCATTGAATTCCTCGTAAAATTTCCTAAACAAAACATATTTTTCTGGAATGGTATCTTTAAGTCCTGTATTCGAAAAAAATTAATTCTCCCTCGGCTCCCCTGCCTTCGCGGCGCGCGTGCTTCCGCAGCACCCGTCTGTATCATCCGCCGCACTAAGTAATGTGCGTACGTACACAGCATGCTCAATAATATATATATTCCCGATATATTTATAGATTTTTTAAGTTTTACGTAATCGATTAATATTTAAAGAATATATCTATATTTTTTATAATACAATGTAACCGAAGTCAGTATTATTTTCATTACACGGTAAAAAATAACTTAGAATGATTACGTCTTAAAATTTCCTCTCACTCAGCCAATGTATGGTGCATAAATCTGTCGTCGTCTAATGTGTGGTCTTAATTGCATTTCGTCTTACTTGTAGACAATGTTCTTACTTAATTTAAGTATTTCTTTTTTAAGTGTACTTTACGTACATTCATGCAGATTTTTTAAGAATAGGAGTATAAATTATTATTTCGAATATTTGTAATGCATAAACGTTTATTTCATTATTTTTACAATAGTCGCTTTTTCATATAGGGAATACGGTTTTATGTGTAACGTGGATGTCGTTGCCGCAATAACGCAGTGGTAAGTCAATGTACCTTTTACGGTTTTTGCCTTTTGAAAACGCGAAATTAATTTAGTTTCTTCGCTGTCGTACTGCTCGTTCGTAAAATACTCACAATGGATATTTGGTAATGCCTGCTTAGCCCAATCAAACAATTCTTTGGGTGTCTGAATGGGGTTATTAATTCTCTGAAGACTTGCTCGGGCAGCAAGCCTTTTCAGAGTTCCGCCTAATCCATCGCAGGGTCCTTTTCCATGCGAGGTTGGAAAGAAATGCCACTCCGCTGCTATTTTGAAATCTTCGATATGATGACTGACGTTGATGAAATTTTTCCTATTTTTGTACTGGGCATCCGAAAAATAAATAATTTTTTTCACAGCCGGCAAATTTATTTTTAAAAATTTTACAAGCTTAGATTGAAAAAGATGAACAGCCACTGTGTCATGATGTAAACATTCGGAGATCGAAACAAAATTCATCATTTTGAGTTCATTATTTGCATCTTTGTAATAAATGGCAGTAGGATGGACGGTCGCCTGGTTGTTGTTCCAATGCACACCTTGAACTGCGTTCTGAATTACAAAGGCGTAATTTTCAGCAAAATCACAAATTGCTATACATTCATTTTGCTTCAAAGTTTCTTTTTTTGAATTATAAAATTCATTTTGTTTCTTTACGAGAAACGAATGTCGTAATAATTTTTTCAGTCCTTGGGATAAAATACTCAAATACTCGTCCGTAGGTGACACAACGTTTTGAAGGGTAGTTCTATCAACGTTTGCCCATTGTCTATATGTTATTTGGTCAATATCGTTCTCATCAAATACTTTTTCTAACTCTTCTATTAAATTCTGCGTACCTGGACATGTATCGCAAGTTCCCATGTAACAGCTTGCTGATGGTGGATTGCATATCATCTTCTGTAAACAATCGTGGTAATTTTGAATCAGTGCTGGCCAATCAGTTGTAAGATTTTTAAGATTTGCACCTTCAATCAACAGTTTTGCATTTTCGTGGATAGCACAAACACAGACGGAATGTGTACCACTTGAACCAGCTAGTATGCACTGTTTTGGTCGCAAGGCCGCAAAACTGGAAAAACCGCACTTAATTTCAGGATATCTATTCTTCATTTCCCAGTGCAATTCTTTTAAATTATTCAACATTAGAATTTTTTCTAAGCGCTCTTTGGTTCCATTGATTTTTACGGTAACATAATCCTTCATTCCTGGTAGAATTCGACCAAATTCTTCGGATAGATAAAATTCTTTTACCTTATCTATTACATTATCTGGCAACTTTGGATGACTTTTTCTATTTGGTTCCTCTAAAATACCTTTATTCGATACAATGTTTTTCGCAACTGTTACCATATGAGATGTGGCACCTGGAAATGCTTGTGCAATTTTATTGAATGACCAGCGATCAAATATTGTTAAAATTTTCATCTTCATTTTTTTATCTTCCGTGTCAATAAACTTGTTTCGTAAATCCTCGTAGACAGAAGAATAATCGTCATTATCGCATGAATCGTCGTCAAAAATTGTTTTTTTCAAGCCTTTGTAAATATCAGATATTTTTTCGTTTGCGTATTTCTTCTGTCCAACTTTTTTTACATTTATCGGTGATAATCCAATGTATCCTAATCCTTTATTAACACCTGCAATCATTTCTGACCGCGGTACTGTTCCGTCCGAACAAGATTCCGAAACGTCGCTGCTTTGTGCAATTTCTTCACTAGATGCACTGGAGGGCAAATCATCAGCCTCGGACGATGTATTTGGAACCTATAAAAAATAAAAATATACATATAATTTAACAAAAAAGAAAGAGGAAGTTATCACTGCATATTTTACTCTATTCTATAATCATACAGAACACATTTTTGTGCAATTGTCATTTAATAAATTTAACTAATAACAATTTATTTACACCAAAGTGCAAACAAGAACACAGTGATTTTTATATTAAAGAATGTTATGATAATTTACAAAATTATTTCTTGTTCTAAAAAATATATACACGTGATACCTTTTCAATTTGACAGTCTTCGTTTTTAATATCCTTGCTAGTATTGGGCTGTGACGAACGCAGTCGACAAGCGGTACAAATCGACTTTTTTAAATTCTCTTCGTTTGCCGTTAAGCCACAAGCAACTAAATTGGTTTCGGTTACTTTTCTCAAGCATAATTTCCTCGACCTCCCATGTGACGGTAAATTGAATGGATTGAGACATGTATTACGCGGATTGCTCACGCCTTTGCGTTTCACTGTTGCTTTTGGCATTATCTGGAAATTCAAACATATTTATAACGTATATTTTGTATGAAATAATATATATTACGATAGAACTAATTTTTTCTACGAATCTGCCGTACCATATTTTCTGTTGCAAGAGTGTGTAAAAACGCGGCGGAAAAAAAGACAAAAATATGTAAAAAAGCATTTTACGCATATTATAACATAAAATAAATTATAATATTTCAATGATTTACTCACCTCTTTATAAGCGTACAATATTCCTAGATCACGAACAATTGAAATAAATACACCAAGAACAATAAAAATGCACTACGTATGATTATATTGAAATACGTCGACAAAGAACCAGCCTGTTCGAATGGTCGAAAAAACAGCACTGAAATGTGAGAGACCACGTTGCGACGAGAAAGTTCCACAACTACTAACGTATTATAACACATTGTACTGTCGTAGAGAAGGCTAACATTTTCATAACGGATCATCTAACGTCTTCTTACCTGCCTTCTACCCTCTCCATGCGAGGCGCAGGGCCCTGCGGAAGCACGCGCGCCGCGAAGGCAGGGGAGCCGAGGGAGAATTAATTTTTTTCGAATACAGGACTTAAAGATACCATTCCAGAAAAATATGTTTTGTTTAGGAAATTTTACGAGGAATTCAATGGTACTATTTTTAACTTCCCAAACCTGGTTCATCAATGTCAAAATTAATTTTGAAATATTAATTTGTTTTTTACAGCGCTGTGTTTGCAAATTTACTAATTGAAAAAATATGCATTAGAAAGCTGAGATTTTCAGCTTCAAAATGAAAAAAAAATTTGTTGCATTTCGATTAAAAATACCGGAGATACGAAGGTTTGAATGAAGGCATAAATCGCATCACGTCAAAAATTGATATTTCGGTATCTCAGAAAAAAAAAAATTTTTTTTCAAATTCCCGTGACACGTGTCCACTTTTTTTATCCCTAGAACACGTAAAAAAAGTTTCAAGCGATTTAAAAAACAGTCGTCTAAAAAGTGTTCGATTTGTAATGGAATGTCTCTTATAAGATACAGCCACGCTTATGAAGACGTCATAATATTTGGAGATCTGAACATAGACTTAAACAAAACTAACTCGGCCACATCGCATCTTCGTGAGTTTGCCACAAATAGTGGTCTTTCCATTATTCCTTTTGCTTCGACACATCATTTGCTCTTCCTCTAGTACAGGATCGACCACTGCTTGGTACTAGATTCTGCTAAGGTAACCTGTCAACACAAAATGGATGTTCCTTTTGTTTCTTTAATAAATAAAATCTATTAAATATAGAATTAAAGTACAGACTGAAGCTGCGGGCACTATCACCTGCAGAAATTATAATCGGATTAATGTAAATAATTTGTTGGCTGATATTGACAACACAGATTGGTCAGCTTTTCACTCACTCCCGGATATTAATGAGTCATGCAATCTCCTTAGTCACACACTTAAAAATGTACTTGATGCTCATGCTCCTCTACATTCCTTCCGGCCTAAAGTATTACATGCCCCCTTTTCTGAAGAGCTACGTAGAATGCGTGTCTGATATTATTCGCTGATATCAGCAGCCAGACGTACGCGTGACACCCAGATCAAAGCACGGTTAATTTTATACCGGAAGACGTACATGCAACTATTAACTACGACGAAAGACAACTACTATGCCTCTAGGCTTATGGGAATATCCAACCCGAAAAGACTATACAGGGAGCTACGCGGAATGGGCTTTGCTAAAACAAAAAATGATGTAGAACCACTATGCAGTACTGTAGATTAAATTATTGCTTTTTCTACTTCTCTATCCTAACCCTCAATTGGTATAGAGACCATTGATCTCACCTCGCTTGTTTTTCGCCCAGGCTTCTCGGAAAATACACTATTTTTCTACTATATTACACCGGAGGTATTGCGTCGACATTTTATGCGCATTTCATCCGATGCTAAAGGTGTTGATGAACTCTCAAGCTCGTTTCCGTTGAAATGCTTACCGGAAATTTTCCCTTACTTGCTGCATTTACTTAATCGGTCTCTACAGATGTCGTGTTTTCCCTTGTTATGGAAATTGCCTTGTTGACACCCATCAAAAAAGTAAAATCGCTTACTGGCCCCTCGGATTATCGACTGATCTCGATTCTGTGCACGCCCTCAAAAATCTTAGAACGAATTGTCTACGAGCAGGTTATCAAATTTCTAAACGGTCGTAACTGGTTTGACCCATTCCAATCGGGATTCCGTAAATATCATAGCACTCAGACTGCCCTAGTGTTCATCACAGAGGAAATTCTCTCTGCAATCGAGGACGGTATGATCGTTATTTTGGTACTTTTCGACTTCAGCAAAGCTTTGACATGGTTGACCATGTTTTTCTGCTCAAAAAGATGAGTGATGCTGCTTTTTCCAACTCTGTGATCAGATGGTTCGCATCGTATCTCGGGGGACGACTCCAGGCGGTTTGTGAGCCTAACAGAATTACATCCTCATGGTTACCAGTGAGAGCTGGAGTACCCCAAGGCTCGGTTCTTGGTCCTCTTCTCTTCTCGATGTTCATCAACGACTTGCCCTCTATCTTTCAGCACTCTAGGCACGCTATATTTGCAGGTGATACGCAGATTTTCCTAAAATGCCGCCCGGATCAAATTGACATAGGAGTGCATAGAAACATCTGATGTGCAACTGTTCACTGACTGGGCTGTTAGGAACAACCTCATGATTAATGTTAATAAAACTAAGGCCATGATAATTGGCGGCTCACGTAACATTAACCAAATGGACCGTAAAGCTCTCCCTCATGTTGCTATTCTTGGACAATCATTGACTTGGACTGTCACTGTCAAAATCTCGGACTTTATTTCGACTCAACACTGTCTTGGCGAGAACACATTGTTCAAAATTCCGTAAAGTATATGGTACGCTACGGCAGCTATAGTCCAGTCAGAATACCCTATCCGAAAACTGCGACGCCAACTAATGACATCATTGGTTCTTCCTTACTTCGATTACTGTGCTGCGATCTACAATGCTGTTGATACAATCCAAAAACTTAAAATTGAACGAATGTTTAACGGTTGTATACGCTTTATTTACCGGGTCCGGAAGTTCGAACACATCACCTGTTATCGGCGTAAACTTGGCTGGCTAACTGCTGCAAACCGCAGTATACTTGTTATCAGTTGCCTGACTTATCAGCTTATCCACCAAAAACAACCACATTACCTTTACCAACGCTAGCTCCGGCCTGGGGGGGGGGGGGGCTGCACAACGACTTCCTGCTCATCGTACATCTGTTTTTGCGAATTCCTTTATTATTACTCCAGTAGACTGTGGAATTCACTTCCGCAAAATATTGCAGCTAGTGCTACACTATGCTCCTTTAAGGGCGGACTTTTTGAATATTTATTGGAAGCTGAGAAGTCGGGCCGCACTGTGCTATCGGTACGTTAATTCGCGTTTACTACAGTCGATTGAAGTTTCGTATTTCGGTATATCCGCGCTACAATTTATTAATTAGTTGTTGAAACTTATTGTTTGTTTCATATACCGTGCTCATACAAAATTATTAATAACTTCTTTTTAATTTTAAGTTAAGCCGCACTCACTTTTATTTTATGCGCCTATATTACTTCATCAATACTGTAAACAATATTATGTATATATCATGGTTGGCTAAAGGAAGTTAATCCTGTGCCATTAATAAAGTATTATAACATATATATTATTATATATAAGTAACTATATCATTTTCTTACGAAATTTAAAATCATTTTTGGATCCCACGTTGTATTGTATTTCGATTTACTTGGTTTTCAATTTCTGGTGCCTTTGAAAAATCTTTTCATTCGATAATCATCACCAACATGTTAGTGCAGGAGCAGGGACCGTTTCGTAGCCTTTTATAGGTCCCCTTATGCAATAAGGTGTTTCCGACGTATTTTGGGCCGCTGAATCCGAATTTCGAGGGTGGATTGCTCTCCGAGTGGGCCGAAATTATTTATAACAATTTTTTTAATTTTAAATTTTAAATTTTTTGGTCCAAAAAAAAATTTTTTTTATTTTTTGAGCCATTCTAAACAAAAAAGGTCTTTAGTAACTTTTGAGCATGATGGCGCAATTCCGAGATAAAAATTCCCGAAATAAAAAAAAAAATCGATTTTTGCAGTGTTCAGCACACTACTACATCGACACATGTAATTTTTTTTTTATCCACTTAGGCTTAAACTCTTCTTCTGACCTTATATTTAAAGCAGAAAGTTAGTTTTAATCATTCATTTTAAACTGTAATTCCGCGATACAAAATACGTAAAAAAATGCCTGGATAAATCCAGGAATTTAAAACGTTCCGTGGGACAATACTGGATGTGGGCATGTTTACAAAAAAGCAGCACTAGTAAAACTCAAATAAATGGCGAAGGTTTAAAATGATTGATTAAAACGATTTTCTGCTTAAAATATAAGATTACAAGAATAATTTAAGCCTAGGTGGATAACAAAAAAAATTGCATGTGTCGATGTGTTGTGTGCTGAACACTGCAAAAATCGCATTTTTTTTATTTCGGGAATTTTTATCTCGGAAATGCGCCATCGTGCGCAAAAGTTACATAGAACCTTTTTTGGTCAGAATTGCCCGAAGAATATAAAAAAATTTTGTAGGGAGCGAAAATTAAAAAAATTATATTTAATTGTTTAAACAAATTGTTATAAACAATGACGGACCATCCGGAGAGCTTTCCACCCTAAAAATTCGGATTCAGTGACCCAAAATACGTAAAAAATAACGAGGTGGATCCGGCGACTTGAAACATGTCGTGCGTGCCAATACTAGATGTGCGTATATTTACAGACAAAAAACAGCGTTAGTAAAACTTCTATAAATGGCGAAGGTTTAAAATGAATGATTAAAACTAACTTTCTGCTTGAAATATAAGGTCAGAAGAAGAGTTTAAGCATAGGTAGATAAAAAAAAATTACATGTGTCGATGTGGCAGTGTGCTGAATACTGCAAAAATCGCATTTTTTTTAATTTCGGGAATTTTTATCTCGAGAATGCGCCATCGTACGCAAAAGTTACTAAAGACCTTTTTTGTTTAGAATGGCCCAAAAAATAAAAAAAAAATTTTTTTGGACCAAAAAATTTAAAATTGCTTAATTGTTTAAAAAAAATGTTATAAACAATTTCGGCCCACTCGGAGAGAAAATCCACCCTCGAAATTCGGATTCAACGGCCCAAAATACGTCGGAAACACCTTATTGCATAAGGGGACCTATAAAAGGCTACGAAACGGTCCCTGCTCCTACACTATGTGTACCAATAACACAGGTCAACATGGTTGAGTTGTTGAAAGGTTAAGGGTCATTTCCGAAGTAATTTGCTGCGTAGAATCCAAATTCGGGTTAAAAATTGGCCCATCACAGCAGGATTTTGTGATATTTGAGGTTATCTACCAACTCACATGACCTCGATATTTGTAGACCTGTGTAATCAGACTGATAGCAGATCTAAAAGAATTTGGTGTTCCGTATTTTGCTCCGTTATTAAATTGTTCAGTTAAAAATATTATAATCTCCGTTATTGTTGCTTGAAATGGGTTGACTTTTCTATCAGAACGAAATTTCCACCACAATCGCAATGTCGATTAATATTGTCTAATTGTATTGTTACTAAGAGATGTTATTATAATTTCACTTGATTAATGTGGTACTCCTTTCAATGTATATGCTTGCCTGATACTTTGCCGACAATTAATGAAAGTGTTTTGCAAAGTGGGTGTCTCGATCTGTCAATAGCAAGAAGAAGATTGTCATCTGGTTTTAATAGTAAAGGGTTTTCAATGAGCATTTTACAAAACAACGGATACCATTGTTGACCTGGCCATTTCGATACAACTACAATCCCCGAACATTATTCAGATTGAATTTTTTGTAAAACTCGTAAAATTAAATCAAAAGGTGTGAATGTGTAAAATTAAAAATCATTCCATGAAATTGTAAAAGCATCCACCGCAAAATATTCAGGATCTCGATGCCATGAAACATAAACATTGCATTTTGTGTTTACTCTACTAGCAAATAGATCAATATCAGGAATGCCAAAATTATTTACTACAGATTCATAAGCCGACTTACATCATTTATATTCACTCTATTTGTCCTGTTGTGAATTGGGTTTATAAAATAAAAGAAGAATACGATTTTTTATTAAATTGTTATGTCATGAATTTAATATGTCGACATGAGATTAATTTATTCCTGATTTCAAATTATTTTCAATTATTTTGTTAACATAAAATAATAACCAATCGCCGTACATCTCCTCCGTATCTTATAATTAAGAAATACAATTTATATAAACCAAAAGTAAAAAAAAACTATCAAATTGAAATAAATTCGACATGCATATTTTTTAATGCGATTCTTTTAAAAACATCAACCTGAGTTAAAATTCAATTAATACATTCACAGAAAAATTTAAAGACGCAAATCGAAAGAAGGAGAGAGAGAGAGAGAGAGATCATATTGTTCAAACTAATAAAAATAATCAATTCAATTTTAAGAGAAAACTTGGGCAGGTGCTTCATATATCTGTACAGATATAATGTTCGAACGCTTGCATCTTCTTTACTCCGGTGGAAACAGACATCATCGTTGAACGGCTTGACAAAATGGCGGCGAAATTTCGAGAAAATCGGTCACGTTTTGCCACACGTGGACGAAGCGCCTTTTTCGTGATTGAAACAGCTTCGTCGCCAAATATGTACACCATGAGAGTCCCCTCGAATTAAATATTGGGGATTTTTTCTTCCAAATCTCGACAGCTTACATAATTGCTTGAATTATGTGGAGAGGAATCCATAAGATAGTATCTTGCTTGTGGAAATCAGACGTTGCCCTCTTGATAAAACCACTTATCCGCAAACCTCTAACAATAATTGTATTCAAATGGTCAGTAAATGTAAAAGAATTATTAACAATAATACCCAAATCCAGCGTAGACTTAACTCTAGTCAAGGGAGAGTTATTAAGACAATAATCAAATTGCATGAAGGCTCTACCCCTACAAAAACTAATTGAATGACACTTTTTTAAATTCAGTGATAATTCATTAGCAATAGACCAACTGTGTACAATATTAATATCTACTTGCAGTTTTGACGCATCGAGCGGACATTTGATTTGATAAAATAGTTTAATATCGTCCGCGTAAATCGGGCATTTGGCTGATCGTATACAGTCCGGAAGATTATTTATAAATATAATAAAAAGAAGGGGGCCCAAGTGAGAACCTTGCGAAACTCCAGACGTAACAGTCAACGGACTAGATATAGCCTCAGAGATTCTTACAAACTGAGTACGCTCCACCAAATATGACTTCAACAAAAAAAAAAAAGACGGAACCGCCAATACCCATGTTCCTAATCTTCTGCAATAGACGATCGTGGTTAACCGAATCAAAGGCTTTACAAAAATCGAAATAAATAAAGTCAACTTGATAGTGTTGGTTAAAAGATGAAAAGATGTACTCGCTATAAAGCAAAAGATTAGTCACGGTTAAACGTCCGTACATAAAACCATGTTGCTCATTGACAATAAAACGAGTAAGAAATTTAGATACTTTAGAAGCAATCAGAGCATCGAACAATTTAGAGAAACAACTTAAAATTGAGATCGGTCGGTGATTAGTTATGTCATTTTTATTGCCACCTTTACAAATCGAATGAATAAATGCCGTCTTCTAAACATGCCGTAATATATCAGAATTAAGCGACTTATTGAAAATGAGCAATAGAGGTTATTTGATTAAATAGTTCGAGCATCTTTTTACAAAATATGGTGGGATCTGGTCTGGGCCCGAATTTATATTATCCTCCAGATCAGCTAGCATAGATTTCAATTCTTCCTTCGTAATACAGAGCGACTTAATAATGTCTCACGCACATGTGTGTTTAAAAAGGACGGTGTTGAACCTTTATAAACTTAAATATGTCATAATTGGTTTCATTATCTTTGTAAATATGTATGGAGCAGTGGATAAACCGAATGGGGGACATACAAATTAAAATTTTTGATCTTGGAAAATAAACCTTAAATATTTTCTATGTGATTGGTGAATTGGAACGACAAAATACGCGTCTTTTAGGTCGAGCGAGTCGAGAAAAGAATTTGGTGACATAGGTTTACAAGCAGTTCGATAATCTTCTAGTTTCAAGTGTTATGTAACTATAAATTTATTTAAATTATTTAGATTTAGGATGAATCTACAATTTCCGTCAATTTTTAGTATAAGAAATATACTTGAAATAGATTGGCCTCTTTAAGGCTTACATTATGTGATTGCACCCTTTTCTAGTAAATCATTATGCAATTTTTCATGAGAATAGTTTGTGCTTTAGGTAAACCTTTTCTAACCGAGATTTCCTTACATCTTCAGATTCATTTGATGTTAAAAAAATCTCCTCTTGAGTGTCTTAAAAAATCTTCCTTCCTGTTGTCGTGTATCGGTCATTTCGATATCTTCTGTCCTGGTTTGTATCGCATAAGTCTCGACCACTGACGTGATGGGATCTAGAAGTTTTTTGAAGTTTTGGTATGTTCCGGTTTTTTTTATCCATTTTCGTTTTTCGTACACTTTTTAACTTAACTTTTTGGGATATCTGAGCTAATTTGTCTGCAGTTTTATCAGAAAAACCAGAGCCAAATAAAAACGTATCTATTTTTTTATTTTACTAATGTTTCACGAAGAGCAGGTTATTATCTTTTCGGAAATGATTATTTTTCTCGTTGAAGTTCCAAGTTGATGACAATGAGCGATACAGTGGCCGACGTCGCGAACCCATTTAATCATATTTTTGTCATTACCTTTGCATATGACTTCTGGCATGTTTAGAGCAGAGAGAGCAGCACCAAGAATTTGTTGTTTCTCAAATATCCTTTTGTCACTGTTAATAGCCATCTCTGATAAAGCATTTTTAACTTCATCATTGAGAATTGGTGCTTCCATGAGCTTGCAATTTTCTGGAGGTCTATACTTTTTGTTTAATGAAGTTACATTATTTGCTGGAGGTCTGGATTGCAACTCTGGTTCCCAAAGAATAGCTACGTCCTTCAAAATTGGTTCAGACCATTTTTTGTTTCTAGCTCGACAGATGAAAATAATTCTTTTACTTTAGGATCTAATTCAAGTCCTTCCTTTTCTACAGAATTTGAATTTAAGGCGTCTTTTTTTCCTAGAGTTTTATCATATTCTTGCGAATGATTAGAATAAATTTCGTCATCAGAATCCGATTCTTGTGATATAATAATATATATATACACCTCTAAACAATTTTCAAAATGTACATTTCATTTTTAAAATATTGATCATTCAATTTTGTACACAAATTGAAATTGTACAAAAATGTATCAGAGAATTTTACAAGGTTATATTATATTAACCTCCCCTTTTCTTAAACAAAAGGTCAGTGTTTCTCAAGTGTGTGTGCAAATAAACCGCTGATCTCTTACGGATGAAATTTGCATAAAAAGAGAATATACATATACAAGGTTATTGAATTTATTAAATTTATATTTATGAATAAATTTGAAGCAAGTTTATTTACATAGCCTCCCTTATTTATTAAAGTCTGCTTCTTTTTACTTTTTATTTGTTGTAAACTAACTTTCGTAAATAGCTTGATCATTGACATCACGCTTATAATCATAACGACGTGGTGAGCTGTCATAACGTCTGGAACATCTTGCTTTTTTTTGTCTTTTATATCTTCTACGTTTTTCACTCTTCAATTTCATCCTGAATTTCTTGATCTTTCTTTCGCGCGCGAATCTGATGAACTCGTATCTTTTTTTATTCAAAATATGCACTGAGAAAATGAACGCTTGTGACATCTCTCGCACAAGACGAAAGATGAACAACGAACAACTTCACGTAGATTATCAAATCGATAGAAGGAATTCTTTTTTTCAAACTTTGAAGGTTGTTGCAAAACCTGTGCGGCAGAGATACTTCATGTTGATCATCAAGAAGAGGCGTGAAATACAAATTATTTAAAAACGTATGAATATTTATTAATAATCATAAATAAGTATTTTAGAACTTTGTTTTCATGTTAAATGTAAATTGACCGGAATTTGATCGATTTTTTGTAAAACAACAGTTAAGCTGAAAAGTATAACATTTATATAATCATCAACTAGAAAAGGGGCCAAAACCCAACTTTTAGTGGGCGAAGACGAAAGTTTGCTTTAATTATTTCCAAAGTACCAATTTTTTAAAATGTTTCTTTAACGGATTTTTCAAATAGATTTCTGTTATACGTTCAAGATGAAAAAAGAAGTAAAGTGGAAGTTCATGTCAGTTACTTTCAATTGACTAAGTTATATTTAATTTTAATAACGCCATTTTTTATAAATAGTACGTTAAAATCGCGAAATTCGGTTATATGGCATATCAACTTTGAAGTCATATTTTTTATTCGTATCTGTTTCATAATAATTTTGAATTGTAATTTCTTGCACCGGTACTTATGGTTAAAAGGCAGAAGTTAACAAAAAAAATTATACCAAGGGGAGATTCGAACCCCGGACCACTTGTTCCATACCAGCCACTCACTTGTCACTTCGTAATATAAATAAATTATTAATAGTACAATACTTTATTTCCGGTTTGTATTGCTAATTATTTTTTAATTTATTGAATAATTTATGGAAAATTGTAAATATTAGAAGAAAACTGGCGAAATAAAAGTTTCTAATAATTTTTAGTAGACATTATTCACTATTAATTATTAATTTTATAACATTACATAATGCATGATGCTAGATTAGTACTATATTTATTTGAATAAAAATTGTACATATTAGAACAAATTTGAAATAAATCTTCAAAATTTTGTTGCCCACTTCAAGTACAGTGGCTCACCCCTTATTTTGACTCCTATTATTTTAACTGCGTCCTTTATTTTAACTTTCTTTCGTCCCTTTTGTTAACTTCTTCCCCTCGTGAGTTCCCCACCATTCGCCATTTGAAAGTGTTCAAAAGAGTGCGGACTGCTGTTTGCGCTTGCGCATACAGGTGAAGAAAGACGCCACTATATCTCCTCTCTCTGTTTTTATTCTCTCATACTGCCAGTGGTGAGGATGAGAGGAAGCGGTAAAATAAGGAAAGAAGCCGCCATCTTCCTTGACTCGAAAAGTTAAAATAAGGGGAGGGCCACTGTACTCTCAGTGCTGAACATTAGCTTTATATAATTATTTAAGAAGTGAATTCGTAACGTGACTGGCCGTGCGAGCTAAGGCTGCGGATTTCAAAGTAGTTAACTCGGGTTCAATTCCCCGTCGGGACAAACATTTTTTTTCCTCATTCTTTTCGCTCGAAATTAGTTTTAGGGATTCTTTCCGAAACATTTAACATTTATATCTTTCAAATAATACAGGAAACAAATTCCTGGAATGAATTCATTCTCAGTAATCGTGTAGAATTAAATGCTATAAAATTATCATATTTGTCTACCGTTTTTCAACAATGACCTTAACGTATAATATATCCTTAGATAACTGACAGAAGTTATCAGAAAGTCTGAAATATTCTAAATTAAACTTAGGTACATCCTAAATTAATCATATTGTTATTATTAGAATATCATGTTTAATAAAACAAAAAAATTATCGAAATGTAATGATCGACCGTTTGTTACAGCGCAAGTAACTTGCAAACAATATTTTGATGTTAATGAAAAAAATATTTTACTGCACGATTTATATTTAAATAAAAGTACATATACCTATTCTTCCCTACTTAATACGTGTGTGTATGAATTCATATACAGCAGAACCTACGATATCGCAAACTCGGATATCTTCAAACCCATGATATCGCAAATGAAGCACCTCCTATATCGCCAAAACGAGGGAAAGTGTCTTCCTCCACCCTCGTCTGTAAATTACATACGTTACACACATACATATAGAGAAGTGCATGTGCGTCTCCGAAATAGGGGCGCGAGGTATATTGAGAAGGGGCACAAGGAGAAGGGGTTTCCTCTGGCGATATCGTAGGTAGGCTGGAACCAACCGTTTGCGATATCGTAGGTTTTACTGTATAGGCTTTTATTTGCCAGTCGATAACATGTACCTGAAAAGGTTTGAGTCTGAAAAAGTTGCAAGTAGCGTCGGTAATGGGACCTTAGAAAAGCGCGACATAAAATTGGGACCTTTAGCGATCTGTTATTACCTGGCGATTCATTTCGTATAAAGAGGCATTATCGTCCTCAAATTTTAATTGCAATAGTCGTGTAAAAAATACAATAATGTGTTAGCAATTTTAATTTAATTAGTTTCGTTAAATTGCCAAAAAAATATGGTGAGAAAGAACGTAGGTTCGGATTTGGATGCCGAATTGATCACATCGAAGGATCGCAAGATTAACCTTTAAATAAATAATTATTAACTTAATTATAAATCGACCAATTTTAATGGAGCTGCATACTCAGATACGCCGACCAAGTAATTTCGAGAGTTTCGTGATTTAAAAGATCTCTAACAAGAAACCGGTGAACGGTAAGTAACGCCATTGTTCAAAAAGGACGCTCCTAAACTAAATCGAACTATATCGGAGCTAATCGTAGCAATCGACCATTAAATCTCCCTCAAAAATTTGTCAAGGCTTACCGAAGAAGAGGGCTAAGTATTAACTGGAATATTTCGAAAAAATTTGGCACCAATCTGGATCTACAATCCTTGAGAGTCTCGACCTCGTGTTTCGGCGGCTCAAACGTGGTTTTCTCAAATCAAATCGAGTACATCTGTTACGTCCTACGTAACGCACCTAATTTCAAAATTACCGACCAAATATCCGATGCAATAGCGCGCCTGGCGTATACTAACCGAACCTCTTAACAAATAACTTACCGATACCGATCGAAAATAGAGAACCCTATAATTCCTAAATTTTCACTCCCACTTAGTTTCCTACATTACCAGTAGAGAGTAAAAATACCATTAATTATTTTTTCCGAAATAGTCTCAAAAGAAAATGTACGGAAAAATCTAAACGCATCTTTAGAAAGCGCAGCAAACCGGACTAGCAACCCGTACCCTTGACCAACTCTATCTATTTTTAAAAAAGTAATAAAAATTCCAAAGTACATCCGCTTTCTCATGCACACGCTTACATGACATACTTTTCTTTTCCAAGAAAATTCTTTTCCAGATAGCTTTTCATATAATATCAAAATTATAAACCAAAACTAACGAACAATAGAATGATAACATTGGTCGGATCAGTCTCCATATTTAGATACAAATTCAATTACAAACTAAAGTGCTGGTTTTGCAGAAAACACATTTATAAAATAAAATAAAACGTTTATTTATAATGTTAGGTTTAGCGAATAAATAGAGAATCCAGATAGTTTAATAAAACTTTATTCGAGAGTATACACATGTGCGTTGTGTACCGAGGACGACATTCGCGCGATTGATTTCGGGAACATTCGATGACGAAATAAGCGCGAACCGCGGCGTGATAACAGCGATGTTTATTATGACTATGAAAGGCGCGAAAGTTTAAACATAAATAAATACACTTGTGCTTGAATTGATATCTAACACTCCCCCTCACTGAAAACACTTGCTTATATTTATTTGCACTTCAGTCACTAAGTCCTAGTCCCTCAACACACTTCTCAAACTTCGGTGCTGGAAGAGCCTTGGTCAGCACATCTGCAACCATTTCTTCTGTGGGAAGATATCCTAGCTGAAGAGGATAGTCTTCAAGAGCACTTCTGATGAAATGGTACCGGATGCTGATATGTTTCGTTCTTGAATGATAAATGGGGTTACGAGCCAACTGTCCGGCTGACTGGTTGTCATTAAAGATGGAAATGTTTGACAAGTTCTTGAGGTTTAATTCCTGCAGCATGGTACTCAGATAAATACCTTCCTTTGCTGCTTCGGATAAACACATGTATTCAGCCTCAGTCGATGAGAGGGCTACGGTCCTCTGCTTTCGAGAACACCACGATACTGCTGCAGTTGACATCATGAAGGAGTATCCGGAATAAGATCTTCGGTCCATACTACAATTCCCCCAATCTGCATCAGCGTAGCCTCGAATACACTTGTCATCTTGCTTATAAACAAGTTTCTTGTGTGCTGTCCCCTTTATGTATCGTAAGACCCTTTTGGCTGCATCCCAGTGACGGCGTGCGTAATTGCTGTTAAATTGACTAAGGAAGTTCACAGCGAACGAGATATCTGGGCGAGTTCCAATTGCGACGTAAGTGAGAGCCCCAATCAACTCCCTGTACGGTAAGGATGTCACTTTTTCAGAGTCCAATGGCTTATCAAACTTTGCTCCAACCACTAAAGGGGTTCGCACTGGTTTACATTTACTCATACTAAAACGGTTTAAAATGTCATTAATGTATCCAGTCTGACATAACCTCACTTCATTCTTTAATTGTTCAACTTCGATGCCTAGACAATACCTTGCGATTCCTAAATCTCTTACATCGAAATGGTTCGATAATCTCCTTTTAATGTCCTCCAATCTTCTAGGATTGCTTGAGACGATTAAAATGTCATCTACATAGACTAGCAAGTAAGTTATTTCAGATCCATTTTTATCAATGTAGAGGCATGGATCAGAGTCGATAGCTTTTAAGCCAATATTCGTTAAGGCCTCATCAAGCTTTGCATGCCACCTTCGGCCTGCTTGTCGAAGACCGTAAATTGATTTGTTTAATTTGCAAACTTTATCGCTGGTCTTGAGCTTCTCGAGCATGTCCGTGGCTTTTTGTAGAATATTCTGATCCTTTTCGACTTTGACGATTTCTTTCAAACTCTCTTCCAGGGTTTCTGGTTTCTTCATGTACAAGATCGTATCGATGTCTCCGTGTAAATAAGCTGCTGTGACATCTAGTTGGTGAACTTCTAATCCGAATTTTGCTGCGAGAGCCATGAGTAGACGGAGGGATTGCAATCTAGCGACAGGTGCAAAAGTTTCGACGAAATCTATTCCTGGTCGTTGCGAGAAACCTTGAGCTACAATCCTAGCTTTTCTTCTGCTAAGAGTTCCATCCGGGTTATATTTGTTTCGCAAAACAGTCCTACAACCGATTTCTTTCTGATCGACTGGCTTGTCAACTAATTGCCAAGTGTCGTTAGCGATTAAGCATCTGATTTCTTGGCAAATCGCTTCCATCCATTCATCTCGTTCTCGTCCACTCATGGCATCGAGAAGGGATACTTCCGTTGCATTGAAAGAGAAGTTTGCATCGTAGAATTCTTGGTCACTTTCACTTGAACTATTCACATGGTCCTTGCATTCGGAGTTGAAGACATTGTTGAATCCGTAGAATGGTGTGTCTGATTCGTCTAATTGTTGAGTGTTTTCCGGTCTTCCGAACCCACGAAATGGAGATTCGTTGTCGGTTGATCTGTTCGGAGTGGCATCTCTTTCGAATCCTCGGAAGGGTAATTCACTGATAACTGAGTTGTCCGGAGTGACATCTCTTTCGAATCCTAGGAATGGTGATTCGTTGAAAACTGAGTTGTCCGGAGTAACATCTCTTTCGAATTCATTGTTTTTAAAAACTCGAGTTTTTGGAAGCGATTGAATTTCGACGATTGTTGGAGTTTCCGATTCAGTGATTTTTTCAGATGACAATTGTTGATCAGCATTCGTTCCATGTAAAGGCTCACCGATGCGGTCCATTTCAAAACCTAAAAATTTCACATCTCGAGATACGATGAATTTTTTATCTTTTGGTAACCATACACGGCATGCCTTTGATTGATCAGCATAACCAACAAATATGCCTTCGATCCCCTTCGGATCGAATTTTCCTCTCTTTGGATTCTTATCGAGCACAAAAACTTTGCTTCCAAAGGTACGCAGTTGTGACACGTTCGGCTTCTCTCCAGTCCATCGTTGATATGGGGTCCCACTAGACAGTCCTTTTGTGACACATCGATTTCGAGTGTAATTTGCAGCAGCAATTGCCTCTGCCCAAAATGCAGGAGGCAGGCCGGATTGGATCAGCATACAATGTGCTGTCTCAACTAAAGATCGATTTTTACGTTCGGCAACACCGTTTTGCTGTGGTGTGTGGGGAACTGTAAGACGATGATGAATTCCGGCTTTCTGCAACACCTCTTTAAATTGTTGATTTACATACTCACGACCCACAGTGGGTAAAACTGAAAAATGAGAATTCACAATCGTATATGTCCCGAACGGAAAGAGATAACCCAATGAATTTTTTTTTAAAATGGAACTAAAAAGTGTGTAGAATAAGGCAAAATTGATTACAATTATGAGGAGATGATTATTTATTAATAATATTTATTTACAACTGACCATGTGAACGTATGTTTTAGTAATATTAATGATAGGCCGAAATAAACATTTTAATTTTTCATGCAACATGAACTACATTACTTTATGATGCATTTCAAGTCGGTTTTGAGAAATTCAAAATGGCGGAAACAATATGGCGGATGAATTTTTAAAAATTCATCTGATTTACTTGAAACTCGTTACTCGGGGGTTTTTTGGGTCGCTGATTACGAATTTGAAGTCGGTTTTGAGAAATTCAAAATGGCGGAAACAATATGGCGGATGAATTTTTAAAAATTCATCTGATTTACTTGAAACTCGTTACTCGGGGGTTTTTTGGGTCGCTGATTACGAATTTGAAGTCGGTTTTGAGAAATTCAAAATGGCGGAAACAATATGGCGGATGAATTTTTAAAAATTCATCTGATTTACTTGAAACTCGTTACTCGGGGGTTTTTTGGGCCGCTGATTACGAATTTGAAGTCGGTTTTGAGAAATTCAAAATGGCGGAAACAATATGGCGGATGAATTTTTAAAAATTCATCTGATTTACTTGAAACTCGTTACTCGGGGGTTTTTTGGGTCGCTGATTACGAATTTGAAGTCGGTTTTGAGAAATTCAAAATGGCGGAAACAATATGGCGGATGAATTTTTAAAAATTCATCTGATTTACTTGAAACTCGTTACTCGGGGGTTTTTTGGGTCGCTGATTACGAATTTGAAGTCGGTTTTGAGAAATTCAAAATGGCGGAAACAATATGGCGGATGAATTTTTAAAAATTCATCTGATTTACTTGAAACTCGTTACTCGGGGGTTTTTCGGGTCACTGATTACGAATCTGGCCTCGGATTTTGAAAATTCAAAATAGCGGATCCAAGATGGCCGACAGAAATATGAAAATTTCTCCGATATTGATGAAATTGTGTACTCGGGTGTTTTTGGGGTCGCTGACTGCGAATCTGATCTCTGACTTATATATTTAAAATTCAGAGTACATAGAGTACCCAGTTTTATCTCGATCAAGTAAATTTTCACATTTCTGTCGGCCATCTTAGATCCGCCGTTTTGGATTTACAAAATCTGACTTCACATTCGCAATCAGCGACCCCAAAAACCCCCGAGTACCAACTTTCATCAAAATCAAGTAAATTTTTTACATTTATGTCGGCCATCTTTGAGCCGCCAAATTTTCAAAATCTGACTTCAGATTCGTAATCAGCGACCCCGAAAACCTCCCGAGTAACAAACTTCGTTCTTGTTCATTTACATTAATAAAATAATTATTACTTACTAATGACTAATTTATATTGTAAATTTTGCAAAACAAAACCTTCCAAATTCAATGTCGCGAAACAAACACTGCCAAGTCCATTACAAAAAGCTTCATATTTTGTTATCTGTAGTGCAAATTTCTTCTATAATTTTTGTTATCATATTATGCAACACTCTATGCTGTTAAAATTCTGCTATCTCCTAAATTTCAGTCGCAATCAGTTTTTTGCATTTTTCTCAAACCTCCATAGCAAGGACTTGGCAGGTTTTGGAACCCAACGCCTCATATATATATTATTGTCAATGATTAGTAATTTAGTTTACAGGATTAAACATAATAGCCAATTGGCTGTTTCACCCCACTCTACTCTACTGTAACTTTATGAAATTTCATTAGTCTATGTAATGTATAATTATTTAAATGTTATTTTATTAACCTTTAAAAATATAATGTTGAATTAATCATTCAACAAATGTAAAGAAATTAAATTTGTTTTTCGTTTTGTAATTATAAAACGATTAACGAAGATACCTATAATTTTTATAAAAGTTTGATTATTAAGCATAAATTATAAGATATTTATATTATAAGTAAGTGTAAAATGATGTAATGTCTAAAGTACCTTTGTTTGCTATAGTCATTTTCCAAATAATAGCTTAAAGCTTCTTCGTTACTTCGTCTCTTGATCGGTATAACCTTTTTTACACCAGCTACACTATTTTGTCGTGGACCTAATTTTGCAGCAGATTGAATTATGCCAATATTATAACTCGGATCCATTAAAAGCATTTTAGCTCGCCTATACCGAGTTGATTTTGACGCGGCTTCAACAGACACAGGTTTTCTGCCAGAATTAATACTTATTTTGGACTGTTTACGTGGACGACCCACTTGTCCATTCCGCGAACGCTTTCGTTTTCTACTTGGCATACTCCGTAAGTTAAATCAGATTCAAGAAATTAATTTTTTACCCGTAAACCGTATAAACGAACTATCAATTTGAAGCTTACAATGCAAATGTTTGTAACGTAGGTAACAACTCCACTAAAAGACAAAAGAATATTTACATTTCAATACGAAAGACAATGTTTCAAAAATAATAATAAGTAGCAAATAAATAACATTTACATAATGTCATTAGCAAATCCAAAACGGCGGATCTAAGATGGCCGACAGAAATGTGAAAATTTACTTGATCGAGATAAAACTGGGTACTCTATGTACTCTGAATTTTAAATATATAAGTCAGAGATCAGATTCGCAGTCAGCGACCCCAAAAACACCCGAGTACACAATTTCATCAATATCGGAGAAATTTTCATATTTCTGTCGGCCATCTTGGATCCGCTATTTTGAATTTTCAAAATCCGAGGCCAGATTCGTAATCAGTGACCCGAAAAAACCCCGAGTAACGAGTTTCAAGTAAATCAGATGAATTTTTAAAAATTCATCCTTCATATTGTTTCCGCCATTTTGAATTTCTCAAAACCGACTTCAAATTCGTAATCAGCGACCCAAAAAACCCCCGAGTAACGAGTTTCAAGTAAATCAGATGAATTTTTAAAAATTCATCCGCCATATTGTTTCCGCCATTTTGAATTTCTCAAAACCGACTTCAAATTCGTAATCAGCGACCCAAAAAACCCCCGAGTAACGAGTTTCAAGTAAATCAGATGAATTTTTAAAAATTCATCCGCCATATTGTTTCCGCCATTTTGAATTTCTCAAAACCGACTTCAAATTCGTAATCAGCGACCCAAAAAACCCCCGAGTAACGAGTTTCAAGTAAATCAGATGAATTTTTAAAAATTCATCCGCCATATTGTTTCCGCCATTTTGAATTTCTCAAAACCGACTTCAAATTCGTAATCAGCGACCCAAAAAACCCCCGAGTAACGAGTTTCAAGTAAATCAGATGCATTTTTAAAAATTCATCCGCCATATTGTTTCCGCCATTTTGAATTTCTCAAAACCGACTTGAAATGCAACATAAAGTAATGTAGTTCATGTTGCATGAAAAATTAAAATGTTTATTTCGGCCTATCATTAATATTACTAAAACATACGTACACATGGTCAGTTGTAAATAAATATTATTAATAAATAATCATCTCCTCATAATTGTAATCAATTTTGCCTTATTCTACACACTTTTTAGTTCCATTTTAAAAAAAAATTCATTGGGTTATCTCTTTCCGTTCGGGACATATACGATTGTGAATTCTCATTTTTCAGTTTTACCCACTGTGCGACCGTTGTCTGACTGAACGGATTTAATCTTGTGACCCGTTTGGTTTTCTGCCATACTCTTAAACTCAAGGAATTTGTCGACAGCTTCGCTCTTCTTGTTTAAGAAGTATATGCAGCACCATCTGCTGTAATCATCAATAAACGTCATGAAGTAGCGAGAACGTCCGAATGACTCATGTCGTGTTGGCCCAAACAAGTCCGTGTGCACCAACTCCAGCAGTGTTTTCGATGAGGTTTCTCGTTTCGGGAATGGTGTGCTTGTGAATTTTCCAGCCAGGCAAGTGGTGCAATTTCCTAGATCAGTTGAGACGTCCAAGTTGAAATCATTTGTGTACTCCTTTCCAAACATCTGGAGCATGTCTGCTTGATTAAGATGACCTAAACGGTCGTGCCAAACTCTGAAACTACTTTTCTCATTATTAGATGCGCATGCGACTTGGGAAACTTCCAGATTTCTGGACAAATAAAACAAGTCTCCAAAGCGACTAGCAGTTAATTCTACTATACCATTTGAGTTTTTAACTGTTGCACATTTTTTGTTAAAAACAACTTCATAATCGTTATCAACGTTTTTAGCCACAGATATGAGATTCGTACGTAAATCAGGAACGTACAATGCATTTTTCAAAGTAAGAACCGAATTAGAGTCACTGATATCAAGTTGCACGTTACCTTTTGCAATTACAGGAGTCGTAGCATCACTTGCAAGTTTCACGTGAGATGTTTCTTCAGTCATATTTGTAAAAACACATTTGTCATGACTCAAATGTGAACTGCATCCACTGTCAATGCACCATAAATTTGAGTTCTGGGACAGGAAGCACACATTCGATGTTGATTCGACGTTATTTGCAATTTGATTTTCTTGCTTCTTCTTGTGAAAGCAGTCCGGTTCCTTGTGCCCATTTCTCCCACAAAAGTTGCACTTTACTTTCGGCTTTGTTTTGAAGTTTCGATTTCCTTCATATTTCGTACTGCTTCGCGCCTGCGTTTCTTCGTCTCGATGTTCACCGTTTCGCGTTCCGTTGCTTTTCGATCCGTCGTTTCGTGTTCCGTTGTTCGTTTTGTTGAACTGTTTGAAATTTGAATTTACAAACATGGCGTCGTTCTCGTTTTCTTCCTTTCTCTGTCTAGTATTGTATTCCTCGATGATTTTGATTTTTAAATTTTCAGAGTCGGGCAATTTATCGCGAGACTCAATTGCACAGCGGAAATTTTCAAAACTATTAGGAAGACTGTACAGCAACATTATCGATGTAAGGTCTCCATTTATTTCGACATCCATGGATTGGAGTTTGTCGATTGCATCGAAGAATTCGGCGAGATGTTGTTTCACGTCCTCACCTTCCGCCATTTTGTGCTGGATCAAGCGTCTGAGTAAAGTTGCCTTGCGATCCGGACCTTTTGATGCGTATATTGCATCGAGTTTCGTCCAAATTTCATGAGAAGTGATACAACTCTTTACTTGTTTCAGTTCGGACGGGCATATACAAAGTATCAGGTCGGCTTTCGCCAATCGATCTGCTTTGATCCAGTCCTTTTCTTTGGATTCGGCTTCTTCTCTATCGTCGCCATTTGCGGGTACTGTAGGTTTCGGAGTTTCTCCTGAGACGTACTTCCACGTCCCGGTTTTGATAAAGAGTGCCTCGGCTTGAATCCTCCACGTATCATAATTATTACGTGAGAGCATCTCTAAACGAGCGGGGTTCAAATTTCCGCCGTTCGCCATTTTTGCCGGGTTGATTTCGCACGTGTTCACTTTTGAATTACACTCCGATTTAACGCACGAACACTCCCGCAATTATCAGTTTATGGAAAAACACCGAGGTCCTTTTCGCGCATCTGAGCCCATAACCTGTTAGGTTTAGCGAATAAATAGAGAATCCAGATAGTTTAATAAAACTTTATTCGAGCGTATACACATGTGCGTTGTGTACCGAGGACGACATTCGCGCGATTGATTTCGGGAACATTCGATGACGAAATAGGCGCGAACCGCGGCGTGATAACAGCGATGTTTATTATGACTATGAAAGGCGCGAAAGTTTAAACATAAATAAATACACTTGTGCTTGAATTGATATCTAACATATAATAACGAACAAATTCCGTTTTTTCCTTTTATTACAATAGATTCAACCACGAAATTTCTCAAACTTCCAAACTGGTACCTAACAAACGAATAAACAAACATTAGCGTATAAAACATTGTAAACACCATCTTATGAATAAACAATGAACCTTTTATTTTCTATTACAAAACTGAACCTCCTTTAAAATTTAGCATCTCGATAATCATGTTTTCAAAGCTACAATAATACAAAATTTATAAAAACAAACAATTATTTTAAGAATATCTCATTGTTTATTCATGTCTTGTACGAAATTCATGCTTTATATCACTATGTATAAATAGCTCTTACAAACCTTCAATAAAAATAATGTTAAATTGTACAAAAATCAACAACAGTATTAAAACAATTAATGGAAATAGTTTATTAAAAATACAAATTTACTATTAAAACAACACAACGACATATAAAAATTGCATAAAATCTGTCGGATTTAAAAAAAACTAATTTAGTAAATATTAACAAATAAATATCTCCAGTTCTATACAAGATACAACTACCGTTCATTTTTGTACAATCTTAAAATTAACGTAATTGTCTAAACGCGCAAAAAGATTCTGTTCAATTCGGACGGAAGCTGCAAATCTTGCATTCACCTGAATTTTGGATAGAAAAACCGTAACACGACACAACGCATCAAAACGGAACTGGGCACCACGGGCGGTATCCAGTATAAATACAGCACCTCCTGGACCAAAAAAATCAGTTAAGGTCGAGCAGAAGTCCAGCTCGACAAGTGCCTCGCGTCAGCCCAGCAGTCCAAATTCTGAAGAGGGTTCGGGACTTCCACCGGCACAGAAATAATAGTGAGTATCCTCCCCTAACCTAAATTCCAGGCGACTAACCTGAACCCGGACAGAGCACGGGACCAGGGTCAAATCTTTTGGCCCGGCGTTTCGATCCCTCCGGATACGGGCGAACTCGTCTCCGCGACAATTCATTTTTTTTATATTTTTTTGTGGGGTAAACTAGTTCCGAAAAGGGACAGAGCTCGGGACCAGGGCCAAATCTTTTGGCCCGGCGTTTCTTTCTCTCCCTCGAGGAACTCGTAAACCCTTTCCTCGGTTTATTCCGGAATTGGTACGTGCCAATGCGGAATCGACCCATAGGGAATTAGGTGATAGCCTTTTCATTTTTTTTAATATTATTTTTTACCAGTTTCCCGCGTTTCTCCTTCCGCGAAACTAAATTTTTTTACGTTTTTACAGTGGCCCGAAATAATAAGGGTGTCCGGCGTAGGAAACGGGAGCGAGCCCGGAAACTATACAAATTCTTATTGGAGCAACGCGCCCAACGCGAAGGACAGCCAGCGAGCATCTCCGACCATAACCAGCCTCCTCCCCCGCAGAAAGTAAAAATCACGCTGGAGGAATATCGCCGCCGTAACGCAATCCCAAAATAAAAAAACAAATAATAAAAGAAAATCGAGTTGTCATTTATTTTCACCTTTCTTCTTTCCTTTTTGAACTAACACATTCGGCAGCTCCGTCCACCCTAAAAGAATCCTCAAATCGACCCTTCTGGTCGATTTGGCCCTTTCGCGGCAGAGAGGTGGCGTCCACTTTCGATGGCCATCCCAGCCATAACACATCGAATAGACAAATTTAACAAATTGGAAACGAATTCTGTCGAAATCAAGTTTAATTATTGGATTAAATTATCGATTTCCGGCCTAAACGTGATATTTCAACTTTATGGTAAGTCGTAAAAGTTCTCCATGGCTCCATGCCTGTAAAAATAGGTTATTTATACACAAAAAAAAGAGAAATTCTAAGTTTTTGACTTGTGGGATATAGACTTGAATTTTATTCCAATTTTATAATTTTAAGTGTCCTACTATGATCTTAATTTTAAGTCGATTGATGTAAAGAAATATGATCTAAAGAAATTCAACATTTTATTATCGTATACACTTAACTAATAATATTAATATATAATACATAATGTTAAAAGCGGACATATCCAAGTTAGCTGAATCGCCGAATATTGGGGACTCCGACATGAAAGATTACTCTAAAAATATTATCAAAGATTCAGACAATCATAAGGATCAAGCTATTTCCAAATTAGCCAAATTATTTAAATTAAGATATACCAACCAAGAGCAGATCCTTTTCATTGTCCATTTGCAAACACTCGACGACAATAAAAAAAATTGCAGATAACAACGCATGCAATTTTGCCATTGTTTTATCTAACTCCGGATTGAATTTTGATAGATTGAAAAAGATTAACCCGTTCAAGCTCCAACTTTCTTTTAACACTATTGACCAAGCAAACTTTTTGCTAGAAAACCAACATATTTTGCCCAAAGGCTGGTACTCGTATATCCCTGCCTTCAAAATATATAGAATAAGCATAATCTATGGATTCTCAGAGCTCTTATCTAATGAACAAATTTTGAAAGGAATTGAGGATAAATAGAAGGATATAGTCAAATTAGAAAGAATATTTTAAACTTAACGAAAAAAAAGAACTTGTTCCAACCAAATGCATTAAGATAAATGTTGAAGGTAATTATGGGGCATTCTCCGAAAAAAGAGCCACCCTGGAAATTTTTTGTTCCGATTTTGTTAACAATCACATATATTGTTGTATATATCGATCTAAGATCTTTGGCCGAGTTATAGATTTTTTGCATCATAGGTTGCCATACTGTAAGGGGTCAAAATTTTATGCAAACAAAATTTCAAAAACTTATATCTCCGAAACGGATCGATGGATTTTCATAAACCAAAGCGCATTTTGTTCAGAATTTCTCGAAGTTTAAATTAAAAAATAGTTGAATATGAAAAAATAAAATTTCGACCCAAAAAATGCTTAATATTGTTTTTTTTATTTTTAACACCCCCCCCCTAAGATTTTTTTCAAAAGTATCTCAAAATGTTCCGTCTATTTTTTATTTTAAACTTCGAGAAATTCTGAACAAAATGCGCTTTGGTTTATGAAAATCCATCGATCCGTTTCGGAGATATAAATTTTTGAAATTTTTTTTACATAAAACTTTGACCCCTTACAGTATGGCAACCTATGATGCAAAAAATCTATAACTCGGCCAAAGATTTTAGATCGATATATATCTTAATTTAAATAATTTGGCTAATTTGGAAATAGCTTGATCCTTATGATTGTCTGAATCTTTGATAATATTTTTAGAGTAATCTTTCATGTCGGAGTCCCCAATATTCGGCGATTCAGCTAACTTGGATATGTCCCCTTTTAACATTATGTATTTTATTAGGGAACGCGATGGTTAAGTGGTTAGCATGCTCGCCTCGTAAACTGAACGTTCCTTAGGTCGTAAGTTCGAATCCCCGTCCGGTAACTTTTTCTGATTATTTCCATTGCGGATAATTCAGGAAACCTTGCTGGGCGAAGGTACGAATTTGGGACTGCTACTGACATCAGTCGGTAGTTATCGACACCGTGAATGGTTTTTCCGTGGTCGACGCTTCGTCAATATTGTCTTGAATGAAAATAAGGCAATGTTTGCGATGCGCCTGCTACGGCACAGGCCGCCGACTAACTGTTGACGGTGTCGGTTATGTGTAGTATTTGTGATTGTTTACTTGTTTGTATCGTCCTGTGTGGGATGATGACTAAGCCTTGCCCGATTAGCCATAGATGGCATAAAGTTGGCAAGTAAATCTGACCAATGTATGTGTGTATATACAACAATATATGTGATTGTTAAAAAAATCGGAACAAAAAATTTCCAGGGTGGCACTTTTTTCGGAAAATGCCCCTTATATGCCAAATCAAATTACAATGTGGAAAATGACGCATATAATTAAACCTTATATGTATCCTGTCTCCCAATGTCTTAAATGCTGGGGCTTCGGACACGGTCTTAAGAATATCAAACCGTCCTATTGCATATGTCCGAATTGTAATAAAGAAAAATTGACTAACCATAAGTGTTCCGAAGCATCCAAAAATTGCACGAATTGTAAAAAAAGTTTAACTAGTAACCATGTTGCCAATGATAGAAATAATTGTCCCATGTACTCAGAACAATGTAATATTAAGAAATTAATGGCTGAACACAATCTCACTTTCAAAGAGGCAAATGACTTGGCACCTAAATTGAGCACTAACCAACTAGAATATTCTCATTCCAACAATAGTTGCAACTCAAACAATAAAAGAAAACGTCCATTGGTTCAAACAATTCCACCCCCCCCCCCCCCCCCCGATGACCAAAATCAACCAAACAATTTATGTGTAAATGATTTACCCCTGGCTTCTACAGCAAATAATAAACTAATCTCAAAAAATAATATCAATCTTATTTCTTTATTATCTCAACTTATGGAAACAAATAATAATACTCAAATTTTTTTAAATCATATTCACGAATCTATTAGTAAATGATCGAATCACTTACAACTTAAATAAATAATTAAACCGTTACTTTTTTCTCTTTTTAATTGTATTTACTATTTACATTTTTTTTACTTAATAAATCTTATTACTTTAGTTATCCTTTCAAACCATGTCTCATTTAAAAAAACTTAAAATTTTGCAGTGGAACGCCAGGGATGTCATTAATAAAATTGAACTACAGTAAATTTTCTATAATTATGATGTTATTTGTATCCAAGAAACTTGGTTGACAAATGATAAATCGTTTAAATTAGGCACTTACAATATAATCAGGCTTGATCGAGAAACTAGTATAGAGAAAACCCTGTCCCTAGGTCTGCTAGTGGCAATTACTCCCACTATAAACTACAAAACCATTCGCCGACAAATTCTAGGAGGTTTGGAGATGATATTACTTCAATTGTTGTTTAAGAATGAAACGATTACCATCAAGAACCTTTATAGGCACCCTAGTAGTTCACAGAATGATGTGGTCTGGCTCGAGGTCTTAATTGACTTAGAACAGATACAAATTACATCATCTGTGGTGATCTGAACGCCCACAGTATGAGTTGGAGTACGAGTACCCCTAATAGTTCGGGTAAAACCTTGCAAAAATGCATTGACAATTCAACCCTGGTTATATTGTATCATTCTGATCAATTCACTAAAATGCCTAATACTGCCTTAGAAAAATTTGGCTCTCCTGATGTATCTATTTCATCTTCAGACATATATTATAAAATCAATTGGACGGTCAAAAATAGCTCTATGGGCATCACCTTCCCATTGAAATTAACATTTCAGGCAACTACAATCAATCCTTAGAAACCAGACCTAACCTTAGCACCCTCAATGTTAATTAGGATAACTTTAGTCAGGTACTCAAAAATAAACTCAAAAATAACGAACATTGATATTAATGACCACAATTTTATTATTATGTACAATAAGATCACTAATACAAACCCTTAAAAAACAGGAGTTTGCAATTTTAAGAGAAAAAACAAAAACAACACCTCATTAAAGTATTGATGGAATGATGAGTGCAACCAAGCCGTATTAGCAAGAAAGCAAGCTTTAAGGGATCTCAATAGGTCCACTCAAAACGTGAAAAACTTGAAAAAAATTTCAATTCAGACCAAACTTACTTAAAAAAAAAAAAGAAAAAAAGGAAGGGTATATCAATTTCTGTAGAAGCATCAACAAGGACATGAGTCCCGGCCAGGTGTGGAAAATTATTTCTTCTTTCAAATCAGCTAAAACCAATGTAGATTCTAGAAACAGTCAACTCCCTAACGACCCAAATATTAAAAAATCCATCAATAAATTATAGTCGCCACCATCAATAGCCACATCTGTTCCAATAATTCCTACAATTTCAACACACCATTTAGATACACCATTTACACTTAAAGAATATATAATTGTTATCCAAAATCTTAAAATAAATTCCACTCCTGGCCGATATTTCATCTCTAACCAAATTCTCAGAAAACTACCAAATGAAATTCATCACCAGCTATTAAACATTTTTAATTTTTCTTCCTTTAACTACTCAATTTTATACAAATGATATTAACTGCATCATAGGCACAAATTGTAAAAATGATAAGTTACCTTATATGGATTTCCTTTTAAACCTAACCGATACCTACCCTAATTATGACTATATATAAACGGATGGTTCTTTAGTTCAAAATCTTAATTCTCAAAAATCCAACAATAGTATAGCATTTTACCACCAAAATTTAAATAAACTCACAAACAATAGGATTAGTGATAATCTATTTATTTTAGAGACTGAATTAATCGCTATACTACATGCAATTAAATATGCTCTACTACTTAATCTCAAAAAATAGCTATTATCACATATTGCAAAGAAGCACTCACTCAAATTCGAGATCCTATTTTTAGACGATCCACTAATCATATCACTTATGAAATTAAACTTAAGCTCTCACATTCCACCAACACTTTTATCTTTATTTGGTGTCCTTCTCACTTAAAGATCCCAGGTAACGGAATTGCGGACAAGGGCACCAAGCAAGCTCTTAGTTTCATTAATGTTGATTTTCCAAAATACAAAACCCACTGGACTAATTTAAAACCAATTAGCAAAACCAAATTAACTGAGGAATGGGGCAACTTTCTTGACTTATCAATCCAAAAAAAAAGGTGCTTACTTTTTGCAATCCTCCAAAACTATTCATACTAAAGAACCCTGGTATTTTAAGGTCACTCAGCTCAACCAATCTCAAATTAGGATCATCAATAGACTTAAATCAGGTCACTGGAATTTTCCTTCACATTTATTTAAAACTAAACGCCTAAAAGAAAATAAATGCATATGTGGCTCCCCCGAGGAGACGCCAACCACATAATATTCTCGTGCCCACAATTCGAAATCCTGAGATATGATTTGATAGAAAACTTCGTTAATGAACAAATTTACCCTCCATATAACCTTCAAAGCATATTAGCGACTGACAATATAAGAATTTTTAAACATCTAGGATTGACTCCAGTGCAGTCACTGGAGGACTTCGCTCGATCATTTAATTAAATTTTTTTCAGGTTATTTTTGACCAAACATACAATTCATAAAAGGATAGGAAACCGATAATTAAATCCAATAACTGTGGCAACTAGAGGAAAGCAAAAAGGAAAGTCACTATATTATACAGGGTGTATCTAAAAGGCCGGATCGACCTACATCCGGAGGTAGGTTTTTTTCGGAATCGAATGGCGCTGGAAATAATTTTCTGGAAAGCAGGTTTTTTTTTTAAAATTGAACGTTAAAAACGTATTTATTTCGGGTTGATTGCCCCAGCGAAACAATGGAGACAAAGTGCGATCGGCCTTTGTGCCCTGTTTTAGTTCGTTCGCGGGATTCGTTGACAATTGAAAATCAAATTCAAAATCCCCGGGAAGACAGGTTCGAACTGACAACTGATGGAGGGCGATTTCTAACCAATCTTACCAAGCCCATTCGTAGAAAGGAACGGCTTCTAGATGGTGTAATGAAGCAAATAATGAACGGTGATTGCCATCATTAATATGACTTCATTAATTTATGTACTAACCTTACTTTTTTCGTCGCACAGGATACTGAAGCTCCATTAAGTAATAAATTGCCGCGCATAATAAATGAAACATTGTCGGTTTTAAAAACATGCAAAATAGTATAAAACGACAAATCTTTTTTATGCGCTTGGGTTTAAATTATTAAGAATTAAATAAATTAATAATTTTCGGTCTGTTTCGCATGCTTTGTATTATTGCCAATTTGGAAAATTATTCTCCACATTGACATAAATTTATGGTAAATATTTGAACAAAAATGTGTGCAATTTTCGATAAATTTTGGAATATTTAAAATACAATTCACAATCAATAATGACTTATGAATTTAATAAAGATAAATCACAATAAAAATAAATTATAAATTCAAGGGAAATAATCACAATTGAAAAATATTGCCGTAGATCGGTTATTTATAAATGTAACGAATATTTAAACCATTTACGAATACATGAAAAATTTAATGAAGACAAGAGGTCAGTTATGAAAAACAAGAAAAATATTATACTCTATTTCTTTTCAAATGTCCACATTTCAAAGCAATTTTTGACTTTTTTACGTTTTCCAATATTATTATTTTGTTGCAACATTTCAAATTACGCGACTTCATTCGTCTTACAATTCTTAAAACCTTGATTTCCGAGTTCACCTACATTACTAAGCATATTTCATAGAAATAATGAAATAGTGAAAATATTAATTGTCAATTTTCTGTTATTTTAGTTGTCCATCATGTTCTTAAACTGAAATGAAAATATTAATTGTCAATGTTTGCGCAATAACAAAAACATGTACATTGGAGCATTCTTCTTCAAACTAAAATGTCATAGGCCTTTGAATGTTTCTCTTTGAACAAAGTAAAAGGATACGTATTCAGTAATAATTTTGTGAACACTCAAATAGTCAAATCAGATGTTCAAAATTATGAATGAATTGAAATTTAATGGTAAATATGTAGAAGAACTGCCTCACCCCAAAAATGAAATGTGCCTGATGTTTTCGATGTATTTTGGGCTGCTGATAACGAATATCGCAATAAAATTTGTCGGTCGGACATATTGAAACCGCTATCTTGAAAAAACTGTCAAAAGACACGATTTTTTCCAGTTTTTTTGCATTTATTATATATCTCGATAATTCCACACACACAAACATGAGATTCCACGTAGGTTAGGGGATTTTAGATACAAATGTGATTGGTTAGAGATTAGGTTAGTATTATTTCGAAAAATACGCAACTTACGAAAAAAATGTTTCAAATAAAAAATGTAGAGAATGAAATTCTGTACAAAAAAGGTTTTATGCATTTTCTTCGTATTACCAACGATACCCATGATCCTTACTCCGTGATATTTATTTCTACAAATGAAAACTCGCAATTCGTGCTAACTCGCATCATGTGCCCCCCCCCCCCCAGGCACATGATGCGAGTTAGCACGAATTGCGAGTTTTCATTTGTAGAAATAAATATCACGGAGTAAGGAGCATGGGAATTTTTCCGGACAGCATTCAAGGCTAAACAGAACCCATTATCCCGCTTATTCTGAGGTTTATCCTTTTTTTGCGAGGTTATCGTTGGTAATACGAAGAAAATGCATAAAACCTTTTTTGTACAGAATTTCATTCTCTACATTTTTTTCGTAAGTTGCGTATTTTTCGAAATAAATGCAAAAAACTGGAAAAAATCGTGTCTTTTGACAGTTTTTTCAAGATAGCGGTTTCAATATGTCCGACCGCCAAATTTTATTGCGATATTCGTTATCAGCAGCCCAATTTATTTTTGGGGTAAAGCAGTTCTTCTACATATTTACCATTAAATTTCAATTCATTCATAATTTTGAACATCTGATTTGACTATGTGTGTGTTCACAAAATTATTACTGAATACGTATCCTTTTACTTTGTTCAAAGAGAAACATTCAAAGGCCTATGACATTTTAGTTTGAAGAAGAATGCTCCAATGTACATGTTTTTGTTATTGCGCAAACATTGACAATTATTATTTTCATTTCAGTTTAAGAACATGATGGACAACTAAAATAACAGAAAATTGACAATTAATATTTTCAATATTTCATTATTTCTATGAAATATGCTTAGTAATGTAGGTGAACTCGGAAATCAAGGTTTTAAGAATTGTAAGACGAATGAAGTCGCGTAATTTGAAATGTTGCAACAAAATAATAATATTGGAAAACGTAAAAAAGTCAAAAATTGCTTTGAAATGTGGACATTTGAAAAGAAATAGAGTATTTTTTAATATTTTTATTATATTTTTCTTGTTTTTCATAACTGACCTCTTGTCTTCATTAAATTTTTCATGTATTCGTAAATGGTTTAAATATTCGTTACATTTATAAATAACCGATCTACGGCAATATTTTTCGCATTGACGCCCTTAGAGGCTCAGTATGTGGATTTTGAATTTTGCATTTCTTTTAGCAAAAGAGGGTATAATCTCGCGTGTTCGAAACCGCTCCAATTATTCATTAGATTTTTCACATAAAAGATTTTCACATAGAAGACTTGAATTCCTAATTCATTTTCAATTATGATTATTTCCCTTGAATTTATAATTTATTTTTATTGTGATTTATCTTTATTAAATTCATGAGTCATTATTGATTGTGAATTGTATTTTAAATATTCCTTGTCACGCATGATTTTTTTTTAATATTCAGGAGCCATGCATGATTTATGTATTTCTAGTAAGATTTTGACCCTTTCTGGTTTTACCAAAATTAGCCATTTAATTTTTTAAAAATAAAGAAAATGTTACATTTTTTTTCGCGTGCCATTTTTTTACCCGATAAAGACAATTAATTTTCGTTTGCTGAATCTCGTACACGGAAAGGAAAGTTAGTTGAAATAACCAACTGTTGGTTGGATCAACCATTTAGATGGTTATACCAACTTTTATATGTAGGCGATGTTTTTCGTTTAAAACTTCAAAATTTATCGAAAATTCCACACATTTTTGCTCAAATATTTACCATAAATTTATGTCAATGTGGAGAATAATTTTCCAAATTGGCAATAATACAAAGCATGCGAAACAGACCGAAAATTATTAATTTATTTAATTCTTAATAATTTAAACCCAAGCGCATAAAAAAAAAAAGTTTTATACTATTTTGCATGTTTTTAAAACCGACAATGTTTCATTTATTATGCGCGGCAATTTATTACTTAATAGCGCTTCAGTATCCTGTGCGACGAAAAGAGTAAGGTTAGTACATAAATTAATGAAGTCATATTAATGATGGCAATCACCGTTCTTTATTTGCTTCATTACACCATCTAGAAGCCGTTCTTTTCTACGAATGGGCTTGGTAATATTGGTTAGAAATCGCCCTCCATCAGTTGTCAGTTCGAACCTGCCTTCCCGGGGATTTTGAATTGGATTTTGAATTGTCAACGAATCCCGCGAACGAACTAAACCAGAGCAAAAAGGCAGATCGTACTTTGTCTTAATTGTTTTGCTGAGACAATCCCCCCGTAATAAATACGTTTTTAACGTTCAATTAAAAAAAAACCTTACATTCCAGGAAATTATTTCCAGCGCCTTTCGATTCCGAAAAAAAAACCTACCTCCGGATGTAGGTCGATACCTGTCTTTTAGATACACCCTGCATATCACTAGACAAACAGCACCAACCAATACCCCCAGAACAACTGTAGGCTGAAGAACTAGCTAGTTCGGGCCGTGGAGCAGAGTTGGCTTGACCATCCTGCTTAAACATCCACAAAGAAAGAAAGAGAGAACGGAGGCTTGTAGACAGCTCCCCGCGAAAGATATTGTCGAAAAGGGTCGTCGCACTAATCGGTATCGAAAAAAAGAAGGGTCGTTGCCCTAATCATAAATTGTAACGCGGGTAGAAGCTCAGAAATTTACAAGAAGAATAAACCACGAGACGTTCAATATTTTTCATTTAGACAAGTTCACTTTATTTTATCCTTGACCGATAAATCGTTTCCTGAATTTTTTTCCTGAAAAAATCGCGGTTTTTTTTTTAAATTGTTTATAACTTATTCAACTTTTTATAGTAACAAAATTTTGACAGCAGATTCTGGAAGAGCGATACATTTTACGTCCGAAATGCCGATTTTTGTTAGTGCCTTTTTCATAAAAAACATTACCGACAAAGTCAACGAAAATTTTTCGTTCGCCTGAGCGTTAATGGGTTAAACTGAAATGTTTCTAAAGCGGGCTTCAAATCACTGCTGAAACTGCAAAGTGTTCTTTGTTTTGCATACAAGGACTTGTTTTAACACTATTTATTATCAATATTGTAAATTGTGCTGTAGAGAAATGATTTTCATTAATGTAGGTAGGAATTGTTTTTATATTATATGAACAGAGCAAAGATGAGCATATATTTGCCGTTACCAAGTGGGATTAAAAATACAACTTGAAAGAAAATTACAACTTATGATTACACATATTTTCTACATATTTGATGTATGCAAGCTCTTGACACGATCAGCATTTTGCTTCTGCATAAGTCTAATTATCTAATAAAAATATGTATTTGATTGCTATACAGAATATTTACATAATTTAATTGCTAGTAACAATTTAAGCATTGACAGTAGTAGCGACAGATTGGTAGTATCGTTAATGATTAAATGGAATGTTTTTTTTCAACTATATTTAAAAAAATGCAATTATAAAACTATTTAATCAATGTAACACTTTAGAACCACGAGGCTTAAAACAGTGAAAATGTGTATTTCTTAAAGTGACGGTAACAATTGGGTTGATTGATTTCAACAATGTGATTCACTCATGTTAAATCCTTGTCCATTACCTGAGATGATCTAATGGAATGTTGCTTTCCTGGTAGTGCTGATTTAACCCATTGTCTATGTTCACATAGATAAGGGTACAGGGGGACAACCATAACACTTATATCATCAACAGAGGCCATTGTTAAGATTTTCTCATCATTTGTTTCAGTCAATTCAGATTTCAGTCGCCATACTCGACCTACTAGTCGACCTCGAGCAGCTTGTACCAATTCCTGTGCCGCCATTGTTAATCTAAGAAAATATTACCAATTAAAATATATAATGTACAATGTCTTTTAGTTTGATTATATATGTATCAATGAGCACTACCTGTACTCTAAAGAAGGACTATCCGGGGCCAAAATTTTCCGCAGGACGTTTGCAGCATCTTTGTCAGAAACTACATCCCACAGCCCATCCGTTGCCAAAATAATACAATCCCTCTCAGTAAGATTACAATCTTCGAGGTCTAAAGACTGCACTTCAGGCTGTGATGAAAGAAACGGCTTTATTTTCACTCCTGTATTAGCAGCTCTCAAACCATGATCGCCAAAGCCTCGTGTAACACCTATTGTTCCCAGCACTCTACTCTGCATATTAAAGATTTAGTGAAAAATTATTATTTCTACTACATATAAGGTAAGAGAGAGTATAGTTTACCCTTTTGCCAAAGCCAGATATCAGAGGCAGACGCAAGTCTGGTTGCGTTAGAATTTTATATGCCCAACCTGTCATGTATGGCTCTCTGTATAATACTAAAGTACCCAAATCTCGTTGTGTGGGTCGCTTCGTGAACTCTAAGGAAGTAAACTGTCCTTGAAGAAGTTCTCCTCCCTTTAGATATCCTAAAGCTCGCACACGATTTGACTCCGAGTCAGGTGTATGATCTCTCGTAAGTGCCTGCGCACCATTACCCAATACAAGTAACACTCTGTTGACAATAAATTAGTAGTCTTTTTATTTATACTTGCAACTTATTCTTAGTTCAAAAATACAATATTTGATAAACCTCGAATCTCCAGCTCCAGCTGCATACAGTCTACCATTGAGAAATAAAATAGTAATAGATGTACATCCACCTCCACCATTCTGGGCTTGGGAATCAACCATTTGGTCCATTTGTCTATAAGCAAGTTCAATAGCTCCAATCACCAGATCTCTGCCTTTTATAACATTTCTATCCTTTTCTTCGTTTAATAAAGTGTCACCTGGTATTGACATTAATTTTGCCTGAGAATCATATCACTGTATTTTTTTAAACTTTCAGTGATTTCAGTAAATTTGCATTACTAAAAGGTTTCAAGATTTTTATGCTATAAACCGCTCAATATTTGATGTTACTTTGCTATGAATTACAAATAAAGAATTAAACATTTTATTGTATATTGAATTTCAAACCCTGTCAGATAACTAATTCTTGACGTTTCTATTGAACCATGTACACGTGCATTCATAAATTTTGTATAAAAAGTAAAGCAAGGTAAATTTTTAGCCTAGATTTAGAAACAACATTAATTCTTTATCATTGAATTTGTTGAAACAGGACTAAATAATTACCCTTTAAAGCAATGCGTATAAAA
Organism: Trichopria drosophilae; assembly: GCA_030407085.1. Classification (NCBI taxonomy): domain Eukaryota; kingdom Metazoa; phylum Arthropoda; class Insecta; order Hymenoptera; family Diapriidae; genus Trichopria; species Trichopria drosophilae. The sequence continues at coordinate 65,595,672 of CM059584.1, read as the reverse complement.
TTGAAAAATAAAAAGCACATTATTTGATTGAAAAGATGTATTTTTGTTCAATTGAAAGTAAATCGTAAAGAAAATTTGAAATTATACATAGTAAATACTTACCAGAATGATTGTGTGTAAATGCAATCTAGCAGTAAGGGCTACTTGGTAACCTGCATGTCCATCAAACATGGAAAACATAACATAAGGTAATGCGTCTTGAGTGTTGAGCAGTTTCAAATGACCTCTGGTTGCTGTAGCTTGGTCCTCATTCCAGGTACTTTTGCCTGCATTAATGCATTCGGCATACCCAGCACACCATGGTAATCGACTAAGGTCTCTTGGAACTATAATAGGTCTTACCCTATGATCAGCACTTACCTAAATTTGTGAATTGGTTCAATTATAAGCAAATACCAAATTTATTAAACAATCTAACCGAATAATATAAAACGAGAGTAAATACTTGAGTTTCTTCATTTGTTAATCCTAGAAAACTAGGTCTACTATAGGGCACTGATTCAATAACTAAATTCGAATTTATTACACAAGTCATTGGTTCGCCATCTGATGAAATTTGATTTGGATATTGTAGACCAAGTTCAGTAGCCCCTACAGCATTCATTAAGGCAGATTTGAATCGATTTAACATTGTTGATAAAGATATCAACAGCCTTTTCACTTACTTTTCTCTGAAGCAAATTTTAACACATTTAATAATATTAATAAAGCGTTCAGTCAACTTAATAAAAATTATATTTTTCAAAAGATATTGAGCATTTTTTTATGTTAAGAATTACTGAGAAGTTTGTAATCAATTATCATATGCATAGTTTATTTCGTATATCATTCATACCATTAAATTATCTTTTAGGTAAAATCTAAGTTAATACATATATATACATATATATAGTTTTATGCTTTAAAACATGAATAAAATGTCTCCACTTAGTTTTTGTTACTAATCGTATATCGTTATATATATTTATATTTGGGCCGTAACAGGTAAAGTAAATGGCAATTGTTTTCGCAAAAAAAAAAAGAAGAATCAGGAACAAACAGGTTAGAATGAAGCTATTGTGATATGCTACTAACACAGATTAATAACAGATCGCTAAAGGTCCTGTTTACTTGTAGTCAAAAATTTACGCTGGTTTCAGCGCCAATGCCGACATTTCGAGCGGCCGTTGCTGTGACTAACGTGACTTCTACAAGTTGCAAGTACAGTCGGTATTGTTCAACGTGCAATATACCTATATGTATTTTCTCCCGCGTGATCGATTCCGACCGAACTGTTTATCGACTATGCATACATACTCCAACTTATTGACTTATTAAAAATTGTATATATGCTATATTACATATTGACGGATGCAACTTGATATATAGTTTTATTATTTATGAAATGATAGATAAAAACGGCATATTTTTCTAGTAGAATGACTGAGTTGTGGGCAATTTTTTTCTTACAAACCTTGGGCACAGATTAATAACTGCATTAATTAAGGAGTTTGATCGATACTAGACGAAAAGTGTGCCCCACATAAACGAAGCATTGCTTCTCTCAGTTTGGTTTTCTAGATGTGTGCGCTAAAGCGCGCATATCTTTTTTGTTAACCTCGCTCGCGGCGGTGAGGGTTCGAATCCCGTAGGGGATCACTTTAATTTTTTTTTTTATTAGATAATATATTTTTTATTATTAGCTACAAATACGTAATTAATATTTTTCAATCAAATTATTATCATTATTATGAAATAATGAATTCAAATGATAATAATAATAATACCATATTTCTATTTAATCATACAAAATACAAATAAAAAAAAATTAATTGATCGTGGACGGGATTCGAACTGTTACTGCTGTATAAAAACTCCGCCTTAGCTCCCGTAGCTGTAGCTCAAATTTCCAGTTTACAGTCTATAGAAAAAAATGTTGACATTGATGAAATATTTATATTATATGAAATATTTATATGAAATAGTAATATTTTGCAAAATTATTTTGGTATGAAGTAATAAAGATGAATACTAATAGCGTACATCCCTTTCATGGACTTTTTTAATGGGTATTATGAAGCTCTTTTCTAATTACTTCTACTATACATATGACACTTTTTGTTTCTGGCTTGGAATTGTAACAACATTATTTTCTTTTTATTTAATTGGAATTCGTTGTAGTTTCTGAAAGAATGTAATAAGTATTAGGGTGGATCGAAAAACACGAATTTTAGATTTCGGATTCGGAGGGGTGTGGAAAAGTTGTATATCCCTACCAAATGAAAGCACAAAAAATTTCAGCCCGATCGCTTGATATTTACTATCCCCACATCGAGATTAAAGTTTTGAAGTTTACGAAAGGATATATTAACTTTTAGGTGTGTGCGAGCCTACGATTTTAAACTAAATATTATTCATGACATCGACATAAGAAAGGTCACTAGTGTAGGATTAAGTTTATAATTTTTTGTTTTATGTAATAATTAGAATAAGATGTAATCAAACCAGAATGGGGTAGCGGCCCAGACACGCGGCGCGCGCGCACATGCGCATAGCGAGCGACCTTGCGACGGCGGCAGCGGGCAGACCGGCATGCGTCGGCGCCACACCGTTAGTCTCGATCGAGAAGTCAAGACGAACACTTCTATACGACGCGCTGTTTAGGGATTAACTCTGTACATTTCGAGATTGTTAAATACATACAGATTTGTTAAATACATTCACGCCGTTTTTCGCGATTTATTAAAGAAGGAAATAATAACAATTTATATGGACGATATTATTATACCCGCGAGAGGTTATCAAGACGGAATAGAGCGTCTTCGCTTAGTTTTAAAAGTGGCAAGTGAACACGGCCTACAGTTTAATTGGCAAAAGTGTCAGTTCTTAATGACGAGGGTAACCTATTTAGGCCACATTGTAGAAGACGGAAAAATTTCACCAGGGGAAGAAAAGACGAATGCGGTAAACAACTTCCCAAGACCGACGAACGTACGAGGAGTACAAGCGTCTTTAGGCCTATCAGGTTATTTTAGAAAATTTGTGCCGCAGTACTCGTTAATAGCACGACCTTTATCAGACCTACTCAAAGACGGAGTAGAGTTCCATTTCGGAGAAGCGCAGGAGCGTGCGTTTGAGCAACTCAAAAAGCTGCTGAGTGAAGCATCAATCCTTCAATTGTATCGACCAACGGCGGAGACTGAACTCCACACTGACGCTTCAGCTCAAGGTTTCGGAGCTATACTAATGCAGAAAGATGACGAAGACGGTATGCTGCATCCTGTATACTATGCTAGTGGGAAGACGACGAAGTCAGAAGAAAAATATGACAGTCACAAACTGGAAGTTCTGGCTATTGTAAAGGCTTTGAAGAAACTCCGTATTTATTTAATAGGTATCCCTTTCACGATCGTTACGGATTGTAAAGCCTTTACGCAGACGATGAAGAAAATAGACGTTTATGCTCAGATAGCGAGATGGACCTTTTTCTCGGAAGACTTTCGGTATTCTATTGTACACCGACCAGGGAAAAATATGCGACATGTGGACGCTTTAAGTCGTCACCCGTTACCAACAGCTATGTTGACAGACGAATGCGAATCTGGATTTTTACACAGACTACGATTTAATCAAGAAGATGACGAAGAAATCAGGACTATACGAAAACAAGTGGAATTGAAAAATATCGACAGTTACGAAATCGTTAAGGGGCTACTGCACAAAATAATAAAGGACGAAAGTTTAATAGTCGTACCAAAGTTGATGCAAACGCCGTTATTTCTACAGGTTCATGACCGTGGTCATTTCTCAACTGCAAAGACGATTCAGCTAATACGGAATGACTACTGGTTCAATAACATGCAGGCAAAGGTCCAAAAAGTTATTCGCAATTGCATACCATGCATTATGGCAAAACGGAAGATGGGAAAAGAAAGAAGGCTTGTTGCATCCAATTGAAAAGGACGCCCCGTTAGACACATTCCACATCGACCACATTGGACCAATGCCCCCCACGAGAAAGTCTTACAATCACGTCTTTGTGGTAATAGACGCATTCAGCAAGTTTGTTTGGTTGATACCCAATAAAGAGTACAGGAGCAAATGAAGTCGTGGATAGATTAACAAAACAATCATGGGTATTTGGAAACCCAAGACGTATTGTATCAGATCGTGGAAAGGCTTTCACGTCACACGAGTTTGAAGATTTCTGCAAGAATGATGGCATAGAAATTGATCCAATCGTAACTGGATTACCTCGAGAAAACGGACAGATAGAACGAGTCAATAGAATCCTTATTCCGTAGTTGACTGCGCCTAAACCTGCAGAGAGGCATAAGTTTGTTAGTTCTGCTCAACAGTTCTTAAACCATCTACCAAGTCGAAGTACGGGTATGTCCCGTATTCACGTCCAGAATTAAAGAAGACCCGCAGATCAGGGAAATTCTCGATAAAGAAATAGCCTTAGTTTTTTCAGGAACAACGAGCTAAAATCAGAGACGACGCTCGAGACGCTATAGCTAAGATACAAGCCGAGTATAAGCAAGGGTACGACAAGAAAAGGAAGTTACCGCACCAATATAAAGAAGACGAGATGGTAGCGGTACAACGCACACAAGGTGGACCAGGCCTCAAATTTTGTTCAAAGTTCTTAGGACCGTATAAAATTACGAAAGTGCTCCGGAATGATCGTTATCTTGTATAGAAAATTGGAGAAGGCGAAGGTCCTCGGAAACATCCACAGAAGCCGACCACATGAAAAGATGGGCTAACTTCTACGAAGAATCACAAGACGAAAGCGACAACGATTAGGACAGCCGAGGACAGATGTGTAGGATTAAGTTTTTAATTTTTTGTATTATGTAATAATTAGAGTAAGATGTAATCAAACCAGGTTGGGGCAGCGGCCCAGACATGCGGCGCGCGCGCACATGCGCATAGCGAGCGACCTTGCGAGGGCGGCAGCGGGCAGACCGGCGTGCGTCACCGCCACACCGTCAGTCTCGATCGAGAAGTCAAGCCGAACTTCTATACGATGCGCGGTTGAGGGATTAACCCTTTACATTTGTAGATTCAATAAGACGTTACTTCACTTTATATTATTAAAGAAGAGAGTTACTATTTATTAGAATATCCTTCAACCCTATACTAGTAACTCAGGAATACATAAATCCAATCCAAAAAATATAATGAGCGAGGGGGCAAACTGTTAAAAAAAATTTTAAAATAAACCATTTTTGCATATTTTGGAAAACAGTCAAATTCAATAGTTACGTGCTTTAGTAAGGTAAATATTGAATCGAAAGCGGTATAGATATAAAAAAGAACAGATCATTCCTCTTCTATATCTTTCTGCTCGACTTCCCCCCTCCCTTTCGGCCTTGAGCACAAAACATAACGAATAGCGCCGAATACTGAGGGAATTACAAAACACGCAACCCAAAAAGTTGTAAGTGCGAGTATCCGTCCCTTTTTTCGTTCTCTTTCTTTTTGATATAAATTACTTTCTTTGTGATACATAAAGAGTCGGCTTGACTCCTTATAGCATAACTAATAATAATGCTTTATTTAAACCAAAATGGCTTTTTTAAGTTATAGCATAACTGATTGCGATAAATTTTCATTAAAATGGCCTATACACGGAGTGTTTCTGAGTGCTCAGTACTGGGAGCTCCTCATTATTTACCGCCGATTTCAAAGATGTTCTTCTCGCTGGCTTTCAACATAGGAGTGCTGGCATGCATTCTGAACAATTCTCGCCTAAAACTCCTTTCCTTGATACTGCAAAGGTAGTAGCTAAACATGTGTTAGATTTATATCGAAATTCTTCAATCCCGGCTTCTTCGTTTAAAACTGTTACCGAAAGGATTATGTCTCTTCGTAAAGAACATGAATCAATACTTAAATACTATCAAAATAAGTCCAGGCAAGGCTCTCATGGTCTAAACGTTGCAGTTAATAAATTTTTGGAAAAATGCAATAATTTATTTGATGTTCTGTGTCCGAATTGTCCGAAAATGTCCGATTGATGCATCCAACCCTGAGGACACTATCTGCCATTGCCATGATAAATCTAAAAGAGTGCCTCGAATGGAAAGACCTTTTATTCTGGACCAAAGGACTTTGCGTCAGATGCAGATTGGCAAAGTTGACTTTATTGCCTCTAAAGCGCTTCAGAAAAGAGAGCATAGAAAGAACAGGATGTCTCAGCATAATGTTTCTGCCGAGTTCAATTCATCGTTGTCTCAAGACTCGTTTGAATCAGACTCGGATTCTGTTTGCGACGAAACTCATGGCAGCGATGATGATTTTAACCCTTTAACGCTCATATGGCCACAATTTTAACTTCAACTTCAAGCTCGTGCCTTTCAATTATAACCCGTGTGACAAAAATATTGGGATACATATTCTTGTGTAAAAAAGTCTCATCTTTCGAATGGCATAGCCAAATTTATCAATAAATAACCGCAAAATGTTTTTTTTTTTAACAATAAACAAAAAAAAACGCTGATTTTCGATTTGTGTTTTTTTTTAAAGGAATTTTTTTAACTATCTTGCCGGCACTTAAGAACATTCTAACCCATCAGGATGCGGGACCCGAAAGTTGTACTTTCAAAATATATTTTTAGATACTTTGATTTTTATTGTTAACCGATCCAAAATGGCGCCCGAATGCCCGAAATTATTGCAAAATCACAGTAATATGCACTTTTGAGGTCTAATCTAAGTTTTAGCGGGAAAAATAACATTTTTCAATTTTATGCCAACAGATTGGATGCATATTAGCAAAATTAGCTCATACAATTGATTTTCAAGATGGCGGCCGTGATGAGTCAGCTAAAATAACGTATTTACACAGCTTTATAGCCACTGTATAGTATTCAAACCTCTTTGTTCAATAGTTTTATGAACTCTCAGGATCATTAGATCTAAATTCATTACTAGCTTATCAAAATTCAAAATGGCGGATCCAATATGGCGGACCGCAAACTCAAAAATAGCGATTCATGAAAAATAAAAAATACTACCGTATTCTACGTGAAATTTGGAATAAAAATACTTTTATTCATTTTCTTGCTCAGAGCAGCCGTTCCCAAGTAAAAAATTATCAAAACATCAAAATCGAAAATTCACCTCCAAACTTTGCAATCACGCTTTTAGACGAATGTACAATGGCTTTTCGATGGCGATCACGCGTTCTTTGCCTCTGATTTATTCGTGTTCACCAGAGTTGCCCAATTCTCACCACGGGGAGGTGAACGCTTTTGAGAATCATATTTTTTTTTGTATTTTTTTTTGTATTTTTTGTATATTTTTTTTGTGTTTTTGTATTTTTTTTTAGTTTTTGTATTGTTTTGTATTTTTTGTATTTGTTTGTATCTTTTATTTTATAAATTTGGTTTAGGTTTTCTAATTTTTAGTTTCTTATCTTCCTTCCATTTGAGGATGAGCCGTCTTGAAGCACGTACCACAATAATACATAGAACATGGTGGGTAACTCTGGTGAACACGAATATCCATCGAAAAGCCATTCTGCTATTTTATTCAACAGCTATTCAAGTTAAGAAAGGAGCAAAATTTTATAGGCGCATACAAATGGAAGAGCACATTTCTCTTGTCCCGGGGCCAGGTTCAATGTACGTTAGCCATGTCACTGCAACACATGGTACTGCTGCAGATATAGCTAAATGCATTTTGAATTTTTTTGAACAGTATGATGGTACGGACTCTCTTGTCGCAGTTTATTGTGATGGAACAAATGTAAATACAGGTCATAAGGGTGGCATCATTAGTTTGTTCGAGGAAAAGCTGAATAGACCATTGCAATGGATAATATGTCTTCTCCATTTTAATGAATTACCCTTCAGACATCTGATGCAACATCTCGATGGTGCTACAACAGAACCAAACACATTTTCTGGACAAATAGGCAAACAGTTGGTCAGGTGTGAAAATAACCGCATCTGCAAATTTAAAAAAATTGACGTTAATTTGCCGGAAGTTAACATCAAAAACCTGAGTAAAGATCAACGGTGCTTGTATGAAATTTCCAAAGTTATTCAGCCGTAATCCTTCGTCTGTATGTCGGTACTCCAGTGCCATTTGCAAGTTTGAAGGCATTGGTGATGTTCCTGTTGAAGGTATATGTCCCCTCCTGCTTTGCTATCAATAGTAGGCATTCTGTGATTGATGGCACCAAACTATTACTTGAAGTGATTCAAAATTCAAGGTATTTGCCACAGAAACAACGAGATATTGTCAACAATGTCATTTCAAATAATGCATATTTTGCTCACCCAGAAAATGTACTGTTCTCAATGCTCTCAGATGAAAGTGATGCTATCAGAAAATTTGCTGTTCAAAAAATTTTTCTTCGAAGACATCAAAATATGGAAATGAAAACATGTGGTCCACAGTAAAAGCCACGTGTTTTTCGTGTTCCATCTGTCAATTTCAAAGCTACAAGTACTTTTGATTTGATTTCTTGGCCATCTTCGGTTTCTGTTGAGCCACCAATTTTTCGGAGAATTTCAGATGAGGACATAAAATGTTGTACTATAGACAAGACCTATATTTATTCTATGATTGGTGACTTTCCTTGCTACACGCAAGCAGTGGAACTCACTATTAAGCTGGTCACCGAAGCTGCAACACATGTTTGCGGTTTTGAGGCATGCGACGGCTATGTAAAAGCCACTCTGCGTTCCAGACAAGTTATGCCTTCTTTCGAGACTAAGAAAGACTTCCTTGGTCTTTCAGATAGTGAGGACTAAGTTACTTGCGAGCCGTCGAATGGTTCGGACGTGTTTACAAACGCTCCGGAATGTAAATTCGTTAGCGGTAAACTATTATAAATAGTAGCAAGTGGAAGCATTTAAAAGATTCAACTAAAATTGAAAAAAAATTAAATTTACTAGTGATATAGCTACAAAAGTGGTTGAGGCCGTTATGGCTGACGGGCCACTAAAAAATATAGAGAAGCATACAAAACAGTTGTATTGTGATGACAACGAGGTATCGAAAATAAGCTATCATCCGGGGATGCAGTACAAGCAAGACCAGAGAAATTCTGTCTCTAAACAGAGTATCATACTTACCAAAAAAAGAATGAAAACCCTTTCAAAGTTATTTTATGCTATGTTTATCACTCAACTGAAATTGAAAGCATAAAAGCAGAAATAGAAGAGCATGGTCACTCCATACTAAACATAACAAACATGCGTCAGACTATCAAAAGAACCCCTCTCACTCTTTTGCGTGGAAATTAAACAGGATATAAATAATAAAGAAATATATGATATTCAATTCTTACTCAATACCAAAGTGAAATTCGAACCCCCAATTCCAAAACGAGAAATACCACAGTGTATGAAATGCTCACAATATGGCCATACAAAAAATTTCTGTTCCAGAGCACCGAGAGGTGTCAAATGTGCGGGAAATCATCAAACCTCGATTTGTCCCAATAAAGAACGATCACAACATGTGAAATGCGTTTTATGTAATGGTAACCATCCAGCCAATTATAAGGGTTGTAACGTATACAAAGATCTTCAGAAAAGTATATATCCAACCTTGCGTAAAAAAGAAATTCCTAAGACACAACATATTACTGCTAATTCCAAACATGTGTATTCAGCGCGACCAACAAGTGAGCAACCAGCAGGAACCTATGCCCGTGTAGTAGATCAAGTAAGGCACGAAAAACCTGAAACAAGTCAAGTCACCCCGAATAGAGAAACCAAAATTAATGACCTCCAAGAGTTAAAAGACATGGTGGAGTAATTTACTAAATTTACTCACGACTCTTTTTGCCAAAATGGTATAATGGCGAATTAATTAAAATTAGCTTTATGGAATGCCAACGGTCCCTTTCAGCATGAAAATGAATTAACAGTGTTCCTCGAGGTAAGGAACATAGATATAATTCTTATTTCCGAAACGCATTTCACAAATAAAAGTTATCTGATTATCCCTAACTATAAAATAAACCACACTGTGCATCCGGATGGCACAGCCCATGGAAGGTCAGCTATCATAATTAAAAATAACATTAAGCACCATGTTTCCAATGAATATAAAACCGAGCCACTAATGTGGTTATCGAGGACTGGACTGGCCCAATTACCATCTCTGCTATCTATTGCCCACCGAAACATTCAATCAGCGATGAAGAATTTGAAAAATACTTTCAATCACTTAGGTCCGAAGTAATAGTCGCGGCTCAAGCCGAAGCTTAGCTGAGCGGCTCAAGTACCGGAAGTAGCGTGTTCCAAAAGACATATAAAAAAATACTTATATAAGTGTATCGAACCGAACCAATCCATGTATGTACACGTATACCGCGACCTTTAAGTCGTAACAAGTCGCCGCCAGACGATTTAAAAATTCAAAATATTAAATTGGACATTCCGAAAAAATTGTGTTTTAGTAAAATTGTAAACGACAGATATGAGTAAACAAACAGAAGTAAGTGGTAAATATATGTACAAGTTTGTTGATGCATCGTTGTATTGATGTATGGTTATATGTCTTAAATTAATTCCACTTGTCCATGAAAATTACTGTTTTTAATTTTTTTTTTACCAAAGAATCAGAAAAATCACCTAACAATCGATGTCTTTTTTGGCTGTGCATATTACTTTGAACTTTAATTCATGTGTGTAATGCTCTGCCAACAATAAATTAAACCTCTACGTCACAGTAGCATACATATATGTCACCTTATGAAATGGGTTTGTTATAAAGTTTATTTTATTAATATTTTACATTTTTAAAGTTATTTTATGACAGAATTATTATTCGTAATAAAATATTCTGTTTACTGAAGGAATGCATTGAAATCCTTGAAGTAAATTGTAATAACATGTTGAGGATGATTTTAATTTAAAAAATATTAATTTAAAAATGTGACATTTCACGTATATTACAACAGTGGCGTTAAAATTAAATAGTATAATGCAAAGAAAGTTTTCCAGCATTTTTGTTTCAAATAAATACTTTTATTTTACGGTTTCTCAGTTATTGGTCACTTTATGCGAAGGAAGTTTTCAGCATTGTTGTTTCAACTAAATGTTTTTAATTGTACGATTTCTAGGTTGCTGATCAATTTGTGCAAAGAAAGACTTCCTGCATTTTAGTTTTGAATAAACATTTTTATTTCTACTATTTCTCAGTCGAAAGATTTAATATCTGAAAATGTCCTTACGTAATGATGTAATTTAACATTTTACTCCCTAATAATGAATTGTTTGACTGATATTTTTCTATGAAATAAGTTTTTAAATATTTTTGTTACAAACTGTTATAAGTACATTTTCTTCAACATTGATTTATTGTAAGGTATTATAGTAATCACATTTTTAAGCCCTTCGTATGTCACCTTAACTTATAAATTTCTGTAATCAGAAATGCATTACAATGTGTAGTCTTTAATTCATTCTCCCGTATGGAAAAAATCAACGGTAATCTAGCGCAATTCACCGTACGATTTTGACACATTTCGGTACGTCTGTATAGAATTATGTACGGTGAGGTACGTTTACGTACGTTGGCGTACGATTTGGTTACGATTCGAACATTTTGTACACCATTGTACAGAAACGTACGCAAACGTACGCGAACGTACACAAACGTACGCAAACGTACACAAAATTGCTAGAACATACTGAAGCATGCGGAGATGTACAGCATTGTACACTGTAGATGTCAAACAACCATTCGTAATAAAATATTTTCGTACAAAAACGTGCGGAATCATATGAATATGTACTGAAACGTTCGCAGACGTACGCAACCGTACGCATTTGTACGGATATATGCAGCCATGTATAGAAACGTACGAGATTTTGGAACTATTTACAGGAACGTGCCCGACTGCACGAGTATTGAATATCCCAGATAGGTGCCCGTTTTTCTTCCGTTATTTTTTTTTGATTTTTTGTCCAAAATTTTTCACGTAATTTTGGAAAAAAATGACCCAAACCAATTCTTCTACATTGGACAAATATTCCAAAAATTTGTCGCGTTTTGTCGGGATATTTATACATTTTTTCATATTATTCGGGCAATTTTTTCCTCTTTGTATACAAACAAATTTTTTTTTATTTTTAATTTTATTATTATTTTTTATTTAATTAAAATATTTTTTAACTTTTTTTAGTTGATTTAATTTTCTTAAGAAAGTTGTTCTCAAGCGGTCACCTATCCAAGTAGTGTTCCCGACCAAGAATACTTGACTAGAAACAACGATCGCGCGCGACACCGACCACTGGTCTACCACTGTCGATCACTATCAGTAACGTAATATGATATTTCTGTTACACATTAAAATTTTTAAAAATTCTTAATTATCTCAAAAACGGCCAGAGATAAGCAAAATATGACAACATTTTGGAGGCTATCAAAAGGGGGGGATCCCATTGAGTCGGTTAATGCGTACATACAGCATGGCGATCTTCAATATATTTAGAAGTAAAACCCCACCGTATCTATATAACCAATATGTATGGCATAAAAATATAAACGATCGGCAACCCAGAGCGTGCTCCGAAGACCTCAGGAGTCCAACCTACAGGACCGAGACTTACGCGAACTCCTTTTGTGTAATATCCATTCGATTGTGGATACATTATGTGCCAAAAATAGGATTCAAAAGCATACGAATCACGCAGAATTTCTATACTTTTCTATGCTTTTCTATCCTCCTTTTCGAGTAGGGGTACGTTTACGTATACGTTTAGGAATATTCTTTGATCCATTTTTTCTCGTAAGTGACGTTTCTGCAGCATTCTACAGGATACTGTACCTTTGCACACTTTCGCGTACGTTCGCGCATGTTCGCGTACGTTCGCGTACGTTTACGTACGTTTACGTATGTTTATACCTGTTTAGAAATATTCTGTTATGCATTTTATCTCGTATGTGTACATTTTTGTAGGATTCTGGACGATACTGCATCTTTGCATACTTTTGCGTACGTTAACGTACGTTCGCGTACGTTTCTGTATAATGCTGTAAAAATGTTCGAATCGTAACCAAAACGTACCTAAACGTACCAAATCGTACGTAATCGTACGGAATCATGCTTAAATGTAACGAAAATATACCATTTTTATTTCCATAGGGGCTATCATTTTAAAATTCGCTATTTGACTTTGATAATTGGACTACAGTTTTTCTACAAAATTTTTTCAAAATATTTTCTAATGAAATTTCGCAAATAATTTTTTGTAATAGATTTTGACAACTTGTATATTTTTTATCTAAAGTCTTCCTTCGACACATGTTTTACCATATATGCAATATCTTAGATTCAAAATCTAGTTGCGAGAGGACTTTTAAGACCGACAGGCAATTTTAGATCCGAAACCTTCTTTCGTAGAGAATTGTACCAGCGATACAAGATTTAAAGTCTAAAACTTTGTTTACAACAAAATTTAAACACCGATGACATATTTTGGTTCTAAAACCCTCTTTCGACAAGACTTCTACCACCAATAAAAGATTTAAGATCTAATACCTTTTTTTCAACATGCCTTTTACAATCATACTTGATATAAAATATACAAGTTGTCAAAATCTATTACAAAAAATTATTTGCGAAATTTCATTAGAAAATATTTTGAAAAAATTTTGTAGAAAAACTGTAGTCCAATTATCAAAGTCAAATAGCGAATTTTAAAATGATAGAATGAATTAAAGACTACACATTGTAATGCATTTCTGATTACAGAAATTTATAAGTTAAGGTGACATACGAAGGGCTTAAAAATGTGATTACTATAATACCTTACAATAAATCAATGTTGAAGAAAATGTACTTATAACAGTTCGTAACAAAAATATTTAAAAACTTATTTCGTAGAAAAATATCAGTCAAACAATTCATTATTAGGGAGTAAAATGTTAAATTACATCATTACGTAAGGACATTTTCAGATATTAAATCTTTCGACTGAGAAATAGTAGAAATAAAAATGTTTATTCAAAACTAAAATGCAGGAAGTCTTTCTTTGCACAAATTGATCAGCAACTTAGAAATCGTACAATTAAAAACATTTAGTTGAAACAACAATGCTGAAAACTTCCTTCGCATAAAGTGACCAATAACTGAGAAACCGTAAAATAAAAGTATTTATTTGAAACAAAAATGCTGGAAAACTTTCTTTGCATTATACTATTTAATATATTTTAACGCCACTGTTGTAATAAACGTAAAATGGCACATTTTTAAATTAATATTTTTTAAATTAAAATCATCCTCAACATGTTATTACAATTTACTTCAAGGATTTCAATGCATTCCTTCAGTAAACAGAATATTTTATTACGAATAATAATTTTATCATAAAACAACTTTAAAAATGTAAAATATTAATAAAATAAACTTTATAACAAACCCATTTCATAAGGTGACATATATGTATGCTACTGTGACGTAGAGGTTTAATTTATTGTTGGCAGAGCATTACACACATGAATTAAAGTTCAAAGTAATATGCACAGCCAAAAAAGACATCGATTGTTAGGTGATTTTTCTGATTCTTTGGTAAAAAAAAATTAAAAACAGTAATTTTCATGGACAAGTGGAATTAATTTAAGACATATAACCATACATCAATACAACGATGCATCAACAAACTTGTACATATATTTACCACTTACTTCTGTTTGTTTAATCTAATCTATCTATATCTGTCGTTTACAATTTTACTAAAACACAATTTTTTCGGAATATCCAATTTCATATTTTGAATTTTTAAATCGTCTGGCGGCGACTTGTTACGACTTAAAGGTCGCGGTATACGTGTACATACATGGATTGGTTCGGTTCGATACACTTATATAAGTATTTTTTCATATGTCTTTTGGAACACGCTACTTCCGGTACTTGAGCCGCTCAGCTAAGCTTCGGCTTGAGCCGCGACTATTACTTCGGACCTTAGTGCCCGCTTTATCTCAGGTGGAGACTTTAATACCAAACACACACTTTGGGGTTCGAGATTAATAACAACTAAAGGATGAGAGTTGTATAAAACTATCAATCGTCTAAAATTAGAAACATTGTTTACGGGGGAACCTTACCTACTGGCCAACAGACAGAAGAAAGACTCCTGATGTCATTGACTTTTGTGTGGTTAGGAAAATCAACAAACAGTATTTTAAAACGGAACCGAGCTTCGACCTGTCTTCTGACCACTCACCAGTCTTGGTGACATTAAGCAGTGAAATAATTGAAAGAGAAAAACCCTGTATTCTATAAAAAAAAAAAACTAATTGGGCGACTTTTCAGAATCAAGTTGAAGCAACGATTAACACTGATCTCCGTCTGCAGAATATGAAATAGCTGAAGCCGTCGAACATTTCAATAATTGTGTACAACAAGAATTGCAAGATACCTAAGAAACCTAGGAGCAACACAAGCATCGGACTACTCACTCTGGAAAGCAACAAAAAAGTTAAAGCAATCACGAATCTCAATACCACCCATCAGAACAATAGATAATAAGTGGGCAAGAAGCGATAGAGAGAAAGCAGAAACCTTTGCAAACCACCTTGAAGTAGTTTTCTGCTCAAATTTGACTGAACGACTATCCGAACTTCAATTAGCGGAAGAAACTCAAATTTATCATGTTTAAATGAGACCTACCAGCTTGAACTACCGATTAAACCATTAACAAAATCAATAATAATTAATACTATACAGAATGATTTAAGTTCGAAGAAAGCACCTGAGTACGACCTAATTACTGGTAACATACTTCAAAACCTACCGGATAAAGGCTACATATTGTTAACCCAACTATTTAATGTAATACTGAGAACTGGTTATTTTCCGCCACAATGGAAAGTAGCCCAAATTATACTAATTCTAAAACCAGGTAAAAATCCAAATGAAGTGAACTCATACAGGCCAATCAGCTTACTCCCAATTTTATCTAAAGTGTTTGAGAAACTGTTGTTAGTAAGATTAAGCCCTATAATAGAAGAGAGAAAACTAATTCCAAACCATCAATTTGATTTTCGACATAAGCATAGCACTATTGAACAGGTCCATCGCATATATGGTAAACTCTATTCAGGAATGGAAGAAAAGAAATGTAGTTGAGTGGCGTTTCTAGATATTACACAAGCCTTCGATAAAGTATGGCATGATGGCTTGCTTTATAAAATAAAAAAAAGCTCTTCCATTAAATTATTTCATCTTATCTTGAAATCCTACTTACAAGAGAGGACTTTCCTGGTTAAGTACCTAGGAGAGGTAACTAATTTACACAAAATACAGACTGGTGGTCAGTACAAGGCAGCGTACTTGGTCCTGTGTTATACCTTCTATATACTGCTGATCTACTAACAACTCGAAATACGACTTCCGCTACATTTGCTGATGATACTGCTTTAATTGCAACGCATAATGATCCACAAATTGCTTCCAACATTTTACAACGAGCTCTAAATGAGGTGCAAAAATGGTTTGCAAAATGGCGTATAAGAACTAATGAAAGCAAATCAGTACATGTGACCATTACTACATACACTTAAAGATACATACCCACCTGTATACATTAACAACTCCCCAATACCGCAATCCGAAGTGGCAAAGTATCTTGGATCCACCTGGATCGTAAGTTAAACTGGAAGGTATATATCTGCACAAAAAGGAAACAACTCGGTCTCAAACTAAGGCAAATGTTTTGGTTATTCAGAAGAGAGTCGTAGCTATCAACTGAAAACAAAGTTTTATTGTATAAAACCATTCTGAAACCCATTTAGACTTATGGTATACAATTATAGGGTACAGCAGCTGATTCTAACATAGAAATACTACAGCGATTCCAGTCGAAAGTGCTTAGGATGATAGCCAACGTTCCATGGTTTATAAGAAATGAGGATATTCACCAGGACCTACAGATTCCAACCATTAAAGAAGAAATAAAAAAATACAGCTCAAAATATAGCGACAGAGTCAAAAATCACACGAATCCCTTAGCTAAAAATCTCATGACTTCCGCATTTAAGATTAGAAGATTAAAGAAGAAGATTCCAACGGACAAAATAAGCAACATTTATTCTGTATTATCAATTAGGATGTTTGTGAACGTAAAGTTCCCATGTTAAATCAATTCCTTTTATATTATTAATGGAATTATTGTAAAAGGGCTCATCAATGGGCGGGTACCTTGCGTGTCTTAATTCAATTGTTGTAAATATTACTTATTGCCACTATTGTTGGCAGATTGTAATAACTTGGGAAATAAAAAAAAATGTATGGTTGGTTGGTTGGGATGGGTAAGAGTGGAATCCAAAGTGCAACTACCTTTTCGTGGTGGATTCTGAGCCGTTTTTCCTTGGCATTTGGGAGGCGGGTCAAGGGTTGCATAGTTATCATATTGTAGGTGGGGATGGCGGGAACGAGAAAGAGAAGAAGAGGGTGATCGTGAGGACTAGCATCCTGAAACCCACAATAGTCACTTTTTGAACCTCCAATCGAACACCAACCTTAGTAAAGCAGAATTAAGCTGTTTTGTAATATACACTAAAATAGCGTAATTTGAGATTTTCTTAACAGTGTTTCACCTCGCTCATTACAGTTTCTGCAGTGGATTCATATATTTTTTAGGTTCTGTGGCTTTATTCACGACACATACATGAATGTAATTTAGTTTAAAATCGTAGACTCGCAGGATACGCACACACTTAAAAGTTAATATATCCTACGTAAACTTCAAAACTTTAAGCTCGATGTGGGGATAGTAAATATCAACCGATCGGCCTGAAATTTGTTGTGCTTTCATTTGGTAGGGATATACAATTTTTCCACACCCAGCCGAAACCCAAATCTAAAATTCGTGTTTTCCGATCCACCCTAATAAGTATGTAGGTTTATTTAATCATATTTAATTTATTATTACAAGGTATATTGCAAATATTTGGATATAGTTAATACAACAGCAATATGTTTAAAATGGTTCTACTTTAATCGTAAAACTTAATTAAAACTGTTATTTTTGGCAGCAATATAAAAATGCACTAAAACAGCGCTTTTTATAGTTTCGGTCATTTTTATACGTAATATTTTTTTGACATAAAAATTCCGGTTTAGAACTAACATAATTTTGATATCCAATAATATTACGTAGTTACTATTGAATTAATATTAATTAGAATATTATACATATACTGGATGTGTATACTGCTGCCCAAAATAACAGTTTTAATTAAGTTTTACAATTAAAGTAGAACCGTTTCAAACATATTTCGTAAGATTTCAGAGATATTGCGTAATTTATAAAAAAGAATTACAATCTTTATTTTATCTACAAAAATATGTACTATCTATATCCATTCGTTATTTTCAAAAGTCGATAAGTAAATTATTACGTAAATGTAGAAAATGGTAATAAATTTAAGGCATTATTTTTGTTTACACAATGCATAAATACTCCATGTTTCAACTATTTATTAGTTTCGCATCATTTTAGAACAGCGAGTGTGGTCGAATGGTTACGGCTTGATGTTGTTGTGTGGGAGTCCAGGGTTCGATTCTCGTTCGATGTAATATTTTTTGTTCATTAAATGTGTGAGCTGGTATTATTTTTGTATTCAAATGTATTCTAATGTATTCAATATATATATGTTAATTGAACATTTTGACGACTTTTTTTTCTCGTATTGTGACTTTTGGCGACTTTTTAGCATTTTGGCGACGGTCGTAAAACTTTTTGCATAGTAATTGACCAATTTGGGGACGTCGTCAAATAGGTATTATACAGATCGGACTTTTTGATGACTTTTAGAAGAAGTAAATTTTGCGCAAGTTGGCGACTTTACTGAATATTTCGAAGCTCATTCTTTCTCGATATTTTTATGCATAAATTGAACATTGTGGCGACTTTTCATTACTCGGATCATGACTTTTGACGACATTGTAGCTGTTTGGCGACGTTTGCCAAATTTTCTGCAATTTGGGAACGTCGTAAAATAGGTAATATGCAAATTGGACTTTTCAACGACTTTTAGAAAAAATACATTTTGCCCAATTTGGCAACCGACTATTTACAAACTCATTTGTTCTCGATATTTATAGGCATAAATTGAATATTCTGCCGACTTTTCATTATTCGGATTATGACTTTTGACGACATTTTAGGCAATTTGGCGACTATTTTGAAAATTTCGAAACCCGACGTTTTGTTATATCTATAGATGCTAATTAGATATTATGACAACATTTTCGATTCGGATCGTGACTCTTGGCGACTTCTGAGCTGTTTGGCGACGTACGTAACATTCTCCGCATGGTAATTGACCAATTTTGTAACGTCTTCAAAAATGTAATATATAAAATGGGCTTTTCGACGACTTTTAAAACTTATTAATTTTAGGCAATTTGGTGACTATTTTGAAAATTTCGAAACATGATATTTCGTTATATTTATAGGTACTAATTAGGTAATACGACGTCATTTTCGATTCGGATCGTGACTTTTTGCGACTTTTGAGCCGTTTGTCGACGTACGTAACATCTCCGCTTGGAAATTGACCAATTTTTGAACGTCATCAAAACGGTAATATATCAACTGGACTTTTCGACGACTTTTAAAACTAATCAATTTTAGGCAATTTGGAGACTATTTTGAAAATTTCGAAACACGATGTGTCGTTTTATTTATAGGTACTAATTAGATATTATGAAGACATTTTTGATTCGGTTCGTGATTTTTTGCGACTTTTGAGCTGTTTGGCGACGTACGTATCATTCTCCGCATGGTAATTAACCAATTTTGGTTCGTCATCAAAAAGGTAATATATAAAAAATGGGCTTTTCGACGACTTTTAAAAATAATACATTTGAGTAAATTTGTCGACTATGTTGAAAATTTATAGATACAGATTAGATATGACATTTTTTCTTGGAACGTGACTTTGCGTATTTGTTGCTTTTTTACGACATTCGCCACATTTTCTGGGTACTAACTGAGTAATTTGGAAATGTTGTCAAATAGGCATTACATAATTTGGACTTTCCGACGACTTGTATAAATAACACATTTTAGGCAATTTGTCGACAGTTGAAAATTTCTAAACACGATGTTTCGTTGATAAAAAACAAATATTATGACGACTTTTTTAATCACGTCATGACGTTACGGTCGAGAAATGCTTATAACTGATCAATCTGAGCAATGTCACCGAACACGTTATTTTAAACATACGCGGAAAAAAAGTCGTATATTCTGTTTCAACTATTCGTTATGTTTGTATTAAATCACAACAGCGAGTGTGGCGGAGTGGTTTCGGTTCGAACTTGTTGCGCGGAGGACAGAGTTGGATTCTTGGTCGGGGAGTTTTATTTTTCATTTTCAATTTGATTTATTTTACCGTGCGGTACACTTCCAGTACACTTCCGGTACCTTTCGCTTAAACACGCTGTCAGATTTAACTCTGTATTTTTGTCAGATAACTGACGGTCTTTGTATATAAACGTCTTGTGCTGATCATATTTATGCAATTGGTGTGCTGTTATACAAGTTTCGTCCGAACTTTGTCAGAATTATTACTGTGCCCGTGACGTACAAGTCTTTTAGTGTGTCGGATTATTTATAACCTCTATACAAGCTGTTGCTGTAAACAATTTTTTATCTTCTGACAAGACGTATGTTGACATTTTATTTATGGTGGATTATAAGTGGATGTTGAGGACAGAGTTAGTTTTCCTACAAAAACTTCGGTGCGTGAGCTTTTTTATCAACGAAGATTTATTCGCACGTGGCATGTCAGTGTTCTCGCGCAACATATTTGCTCATAGTCAGCGAGGTGCTTTCCGCCCTAGATAACAAGTTTCCCACTGTTGATAGTAGCGCTTTACCATTCTACTGCAAGAGGCAGCACGTTTTGGGCAAGACATCTACGCTAAATGCAAAAGGAGATTTCGGCCACGCCTCCCCCCTCTCCCGCGAGTACGCCAGTGAGTTTGACTGGGCCAGGGGCGGACTCATCAGCCGCGATTCCCTCGCTTCCAGCAGGAGTCGGGAGGCCCTCGAAAGCATCTAAATGGTCTACATACAGGGGCTCGCAAACTAAGCCTATTTCGGACTTCTTTCCACGCACGAAACGTGCTTGCTCTCCCGAAACTTCTCCATCGTCAGACACGGATAGTTTGCCGTCAAAAAAGCATTGTGATAACACAACAGTACTAAAAGAGCCTGTCCTAACTATTGGTCAACGAAATCTTGCAATGGAAGGCCAACTAAAAGATTTGCAAGAATCAATTATTACTGCCTTGTCTCACAAAATTGACGAGAAAGTTGACGCGGCAACCACGACAAATCTAGATGCCATCTCTGACCTTAGAAAAGAGGTTTTAAGCAGGGTCACTATTCTAAAAAATAAATTAGCAGAAAAAGATGACCATATTGCCGACTTAAATTCCGAGTTAGAGAAGATGAGCAAAATTGTAAAAAAACGTCATATAAAAATACGTGGGTTAAAAGTTTCTGGGGATGTAACGGCCTGCGTCGACAAATTTTTGGCTGAAGTCTTTGACATCTCTAACGCAGTAGACACAGCCTTTTTGATACGGAAACAGCCTCCCATCATCATTGCTGAATTGATCTCTTACCGCTCAAAGCTACATATTATGTCCAAGAAGAAGCAGCTCCTAGCAGGTAAGGTCATTTACATTGATGCCGATCTAACAGACAGGGAGCGCCGTATAGATTTTTGTGCTCGCCAATTAAGGCAAAAGCTGAACACAAAAGGGTTGAGCGTAAATTCCAGAAGGTGTGTGTGGATGGAGTTTGGCATGTCTGGTCTGACACTATGGATTCTTTTGTACCGGAAGTGCCATCACTGGTTCATGATATGGGGATGGTTCCCCCATCCTCTCTACCAATTATGCCAGTTCAAAGTAGTTCCAGACCAGTCAGTAATGAAGTCCCTCTAAAAAATGCTTAGACGCGGCCCCGTTCTCCAGCTTTAGGGGCTGCCGTACATCTCATCATGCCATTAACCATCGATTGCGATCTCATCCCTCTTCATTGTATGTATCAGCTCAACGTACCCCACTTGTCCACGCGCCATCTCTAATGCACGATTCTTCGCTTAAAATTGTCTTCTGGAATATCCATGGTCCACACAATTATTCTGTCGCTATAAAAAAACAATCAGAAGGGATTATGAATTTTTCGGAGACATGGTGCAGTGAGCAATCTACTCTATCTATGGACCAAGGTACACACAGTTTCACAGTTCCAACCACACGTGAAAGATCCAGAGGAAGATTTAGTGGTGGCTTGTCAACGTTCGCACCTTCGTCGGGGTCGCCGGTGATGATTGAATCCTCCCCATATTGGATTTTCGTGCTGATTAAATCTTATCCTTTTGTATTAATTCAAGGCTCGTTCTATTTTCCGCCAAATTCTGATCTAACCTTGCTGCTTTCTTCCCTTCAGTCAGTATTAGATTCTTTTGTAGTAAGATTTCCGTACAGTATGATCCTCTTAGGGGGGGACTTCAATTCATGGATTGGTGACCTCGACCTTGAATGCGAATTTTCGAATTTATTTGATGAGACTCAATTTGTAGTTAATAGAAAAACTTGTGATTCTAGATATAACGTCCGTGGTAAATGTTTGTATGAGTTTATGTTTAGTAATAATTTTGTTCTTTTAAATGGTCGCTCGCTTAGCGACTCACCCGCGCAATATACGTATTTTGATGTAAAGGGGCGTAGCATTGTCGACTTGGTCTGGGTTTCCGCCAATCATTTGTACATTGTCAAAGATTTTTTTATCGGCTTTGATGGTGGAGGCTCGGACCACTTTCCGGCAGTCGTTCTGCTGTCCTTCACTTTGTGTAATGCACCGTCTGTATTTTATCCTCCGTTTATTGCTTCAACAAGGAACAAAACGTCGTGGCCACCTGAGGGTGAAACAAAACTTGTCAAGCGATTGCATGAAGTAAACCCATACGACTTGTTTTTCGACCACCTTAGGCAAAGCCCGTTATTTGATGCATTTTGTTCAGGTTTACTTAGCATCCTTATCCATGAAGGTTTAGTTAAGTTAACAAGCCATGGTGGGGGCAAATGTAACTCGACGCGTTCAGTACCTCAGTGGTATGACGAATCCTGCAAGACTGCCAGGTCACGAATGAACAGAGCCCTCCATCTCCTTCGGTTAAACAATCACGAGAGTTCCTTTGCGTTTTCTTACCTGGCCGCAAAGAAGGATTTTAAACAAGCAACAGTCGTAGCTAAGAGACTCTATTCCTCGCGTATAGCTGACTCTTTTGCCGGGGTAAAGGACGCCAAGGGTTTTTGGACGGTGGTTCGAAGGCTGAGGAGGGCTCCACTATGTAGTTCGTCTGTGCGTCTGGAGGCCTGGAACAGGCACCTGGCGCTCCTCTATCCTCGGAGGACAACGCTATCGTTGACTTTTTATGGGGTTCTCGATAAGGACCTTGATGGTCCCATTTTGCCGCAGGAGTTGCGTGAGAGCATGAAGAGATTAAAATCGGGCAAAGCCGTAGGCCCGGATGGTATTCCGGCCGAAACTTGGAAACTTCCCTCGGGTGAATGGTTCTCCTTTGTATTGGAGTGTTTTAATTCGATCATGTTCAATGAGCTGCCACCTGAGGGGTGGATGCAGGCTAATCTCTTCATGCTCTTCAAAAAGGGAGACCGTGTGGATCCTGAAAATTACCGTGCGATAGCTATTACTAATGCTTTAATGAAATTATTCATGCAGGTATTCGCGGCGAGATTGGAAAGTTGGCTCCAGCATCGCGACTTACTTCCCGAAGAGCAAGCGGGTTTTAGAAGGGGACGCTCTGCGGAGGATAATATTTTCACATTAAACGCGGCAGTTCAAATTCAGCTCAGGAAAAAAGCCTCAAAGTGCTACGTCTTATTTCTGGACTTCCGCAGAGCGTTCGATTCTATCCCCCACAACAAACTCTGCCACAAATTGTACAGTATTGGGGTTAGTTCCAAAATGGTTAGGTTGCTTAAAGCCTTTTATGATTCAGCCAAGTCTTCCATCGTTTGTGCAGCTGTATCTACAGATCTTGTCAAGGTGACTGAAGGTGTCCTTCAGGGAGAAATTTTGAGCCCTCTGCTCTTTATTCTATGTATATCTGACATTGTGTCATATTTCCGCGAGAAAGGCTTGAGAGGCATCGACTATACACTAACTTGTGACCTTATGATGCTCCTCTTCGCTGATGACCTGACGATTTTCGCTTATTATTCTCCTGCTGATTTAAGAGCCAAGTTGACGACGCTTGTGTGTTATTGTAATATAAATGGCCTCGAAGTAAACATCTCAAAAACGAAAATTATTGTGTTTAGAAGGAGCGGCCCTCTCGACGCCTCTTCTAGAAACTTTTTTTATGGTAACCAGCAGGTGGAAGTTGTGGCTACGTATCCCTATTTGGGAACAATCGTCTCCTCATCGGCGAGTGGGTTAAAGGGAACTGAAAACGCTATTGCCAAGACCCGCCAAGCTACGGCGTCTGTTTTGTCCATAATGTCTTCAGCTCGATGTGACTCAAGCAGTGCTGCCCTAAAATTATATGGTGCTTCTATTTTAGCTACCCTCGGTTTAATTAGGTTATACGAGCTCAGTTCTGATGACTCGGACGAGTCGGCTCTCAACTGGATCACCCAGTTGAAGTTAGTTTTGGATTCACCTACTTACGACAATTTATGGGCCGAGTTTACGGCTGAAAATTGGGAGTCTAACATAGCATCGGCTTGCGAAGCTTTTGCCACTCTCCAGCGCAACCGTGATCTTCATCGCTATTTTGAGTCAGACTCGATACAGATCCCAATATACAGGCAATTCTCGGATGGCCTTGCCTCTCTTGCCCCAGAGCGGTGCCAGCTTTCCCATTTGCGCCTTAAAGTTCAATTAAGAACGGCCACTATATTTTCGCGTTAATTCTGTATTGGAGATAATTTTTATGCCTACAATCCAAATGAACCGTGCTCGGTTTGTAACATGGGCTGTAGAGTTAATACATATTCTATGTGATTGCCCTCTTTCGAACCCATCAAGATCCTTACTCCGCCGTAACACTCTATTGTCAAATTGTACTGATGATAATATAGTGGCCTTTCTGATTAATTCTGCTGACCCTCGCGTGCTCAAGATTCTTTTTGGCTTTGTGAGTTCGTGCTTCACCAGAAGACAATTTGTCTTAGAATTTTGAGTCAGCTCGATTTTAAATATGTAACGGGTCTGAAATATTTCAAAAATTCAATTATCTCTGAACTGTTTTTTATTTTCTATTTTATGTAAATTACTGGATGGCACTACTGAAGAGTGTGTGTGCGTAAGTTTGTGTGTATTTGATTTAATGTTACACTAGTTGTTTTAGTGTGCCGGTTGCGTGTGGTAAATTGTGTACTTCACCCTTAAGAATTTATGTATTCATATATGGGTAAATAAACTATACTACTACTACTATTTTACCGTGCACTTCAAGATATTTTGAGAAGCGTGCGGTACTTTTGTCGTACGCTTAATGAGTGCTTCTTTGAAGCTGATGCCGTTTGTGTTCTACTGGTGAGTAAAGGAGAGCTGCCACTTTCAATTTCTTATGTAGCAAAGCAAGAGTAAAACTACTTATAAGGTTTTTGTTTACATTTATGTATTTATTAAAAAAAAAACAAGATCTTACTTGCTAATCATGAAATAACGCTCAGCGTTATACAATTATGAAGGTACTGAAATATTATTGGTCGGGTCTCTAGCGCGATCGAAGTCAACATAAGTGTCAGATTAATATTACATAATTATAATGATTTCAACAAATTTTTGCAGCCCCATGGATTTCTGCATTTTAAGGTTGTTGATATACTGTGCGCTTCTATACTGTGCAACATCTGTATTGCATCCCCCGTTAAAAAAGTAAAAATAGTTAAGAAATAAAATCTGGCCCCATTATACATTATTTCGTTCATTTCTTTTTTCTTTGATTGTGTACGAAAGTTCGAATTTGGGCTTCGCTACGATGTTTTAAACATAGTGTACTTGAAATCAGATTCCGTATTTCGGTTGCGTTTACTGGTTTCGTTGTTCTAAATTTATCTAGCACGGCCTGCGTTTCTTCTGTAGTCCATGCAGTTTTCCTATTTTTTGGTAGACCTAGAATTTCAATAAAAGTTTATTACTACTGTTATTATTATTATATTATAATGATATATTAGAGTGGCATGCATTAGTTTATGCAGATTATTTATAATACATTACGAGGAAAGATTTTGTATATGAATTGGTCCACGCAAAAAGGGTACTAAACCAAAAAAGGTAATTTTTGGAGAAAAGAAAAAAAATGGACTTACTTTCCGTATTGAATAAATAATAAAAATATTATTAGCCAGAGGTTGCTTTTACGCATGTTTGTATCTATAGTTTATTGCTTGAAATTAAACAGGGCTTTGATTATCCGTAAAAAAAAAACAGTAGTGGACTTAGGTCCCGTTTTACATAAATCACGAGTAAGTCGAAACAAAAGTGTGTATTTTATAACGAATTTCTTTGTGAAACATTTCAAATTTACTGATATGCTAAACTTGACGGCAAATATACTATCTATGACTAGAAATTAGCTTTAATCCTGGTAGAAATCGAAAACGTCCATACTAGCGCCTAGATAGGAGCTAACACTGGATCGTCACATTTTGTTTATTACACACAAAACTGACTTTATGCCATGGGCATGTCTAGACAAAATGTGATGATTCAGTGCTAGTTCCTGTCTAATTTTAGTGTGATTTCGATTTCTACCAGGGAATTGTAACCAATAGCGAATATGAAAAATGAAGTGAATGAATTTTAATTCTGAAATAAGTGGAATTGTGAATAAACATTCACATAAGAGAACAAAGTCACAATATAAAAGTTCCGGAAAGTTATTATTCGTAAATACTATATAATTATGTGTCCTAATAATTGTTCGAAAGCGAATATTGTTAAATAGTTCATGTTTATTATTGTATAATGCATGTTATAAAGGAAACCAAACATTCAATGAATGTAAAAAGGTGTTTTAAGTCCTGGACTTAGTGCCCTTTTTGCATAAATTGGACAACAGGGAATGAAGATTAATAGTTTTACTATCTACCAAATAATCGACCAAACTATAAATATAATAATTTATCATTTTCTCAATTTACAAAACTTAGACTTAGTTTCCTTTTTGCATCCACCGATTCATGTATCGATCAAGATAATTAAAACAAAACAAAAGTGTTTAATTAACCCGTTCAATGACGAATTAAATTGGGCCGACCAAGACAAAAATTATTTCATGAAAATATTTAGATTTCGTTCAAAAATAATATGTTTGAAGTCAATAAGTAGAAAATCCAGTTGTCCCGTTTATGGTTTTAGTTTATGAAACACAAGTAATATTGCTTTAAAAAAATATATCATTAGAGAGATTATCTTTAGAAAAATAAATCATTTTAATTATTAATTCTTACCAATTATTGAAACTAACATCTTTTAATTCAAGTGAAACTGTTTGAATCAGTTGTTTCTACGGTGATATATAAACTTGCACTACATTTGAAAAGTAGTAGATAACCTAATTCGTCAAAATAGTGAAAAGAAATTATTTTTCTCTTATTCCGCATGATACTAAAAGCGTAAGTCGGGTTGATGTCCATTGGTGTATGCATCAATTTAACTATCCGACTAGGAGAGGGTATTTGAAAAGATCTACAATTTTTTAAATTGATATTTAAAAGTGTGTCCTCTGCAGTGAAAAGTGAATAGGTTAACGAAGATGGTTTGAAATGGAGGGTGTCGATTTTAATATGAAATAATGCGAATAAGCAAGGGTCGAATATGAGGGCATTTAAGCTTTACATTTCCACTATCTGTTCAATACTGTTCAGAAAATAATTAAAGAACAGGTGAGATTTGAGTCGTATTTATACTGAACACGGGATCTGGAGTTATGTAGCTATCCGTGGTAAAGTACCAAGAGTAAAAGAACTGTTGTTCATAGTTATTTATAACTTGTAATAAGTTTGAAAAATTAAAGAAATGAATAGTAAACTTTCGGTAGGTTTGATATTTCAAATCTGATGTTGACAGTGTCATTTACTGCCTTTTTTATTAAATAATTTCCAAGGTTTCTTCGTTCTGCCTCATTTCTCTTCTGCAAGGATTTTGATATCATTGTAGTGAAAATCGTGATCAGTTTCTAGTCTGTCAAGAGTTAGTCCAGTAAACTGATAAGGTATTTTTTTCATGTGTAGCGACATACTTTTACACTACCATACATCAAATTTGAATTGTAAATTTTCGCGGCAAAATGCAACTAAAAAGCGCAGCAGGCAATAAGCAAGCTATGCTATAATTGGAGCTAGTAGGCGCACTGACGTCACTATTACGTCTCTCCGATAAAATCTGTAGATACAACGCGAGTCTACTGATTGTATTGCATTTCTCATAGAAATCAACTTCAGCACTCTCTAGACAATAGCTTTTGTAATGTAAAAAAGGTCAGTTTTCGATAAATAAAAATCCTAAAAATGTACTTTTTGAGATATAACATATTTTGTCATTTTATAGGTGACAATGAAAATTTCGTTGGAAAACTGTCTACACCATTGGCAAACCTCTAAAAAAATACATAAGAAACACTTATTAAGCATTTTTTTAATTATATTCAGACAGCGCAATTGTCAATTAGAAGTAATGGGATTTGACTGACGCACGCCGCGCTAGTAGAAGAGTTGTCGTGAAACACCCCCGACGATTTACGAAGTTTTGAGCTTTTCCTATTTTAAGATATTTTTATTAGTTTTGCGGTCCTATGATTTATCATTTGTTAATAATACCGATACTGGCACCATAATAAATAATGCTAGCGAAATCAGAACTGTAACAGCATTGGAACCGACCACGACGTAATGAGATGCGCACCGCCCGGCCTAGCGAGAGAATAATATCGAAAAACTGTTATAGCTTCTCCAAATAGCGCTCTCTGCGAATAATAGCATGCCTTGTTAGCGGCAGTAAGATTGCGAAGAACGCCGCAACGCGCTTTCTAAGATATTTAATACAGCTCATTTTGACAATCGGTCATTTTTTTACAACGTATTGTTACAGAAATTTTTTTTTCTGAGTGTTCTCTGAGTGTGACCATTTTGCGCTATAGCGTCCCTTTTTAGTACTTACTACGTACCGCTTTTCGTAACTTTCGTAGGGAAAACTGGGGTATTCTTGGACACTTTTGTTTTGGTAAAAAACTAAAAAAAAAATTCAATGCTTGGTTTTATAGTACGAGAAGTAACCTTCCTTTTGGTATTAGCAGTTTAACCAATTTATTACAATTGTCACTTTAATCAAACCCTTTATATCAGTTGGCGCAATAAGTTTTTTTTTAGTTTTTAGAAAATCTCGGGGAATTATTGGACTGCTTTTAAATCGATAAATAATGAACATTTTTTAATTATATTTGTAGACATCATTTTTCGAGAATCGGCATTTTTAAACTTGTCTGTTTTTCATAATAGACAATTATACGTCGTATTCACTTATTTCTTTTATCCATTTACAAACTGTCCAATGGTTGTCCGAAATTCTTAAACTTTTAAAGACAGCTTTTGGCACGAACTGTTTGGAGTGGGTTTCCGTTGGTTCAAACCTCAAGCATTAACTATGGGGAACAAATATTGGGTTATCCAACAATACCCCGTGTCCAAGAAGACTCCAGTCTCCCCTACAGTTTTCGATCGCATTTTTACATTATTAATTACCACGTTCTTGAATTACCTTTAAATGTTCATCCGCGTTTGTAGCTATGTCTTGCCTTTTTAACTTTTCGGAACTGCATGTTATTGATCGAGTTTAAAATTGTAGCTGAGATTTTTCGACCATGTAAAGTCACCGTTGCGGAGCCTTTGTTCTATGTTGTCCAATATCCCGAAGAGTGTTCGGCTAAATTGATAG
The DNA here is from genome assembly GCA_030407085.1 of Trichopria drosophilae. Lineage (NCBI taxonomy): Eukaryota > Metazoa > Arthropoda > Insecta > Hymenoptera > Diapriidae > Trichopria > Trichopria drosophilae. The sequence goes on along the minus strand of CM059584.1, from coordinate 65,565,718 downwards.
TGTTCTTCGATTTAAACAAGATATCAATTCTTGAAGAGAATGATTTTGATTTTTCTCCTTGTGCAGTTGCGATGCCGGCATTTTGTGAAGTCACGTCGTCTGGCATCAACAATATGGTAAATTGATAGAAATAAGCACACAAGTTCCCCACGCTTCTCACCGTGGTAGTGGGGATACGTTGAATTCGAGTCGCTCATTTACAAAACTATGTCTCTGTTGCCCACTTAAATATAAACATTCTAACTTCAATCACGCTCAACTCCAAATTCAAAGATCCCTCCAAACCCGTCCGGAGGAATGTTCACAACATATAATTGGCTTCGAACAAATTAAGGATGAAGATCGAGAGTTTGGACCGTAGCCGCGTTGGCAGAATGTATATCCAAAGGCAATGATTCTTTCCTTCCGGCCGTCTGTTGTCTTTTTCTTTTACAGTTATTATATAATTGTATGGCTTATCCAAAGACAATGATTCGTTCTTTGATCGGCCGATTGTGCAAAATGGTCAGATTAGGCTTGAGTATCAGAGCTGGATTGTTTTTGCGACGTGTAAGGCATAAGTGTACACCCGGCTACAAAATATCTGTCAAGGTAATTTACGCCTAGTTCCGAAAATGGCAACACGGCTTGTGTAACTTATTGATATGCCGAATAAAGTCACCACCCATGACACGGTAACAACACACACAGAACCCGCTTACTGCCATGCATATTAATTACCGTGTTGCAACATCGATTTATAGCTGGTGTGTTTAAAGTCCTGTATATAGTTTACGTTACTTTTGACCCGGAGTAACTTGTCCCAGGCGAAGATTGAGGTTGCAACACGATAATTAATATGCAAGGCTGTATGCGTGTTCTGTTGTCATTGTGTCATGGTTGGTGGCTTTTTTCGGTATATCAGTAAGTTACTCAAGCCCTGTTGCCATTTTCGAAGCTGGGCGTAAATTACCTGGACAGATATTTTGTAGCCGAGTGTACTTGCGACGCAGAATCATCTTAGCGATTGCGATTCGTGCCGTAGAAACCGTGTGACTTACTCGACGCACGATACGCACCGATCAGTGCCTGTTTGTGTCAACTCGGATAAGACGAAGGGAATATGCAACGATTCTCTTAATCCACTCTGAACATCAGCTAAGTGCCACCCCCCCCCCCTCTCTCTCTCTCTCTCTCTCTCTCTCTCTCTCTCACGCACACGCACACGCACACACACACATGCACACACGCACGCACGCACTTTGTTCCTCTATAGGTTTAGCGAATAACGGGCATAGGATCTTGTTACTTCGTATTTTGATTAAGGACCGTAATTTTTAGAGCGCAGTTACGGACAGGAGACGTTTGTGTATTTTTTAATTTATTACCACGAGTCAGTCTTTTTCATTCATTCTTCCTTTTCCCAAACCAATAGCGATCGTTTTGTTATCAAATATAGACGCACGTAGAAGCACATGGTGCACACGGCGGATGGGTGTAAACACAGTGAAACCCCAACCCCAAAACTTAACCCCGAAGGTCCGGAATGTTGTTCTGACAACTCGAGGTTTCATTGTGCGTTGGTTTAGAGGTTTCGAGGTTTGATTTTATGTTAGTTTGGATGTAGAAGAAACTGAAACCTTTAAACCAACGCACAATGAAACCTCGAGTTCTCAGAGCAACCTTTAAGACCTTCGGGGTTAATGTTTCAGGGTCGGGATTTTATTGTGCTTACACCTTATGGGACGAAACCTTGGGGGTCTCTACCATGTCATACATTTATCTTCGTCACTCTTATAAGTTTTTGTAGGCCCCCTGGTTGTCCACGCATCGTTCCGTATTAATGTAAGGGATGATAACTTCTATATACCAGTACATTCATTGATTTCGTGATCACATTTCGATTATAAAATTTCATAATAATTTATAATTCGCAGAGCACCTTCTTCAATTCCGAATAAACACCAGTCGGCACAACTTCACAGACAGCTCCGGCATTCAGAAAATATCTCTCGCTTGTAATCCGTTTGCAAATGTTCCGAAATACCGCTGTTCCGTAATGTTACAGACTCTTCCGTTCGCAAATCACGCGAATGTATTCTGCTAAAACCATTCCGAAAATACCTCGCTGGTATTCTTATTGCAAACTGTAAGAGACACCATTCGATGAAGAAAATGGCTTTAATCATTCAGCGTCGAACTTCGCGGTTACTCACATTTTCTGTTCACATTCTTTTAAGAGACCTTCAGGGTCTCTTAACTTTTTGTATATAATTAATCATATAATTTGAATAAATCCTTTATAGTTAAAAGATATACAGTGCTCTCGCTTTCATTTCCGAACTAGGCGCTCACCGCAGTGTTCGTGCCTCAAAAGTTACAAAAAATTGAAAGTTAGATGCAGATGAAATGCACGCTTAGGGGTTTTCGGGTTGATGAATCCAAAGCAGTGGGCAAAATTGCCAACTTTAAAATGCACACTAGGCCAGATCTGTCGAAAGTTCCATAAATTAAGCAAGTAGTTAAATTCGTCTGAAATTACACACCCGAGGGGTTTTCGGGTCGCTGAATCCAAAGCTGTAGTCAAAGTAACCAAAGCTGTGCTCAAAATTGCTAAATTCAAAATGCTCAGGGGGCAGAAGCGCAAAAGAAGATTTAAAAATTAAAATAGTCGTTAAATCTGACTGAAATTCCACACTTAGGGGATTTGGGGTCGTTGAATCCGAAGCTCTTGTCAAAATTTGCAAATCTAAAATGCACAGTAGGCCAGAACTGCCGTAACAGTTCCCAAACTTGAAAGTCGTATTCAGCTGTAATGCACACTTAGGGGTTTTTCGGGGAGGCTGAATCAAAAGCTGTGGTCAAAATTGCCAAATCCAAAACGCACAGTAGGTCAGAAGTACAAAAAAAGTTTCAAATTTTAAAAAAGTCGTTAAATTCGCCACTTAGGAGTTTTTGTTGACGCTGAAACCAAAGCTTTGTTCAAAATTTGCAAATGCAAAAATGCATCGTAGGTCATTACTGCCAAAAAAAGTTCCCAAAATTAAAAGTCATATTCAGCTGAAATAAACACTTACGGGTTTTCGGTTTCGCTGAATCCAAAGCTGTGGTCAAAGTAACCTAAGCGGTGGTCAAAATTACCAAATTCAAACTGCTTAGTGGGCCAGAAGGTGCAAAAACAGATGCAAAAATGATAAAATTCGTCAAAAACAACAAATTCTATACTTTTGGGGGTTTTTGGGGACGCTGATCCAAGGCTGTGGTAAAAATTGCCAAATTCAAAGTGCACCGTATCTCTGAACTGCCAAAAAAGCTCCAATCATTGAATGTCATATTCAGCTGAAAAGCACATTCAACAGTTTTTGGGGACGCTGATCTAAAGCTGTGGTAAAAATTGCTAATCCCAAAGTGCACCGTAGGACAGAACTGCCAAAAAAGTTCAAAAAATTGAAAGTCATATTCAGCTGACATGCACACTTAGGGGGTTTTGAGGTCGCTGAATCCAAAGCTGTGGTCAAATTTGCCAAATCTAAAATGCGTTTCTCTAAAATGACAAAACTGCCGAAAAAGTTCCAAAAATTTAAATATTAGTTAAATTCTGAAATTACACACCCGGGGTGTTTTAGGGTCGACGAATCTAAAGCTGTTGTCAAAGTAACCTAAGCTGTGGTAAAAAAATATTGAAAATTAATAAAGTCGTTAAATCTGACTTAAATGCACTCTTAGGGGTTTTCGGGGACGCTGAATTCAAAACAGTGTTCAAAATTACCAAAGCCAATACGCGCAGTAGGCTACAACTGCCAAAAGTGTTCCCAAAATTTAAGAAGTCGTTCATTTTGGCTGAAATTGTATTTTGGGGTTTTTGGGATCGCCGAGTCCAAAGCTGTGTTCAAAATCACTTAAGCTATGGTCAAAATTGCCAATTTCAACTTATTTAGTGGGCCAGAAGTACCAAAAAAGTTTCAAAAATGTTTAAAGTTGTTAAATTTGAACGTCATTGCATTGGATGCACAGCTGTTCATGAAATTCCAGAAGGGACTATCAGGCATAATTGTATTATTTATGTCATAACCATGTCTCGAAATGTACTTACGTTCACCCCTACTGTGACCTTCTTCATGTTTGCGTTTTTGTACTTTCTTGCCTTTTCCTTGTTGTTCTATGAAATAAAATTAATAATTAGGATTCTTATTTACTGAAGGTTATAAATTAAATTAATGATGTAAGGTAAATACCATTCGAAGAGGTGGAACATGTACTCAGGTTGACAGATTCCCGGCATTCTTTATTACTGTTAATTTCCTCATCTTCATCATCTGTATCTTCACATATTTTTCCATCAGGCATGTACGATATACCTTGTGCCCGCTCCAGTAATTTGGAGACATTTATAATATCTCTCGATGCAATTTGTTGGCGATAATGAGAGAAGTGAATAGACTCGTCGTGACCCATAAAATTTGCGAGATCTTTTATTTCCGTATTGGATAAATTCAGTGATATACACTCTGTAGCTATATGCTTCCTTAGCAGAGTTCCTCTTAGAAGTTCTGGCTTGCTAGCACCGCATTCTACTGAAAACTTTCCCATTTCTACGCAAGCTTCTGCATGTTTGTCCGGATTTAATTGAGTTCCGGGTAGTCCAAAAACATGTGGATTGTTGCTGCCAACTTTAGCTTTCTTGCGTAATTTTAAAATTAATTTAATGCACTTGATCATATCGTAATCCAGTAGTAATGCAACCGTTCGGTTTTTCTTGCCACGAATCAATATGCGTTTATATTTTTTGATGAGAAGTTTTGCAGTACCAGTTAGTTTTTTGTACATATCAGGATAAGTGGTTGCATCAATAGCTACTAATTGTTCAAAATTCGTTATTTTTAAGCGTTCAATTTCTCCAGCTCTTCGTCTATTAAAGACTTGCACAGATATTAGACACGCTTGAAGCAGAGTTTTCCAAGACTTATGTGAAAATTTTTCTTCCAAATTGTCATATTCTTGATTTCGCAAAGTAGTTAGGTAATTGTTGAGTTTTTGTATATCTTCCGTTGTCGGTAAAAGCGGATTTTTTGCATTTCGATTAACAGTCTCGCAGCGCGTCTTAATCTAGCTCGTACAAGTTTCGTTTTGTTTTATTTTGCGGTTCCTGACGATATTTAATGGTTTCAGCATTTCCGTATTCCACCAAGAGCCAATCGTTATTAATTACGCTTGCAACATTGCCTTGACGTAAAGTTACCATTACTTGCGCAAATCATGGATCCGCATTTTCGTGCACGTTGCCTAAGACTAATTTGGACATGGTGCGAACATTATGATTGTGTTTGTATGATTGTTCAGTGCATCGTACAACATGTTTGTACAAACTTGCCTTTGCATTTCGGGCACGGCATATAATCTGCTACGGTTTTATCAGGTCCATTTTTTCGCGGTCATCTTGCGACAATAAATTCGTCTTGGACTGATGCTTGTACATTATGCTGATAGTTGCCTTCTTTTCTAATGTCGGCGATGAGGCGTCCACGCTCTTTTTCTTCTTCTGCAAGGGGTTCATTTTTATTCGACGGACTGTATTTATATTGAAGTAGGTCTTTAACGGCCGCTTCGTTTGAATGTTTTGTCATTAAATGTTTTGGCAATTTTTTATATAATTTGTGGCAGTATGTACATGCGTAGCTTTTACGTGTCTTTGATCTTGGTTCTACTTGCACATCAGACCCCTTTTTAATGGCAGAGCCTACTGATTTGGTATTCACTAATAGTTCAAATGATTTTGAAACAGTACTTTTTTCCAAGCTTGTATTATTTGAATCTGGTGTTTTATTTGGAACGACCGATAAGAGATCACTGTCGTCAAAATCCAGTAAATTGGAGTCGACCAATGATAAGTGTATTTTAATGAGTTTTAATAAGAAGCTTTAATATCGGCTTCCTTATATCCTGTTCTCGCATCCACCCAGTATAAAAAGAGACATGAGTGAAATGCAGTAAATTTATGTTTGTCCACCCCAGCAAACGAAAGTGCATTAAAGTGCATAAAAAATCAATTCACTTTTTGAACTTTTTCAATGCACTTCAATCTACAAATAATAATTTTGTAAATGTTATTCCTGTGAATGAACTTTATTTTTACCTGCAACGTACTTTAATGTAAATTTAAGAATTGAAAATTACTTTTGTTATTGCAATTTTAATATATTTAATCTTACATAAAATAAAATATTATTTGTGCATTTAAGTGCATTAAAGGCAAAAATATTGAATTCGCAATTGTGCATTAAAGTGCATTCACGGAAATCGTATTTTCAAAACTATTATTTGTGAATTAAAGTGCATTAAACTCAACATTTTTTAATTCTCAATTGCGCATTGAAGTGCATTCATAGAAACCACAATTTACAAAATTACTATTTGTGGATTGAATTGCATTTAAAACATGACCTCTGAATTGAAAATTGTGCATTCAAGTTCATTAGTGCATTGAGTGCATTGAAAAAGTTCAAAAAGTGAATTGATTTGTATGCACTATAATGCGCTTCTATCCGCAGTCAATGCACTTTCGTTTGCTGGGACTGCATGATGTTTTTAGTGAAGAGATATTTTCAATATATTAAAACTTCTATGAAGTAAAAACAATACAATTGTATTCAAATATTCACATTACAATGTAACTCAATGTGAGCAGCGACATATAATATCCTACTATATACACGAACATTACAATATATTTTAATAGAAAATCTTTTAATACTTTTTAATGTTTCTATGTAACAGGTAAAATTAAAATACTGTTTCTCTGCATTTATTTCCCATAATCACAATGGAAAATGAATGAATGTGGTCCTAAGAATAGAATATGCTTCCTCAGAAAATCTCAAATATCTTCTCTTAATTAATCTGTTAAAACAAATTCGACTGGTATATAATATCATACAACATAAATGATTTGGACACATATGTATACTACGTTTGATTTCTCCTTTCACAAGTAAACTTTCAAAAGTCGCTTAAGGGCCCTCGAGCGTGGCAAGCCTGTGACGTCAGAAGCGAGGAAAAAGGCGACAAAATTTTGCGCCGATCTTTAAGCAGTACGGAAAACTTTTCAGCTAATTTTTGTTAATGAAAATATTCTTCACTACATTCTCTACGGAATGAGTGTTTTTGGATAAATTCTGTAGCTAAGACGCGATTAAAAATAAATATTGAAAATTTGAATTATACGTATGGTTATGGAACCTGTCATCTTGCATTTGTTTGTCGGTTCAGTCGTTCACGTTTCCTTGCAGCGTGCATGTCGTTTCCAAATTTTCCTGCAATTTTTGAGAAAAAATATGGATGATCTTTTTCAGATACAGGTTCCAAGCACGGTGGGGCGAGATGGAGATACTGTAAGGTAAGAATTAGGATAAGAAATAATAAGCAATTCCAAATGCGATGCGAGAAAGTTGTCTCAACTTCGTTGAGGTTAAATTATTTTTTAGTTACTTCTGCTTTTCCGCGCTCCCTACCTAAATAATCAAAGCATGAAGTAAATTACAATAGGATCAATTTGTGTTTTTTACATTTTCTTTTTCGTCCGCGTTAGACCGATCTAATTTGGTAGAAGATAAATTATAATGTACCCTGTACTTATAGTATCGTGGTTCACCAAGATCGCTAAAAAACGCTGGGTTTTATTTCCTCGAGCCGTATTGTATTTTATCCGGTTACGAATGCCACCTTACAAGGTGTTCATACATGTTTTAGAGGAATTCTTGTACAAAAGCGTACACATGTCTTTGAAATAAATATGGATGACAATTTTTTTCAACTTCAAAATTTCAAAACGAACTTCGAAAACGCCGGGGCGTATGTGAGGATGCTTCTAAAATTTCTTACCGTAATTCTTAAAATTTTATAAAATGTAAAAAAACTAATATTGAAGATTTATCTTTTTATAATTTACTTCACGCTTTGATTATTTAGGTAGGAAGCGCGGAAAAGCAGAAGTAATTCAAAAATAATTTTTAACCTCAACGAAGTTGAGACAACTTTATCGCATCGTATTTCGAATAGCTTATTATTTCTTATCATAATTCTTACCTAACAGTATCTCCATCTCACCTCATCGTGCTTGGAACCTGTATCTGAAAAAAGTCATCCATATTTTTTCCCAAAAATTGTAGGAAAATTCGCAGACGACATGCACGTTGCAAGGAAACGTGAACGACTGAACCGAAAAACAACTGCGAGATGACAGGTTCCATAACCATACGTATAATTTAAATTTTCAATATTTATTTTTAATTACTTCTTAGCTACAGAATTTATCCAAAAACTTCATTAACAAAAATTAGCTGAAAAGTTTTCCGTACTGCTTAAAGATCGGCGCAAAATTTTGTCGCCTTTTTCCTCGCTTCTGACGTCACAGGCTTGCCACGCTCGAGGGCCCTTAATATTATTTGTAAATGTCTTTAATAATATTCAATGTTTGATAGGTGGTACATTCGATATTAACCCCTTCGCTGCGGCTCATGATAAAGATTTTTTTCCAGAAATATAAACTAAGCAAACGAAGTAAATAATGTCTAGAAATTAAAACCAAAAATATTTCCAGATAGTCTAAGTTACACTCAATAAAATGATGTCAGTTTTCGAAATTATTGTTTAACGTAGAAGATTTAAAATATTTAAAACTACGTTTTTTTCAAAATCTTTGTCATCCGCAGCGAAGGGGTTAATGACCACATTTGTGCATAGTCCGATATGATTACCAGCAATAAACGCAGACTGTGTTTAACTTGTATATAATCTTTTTATCGTGCCATATTGCTAATTAAGTATATTATTATAGATACTTGTAAACGAATATCAAGCACCTTTCCTAAGTTTCTTTGCGATAAGAAATACGAAACATAATACATATGCACGGAAAGAAATATTTCGGGAGCACAAGGTTAAATTGCCTTAATCTAGCTATAATGAAGGGCTGACATGGGAACAAGTTTATCATTTACTTGTGGTTGGTATATAAATATTGTCACAACGATATTCCTAACCAAAATCTATTACTGAGGTAAAACGATTGTTTTGGAACGCCAGAACATTTAAAATTTCATATACATTAGATGTTATTTCATATTGAAACAAATCTCATAGAATTATAAAGTCGCGGAGGATCAGGGGAATTCTATTAAAACTTTGAAGTACCGCTTTTACTAGCGCATAATTAGTTTCTATTCATAATAGCTATAAAAATATTATTCTTTTAACATTTGTTTGTCAAACGTTAAAAGAAATACTATTGGACTTTCCTATTTTAACAGACTGTTTGTTAATGCACTGCTAGAAATAATCTTAACATTCAATAAATTTTAATGCAGCTTATAAATGTATTTTAACTTTTTCAGGATTAGCGGAACGACTCATTTTTAAAAAATGAAATTTCAAATTTTGTTATTTGGAAATTAAATTTTATTATGTTTTAATGTACATTTATGGGTACAATTTAATTTTATTGTATTAAATTCGGGTATTTGGGGTCTCTAAGAACGTGGTAAAGTACTCGATGGTCTTTTACGATAATATATAAAATATATGCATAGCCGATCATGGGAGCGTTCTAAGAAATGCATTTCAGTCATTATAACCCCAAATTTCGCATTTCATCGTGTAAAAGTAAACTTTGCCTTAAGGGCATGCCGTACTGCCCAGTCGATAAAGTAGAAATTTACGGTAAAATATGTAAATTGAAAACGATTGATTTGCTTTTTCAAAAATCAGGTGAGCAAGCGCACTGGGTAATTACTTCATGTAACTTCGTACCAAATATTAAATAAATTCGTTGAGAACTGACCGAGAATTTTGAAAAAAATGGAAAAGTCATGTTTTTATTAAAATTATCGGTCAGTTCGCAACGAATTTCTTTGATACTTTTTAGGAGATTATATAAAGTGGTTACGAAGCTCGCTTGATAACCCGATTTTTGAAAAATCGATTTAGTCTTTTCTAATTTTGATTTTTTAGCGTAGATTACTTCATTATCGGCCGATGAGTACGGCTTCCCCTTAAGAAACAGAAATGAAAGGTATATATTTCTGTACGATGTAGACAGGTTTATATCCATCGGGATTCATGTGTATTTAGATTTCTCCAATGTTCTTTTACAATTGTAACAAAAAAATACTCTATTCTTCAAGTAATGAATATTTTTTTAAAGGATTCCACATTATATTATACAGTTCAAATTCAGAAAATTAGCTGGTGTTCCTACAGAAATTGGAACATTTCCAGTATTAGTTTATGAAACTCTGTTTGTATAATAATTGTAGATCAATAAATTTGATTTATTTTCAATTGAATTCGCCGGCTTTCCATAAAAAGCGCAAGATTTACAATATTCCACTGAAATGAGTATAATAGTGTATTAAAATATTCGGTTTATGAAAGCAGTGAAATTTATCAAAATAATATATATATTTATCTTTTAAATTTATAGAAAATTCAAAATAATTTTCTTGTTTTAATATAGAATGAACTAAAACTGCTTTTGAGATTGCTGCCCTACTCGAAAAGGAGGATAGAAAAGCATAGAAAAGTATAGAAATTCTGCGTGATTCGTATGCTTTTGAATCCTATTTTTGGCACATAATGTAAATCTATCAATTCTTATCCTATCTGAATACTTCAAGTAAAGCCAATGTTAATATTTTTCAATCCATTAGGTAAAATCAATAAATTTCTACCCCAATCGTGTATAGAGAATCAATTCAAATGTATCTCATTACACTTTTATCATTATGTATCCTAAAAATTTATAGAAATTCTATAAAAACGAATCAAAATGTGATTTTTATATTTTTGCGGTCCACGTCGACCGCTCCGCAGTTTTCGGTGTCTAGGTATTCCGCACTGTAGTTTTTGACGTCCAGGTCGACCGCTCCGTAATTTTCGATGTCTAGGTATTCCGCACCGTAGTTTTTCGCCGTCCAGGTCGACCGCTCCATAGTTTTTGGTGTCTAGGTATTCCGCTCCGTAGTTTTTGACGTCTAGGTCGACCGCTCCGTAGTTTTCGGTGTCTAGATATTCCGCACCGTAGTTTTTCGACGTCCAGGTCGACCGCTCCGTAGTTTTCGGTGTCTGGGTATTCCGTACCGCAGTTTTTCGCCGTCGAGGTCGACCGCTCCGTACTTTTCGGTGTCTAGGTATTCCTCCCCGTAGTTTTTTGCCATTCAGGTCGACAACTCCATAGTTTTCGATGTTTAGGTATTCCGCACCGGCGTTTTACGCCGACCAGGTCGACCGCTCCGTAGTTTTCGGTGTCTAAGTATTCCGCACCGTAGTTTTTCACCGTCCAGGCGAAAAACTATGGGGCGGTACATCTGGACAACGAAAACTATAAAGCGGACCACCTAGGTATCGAAAACTATGGAGCGGTCGACCTAGACAGCGAAAAACTATGGTGCGGAACACCTGGGCAACGAAAAATATGGAGCGGACCACCTGGATACCGAAAACTATGGAGCAGTCGACCTAGAGACGGCGAAAAACTATGGTGCGGAACACCTGGACAACGAAAACTATGGAACAGACCACTTGAAGAACAAAACGCTACGCGCGTGTGTCTGCGCGCGCGCATGTGTGTATCCCAGCAAACCGAAAAGGATAGCAATGTTCACAAAAAGATTCAATTTTCATTTTTTGAATCCCATTTCTTGATTTTTCCAATCTTTTTCTATTTTGAATAATTTTTTGTGCCGCCTGAGCCTATACTCCTGAATACATTCAATAATAGTACACAATGCTTTTGTATACTTTCTATCTTTCCAGTACTTTTTAATTCAACGAATGTGTTGTCACGTGACCAATCGCAGTCTTTATGAATACATTTAATCTTACTGTAAAAATAGCCATCGAGATTTTGAATCTATTTCTATATTCGAATTCTTTACAATACACTTGTATGCTTATTTTGAATACATTTTAGTACTCTTAAAAAATGAATTGTATCCCTATGAATCATAGATCTATTCTGAATCATTTCCTATGAAAATCGATATTTGATGGTTAGAATTCAAACCTTGTCTAATTACATCGTCATCGAATCGTTTGCGAATGCTTCGTAATTCTTTTGGAAGCATATATGCGAATATTTTCAATGCTCACGGATACTTCTTTTTGAATACTTCTAGAGGCATTTGTGGGACTAATTTTAAAATCTTCTCAATGCTTCATCGAGTCGTGTGATGCGAGTGCTTTCATCCTTCCAGAGTATTCCTGAAGTATGAACATTTTTAAATTGTTTTACTATCAAGATTTCGCTTATGTCTTGCCATTTTCGAGATATTTGAGAATTTTAAAAATTTTCAGGTTTGAAAATTTTTAAAATCTGTTTACATGTATCAATTAACCGACTCGAGGTCATCCCCCCTATCAATACACCCCCCACATTTTGTCAGATTTTACGAATCTCTTACCGTTTTCGAGATATTTGAGAATTTGGAAATTTTCAGTTTTGCAAATTTCAAAAATCTGTTTGCATGTACGAATTAATCGACTCCAGGTCATCCCCCCTATCGATACACCTCCCAAAATTTTGTCAGATTTTACTTATCTCTTGCCGTTTTCGAGATATTTGAGAATTTTAAAAATTTTCAGTTTTGCTAATTTTCAAAATTCGTTCGTATGTACGCATTAACCGACTCAATGGGATCCCCCCTTATGATAGCTTCCAAAATTTTGTCATATTTTGCTTATCTCTGGCCGTTTTTGAGATAATTAAGAATTTTTAAAAATTTTAATGTGTAACAGAAATATCATATTACGTTACTGATAATGATCGACAGTGGTAGACCAGTGGTCGGTGTCGCGCGCGATCGTTGTTTCTAGTCAAGTATTCTTGGTCGGGAACACTACTTGGATAGGTGACCGCTTGAGAACAACTTTCTTAACATAATTAAATCAACTCAAAAAAGTTAAAAAATATTTGAATTAAACAAAAAATAATAATAACATTAAAAATAAAAAAAATTTGTTTGTATACAAAGCGGAAAAAATTTAAAAACAAAAATTTAAAATTTGCTATGCTTCTTAATTCTTACTGAAGGATAAGAAATAGGATTCAGAAGTATTGAAAGTTTCAATGCTTCTCAATCATTCTTGGTTTGCTGGGCATCGAAAAATGTCATTTAGAAGTATTCACTTTTTCAATTCTTGTTAATCCTTTTCGGTTTGCTGGGATGAAATTTGTGACGAACGTAGTATAGAAAAATATCGAAACAAATCCTATCAATTTCTATCCACTTTAGTTAGGATAGAAAAATATAGAATTAATTCGTGCCAAAAATAGGATAGGAAAATATTGGAAAAAATCCTATACTTTTCTATCCTCCTTTTCGAGTAGGGTGGGAAGTATCAACATTAAAAAAAAGGCTTTCCATTATTATAACCTCAAAACTCGACAGTAATCATAAGAAAAACACGCTGGTTTTGGAAACTTGTGATGAATGTGATGTAATTTCTCTCCGACGGAAGGAAGCTATATTGATGAAAATTTGTATCCATCACAATTTAGGGCTTGTTCGATTTCTCTAAGAAAACTGTATCTTGTAATTATAAGAATCAATGAGTTTAAATTTCTGCAAGAAAATTTAATGATCTTCTGAATTTGCACTGTATAAATGTGGTATGGAATTAATTAATGTTATACGTATCTAATAACTTGGGGAATAAAGAATTTTTGGTTATAATTGTAAAAAATATTTTTAAAGGAATAATAATTCCATTTCAAAAGACAACGTTTACATTTATATTAATAATTACGAAATTTAGGGTTATAAATAACCGAAAGGCATTTCTTATAATTTCACTTCTCTAAAGAAAGTAGTTTTAATCAATTCTATATAAAAATACAAAAATTGTATTAATTATTAGCAATTTCGAATGTAATTAAAACAATTCACCATCAGACAGCGATTTTTTCTCCTCGATTAAATACTAATAATCCGTCACCAGCTGTCACGGCATCGACAAGCGCGGCTTTGCCAAATTTGTCGCGGCCTCGAAACATTTTCGTGCGTCTTGCTTCACGCGGCAAGAGGAACACCCTTCTGCAGGCGCGCCGGCGGTTGAAATCATTCAGTTCAAATGTGATTTTTCCGGAGAGAGCTTTAAACTCTGAAATTTTAATCAATGATTTCTTACCTCAGAAACACTTTAAACTATTTACCAGAGCACGTGAGTTTGCAAAACAAAATGGATTGAAAATCTTTCGCCGAGGATCCTCAATTGATCTTCGAGATGCAAACGATACCATACATGCCATCGATTCCGTGGAAAATTTTGAGAACTTAATTAAACAGAAATTTTGATATTTACTCAAAATGTGGGATTTCTAGTGCATTTCATCAGAATGACAGACGTGTCCGCACTACATGTTCTCAAAAGAATCGGAATAATGATACGTCATTAATAACATCTGGGGGCATAAAGAGTTATGGAAATCTAATTCTTTACTACCAAAATGCTCGAGGTATTCGGACGAAATTGGCAGATATTCGCAACAGCATTGGGATAATTTAACCTCAACCGGATGTTATCATCCTCACGGAGACCTGGTTATATGATGACATCATGGAATCTGAAATAGGTCTGCCCGGGTTTACAATTTTCCGCACGGACAGATCTTCATCCGTCTGCGTCGGTTGAAGATTGTAATTTATTTTCCGATTTGATCGAAAATATTGCGCTACGATTTACCGATGTTCCGTGGGTAATTTCCGGCGATTTTAATTTGCCGAATATAGTTTGGGGGTCGTCGGGATTTAGAACCGTAGGGTATGCCCCGCCTTAGATTAAACAGGCTGCGATCGTTTGTAATGATATCTTTTCATATTTAGAATTGTTCCAGTATTTCCCTGTTCATCCCAGCAAGGGTTATTCCCTAGATCTCATGTTTTCATCTCCTTCTGACACTTCATACCATTGCAGTCCGGATTTCCTAATTCCGACAGATGCTCACCATATTCATGCGTTTTTTTATCTTACTTGCGAAAAGTCTGAATCTTCTACATTTAATTTTACATCTTTGAACTATAATAAAGCGAACTTTTCTGAGATCGACAGGGAACTTGCTAGTGCCAATTGGATGGATGTTATGGACGAACCCGACATCGAAAAGTCGTTGTCAAATTTTTATAAAATTGTTTGTAGTAGTGTCGTGAAACATGTTCCGTTAATGCGTCTAACTTCATGTCATTTCCCGCCTTGGTTCAATAGTGAACTTAAAGATCATTGTTTTCGCAAAGAAAAGGGCTCACCGTAGTTGGAAACGATTTAAAACACCCGCGGATTTTATAGAGTTCAAACAGATTCGTGCGAGGTGTATAAAAGAATCGAAAGCACTCTATAAAAAGTATATCGCTGACATTGAGACAAAGTCGAAAATGAACATTAAAACTTTTTGGTCTTTTATAAATTCTTCCCGTGATAGTAATGCAATGCCATCTAATATGAAATATAAAAATAACTCATCTTCTAATAAAAATGAAATAGCTTCTCTATTTAATAATTATTTCTCCTCAGTGTACTCCGCTGTTACGATTTATCTTAATAAAAAACTGTTTGACCTCCCTGCTCAATTCATTGTGCTGTCTCTTTAATGCTTCGTTGAACGATGGTGTTTTTCCATCAAAATGGAAAGAAATTTTTATTACCCCCATTTTCAAGAATGGAGATAAAAATAATGTCGGAAACTATCGGCCGGTTGCAGTAATTCGTTGCATTCCGAAACTATTCGACTCTATAGTAGCCAATCGTTTATATGAGGTACTATCGAGTAGTATTATTGAAAATCAACATGGTTTCCGCAGAGGAAAGTCGACGGTCACAAACTTACTATTGTTTTCAGACTTTGTATCAAATGTTCTAGCTGTAAATTCACAAGTAGATACTATATACTTAGACTTTTCAAAAGCCTTTGACGGTATAAACCATAACATCTTTTTGAGTAAATTAAACCATATTGGTTTTCCAGGCTCATTTTATTAAATTAAACCATATTGGTTTTCCAGGCGCATTTATGCGTTGGATTCAATCTTATTTATGGAATAGATCACAATGTGTAAAAATTAAGAACGGTATTTCACCATCCATTACGGTACCTTCTGGAGTTCCACAACGATCCCACTTAGGACCGATTCTTTTCACCTTTTATATTAACGACATAAATAAGTTTATACGGTTTTCAAAGTTCTTGATTTTTGCAGATGATATTAAACTTTTCTCTCAAATTTTATCCCCGATGGATGCGTCAAAGTTACAAAAAGATCTGAATTCGATTAGAGAATGGACTGAGCGGAATTGCCTTAAATTAAACGTAGAGAAGTGTAAATGCTTAAGCTTTGGTCGAGGATCGCAAAAATTTGAATTCGAATATAAGCTGAATGATAAGCAATTAACTAGAGTCACCAACACATCGATCTTGGCGTGGTAGTCCGCGAAGACTTTTCTTTCACCGATCATTTAGCTTATTGCCGTACAAAAGCGCTTAGGATGCTGGGGTTTATACGGAGGATAACTTCGGACTTTAAAAACCCTCATACTATCTCGTATCTGATACGCTCACTAGTATTACCGCATTTAACTTATGCGTCTCCGATCTGGTCTCCGTATACCCAATTAGACATTAATATGCTAGAGGGGGTACTTCGAAAGTCCCTCAGGTTTCTTACTTTTAAATCAGGACATCCTATGTCGCATCTCGACCACAGCTATAATGCCATTGCCACTCAGTTTAAGTTCCCTACTATAAAATCACTACATTCCTATCATGATGTATTGATTGTGTATCGTATTTTAACATCTTTATAGGATACCAATTTATCTACATTATTTCCATACAGAACCAATCCATACTCTATTCGTAATCCTCGTACCATCTCAGAATCTACTCTCAAAAGTAACTACCTATTCTTTTCTCCGGTTCCACGACTTAAGCGAGCGTGGAATGCATTAAACAATAATGTTCGCGAAGTTAGTTCATATGTGAGATTCAAAATATTGTCAGCGGATAACTTATTTAGATATTATGAATGAATGTGAAAACTAATTAAGCTTCAGTCAACGCTATGTTACTAGTATAGGTATATGTCGTTTTATTGTAATTCTTCTTTTTTGGCGTAAAAAGGTATAATTGTATACTTGTTTGTATGTTTAAAGGGCAGAAATATCCGTATATAAATAAATAAATTTTGATGAGTTTTTCAAAATCTTTGTCATCCGCAGCGAAGGGGCTAAAGAACTTTAGGGCCTTATACGAAAGCAAGCAAAATTTAATTGTTATGTATTTCTATGGGTAGAAAATAGATAATAATTTTAATGAATTGCTTTTTAATTAACATTCTTCTTTTTTCCATCATTTTCATCTCTTTCCGCGTTAAGGAGCGCGAGTTTTTCCGAATATAGAAAAATTGTTTTCTGGTTACATTCATACAGAATTCCCGTGACCCCTTTACTGCACGTAACTAAAAACAGCTGTTTTTCCAAGCATCTGTACATTTTGTGAGACTTTTTTTTTTGTAGACTTTCATGACGTCACACCACATGCTATTGTTACACACACGTATGTGCATAGAGTCAAGTACATAATTATGTAGATCCTCGAAATGTCAAATAGTTTTTTTAATGTATTGTGTTAAGGGTAATATTATTATAGGAACTATACGTAACCTTACTTCAGTAATTAAGAATCGCAGTTTATTCAATAATTTATCACTTTTGCTTTGACGAGAATAACATTTGCTAATGTGACTTTGTCTCTATTGCTAGTTTAACAAGGATTCCTTATTATTGTAACAATTTTCGAAACTTTTAGCTCAGTAAAATTCATGTTCTTGTAATAGCGAGGTATGAAAATTGTTCTGATCAGGAATCCTTGTCATTTTAGTCAGGATCGAGTTAGTAAGGGCAAATAGTTGTTCCGTGACTTTTTTATTTATTTTTTTTTTTTTTTGAGAGAGAGAGGGAGAGAGAGAGAGCACAGAATAAAGAGATATTCCAGCAACACTCACTGTTTAAAAGATCAACTTTTGGCGACTTTTTATTCATATTCATGGCCACAGCTGACAAGGCATTAAAGTCATCTGGAAAAAGAAAAAACTGATTAATAATTAAATCAATTGACAGATGTAAGATATAAAATTCCTACCACTATAAAATTACTTACCACTTTTGCAAAATACTTCGGCGGGAAGCCATTTTCCGCAAAACGTGGCCGAGTATAAATTATCTTCGTAAATAACATCAGTACTGTGTAGTACTTGGGCTTGGTTTAATCCCAGTGAACCAAACTTTACTAATGCTCACATATTTCTTTTTATGTAAGGAATTTTATTCCTTATTGTTCGTTTTTACAAATGACGTAATTTTCACCGAAATCAGCCAAACGAATTGCCTCCAGAATCAGACGGAAATGCACGAGTCCTTCCTTTGTAATCCTATAGATATGTACCATACAACGTTGCCAGGTTGCTTTCTCATTCCGTTCCTTTTAGAAGCGTTCTCATTTGTTTTCTTACAATTGTATTCCTTAGGGCCCCTTTAAGGCCATTACACAAGAAAAGACGTAGACGTAAGCGCAGGACGTAAGAAGCCGTGCAATGTATTCAGACATAGCATTTGTTACGCTTACGTCTTACGTCTTTTCTTGTGCAATGGTCTTTACACGGTGTATTCCTTACGTTAACGTTTACGTTTACGTTTAATAAAATTCGATATAATCGAAAATCTCGAAAGTATCGCGGACCACTGACCAATGAGAACGTGAGATTTCTGCTCAAACTTCGAGATTCTCGATTATATCGAATTTCATTAAACGTAAACGTAAACCTAAACGTAAGAAATACCTCGTGTAAAGGGGCCCTTAGGTTGCGTTTGATTTGGGGGAACCGTATACCAATTGTATACCAATCATATCCATAACGTATTCCAATCGTATCCATCGGACTAGGGTCACCAAATCGAGTTCGAGATCTCAAAACTATCAATTTAACCTTGACTTTTTAATCATTATACGCGCACAAAGAATATTTCATGAAATTATGACTATATGTACGGAAAATAATTCGCTACCTAGTATAATATTGAATCCATCCAGATCACTAGCTCCAACTCTTATGGTGGTTATTTAAAATATTCCACAATGCTAACCAATTTCAGCAAATGGCTGGGGTGAAGTAATGCTCCAAAATAATCAAATAAAAAAATATCAGTATAACGTTTGCAATAATAATGGAGGATTTTAAAATTGTTTGTGTGTTCAGTATTTTTACTATAAATGCAGTTAGAACATTGTTCTTCAACAACCTAACATGTTCTACATGTAACCAAAAATTAAATAAAGGTTAAGAAAAACTGGAAAAACTCAGCGAATATTAATAAATACCATTTAAATTTATTATTTATTATTAATATTACATCAATTTCAATACTATTATCTGTTGCTAATCACAATATCTTTTACAAATGTAAGGCATTTATCTGACAAATAGAGATCTCGAACTCGATGTGGAGACCCGAGTCCGATGGATACGATTGGGATACGATTGGTATACAGTTCCCCCAAATCAAACGCAACCTTAGACGTAAGGGGCAATTTACACGGGGTTCCTTAATTCCTTAATTATTACGTTTAATGAAAATCGATAAATCGACTTATGCAATATTAACCAATCTCGACGCTTGTTAACGGATGAGATTTCTGTTCGAACTTCGATATTTCGAGATTCTTGAATTATATCACATTTCATTAAACGTAAAAAATTAAGGAGCACCCGATGTAAATTGCCCCTAAAGGCCTCAGCACAATAAGCGCGTAAACGTAGAACGGGAACGTAAGAATACTTCCCTCCTTTATTACCACCATGAGTTAAACACTCCACGTCTTACGTCTTACTTTCTTATTGTGCTCAGGCCATAAGACGTGAAACTGCGGTTGTCGTAACGTTCTTACGGTTATGTCACTGTATGTGCTTCTGTTTAAGGCCATTACACAAGAAAAGACGTAAGACGTAAGCGTAAGAAATACTATGTTTAATACAATACATGTCGTCTTACGTCTTATGCTTACGCTTACGTCTTTTCTTGTGTCTTGACTTTTTATATAGCCTTTCTTACGCTTATGTCTTACGTCTCTTCTTGTGTAATGGCCTTTACCCTTACTTCTTACGTTTTACGTTCTTGCCGGAAGTCACTACGTCGAATTCGCCGATTCCGCAGAAAGGGATCAACTTTTCAGTAGCAGTTTTCATCAATATGGCCGCCAATTAAATTACAGTAGAACCTCGGGACTTCTAAGGACCTCGGGACTTCGAAGCCAGCAGCCTCGGCACTTCGAAGTCACGTGGTATAAAATTGGCGGCAACTCAGGGCCGGGTATCGATCGCGATTTAAGGAGCGTTTGACGTTTCGCGTACGTCGATAGGGGGGAGGTGCCTCATCGATTCTCTGAAGGGTACGGTACTGAAAATTGCGCAGATCACGTGCGCACTAAACTTAGAAGTCCCGAGTCAGTCAATCCCGTGAGTTTAGAAGTCCCGAGGTTCTACTGTACCTGAACCAGGAAAGAAACGAAAATAGAACCCATCAACCCAACCTCTTTAGAAGAAAACGCAGAATTAAATCTTACGTTTCTTTGGTTTTCGTCTTCGTTTTATTTTAGTGGATGCGGAACATTCTTAACAAGAAAATGAAATATAGCATGTTTTTAACGAGTAAGTGATTTTATTCATTTTATTTTGATAGGCTAACCGAACACATAATTTGAGGTTAGTCTGTCAAATCATTTCCTATGTAATTCTACTGTTCCTTACTTAACTCTTAGTGTCAAAGTTTGTTCAGCATACATAGGCTGGAATTCACAGTTGTTTCTGTAGTGCTTACCTCTGTGTAAAAGGATAGAGGTAAGTACTATTGAAATGTTAAGAATCGACTATGAATTCCAGCCATAGTCTCACAACCGAGAGGCTTTTTCGGGAATTAAAGGTAACTTAAAAAATCTGCAAAAATCAAAGTACTTTCTTCAATCCCAACTTGAAACATCAGGCATAACTAAAAAAAAAAATTTTTTTCATACATGATTTATTTAAAAAATGGAACAACCAACGGCACTACGGCACACTTTGTCACTTTCACATTGGTAGAAAAAATGCAGGTTGTGACACTAAAGGTTAAAAATGATCCTTCAATTTCCAGTATGTAATTTATGTTGTGACGAAACCCGTCACAGATCGGCACGCTGGCCGAACCCCGCCCCATCTATTGAGGCCTGGCGTAACCCCGCCATGAAGTCCGCCCCTCCCGGAGGAGGAACGGTTTTTTTTACCGGAGCGAGCTTTTTTTTCCACTCGTCCTCCCCCACTGGTCGTGCCGCAGTGCGCCTCGAGAGTTCCCGAGTAACGGGCCTCGGCCACCGCCACCAACCTCTCTCTATCTCTCCCTATCGCTCTCTCTCACAACGGCGACAGCTAGCCCGAGACGAGACGGGGACGCACGAAGCACTTTTCAGCGCTCCGTGTCGTCCCCTCCCACCACGAAGACCCCGAGGACGGTGCTCGTCATCACCCCGATTGGTCATCTCCAAAGTAGTTCCGCCGTCGCGAGACTTGAACCCGCGCCCCCGTCCCCCTTTTTTAGTCGTGGAAAAATTTAGAATCTGCCTCGTCCTTTTCCGGACAGAGGTCATAAATGGCATCCCTGGTGGGGAAATCTAAATAGATTTTCCTATTGCAAAAAGAAATTTTCAAAAAAAGAAACGGAAGTGTCGTTACGAGTTCGGCGGAACTCGCCGGGAGTGCAAAGTAAAAATCCGTTTAGTGGTCCCTTTTAGTGTCGCGGCGGAAAAGATTAAGTGCCGGTGAAAAATGTTTGAAACGGGTGCAAAAAAAATTTAAATTGCAACGCTCGAGCACTTGTGTTCATATTTATTATTAAATACGAAAACCAGTTGCCGGGAAATAAGT
This sequence comes from Trichopria drosophilae, assembly GCA_030407085.1. Classification (NCBI taxonomy): domain Eukaryota; kingdom Metazoa; phylum Arthropoda; class Insecta; order Hymenoptera; family Diapriidae; genus Trichopria; species Trichopria drosophilae. The sequence goes on along the minus strand of CM059584.1, from coordinate 65,543,744 downwards.
TGGCCCGGTAAAATCGAGGTGTTGGTAAACACCCGCCCTGCCGTCCCGAGCCGTTACAAAAAAAAATTTTTTAAAGTTCAAAAGAATTTAACGAACTTATATACCGTCGCAACTTCCCATTTAAAAATAAATTTTTATAACCCTGTAATGAAACTTTGAATTTCTGTTTCATTTCCTTGGAATAGAAAAGTTTTCGAACTATGCGCATTTAATTTTAGATTATGTTATATTATATTGGTAATTATATTTAATTAGTTAATGATGTGTGTTGCGTTTTGCAATTCGCGCGAATCACCAACTTTCCGCAATTTTGACGCGACCCGATGGTGTCGCCCTCTTTTACTCGGAATCGCGAATCGGAGTTGCGCGTTCTCCCGCGCTCTCTTTAAGCAGCGTGGTTACCGTGTAACACGTTTTCCGGCGGACCGATAGTCACAGCTCATCCATCAAAACCGCAACCACGCGAATGAACCGTTTTTTCGATTAGGCATCGCGAATTCAGTTTTTCGATATTCTAACCGGTAACTGTGGTTGCTACGAACTCAGCGCAACATTGCTCTTTTGTGAATTCTTATGTGTTATAGTGAGAGCCTTGAAAGAGATTAAAAGTGCTGCTCAAATCCTAATCCAGTGTCATTATTGTGAGACCCTCATCTCATACCGTGAGTCGGTTGGGGAGGCCTAAGACCTTTATGCATAAACGAACAAAAGATTGGCGATCCTGCCAGGATTACTCGTCGCCTCACGGATTTCTTCTGGATAAAATCTGGACTAAGGGATAAACATCAATTCGCATAGAGTGCAGTGACAGTGTTGTACGGGCTGTGAAGATTTCCTATAGATAAAACGGAAATCAACAACTAATCGAAAAATTCCAATTTCGATTTTTCACCGCATGGCCGTGGATGACGCAATCAATCGTCCCCCACCGCCCCACCAGCAGCTTGGTCTCCAAGTTGGGATCATCGCGCAGACGCCGCCTTCTCCTTCGCCCCACCGACGAAGCCAAGAAGCCGATCACGCATAGAGGAGAAGCAGCCAGGCCGCCCCGCCAGCAACGCCGCGCAGCCTGCCCCTCTCCGTCGCATCGGGACTCAAGTTCCTCCTTCGCCACACCGAAGCCTTGCTCCGCCGCTGCCTCCGGTGACGCTCCAGGGCGCCGTAGTAGGACGACGCTCGGGCATTAGGAAGCCGAACTCAGCCTTCGGATGCGTTACGTACACCGTAAAAATCGAGTTCTATTTAATACAAACATTTTGAAAATTTTGGTGACGTATTTTGAATACATTTTTTCGAACAATTTCCTTTAATACTAGCTTGTTAAACGTCGATTCAATAACTAACCTGTCTATACTGTTCGGTTAACTTCGTTTGTTGACATTCGGTCAAGTGACAGTCAACTGACAGATACTCCGACATTGACAGCTTGTCAGCTATAAATCATTTTGTACTTTGATGCACTTATTGTTCGGCGCTCGACGTCGACGTTCATTTTTATCGTCGTCATCGTTCGAATTCTCGTCCACCATGACTGGCGATGCTGAGCAGCATGAATTTGATGACCTTATTTCTTTACAGACAGCAAATTTTGCAAGCATCATCCGCACCCAGGAGAACCTACCTCCACCCGATGAACGGACCGCAGCCAAACTCAAGGTGCATCGAAATTATCTGACAACGATTTGGTCCGAATGCCGCCAGACACACTCTCGTCTCCTACCTTCAGCTACGGGCATCGGCAGTCGACATCCTTACTTTGCAGAGAAGCAATTCGCCACGCATGAAGCCGCTTATCTCGCTGTGCTAGGTGACATTGAGGAAGCTCTAGAGACCATGCCGCTGTCAACCTCGACAATGGCGCCGGACGCGGCTGACACATTTGCAGTAACTGCTCAACAGCGCAATCAACGAACAACATCGCATCTGCCCCGCATCGACCTGCCCAAATTTCAAGGCGACTACGACAAATGGACTTCGTATGCTGATTTATTCACCTCCATGATCGTAAATGATCCGTCAATCGACAACGTCCGCAAACTTCATTATTTGAAGACGTCCTTGTCCGGTGAACCGTTGTCTATGATTGACCATTTACCATCAACGAATGATAATTTTCGTATAGCATGGAATGCCCTTAAGGCACATTTTTCGAATAATCGCTGCATAGTTGATAAGTATTTACAATCCTTATTTGACATTCCGGTCATTAAAAAGGAATCGGCTCAAAGTTTGCGTGAGCTCCATCATAAACTTGTTGCGATTTTAGGTGCGTTAACTTCGCTTGGGTACGTGATCGAGCAATGGGATCCGCTGTTGGTACACATGACAGTGAACAAACTCGATCCAGAGACGAGGAAAGCCTGGTCACTTAACATCGGGTCGTCACTCGAATATCCGACCTTCAATGAACTGAAGGAGTTTATCTTAAGTCGAGCTCGCGGATTGCAGGGAGCTGAGAACTCTGCAAGACAACACTCTGGATCCAGTTTGACTACAGCGGCTTCCAACGCCTCGAAACCGTGCACTCGAACCAAAACACAGGTACAATCGTTCGTCACTTCTCCTACTACGCGTTCATGTTTAGCTTGTTCGGGAAATCACGCGCTTTATCAGTGCAAACGATTTAAAACTGTGCCGCTCTTCGAACGGGCGGAGTTCGTTAAACGTCATCGGTTGTGTAATAACTGCTTGAATTCACACGCAGGCGTTAGTTGTTCAAGTAAATTCACGTGTTTTATATGTAAACGCGCTCACCATACGCTGCTGCATCGAGAGCAGAGTAGTGGGTCGACTAATTCGGCAAAGCCTGAGCTCCCCAACGCAGCGGGATCTGCTTTACCTTCCGATGTCGCAAGGGTCGATGAATCAAACGCTATATTGACACATTGCGCATCGAATCAACCAATTCAGGCATCGAGTATCTTGTTAGCTACCGCGCTTGTTAATGTTCAATCCGCGAACGGGAAACTCCTTCGGGTACGAGCCCTCCTGGACCAGGGTTCAATGTGGACCTTCGTTTCGGAAAATCTAGCTCGGGCGCTGCATGCTCGTACGATCCGGGTCTTCACGACGATATCAGGGATCGGGGGAACGACCGCTGGTTCGTCCAACGAAGCGGTTCATATTAAAATAACGCCGCGTACAGCTACTTCGCCTTCGTTTCAGACGAACGCACTCGTAATGAAGACCCTCACCGCGTATATACCCTAGTCGAAATGCGACCTGGCGAAGTGGACGTCCTTAGCTGGCCTTCCGCTCGCTGATGACGATCCAGGTAGCACCGAACCGATACAACTTATCATCGGTGCTGACCTTTACGGGTCCATTCTTCGAGACGGTCTCATTCAAGGTCCTCCTGGGCATCCGACCGCCCAAAACTCCGCGTTCGGGTGGATATTATCGGGACGGACTCTCACTCCATCCATGGTTCCCACCATGCATACTTTTACGCATCATTGCGCCGATCTAAAGACTTTAGACTCCGCGCTTCGAAAGTTTTGGGAAACCGAGGAACTACCGGACGTAAAGTCCCTTTCTCGCGAAGATCAAATGTGCGAAAGTCACTTTAAAGAGACGCACACTCGCGACACCACCGGACGCTATACGGTCCGTTTACCATTCCGCGATGACGTGGAAACGCCGATCGGCGACACGAAAAATATAGCGTTACGTGCTTTTGCCCATCTCGAAAAGAGACTTATTCGTCATCCTGACGACTCGCAAGCTTACCGGGAGTTTCTTAAAAATTACGAAGCACAAGGACATATGACTCGCGTCGTATCCACCTCGGGTTCGGCACCGATCGTTTATCTACCTCATCATGGGGTCAAAAAGGCTTCTAGTGAAACCACAAAATTACGAGTGGTGTTTAATGCTTCGCTCAAATCATCTTCGTCCATGTCCTTGAATGACCTCTTATGTACAGGTCCAAAGCTCCAAGCCGAATTGAGTGACATCCTGTTACAATGGCGCACATACAGATTCGTGCTCTGTGCGGATGTCACCCAAATGTATCGCCAAATCTGGGTTGATCAATGCGATCGAGACTTTCAGCGAATCGTATGGCGGTATGACTCCACGGCTACTCTCTCGGAATATCAGCTCAACACCGTGACCTTCGGAGTTGCTTGCGCACCTTATTTAGCGCTCCGGGTACTCCAACAACTCAGCGAAGATGAGGGTCATCGCTTTCCACAGGGAGCTGAAATTCTTCGAAAATGTCTTTACGTGGACGACTGCCTTTTCGGAGCGCACGATATTGAATCTGCCCGGGAAAATCGCGAGCAACTTATAGCAATTCTAGGCGCAGGATGTTTTACCCTCCGCAAATGGGCTAGCAATGCCTCAGAATTGCTCGCTGATATCGATCCGTCTAACCATGGTATTGCTGGGGTTAAGACACTTCATGACTCAGAAGGGATCAAGGTTTTAGGGGTTTTCTGGAACCCTACTCGCGACGCGTTTCAAGTTTCGATACACATGGATTCTCCTCAGGTATTGACGAAACGTTCGCTCTTATCAACCATCGCTCGTCTTTACGATCCATTAGGCTGGGTGTCGCCCGTCGTAGTAACTGCTAAAATCATGATGCAGAAACTTTGGTTATTGAAACTCGACTGGGACGACCCTCTGCCTCAGGATATATGCGAGCGCTGGAATCGCTTTACCGACTCATTTCCTGCGCTGAACAATTTCAGTATTCCGCGTTGGACTGGCCAAGACGCCAATACTGCTATGAGCGAATTACACGGTTTCGCTGATGCATCAACCTCCGCGTATGCAGCCGTCGTGTACCTTCGCGTAGTTAACGATACAGCTCCGCCCCAGGTCACGTTGCTCACTAGTCGAACGAAAGTTGCCCCCGTAAAGCAGCTGACAGTACCGCGGCTCGAACTGGCTGCAGCTGTCCTACTGGCACGAACAATTGCCTCGGTCCAGCGAAACAAAGGTTTTAACTCCCTGCCAGTGCACTGTTGGTCAGATGCCACCATCGTGCTGCATTGGCTTAGCCAATCTCCAACTCGATGGAAAACCTTCGTGGCCAACCGGGTCTCGGAGGTCCAGTCTCTACTCCCGAATGTACGCTGGAGTCATGTATCGACGACTGAGAATCCAGCAGACCTCGCGTCGCGTGGATTGCTGGCCTCGGAATTCGTGGATTGCCAACTCTGGACTCATGGACCAGACTGGCTGTCCGATCCGATCATAACACATTCTGACGAAGCTCCTCCTTTAGCCGAGGACGCCCCGCTCGAAATACGAGTCCGAACATTCATAGCGACCCCACCAGCTCCAGATGTGCTTGACATTTTAAGTCAGCGACTCCACTCATGGCAGCGCATCCTCCGCGTCACCGCATATGTCCTGCGCTGGCGTCAACGCGTTAAAGGCTCGATCACAACAGGTCCGCCTGTAGCTTCCGAAATAGCTACTGCACAGACGATCGTTTTCCGCTGGCTGCAGTCGCATTTATTTGCTGCAGAACTTTGTGACTTGCGCGCCGGAAACCATGTCGGCGCCACCAGCCCTTTGGCACCTCTCAATCCGCATCTCGATGAACACGGGATCATCCGGATTGGAAGAAGACTCCAGCACGCTAAATTGGCCATCGCGGCTAAACATCCAATCGCCCTCAAGACTCATAAGGTCACAAAGCTGTTCGTTCGTTATGTACATCTTCGCTATCTGCACGCAGGAGTGCAACTTACGCTCCGCACGCTGCGTCAAAGCGTTTGGATCATACAAGCGAAAAAAATCATTCGATCCGTAATATATCGTTGCGTCACTTGCGCTCGTTTTAGAACCGAATTCGCTACCCAACTCATGGGAAATCTCCCTTCTCCCCGAGTCACACGTCCTGCCAGACCGTTCGAGCACAGCGGCGTTGACTACGCGGGACCTGTTCAAGTCCGAATCAGTCGCGGTCGTGGTCGCACATCGCAATCGGCCTGGATTGCACTATTCGTGTGTTTCGCAACTAAGGCCATACATATAGAGCTGGTCAGCGATTATAGCTCAGAAGCCTTCCTTGCGGCCTTTAAACGTTTCGCGGCGCGCCGGGGCTTACCGCGATGTATGTATAGCGACCAAGGCACAACGTTCGTGGGAGCTGATTCCGCTCTGAACAAAGCCTTTACTTCCGCCATTAACGACCACGAATGTCGGAGCTTATTAGCCCAGGACAGAGTCGAATGGCACTTTCTTCCTCCGGCCGCCCCACACTTTGGAGGGCTCTGGGAAGCCGGAGTGAAGAGCGTTAAATACCATTTAAAACGCATTCTTGGAGCACACACGCCCACTATTGAAGAGCTCACAACACTCTTATGTAAAATTGAGGGTACACTGAACTCGCGACCGTTAGGACCTCTCACCGACGACATCGAGGATCTTGGGTGTCTGACGCCTGGGCACTTTCTCGTGGGTACTCCCTTGAATGCCGTACCCGAACCATCTGTTTTGGACATTTCGGCCAACCGCTTGACACGTTGGCAACTTTACCGTCAAATATTAGAACATTTTTGGAAGCTCTGGTTGACCGACTATCTGAACTCGCTGCAGCATCGGTCGAAATGGAAATTCCAATCTAAACCGGTGTCCGTAGGGCAACTCGTGTTGCTCAAAACGCCGAATTTGCCGCCGACTAAATGGCCACTCGCGCGAATCATACAGTGTCACTCAGGATCCGACGGTGTAATTCGAGTGGTGAAGATTCGTACGTCCACCAACGAATTGTCTAGGCCTATATCGCAGCTAGCTCTCTTGCCTATTGACTTAGAGTCAAACGTAGATACGGATGCTGCGACCTAGATAATAATTAGATCTAAAGTTTTATGTACGATAGTTTAAGTTTTGTTACTACTATTTGCAACGCATGGGATTGCGTCACCGCGGGGGAGGATGTTGCGTTTTGCAATTCGCGCGAATCACCAACTTTCCGCAATTTTGACGCGACCCGATGGTGTCGCCCTCTTTTACTCGGAATCGCGAATCGGAGTTGCGCGTTCTCCCGCGCTCTCTTTAAGCAGCGTGGTTACCGTGTAACACGTTTTCCGGCGGACCGATAGTCACAGCTCATCCATCAAAACCGCAACCACGCGAATGAACCGTTTTTTCGATTAGGCATCGCGAATTCAGTTTTCCGATATTCTAACCGGTAATTGTGGTTGCTACGAACTCAGCGCAACATTGCTCTTTTGTGAATTCTTATGTGTTATAGTGAGAGCCTTGAAAGAGATTAAAAGTGCTGCTCAAATCCTAATCCAGTGTCATTATTGTGAGACCCTCATCTCATACCGTGAGTCGGTTGGGGAGGCCTGAGACCTTTATGCATAAACGAACAATGTGTATTTAATTTTATATATTAAATTATAATTTTATATTTAGATTTAATGAGTTACCTATGTGTAATTAATTTTAATTTTAGTGAGGTACAGAAATTCACATCCCAGAAACTCCCTATAATTACAAATACGTAAGGGAATAATCTAATAATTTTAGAAGAATTTTATTGAATATACAAAAATAATCGTTATTTTAATTTGCAGTTTTTTCGGTTTTTGTTTTTATTGAGTGTTTTCAAATCGAAGTAGTAATTGAATTAATTCGGACAGTTAAATTCCGGTAATAGATTTTCGAATTTTAATGAGAACTGAAAATTTTGAATTTGTGCCACACGTGTAAATTTTTCTTTGAGAATTGAAATTTAATTATTTTTTTTTAGTACAAAGCTGAAATAATTAAATAATAAACTAACTAAAAATTTTTCAATAAACAAATTTTTTTTTTGAAATTTAATTGAAAGTAATTTTATAACAAGCAATTTTCGCTATATTGAAAAGTAATTAACGGGTTTCGCGATTTCCAGGTATAGGATTTCCCCCCGCCACCCAACCAGAAAACAAAGAGTAATACGCAGCTTGCGTTAGGAAAAAATTATTTTAGAATTATACTATGCCAATAGTATTCCGGGGGGGTAACCCCTAAACCCCCTAAACCCCCCTTACAATCCCATCCGCGACCATCCCTACGTCAAGCTATATAATAAAAAATTTTGAAAATAGAAGGATCGCTTCGGCAACACCTAAACTCAGTGGGCTGAATATCGGGTCCGAGTCCATAGATTCTTGTGAAGCCAATCAATTGGCATTAGATTCGGACCCTCGCCCCCACTTTCGCGTAGCTTTGAATGGGAAGATTATTAGGGCACTCGTTGATACCGGAGCGTCGCGCTCGTATTTAGGCCTCGCGTGTCGGGAGGTAGTTTCGCCGTTCCTGAGGTCAAGTGAGGAACAAGTAAGAGTTGCCAACGGCGCGCTGGTCCCATTAAATGGTGTCGTTACCCTCGCGATGACAGTAGATAGCCATACGCGAAATTTGGAGATAAGAGTTGCTCCCATCCACTATGCATGCGTGTTGGGGATGGATTTCATGTGCCTATTCGGTCTTAAAATAGATACCTGAGTGTAGTTATTTAAGGTGTCTTGCCTCCCGTTCGGGTTTAAAACACCCCCCCCCCCATGGGGGAATGGGGCCAAATTTTAGTGATGCGCCAGCACCGCTGGTTGTGCACACTTAAAAAAGATATACAACAAGTCAGCTACCACATTTATTAGCAACAAGCTGCCTGCCTTGATGCTTCTGTTGGTTCAGAGAACCTTTCTAACGTTGCCACGGCCCGCTAGAGGCCAACCCTTTCTGCGGTTACTGCCTGCACGGACACGGCACGCCGTAGCGCTCCCCCGTGTGGAACCCGCCGGCAGGGGCTTGACACCGCACCCTAGCTCCCCAGTACGGTGGGTCTCTCGAGTCGTTTCACGATCAGGCATTCGTCGGCACAGACCAGCCGAACAATGGGGTCCGTGAGGTCGTCAATTCTCAAAACTTGCTAAGAGAAGCGGATCTTTCAAAAGCATTGCTCCTCTTCGAGCTCGGGCACTTCGACCCCTCACTCTTCCACAATTAAATTGTGGACGGAGATAACCCGCTCCGCTCTCTTCTACAAGTCCCCTGCGGGGCTTAAAATAGATACCGAGAATAATGCGTGGAGTAGCTGCCACGGCACCCCGCACTCGTTAAACGATTCCAGTGTTTCGGTTACCGCCTTCGCCGTACACGACTGCGCTGGATTGGTCGCCCCCTCCCAAGATTAAGGGGACCCGGTGGTCTAGAGCACGAAAATTTCACCTATTTTCACAATTTTTTTTTTCCATTAAAAATTAAAAATATGAATTTGAAACTTTTTAGGCTTGTTATTTCGTTTATTGAGAATACAAAAAAAATTTTTTAGCATTACAAATTACAATTTTTTATTTAGAAAATGGCGCTACAAATCATCCTCTCCAAAAAACGGACCCTGACGCCGTTGAAGATTTTGAGAGTTCTACTCATCTGAAACACAAAATTCAGAAAGATTCTTAATCAGCATGAGTGCAGCTAAGGTCGGAACTAAAACAAGTCGAGAAAATTAAAAATTGACAAAATGGCGCGCTTGTGAAAAAAAGTTCGTAAAATAGGGTTTTTTTTCACTAGTTTTTTAGTGTAAAAAATAAGAAATTATTGAAATAAAATTATGATTGTAGTTCCAACGATAGTCATACATGTTGTGAACAACATATCAAAATTTCAAGTCATTCGGTTGAATAGTTTTGTTGTTTTCATCAACGGCGTGCCGAAAAAATTCGTTTCGAGATGAATGAGTTTAAAGTTTGAGGTACAGATATTTCAAAAAATTGAGCAAATTTCGAATACTTACAGTTAATCTGCGATTCCGGCACCATATAGTATCCCTTCGGAACGTTCGTTTTCCTCGATTTGTTGACTCCTTTCATTCCTTCGAGCTGTACGAGTCTCTTTGGAGTTGTCGGTGCTCCTGCGGTTGGCGCTCGATATTCGCAGGCTGTCTCGGTTTCGCGCAAGTTGCTCCGCTTGTGGCCCGATTGTGATGCCCATGATCTCCATTATTTTTAATAACGATGCGAATCCTTCGTTGAATATGCAAGCGGAAATATAGGTGGCAACATCGATGACTTTTTTACCGGCAAACAGATGTTTCGGCGCAAGGTGCCACACACAAGCGTTGAAACTTTCGTTATTGTTCTGCGTATTACTGCCAATACACCTTTCCAATAAATTCTCAGCTGTCAATTCTTCGTAGATAGGTTTTAATATTTGTTGTGCTTCATCGTCCAGAGCAGGTGAATGCTCGTAGGTGTCTAAAGTACCTGCAGCCTCACTTTGACGCCACTTGCACCATGATTCGGAACCTGACGGACAGTACGAGTGTTGCGGATTTTCATCTGTTGAAATTTTGTGATAATATGCGGCCCATATTTCACTTCTCATCCCTTCAATAGAATCTGAATTACGTCTAATTGCTAGACCGTAATAAGTCGACAGCTCTTGCAATAATTTATTTGTCAATTGTTGACGCTTCGGTGTTTTATCTCTCGATTTTCTACCTTTCTGCTGTGTCTTTTTTCCGTCTTTTCTGTCATTTTTTTTGTTGCTTTTTTTATTTGTGCATGTTTTTTTTTCGCATCAAGACCACGTTTGTACAAACGTTTTTTAACATGCAAAACACATTCTTTTTTGCAAACTACAAAATCATCTCCGTAAGGCTTTATGTCCAATAAAGTTTTGAACGTTTTCGTGTCGCCGTCTCCGATATAGTTCGCATATTTCACGTTGTATAACTCTTCCGATCTCTGGAACATTTCCACGATGCCGTCTACCTCCATTTTGCCAGCACTTCCGGTATGATTTGCGTCACAGTGACCTTCATGCTCTCGATACCACTCTTCATATTCAATCGTATCCTCTTTGCCTTTCCAATTTGAGCAGCCTTGACATATCCTGCATTTGATGAAAACGTCTATAATTTTGTTACTGTATTTCCCTATTAACGAGGCAATACCGAGAAGCGATGAGAATCCACGTTTCGCCCACGATCCATCACCGGACACAGAAAGTTCATCCGCAGGACACCCTGCTGTTACATTCAACTCGACTTCTTCTTTCACTGCTTGTTTGAAAACGATTTTCGCGACGGCTTTAGCTGCAATTTTTATATTGTCCACGATGCTGTAATATGTAGTATTACAAACTCCTTGTCCAAGATCCATAATACCGCAGAAATTTTTCATGCCTTCAAATCCTACCCCAAGCATTCTCAGGGCGAGAACAAGTCGACGGTTGACTTCAAACGCCTTATCGACTAACGGCGAAGACAAAATAAAAGTTTCTTTACACTTACACTTCACAGAGAGTTTGAATCCTACACCACGTTGTCCGTTTTTGCTGAAAGTGACTGCACCGTTACAATCTTTGCACTTCAACAACTGTCGCAACGTTAAAAATATCACGCCGAATTCTATGATGCAATAATGGAAAGTAGGATTAACATTTACGCTCAATTCGTCGTTTTCTTTCAATTTTTTCGCGGACGTGCTCGTAAAATCAGTCGAATTTTCGGCAGTGAATCTATTACCCTTGAAAGATCTTTTACGCGCTTTAGAAGATGGTCGTCTCCAAGAGTTACCGCCTTGCTTTCTATCCATTTTTTCCGAGATTCTATTTGAAACCGCTCGATGTTGCTTCGTCAAGACGAAACGTTGTACTGAACGGAAATCCAAATGACCGTTACCTTTACAAATGTTCAACAATAGGTATACATATTTCGGGGAAGGGAATAATGTAAACAGGCACGGAAAAGAGTCGGGCCAACTGCCGCGCTCCGACCGCTCGACCCAAGAGGCGCGCACGGACCGCTGTATACCTGGTTCATGGGCTGTAGAAGCTATAATACTGTGAAATTTCCGCATGAAAATTTCACAGTACATTCTCAAGATGTTATACTTTCGAAATATCGAATAAAAAAAAAATCGATTTTTTGAAATTTCTAGATCACCGGGTCCCCTTAACCCTTTGCGGCATACATTTTTCTTTACACGGAAAACAGCTGAAAATTGTTACTCGGGGGTTTTCGGGGTCGCTGATTTCGAATCTGAAGTCAGATTTTGAAAATTCAAAATGGCGGACCGAAATATAAAAAGTTGCTCGATCTAAGCGAAATTTGTTACTCGGGGGTTTTCGGGGTCGCTGATTTCGAATCTGAAGTCAGATTTTGAAAATTCAAAATGGCGGACCGAAATATAAAAAGTGGCTCGATCTCAGCGAAATTTGTTACTTGGGGGTTTTCGGGGTCGCTGATTTCGAATCTGACTTCAGATTTGCAAAATTCAAATTGGCGGATCTAGGATGGCGAACGAACGTAAAAATCGAGTGTTGGATTTTCTTGAAAATTGGTACGTTTTCTCGATCACCGATGACAAATCCAGTGTCAGATTTCAACAATTAAATGTGGATGAAATTAAAACAAATTTTGGTCAGCCATCTTGGATCCGCCATTTTGAATTTTCAAAATCTGACTTCAGATTCGTAATCAGCGATCCCGAAAACCCCCGAGTAACAAATTTCGTTTAGATCGAGCAACTTTTCATATTTCGGTCCGCCATCTTGGATCCGCCATTTTGATTTTTACAAATCTGACGTCAGATTCGAAATCAGCGACCCAAAAAACATAAAATGCTATAGTTTCATGCAAATATATATAATTGTTCAATCAAAAATGAATTTTTTCTGAAATTATTGATATTTTTCCGTGGTTATTTATTTATAATAATTAAAAATTAACAATAATTGATAATATGTAACTTTTTTTATGATTATATACATCTTATTAACATAATTAACTCAAAAACCCGATTGCTTAGATGAAAACAGCCGAATAATTAATTAAAAACTGAGAGAAAATAGGTGGGATGCTGAGCATCCCACTATGCCGCAAAGGGTTAAGGTGGCTGCTCGATAAATTCTACCCCACAAATAGGACCCCTACGATCGGTATAACGCGTCTGACGCAGCATGCTATCGACGTACAGGGTCATCCCCCGATTCGTCAAAAGGCTCGCTTACTCTCTCCCTACATGCTGAAGGTAGCAGAGGACGCGGTCGATGAAATGCTAAGTAGTGGCATCATCCAACGCTCCGCGAGCCCCTGGATGAGTAACCCCGTTATTGTCCGGAAGTCGAATGGGACTTTTAGGTTCTGCGACGACTTCCGAGACGTCAATAAAATAACAAAGAAGGATGCATACCCGCTCCCCTCGATGGATAGGATTCTGTCCGGGTTGAGTCGGGCCCAATGCATCACCACCCTCGATCTCAGCCAGGCCTAATTTCAGGTGCCGGTAGCACCTAACAGTCGGCCCGTTACCGCGTTCGCTGTCCCCGGTCGCGGTTTATTTCAATTTAAACGGATGCCTTTCGGGCTCACCAACGCGCCAGCGACCTTTCAGCGATTAGTGGACCGTCTCATCGACCCAGCGTGGGAACCCCACGTCTTCGCGTACTTGGATGACATCATCATCGCCACGGACAATGAGGAGGACCACTTTCGCTACTTGAGACTTGTCTTGACTAGTCTGCGCAACGCCGGATTGGAACAAAACCCGGAAAAGAGTGAATTCTTCCGGGACGAGGTAAAATCTCGGTTTTGTATTAAATAGAGATGGTTTGAAGACGAATCCGGACAAGGTCTCTCCTGTTCTCGAATTCCCGCCCCCCACCAACCTCAAACAGCTAAGGCGCTTTTTAGGGATGGTGGGGTGGTACGCGCGCTTTCTCCCAGATTTTTCGCGTTTTCGCGTTCATCTGACCAAATTGTCAACAAAGAATACTCCCTGGATCTGGGGCCCGGAGCAGCAATCTGCTTTCGAGGCTCTCCGCGACTCCCTCACCCGTACCCCCGTGTTGGCACGCCCAAATTTTGACGTCCCCTTCACGATTCGGACGGATGCGAGCGACTTTGCTATCGGGGCGGTAATCACCCAAGAGATAGCCGGTAATGAGCACCCGATTAGTTTTGCTAGCCGCGTGCTCACCAAGGCTGAACGAAAGTATACCGTCACGGAGAAAGACGTCTCGCCGTCCTCTGGGCCGTGAAAAAGTATCGACCCTATGTCGAGGGGACCCACTTTCGGGTGATCATCGATCATAGCAGTCTGCAGTGGCCCAGGAATTTGCGAGACCCAACCGGGAGATTGTCGCGGTGGGCCCTAGCCATGCAGACCTATGATATGAAAATCGAACATCGAAAAGGCACGCTCAACGTGGTGCCCGATGCCCTCTCGAGAATGTACGAAAATGTCGATACCGCCCTTTGCGCCCTGGGACCCGTGGTACACCCAGAAAATGGATAATATTTGAAAATTTCCCTCGAAATATCCTGATTGGAGGATCGAGGGTGACCGGATATATTTCCACAAGCCCCACCCGCTGCTAGAGTCTGCCCTCACCGACCTCGACGCCTGGAAACTCGTCCTCCCCGCGGGAGCACGTGACCGTGCCCTCAGCGATGCGCACGATAGCCCGCAAGCCGGCCACTTAGGAGTGGATAGGACGTATCACCGTCTCATCCAAGACTTCTATTGGCCCGGCGTTTTCCAGGATGTCACCGCCTTCGTCGCACGCTGTCCCGCCTGTCAGAAGCAAAAAGTCTCTCAGCAGGCCCCGGCCGGACTCATGCGCGAAAGAACCACGGAAGGCCCCTGGATGACGGTCAGTTCTGCCGTCATGGGACCGTTCCCCCCCCCCCCCCCCCCCCCCCCCCCCCAGCAAGCGTCAAAACCAGTTCGTAGTGGTTTTTCAGGACATGTTTACCATATATGTGGAAGTGAAACCCCTTCGAGCGGCTACAAGTGCCGCCATTATGGCCGCCTTCAGTAGCCTAGTTATCAATCGATGGGGTTGCCCAAGATATTTTCTCTCGGACAATGTCAAGCAGTACGATAACTCATACGTGCAGGCCCATCTGAAACAGTTAGGCATAACCCCCGCTCGTACACCCCCGTATCACGCCCAAGCGAACCCAGTCGAGAGGGTAAACCGGACCCTCAAAACGATGATGTGCACCTTCGTGTCACACGACCATCGCGATTGGGACGTACACCTAGATGAACTTACGTTCGCCCTGAATACGGCTGTCCAGTCGTCCACGAACTGACCCCCGCGTTTCTGAATTTCGGCCGCAATCCAGTAGCCATTAGAAATCTACGTACCGACCTTCCCCCTCCCCCACTTACACTACCCAAGGATCCTGAGTTCTGGCATGATCGAATGAGGAGGCTACCTCTCATTCACGACTGGGTACATCGCAACCTGGAGCGCGCCGCGACGCGCCAAGCCGAATACTACAATCGCTCCCAAGGTGGGCGATTTGGTGCTACGACGCATACGGATCCTATCGTCGGGAGCTCAAAATTTTGCGGCTAAACTTGCGCCCAAATTCAGTGGCCCGCATCGAATTGTACGAGTAATATCCCCCGTCGTTTTCGAACTTAGCGACCCGGATAGTCTTCGGAACCCAAGGGCGCATATCAAGGACTTGAAACCCTATCGCGCCCCCGACGCCGAGGAGAGTTCGAGAAGCGAACCAACCGCTCCACCCCCGACACCCGAAAACCCTGGGAACCCTCAATTGAAAATGAGGAGTCGGAACTCGTTGGGAGTGGAACCATTGCCACGTCGCCACGGCCGACCATCGAAACAGCCCTGACAGGGCACCCAAGGTCCGAACGAGGGCAGCCACATGCCACGCCGCAGCGAGGTGCCCCGAGTGATAAGGCCAGTGGAAACGATTAAACCGACCCCACCCCGTAGGCGCCCGGGTCGTCCACGCAAGACGTCAGCGCCGCATGTCTCCTTTTCGCCGGCGCACCCGTGCGGAAGACGTCCCGGTCTACGACCCCGAAGAGTCTAGCTGCTACACTGGTACCTCTATTGTTGAGGGACCCCCCCCCCACCTTTATCTATATTTTTTTTTGTGTGTGTGGGTCAATTGATGTCAAACTGTTTATTGTCTTATTAATTATGCTTTTAATATGTTAGTAGGCTACATCGTTGGGATAAAAGAGGAAAAGGTTGTACCAACACTTTACAGTAGACCCAACCAATGTAGGGTAATCCCCTTTTGTTACAGGTACCAATCAACAACATGGTGAAAGTTGTACCTGAAAGGAGGAAAAAGACCCGTTGGATAAGGGCGCCCTGCCAGGTCACCCTCGTCCGCTCCGGGGGAGCCACCGCGTCACAACCACCGACAACGGAGCCAGCAGCCGCGGTGCCGCCACTTACACCGGCGGATTTCCCACCGCTGCCGAACTCCTGCGCCCTGCCCCCGCAGGCTGAGGCCGGGCGGGTTATATTCGCACGGCCAACCGCGGATAGCCCGATCCCCCCGTGCCACGCCGGCCTAAAACCCTTGCAGTTGGGGACGGCCTCAGAGGCGCCGGAAGATCCGTCGGGGCAACCGCGCCTACGCCGCCCCTATGAGGCCCCCGGACAGCCACCGCCCCCGGACGCGGACCCCTCCCCACCGGAGGAGATGGACGACGGAGGAGACGGTGCCGCGCAACCGCCAACCGGCGGCCAACAATCGATCGGACAACCGGGGGAGAATCTCCTCGTTCGCCCCCCCCCTTCTCTCCCCTCCCAGTCGCTGGTTCCAATCGAGGATTTTTGCGCCTTGGTCTGGGAGGAGGTGTGGAGGGGTCGGCGGGGACAGTTCTTGAGGGGACCCCCCGAGGTGCCAAACCCGCAACCGTGGGCCCCCCCCGCCGGCGCGGGAATATGTTTGGGCCCATCCGTCGCAGCCGCGCCCCCTCTCCCCCCTCCAATTCGTGAGCGCCGAGCCCCCCCTGTAACACCACCGACCGGCATCACCACCATAGAGGAGCCGGTGTGCGAAGAACCCCGCCGGGTTGGCGCTTCCCGCCGTCGTCGACGACGCCGACGAACCCGCAGGGGGAACCGCACCCGGCCGCACCACGGGGTAGCGCATCGCGACCCCTCGCGTCAACATGGGTCTGCCGGCCGCAGCGACCAGCTTCCCCGGTCATAATAGACATCGCCCCCGACCGAGCGGTACTGATACGAGTGATATCGGTGCCCCCCGGGAGGGCGGCCGCGGTGACGCTGCCACCGCCTCTGATGGCCCTACCACCCCCCCCCCCCCCTCATGGCACCGCTAGTTCTGGCAGCGGCTCTCGGGGGACGTACCCCGGCCAGGGCCGGCCCGGGACCGTTACGGGTCACCCCCGCCGAGCGCCGCTGCTGGAATTGTGGCCAGCGAGGCCACCCGGCGCATAGTTGTTACCGGCGACTACTGGTGGGAAGGAGGTCTCGCGAAGAATGGGGCCGTTAACCCCAACAGCCGGAGGTACCCGGCCCGGTAGCGGGTAGTGGAGCCTCCTCCTCCCCACCCCTGTATCAGGGACGTGCCGGTGTCGTGTGCGTGAACTGCTGTCCCTTACGATGATGTCCTTTGCGAATTATTGTTACCCTCGGCTATGCACATGCCGGAGTGAAAATTGATTAGCATTAGTAGTACAAGTTAATTAGTTAAAGTTAAGTCGCGCTAAATCGTGTAGACTGCGAGATTATTTTAAATACTGCTCGAAGTCGCGCGGTTAAAATTATGTTTGTTTGCCGCTAAACCGCGCAGTTAAATATTTTAGTTCGTCCTTCGAGATACGTCACACAATCCGTGTCAATAGATTTAAATTACGCTAATTCGCTCCCACCGTAGGTTTTAGTGGTCCGTCGCGAAGCCAGAGATCTAAGTACTTCAGGGCACGTCGCAATAAGTCACCAATTCGGGACCATGTGTACATGTCTCTAGGTTATTAACCTCGGGACTTAGTATTTTAAAGTTCAAAGCGAGTAGAGCCTTCCTCGCCGTCGTCCCGTTGCGATTCAGTTGGCCCGAATACCAAAGAAACCTCCCTACCCCCCCCCCCCCCCCCCCCCCAGAACCCGAACGTGGACATATGACGTACAGTACCCAAGGGGTACTGGAGTCAGGCCCGGGAGTTTGTGACGAAACCCGTCACAGATCGGCACGCTGGCCGTACCCCGCGCCATCTATTGAGGCCGAGTAACGGGCCTCGGCCACCGCCGCCGACCTCTCTCTATCTCTCCCTATCGCTCTCTCTCACAACGGCGACAGCTAGCCCGAGACGAGACGGGGACGCACGAAGCACTTTTCAGCGCTCCGTGTTACCCCCTCCCACCACGAAGACCCCGAGGACGGTGCTCGTCATCACCCCGACGAATACGTCCCCCAGATAGGAGCCCCGGACGAACCCCTCTCTCGCGCTGTTCGCTCGACCGCGCACGCGCCGGCTCGACGGCGCACCGCCGCGCAAGAGTCGAGACGACACAGACAGTATCCGTGAGGCTCTCGAGAAGAGTATACATTCGTTCGCGCCACGATACGATATAGAGTTTGTGAACCGGAAGAGTGACGTGCAGCCAAATCACCGAAGGGAAAACGTGCTCCGCGGGATCACCCCAGAAGCAAAGAGCTGAGGCCAGGTTTCACCCGCCAATCGATGAAGGAGGCCAACCCCAACCGATCAGCCGTCCGTCATCACCCGTCACCAGTAAGTACTTTTGTGTTATCAATATCCGATACTCCCCCGTGATCTAAGCCCCGGTCATCTCCAAAGTAGTTCCACCGTCGCGAGATTTGAACTCGCGCCCCCGTCCCCTTTTTTTTAGTCGTGGAAAAATTTAGAATCTGCCTCGTCCTTTTCCGGACAGAGGTCATAATGTAAAAAACAATGAATAACATTTTTGTATTTACAGATTACTTACAAATTACATAAAAAATAAATTTGTCATGAGAAACCCTAATACCTTTTCAATGTTTACATGTTCAGCTTACTGGGTGAATAAATAATATATTTGTTTTGATTGTTGTTATTAATTAAAGGATGCCGTACGATCGAAATAATCACACCGTATACCTTGTACTTAACGGAGTAATATAACGCAACAGAGAGTCAGATTAAGATTTGTAGTTCGTAGCAAATATGCAGTAATACACAAAATGATTTTTCTCATTTTAACGGTATTAGAAACTAAGTTGTTTCCTTATGCATAAGAACGATTATAGTCATCCAACATTTTTGTTAATAACTTTTAAAGAAATTAACATAAAGACATCTAATAAGATACAAATTAAAGATTATGTTTCAAGGATTGGTATACAATTCTTCGGATGTTTATATTAAAAAAATATTCATTGATAAATAATATTTTTATAGTTTTGCACGCGCAACCGCACGGTTCGGACGCATTTCCAACGCGCTCTTGTAAATCACAAACATGTGATTTGACTGTGATTAATATATTAGTGTAGAAAATAATAGAAATTATTTTTACGGTTGTGCCCCGAAGTGCAAGTGATATTTTAATAAGAACAATTGATAATAATTTTTTCTAATGCAAATTATTATAAGGCCGATTTGGTCAGTGAAACTATGAGTTTTGGAGCTATACAAAGTACGAGCAACGAAAACGTATACACTAATAACAGTGCACAAGTAAACAATAACAATGAAGACTCGACGTGGAAACAGAGCACTTCTAGAAAACAAAACGAAATAGTCCAAATAATTTACACAGGAATGTTAGTCAAAAACAAATAAATGAATACATGGTTCCGAAAATAAACTCAACCAACAGATTTCAGGCACTGGAAACCGATGAAATAGAAATAGACGAGGAAAATACGGTCACTACTGACAAAAATGCTCCTAAGCCACCGCCAATCTTTATACCAGCCGTTCAAGACGTAAAGATCATGACGCCCCTTTTGGATGAAGTTGCAAAAGAAGGATACAATTTAAAATTAATAGGAAATGATCAATTTAAAATCCAGTTAAGCGATACAAGTAAATATGTACAGGTGATTAAACTACTGAAAGAGAAGGAGGTAGCCCATCATACCTTTCAGTTGAAACAAAATCGTAATTTCCGCGTTATCCTGAAAGGTATACATCCATCCACTGATATTAGTCTTCTCAATGCAGAAATTACAGAAAAAGGACATCAAGTGGCCTATATAAGCCCGATGATACATAGAGTGACGAAACCAAAGATTCCCGTATTTCATGTTGCATTATTGCCGAATAATAACAATAAAGAAATCTACGAAATAGAGTTTCTCCAACATCAAAAAATTACGTTCGAACCATCTATTAAGAAAAGAGAGATTGTACAGTGTATGAGATGTCAACGATACGGACATACTAAATCCTACTGTACTAGACAACCCCGATGTGTGAAATGTGGATTTAACCATCTTACCACTTCGTGTACCAAAAGACACTGCAGCTCGATGTGCATTGTGTGAGGGAAATCATCCTGCCAATTACAAAGGCTGTCTCGTATTTAAAGAGATCCAAAATAGAAAATGTCCAGAACATAGATTCAAAAAACAACATCACGAAATACAACGACAAGAAGAGGAACGAGATGGTAATAACTGGAAACAAACACCTAAGAATGTTATAGAAAGTCCTTCCAGAACTTCCTACGCAAAAATATTAGGAAACAGAAATAGTCGATCAGAGACAGAACAGAGTGGACACGCAGCATATGAATCTAATAACAGCATGTTAGATAGTTTAATAACCAGGATGGACAAAATGCTTGAGAGAATTGATAAGATGCTCGACATTATCCTGACCATTGTTAACAAAACACACAATGGACTAACACCTTAAAATCGCTGTATGGAATGCCAATGGCTTGCCACAAAGAAGGCAAGAGTTACAAATATTTCTAAATGAAAAAAACATTGATATTATGCTAATATCCGAGACGCATTTTACAGAACGGAATTATCTGAAAATACCGAAATGCCATATAGTTCATGCAAGACATCCTGACAATAAAGCCCATGGAGGAGCAGCGGTGACAGTCAAAACGACAATTAAACAACACGAATTATCACCAGTCCAACACGATTACCTGCAAGCTGCAAGTATTATTGTAGAAGATTGGAGTGGTCCAATTGCAGTTTCAGCCATATATTGTCCTCCAAAATATAGTATTAAAGAAGAGCAATATACTAACTTCTTTATGCCGTTAGGACCGAGATTTATAGTAGGTGGAGACTGCAATGCTAAACACCAGCAGTGGGGATCAAGACTTGAAAATCCCAAAGGTAGAGAATTACTGAAAGCCATTACTAAAAATGGATTAAGAGTAATATCCACAGGAGAACCAACTTACTGGCCAACTGACTGGAAAAAGCTTCCTGATGTGATTGACTTCGCCGTTACAAAAGGAATTGCAAGGAACTTCATAAAAGCAGTATCATGCCTTGATCTAACATCAGATCATTCACCAGTTATGATCACCATTGGCACACGAGTCATGGAAAAACTGAAACCAACGACTATCACAAATAGAAGGACAGATTGGGCTGCATTTAGACAAGTACTCGAGATGGAAATTCGTTGTGACATACCGCTAAAAACTCAAATGGACTTGGATGTCGCTGTCAGTGAATTTAGTGAAATGATCCAACGGGTTGCATGGAAAGCTACTGCCAAGGAAACTATTTCCACTAACCTGGAATCTCTACCGAGTAGTGTTAAACAGAAACTTAATGAAAAACGCATGTTAAGAAAATAATGGCAACAGACTCGAAGTATCAAGGATAAACAACGACTTAATCATGCTACGAAAAATCTGACAAAATTATTGGATAGGCTGAGAAACGAATCCCTTAAAGATTACTTGGAAGCTTTGACTCCTTCTGAAGCAACAGATTACTCGTTATGGAAGGCTACCAAGAAAATCAAGCAACCGCAATTACATGTTCCACCCATTATGGGGGAAGATGGAAAATGGGCAAGAACAGATTATGACAAAGCTGCTACATTTTCACATCATCTAGAACAAGTGTTTACTCTTATTGAGTCCGAAATACCAGCAGATAAAGAATCCGAAATCCTAAGTTACTTAGAGATGCCGTCAGTGGAATCAGAGTCGATCAATATTATAAATATACGAGAGGTGAAAACCATAATAAAAGGACTACAGTCAAGAAAGGCTCCTGGCTTTGACCTTATCACAAGTCGAATATTGAAAGAATTACCAAAAAAAGCAATCAGATGGATGACTATTTTATACAATGCATCACTGAGATTAAGATACTTTCCTGATTTATGGAAAGTCGCACAGATTAATATGATCCTAAAACCAGGGAAAAAACCGGAGGGAGTAAAGTCTTACAGGCCTATTAGCATTCTACCAATACTCTCAAAAGTTTTTGAAAAACTCATATTAAAACGTTTGATGCTAGTATTAGAAAAAAGACAAATAATCCCAGATTGCCAGTTTGGATTTAGGAACAAGCATGGGACTGTTGAACAGATTCATAATGTGGTCAAGACAGTCTATTGATTATTAAGCAATAGAAGAAAAGGAGTATTGCTCTGCAATCTTCTTGGACATTAGTCAAGCGTTTGATAAGGTTTGGCATGCAGGGCTTCTCTATAAAATCAAAACAAATTTACCTCATAGTTTTTACTTAATACTGAAGTCTTATATTAGCAATAGATACTTTCTAGTTAAACAGAAAGAAGAATTGACTGGACTATTTACTCTCAAATCAGGAGTCCCACAAGGCAGTGTCTTAGGACCGATTCTGTACTTGCTCTACACGGCAGATCTTCCACTGACACCGAAAACAGAAGTAGCTACATTTGCTGATGACACAGTTATTATCGCAAAACACGAAAATCATGTAACGGCTTCACTCTACCTTCAAAACCATCTGGACCTGATACAAGAATGGTTAAAAACATGGCGTATTAAAGCCAATGAAACTAAATCAACGCATGTAACATTCACTACACGAAAAAGAAATTGTCCACCAGTACTGCTTAATAATCAAAATTTACCTCAAACAGAAGATGTTAAATATCTTGGCATGTATCTCGACAGAAGGCTGACGTGGAGAAAACATATTTGGACAAAACGGAAACAGCTTGGTCTGAAATTTAAGAAAATGTATTGGCTACCTTGGAGAAACTCCCTGTTATCCCTAGAACACAAAGCACTGTTGTATAAGACAATACTAAAGCCTGTTTGGACCTACGGGATACAGCTGTGGGGTAGTCTATCTCAGATATTGAGATCATACAAAGGTTTCAATCAAAGACACTACAAATAATTGCAGATGCTCCTTGGTATGTACCAAATCAGGTAATTCACAATGATCTGGAAGTGCGGACTGTTAAAAGTGAAATCGGGTCCTACAGTGAAAAACATGTAGTGCGACTGCGTAATCACCCAACTAAGAAAGTAGTAAACTTACTAGACCACAGCGCAATTACACGACGATTAAAAAAAACATACCCACTTGATCTTCCGACAAGATTCAAATAGAAATTATGGAGACTGACCAAGAATAAATGAAGCGTTGTCTTTAATGATCCGAAAAGACTGCTGCTAGTGGGCTGCCGTCCTCAAAGTGTTAATTTATAGTGCCCAAAAATTTTGCTTATTGTCCCCCTGGGACAGATTGTAAATTATAAAATAAATAAAAAACAAAAAAAAAATAATAATATTACACTTTGTAGGAAAATCGAATTTTGTGAGAAATGTATACATTTGGAAACCACTATTTGGGTAGAAACTCGTGCGCAGGAGAGTTAAGTTTAAAACACTAGGATATAAGTTTTCCATGAAATGGGACTGTTGCATTACTCGTAATCATTGTTAATAATGTTACTTAGTATGTTTTGCAATTAATATATAATAGAATTATAACCAGATCACATTGTAAAGTATGTATTTTGTATATATAACAACAGAAGACTGTACGATATGTATCTATTACATTTTTGGAGGCACAAGGAGGTTTACTTATCTTATGTCTACTATTTTATAAATATGATGAGTATATATTAAAATAATTCTATTGTACTGTGCAAAATCATGTAATGCAAAAACTTATAACTCAAGCAAGCATGCCTTTAACAATGATTACGCGTGGAGGATATGGTGCAGTAAGTTGCGTAATGAAAATTGAGTCATTGACTTTTACATTTCTGCATGTTAATATGCTTGTCCCACTATTTCGTTGATGTTTTACTCATATTAAGCATTATTCCCACCTAAAGATGTGAAACAAAAAAAAATCATTGTTGGTCCAAAAGTAGATAATTTTAATGGAAGTATATATTTTTATATGTATACTTAACAAAACAAGTCTCATCTATTAACACATTTACTTCTATTGTTGTGAATATTACACATAACATAAATAAAACATCAATGAAAGTGTGGTACAAATCTGTCAGCAACTACGAACCCAAGTCGTTACTCGTTGTTACAGAACTTATTGTCCGTCCTTCACTCGTTATTTTGTATATAATATATATAGTAGAATTATAATAGAATTGTCTCATCGGTCCCAAATGTGCATTTTAATTTAACTTCGCAGTTACCAATCTCACTTCAGACTAGACTGCGTAGTTAAAATTAACTTTTTTATATACTTCTCATCTACACATAAAAAAAATGTGAGGTCCCCACAAAAACTCCAAGGTTCCGCATAAACCCGATTTGCGATGATCACAAACCACAAAGTCTGTACTCATCACAAAAAATTCATGTGAAAAACACAATGTATTCTAATTCCAGTATTTGGGTCCCCGAAAGTCATGGGATCGTCTGGGTCGTGAGATCGACTGGGCGTTTCAGTGTGTGCGTGCGTGCGTCCGTGCGTGCGTGCGTCCGTGCGTGCAAATCCGTCCGTGCATGTGTGCGCGTATGGCGCGTGCGTGTGTGCATATACTTACGCACGCACATGCTCGCACACACACGCACGCACACACACGCGCACGCACATACATGTATGCACGCACATACAAAGTTTAACTATTAATAATAGTAAATAAGACGAATTAACTACGATATATAGTGTGAAATGAGGACGACGCTAGATTATAGTTTTTTTAACTATATTTGTTATGCTTACTTCAATAATTTTATATAGACGATTTTTCAACTAGGAGGAGATAGATGATTTAACAATATTATAGTAAAATCGACTGTGACAGTGGCAAATTGAACTGTTTTTCATAGTAGTTTTAACTATATTTTTCCAACTTTGGGATATAGTCAATTTAACCCATTAAGTCCTGAATGGACATTTTTTCACTACAATTTTCAACGGTTGTATTTTGTGTAAAAAAAGGTTTTAAAAAATTTGGCATAAGGCATATCTGACGTAAAATTAACTGAATTTTTCGAATTTGCAAAAAAAGCAACACTGAAAAATTATATGCGATTTAAAAGAAAAACATGCATTTTTCAATTGAACTTTTACTCATATACTTTTTTAATCATATACTCATATACATATACTTTTACTCAATAGAACACCTCTAAAGGGAAAAGAAATCGTGGCCTCAAGCCTTAAATATTAAAATGTGCCTATGCCCATTTTGAAAATGAAGGTGAAAGCATCCAAAATGGCGGCTCAAACACGAAAAAATCAGCGAAAAATTCAGGCATTTTTTATTCGAAAACGATAGACTTTAGGCAAAAATGATACAGAATAAAAAGTTCTTACAATCGATAAAAGAATACGCTGATTTTTTTTCAGAATTTTTTGAACATGTTTTTTATTTTTCAAAATCCTGAAATTTTGAGAAATTAAAAAATGTTCAAAACGTTCTGTAAAAATGTCAGCTTATTCTTTGACTGATTCTAAGAACTTTTTGTTCAACAACATTTTTTCCGAGAATTTGCCATTTCCAAATAAAAAATTCCTGAACTTTTCGATGATTATTCCGAGGTTTTATTTTCTAGATCAACATTATCGAGTAATTTGCTCAAAATTAAATTAACAGAGGAGAAAATGTAATGTTTTTAGGACTAATTTTTTATTTGTAGACATTTTTGTTTAGTACATTGTATTACATATTCAAAATGAAGACAAAATCTTCGAAAAATTTTTTTCTTCTTAATCCGTAATATACTTGAAATAGGTATGTTTTTAGAGTTTATTTTCTCGGTGTATCGGATAGTGGATATTAAATATAAAAATTAAAACGAAGAAAATTACGTTTCGGTCAAGAATTTTTGACCCTCTTCAGAAATTTATTCTGTAATATAATAAATACAAAAATTAAAAATGAAAAAAAAATGAAATACAATAAAAAATGAAAAAATGAATAACAATAATTTTAGAGAATGATCAAATGAATAACAATTATAAAAGAAATGAAAAATTGAAAAATGACATGATCGATTACATAAATACCGAGGAGAAACATTGACAAATTGTATTTTGTATTTTTTTTATGCTGAATTCTTACCTTTTAAACGTAGATCTTATTAAAATCCAAGATGAGATAATACTGAATCACCACTCCAAGGATTAAAAAAAGAAGAAAAAAGGAAGATGTACACCTATAAAAAAAGATAGAATTAGTTTCAAAAGAAACTAAGTAAGAACCAGCACGAAATAGATACGAGTCGCACGATGTTATATGCTAAACTGACGAAAATATAAATATTTGTCAATGTTAAACCTTTACAATACTTTGAAGGAACTTTGAACTTTCAAAATAACGAAAAAATTCAAACATTTAATAAAGGAAAATAAATATCAGGAAGATTAGACTTCTCAAATCTAATGTTAACTGTGTTGTTATATTTTTTAATGAAGAAATTCTCTAAATGTCTCCTTTTTCATGTATTTTTTTCGGTGGCTAAAATTTTGACATTTGTGTAGTCAAAATTATGTCCTGTATCTAGTCTATGTTTAGTAAGTCCAGTATGTTTATTCTCGTCTAAATAAATATTTCTTTTATGTTCGTTAATTCTGTCTTTTATTAATCGTCCTGTTTCACCTATATAAACAGAGTTACATTGATTACATTTGATTAAATAAACAACTCCACTTTTTTGTAGAGTATCTAGTTTATCTTTTCCGGGTTTTATACCTGCTATATTTGTATTACATGGTTTAAAAACTATTCGGATTTGTTTGTCTTTCATGGTGTTTTTTATTTATTCCGAAACTCCCTTAACATATGGAATACTCGTTGTCTTAATATATTCAATATTATCTTTATTATTCTGTAGTGAATTATAAATTTTATATATTCTTTTCCTAAAACAATCAAGGATTAAATCTTCCGGATAATTATTATTTCTTAAAATATTTTTAACTATTTCTAAATTTTTCTGTCTGAATGTTATATGTGATAATTTGACTGCTCTATCTATTAATCCATAAACTATTCCAATTTTATAAGATAATGGGTGGTTTGATAAAAAATTTAAATATCTTCCCGAAAAAGTTTCTTTATGATACCAAACTGTAATAATAAAATTATCTTTACCCCTAATGATCTTCATATCTAAAAAATTAATGGTTTTATGTTTTTCAATTTCAATAGTAAATTTAATGATATTTAATTTCCCCCCAATTTTATCCATACTGTTAAAAATATCTAGAATTTTATTTGAAAAATGTGAAGGAATAGCCGTCAAATTATCATCTACGTATCTAAAATAAAACGGAATCCTGAAGGGTAGTTTATTAATCAAAATATTTTCTATAAAATCTAAAACTATATTAGAAATAATAGGAGATAAAGGGGATCCCATTGGAACTCCATAAACCTGTTTATATGTAACATTATCAAAGTTAAAGTAAGTGGAATTAAGTATAAGTTTGAGAGTTACGAAAAATTGTCTCTCAGGAATTTTTGTGAATTTTTTAATTTTGTGCCAATATTTCTTTAATACAAAAATAGCTAGATCTATTGAAACGTTAGTTAAAAGTGATATAACATCTAATGAAATTAAAATAAAATTTGTTTCTAGTTTAAAGTTTTTCTTTTAATTCCCAGCTATCTCTCACAGTTCTTGACGTCTTAGGAAAGGTAGAAGTTAAAATTGAAGCAAAAAAAGAAGCTAATTTGTAGGTGGGAGAATTTATAGTAGAAACTATTATTCTTAGTGGAATGTCAGGTTTGTGTACTTTTGGTAGTCCATATGCCCTAGATGTAACTGCATTGTGTGTTTTAAGATGTTTAGCCGTAATTTCGGAAATATAATTTTGTTTAAACCAATCAGTAATCATAGAGTTAGTCTCAGTCTGTAATGTAGCTGTATATGTGAAATTACTAATTATGTAAGTATTAGTATCCGATAACATGGAATGAATTTAATTTAGATAATCAGATTTATTCATCACAACCTTAATATTCCCTTTATCAGCATTGGTGAAGAAAATATTAGGGTTATTTTTTTGGAAAGATTTAATAATTTCATTATCAAAAAATTGAAAATCATTATTAACATTATTTCTAGTTTGGTGTAAATATTTCTGTATCGTATAAATGCAACTCGATCTTATATTATCTTTCTCATGTACAATAACATTACCAAGAGTATCTAATTCATCATTGTATTACATATGTATTAGAAAATTTGTTACAAATAAAAATATCTAATATATCTTATCATTAACTGTTTTTATACTACTTTATGTATAAACATACATTCTTTATCCTTCAAAATCTTTTGCCGTTTCTTAAACATCGGGAAAGGTCTATTATTAACCTTTCAAAGTAAAAAAAACTTGTAAATCGGACATAATTCAGCGCGGATATGAGTGAATATTCACAAGAACTTACTCCTAAACGGTTGTTTGAACATAAAATAAGATTTTGGGGGGGTGTCTGGCAAATTTTAACTATACCAATAATCTTAGTTTTTCTAGATCAACAACTTCTACTACGATCCCATAAAAGTGCCGACCTGCTGTCACACCGTGTTAACCATATACGTATAGACTGATAAAAAATTTTCCCACTTTGGCCATGTTATGCTTATAATGTCTAATGCCTTTTTTTATAACTCGAACATTTACCCGGCCGTATAAATTACGTAATATATCTCTGGGTACACGAGAACATTCTTAATAATTTAATATAGATCGCGGGCATACATTCCAATCACTAAAATGTGTTGTAGCTTACGCAAAATAAATCGAAATTAGTGACCTCTGCCGTGCCACGTCCACAACGCGTGAAAGAGCAATGAACACAGGCGGTAACCCTAACCTTAAAACTAGGCATTCTCAGTATTGAACTCAGTAACTGTTGAACATCGCTGGACCCAGTAAACGAAAGTGCATTGAACAGTCAAAAAGTGAATTGAAAAGGATTAAAATGTGTTTGGATCGAAATTGACTAGCGCGGTATCAGTGCGATGAAGTACCCGAAATGCGACATCCCACGCGGCCCCCACGAGGAATCAGTTTCCCCCGGAGCGTCGATACGGGTGGATCGACAACGCGATCGACGATTAGCTATAGATTGCGAAATATATCTGTACAGAACGAAAGAGAGTTTAGCCTCCGATTTAAATAAATAGTATTAGTTTACACGTGAAGAGTGTATTATTTAATTTATTAAAAGAGAATCCTGACAAACTATTATTTTAGCGATAGAACGCGATAGATTTCCGGAAAAGTTCCCAACATTTCGGAAGTGGGACAGCAATTCGCGCGCGTGTGCCGCAAAAATTCGGCGTCGGTTCGCGTGTGTACGCAACTGAAAGTGCGCCAAACAAAGAAATCGTGTGTTCTGAAAAGTCTCTGTGAGAGAAAAAGTTAAAGTGATTAAACACGTAATCACTTTAACTTTTTCGATCGGTCAGAGTTACCATTAAACGTACCTGCGGAATCTGAACCCCGAAGCTCCGATTTTATCGTCATGGAAGATGAACCGCTGAATATTGAAAAAGTCAATTTTATTGAAATGACTTTTGAAGAGACGAAATTAAGTTTGCCCGTTGGGAGCCGCAAAAAAGGGATGTCGATGCGTAGAAAAGGAGAGCCGATATCACAGAGAGTTCTGTCTGTGGAACCTGTACCAGAGATCCAACCACGACGAGACGACATTCAGACTGGAGAGATTGAAGAAGTTCAGCGAAATCAACTCTTGGATCAACGAACATCGCCAATGTGTTGCAAGAAATCTCGACGAACTGAGAAAAACAACGTTAGTAGAAATGGACATCTGCGAAAAACCCGGGAGTGTGCCGGTAACTGTCTTGATTTGTACAATAGTTACTTGCAAATGCCTTTGAGCGAAAAAGCGTGCGCGAAGACAGCGTTTATCACGCCCGACGAAACCGGTGAATTTACCCGTGCAATCTTCGGTCTGATGAACGCTCCTTTTTATTTTTCAAAATTAATGGAAAAGGCATTGGGTCCTTTACGAAAAGATATTTTGATGTTTTATTTGGATGACATTCTTGTGATGGCTAAATCATGGGAAAAATTGTTGGTTCGTTTCAGAACTGTGTTTGAAACCTTAATAAGGGCGGGTTTGACGTTAAATCTAAAAAAGTGTTATTTCGGATTAAAAGAAATTGATTTTCTAGGGTATCGAATTACCGAGAATGGGATTAAGCCCGGGAAGGTCAAATTGAATGCGGTAGAAAATTTGCCAGAGCCGAAGAACGTTCACGAGGCCCGAAGATGGCAGGGGTTAGCGAGTTTCTTCCGTCGGTTCGTGCCACGGGGCTGGCTCTCCCTGTGCCAGGCTGTATTCACGTTTGTTCCCTTAACGTAGCCAGCGAGCTATCCCCACCACCGCGGAAGAACTAATCCGCAGAGAGTCGCCAGCGTCATTGAGGTATTACTACTCCCCGTCTACTTGCTCCCGCGAATTTCAAAAGTATACTTTCATCGCTATTAGTATTTTGTTGTATCTACGAATTTTCTTATTATGATGCATGTTATAGTTAATTTTCTGATTACTGTAAATATTCTGATTATAAGACATATACCTAATCAATATATTTATATTTTATCGTGTATTTTATTTAACTGAAACGATCATGAACTTTACCAAGTAAAAAATGTAAAAAATTTCAATATATTCAACATAAAGATAGTACGACTAAGAGTTTGGCATTATGTTGATTATTCTGGAATCTTGACTATCAAAAAAAGATAAACGCTCTGTTAGTAGAAAGTTTAAATCTATTTCTACTTCGATACAAATTTTATATTCTTTATTAATGATTTAATAGAGCTCTGAAAAAGTTGTCTTGAAAATTTCTTGAATTGCAATTTTAATAATTATACTGTCATCAATAAATTATAAAATACAATTTAGGCAACGATAGTGTATTTTAGCTTTGAGTGTCTTGTACGAAAAATGTTTTAATGCATTTCTTGTTCGATAAAGAATTTTCTGTCTTTATGTTTTGTATCTATGATCTATTTGAGATTTAAATACCATGTTTCTAAGTTTTCATGTTGACGCATTATGATGCTAATTTCTTGACCGTTAATGATTGAATTTGAAATTGAGGATTTTTGGTAGAGACGGTCTGGTTGTACGTTTTTAAAATAAACTGTTACACTTAGTTGACGTTTCGGCCGTTGATGACAGCCCTCTTCGTCTCGATTTACCTTGTCACGACTGTCAATAAATTTCTGAAGAGGGCTGTCATCAACGGCCGAAACGTCAACTAAGTGTAACAGTTTATTTTAAAAACGTACAACCAGACCGTCTCTACCAAAAATCCTCAATTTCAAATGTTTCTAAGTTGCAGTATATATAAACTTTTTAATTAATAATATCTTTAATATTGCTTAAGTAAAGAACTAGTAAACATAAAAGTTCTGTACTGGATGCAAAAATGAAATAAAACTTGCATCTTGGCAAACATGTCGATCTGAAATTATTTTTCAACGACTAAAAAGTTCAGGTCTAAAATATTATAGTAATACAAATAGTATTGGATATTTCAAACTTTCATTATTATTATTGTAGTTTAGTCCAAAAAGCATTGTAATTGACAGATTCATTTACTGCTTACAAATAATTCTTCAATCTAAAATAAATCATCGATACAGAACTTTTGGATTAAAAAATTCTATACGGAAACAAAATTAAAACAAATCTTTCTTCGCAGAAAACATTCAAATATATACATGTACATTGTAGAATACTACTTCTATCAAATCATAAACCTTTATTGAGATTGAAGAAAAGTGTGCATTTACGAAGAGATTACTTTTGATATGTAAGTTAAATTTATTGACATTAAATGAAATGAATTGATCCTTTGCTCGTTTAAGACAATTGTTATACAAATAGGTGTAAATATGTAAGGATATATATATGTAACAAAAGACACTTAAGTTATGCAAATGTGTCCTGTGTTCGATGGCTAAAATTCGCTTATTTATATTCTAGGCCAGCAACGTTCTTGTACATATTAAGTACTGGTTATATATGTGTTTCTTTTTCTTGATA
The DNA here is from genome assembly GCA_030407085.1 of Trichopria drosophilae. Classification (NCBI taxonomy): domain Eukaryota; kingdom Metazoa; phylum Arthropoda; class Insecta; order Hymenoptera; family Diapriidae; genus Trichopria; species Trichopria drosophilae. The sequence continues at coordinate 65,511,516 of CM059584.1, read as the reverse complement.
TATTCATATTGAAAGTGAAAGAAATATTATGTGCACTTTTGTGGAGATTGTTTTTGATGTGCAATAAAAGACTTAATTTATGCAAAAGTCGACCGGGTTTTTCAAGTTTGCAAATTTTTAAAATCTGTTTACATGTATGAATTAACCGACTCGAGGTCATCCCCCCTATTAATGCACCCCCCAAAATTTTGTCAGATTTTACGTATCTCTTGCCGTTTTCGAGATATTTGAGAATTTGGAAATTTTCAGTTTTGCAAATTTCAAAAATCTGTTTGCATGTATGAATTAATCGACTCCAGGTCATCCCCCCTATCGATACACCTCCCAAAATTTTGTCAGATTTTACTTATCTCTTGCCGTTTTCGAGATATTTGAGAATTTTGAAAATTTTCAGTTTTGCTAATTTTCAAAATTCGTTCGTATGTACGCATTAACCGACTCAATGGGATCCCCCCTTTTGATAGCCTCCAAAATTTTGTCATATTTTGCTTATCTCTGGCCGTTTTTGAGATAATTAAGAATTTTTTAAATTTTAATGTGTAACAGAAATATCATATTACGTTACTGATAGTGATCGACAGTGGTAGACCAGTGCTCGGTGTCGCGCGCGATCGTTGTTTCTAGTCAAGTATTCTTGCTGGGGAACACTACTTGGATAGGTGACCGCTTGAGAACAACTTTCTTAAGATAATTAAATCAACTAAAAAAAGTTAAAAAATATTTGAATTAAATAAAAAATAATAATAAAATTAAAAATAAAAATTTTTTTTTGTATACAAAGAGGAAAAAATTTAAAAACCAAAAATTAAAATTTGCTATGCTTCTTAATTCTTACTGAAGGATACAGAAATAGGATTCAGAAGTATTGAAAGTTTCAATGCTTCTCAATCATTATTGGTTTGCTGGGCATCGAAAAATGTCATTTAGAAGTATTCACTTTTTCAATTCTTGTTAATCCTTTTCGGTTTGCTGGGATGAAATTCGTGACGAACGTAGTATAGAAAAATATCGAAACAGATCCTATCAATTTCTATCCACTTTAGTTACGATAGAAAAATATAGAATTAATTCGTGCCAAAAATAGGATAGGAAAATATTGGAAAAAATCCTATATTTTTCTATCCTCCTTTTCGAGTAGGGTGGCGTTAAGCTTGCTTAATTAGGCCTATGTACATGCATGCATAGAATGTAAAAAAGTCGCCAAGATGGTCAATTAACAACTTGATGACGAAATGTCGTCAATTTGGTTTAAATATGATTGTACAAACGTTCAATACCGTAATATATTTCATGAAATCACTATATATCCACGTTTTAATATTGCTGGCGTCTTAAAGTTGCTTAATTTTGCCTATGTAAATGCATGGATAGAATGTACAAAAGACGGCATAATGACCAATTAACAATGTAGGTATACACTGCTGGAAATACTTCCAAATTGTCCCTTTTGTGCTGAAAATGTCACCAAATTGGACAGTAGGTATTCAAATGTCTACAATTTGGTCAATACATGATTGCTCAAACATTCAATATCCCCAGATAGCAAGGCGTGAGTCTCACGTTGGGCTCATATTTGAGATCTCATTTATGAGTGCGTATATGAGTTCACATGAGACTTCAAATCAGAGTTTAGTGCATTGCGCAAGCGCGTCAAGTCTCCGTTTCCACGCATAGATGAGACTTTTGTGATACTTATATATATATAGGTATAATACCACCTGCATCAGAATACGTGTGACAGAGGATTATAAAGTTTCTGATCAGGTATAATAAACGACAATTCCCAATTGTTTGACAAATAAAGTGGGAAAGGTGCCGAAAATTAATTTATACAATTGTATAATTAATCATCAGGAGTGACATTGTAAGTAGAATATTTTACCTCTCTGTACTTGTCAGTTTTTTAGGTTATGCAGGTTAGGTTATGTATTTGATATAATTTTAGGTGTATTTAATTTTATTAACACACGTATCAATTGATTATTATTTCAGAAAAAATCAGGAGCGCCCATCAATGCCATTCAATCAAAATGAAATAATGGAACGAATAAATTCACTTGATGAAAAGTTAGCGTAAGTGTATATAAAATCCTATGCCATTTATGCTATTAATGAGATTATATATAATGAACTATGTTACTTACAGGAAGTTAACAGATTTCATGATACAGCATCATGCAGAAATGATGAGCCACAACCAGAATATTCTCGAGCAAAATAAGGAGCTCATAGAACGAAACACTGAACAGCGGGACACAATAAATGCAAAGACAATTGCATTGAAAAAATTGAATGAATTGAACGAGAGATCCGAAATTTACATTTATTAAAAATGTATTACAAAATAAATATCATAATTTCAAAATATTGTAATTTAAATTCCCCGAGTATTTATTTCATATAGAAACGTTTCTGTTGCGCATGTTCGACTTTTACAAACTGGGTGTGTTCGGAAATGTTTTCAGTAGACTTTCAGTAACGTTGCGTCTTTGTCTGACACATGGAGTTAGATAAAGATGCAACGTTTACTGAAAGTTTACTGAAAACAAATCACAACATACTACTATAATTTTAAGTTTCCCGCCCTTTTGAGGGCACCCAATGTAAATGTCACCATTGCGCATGCGCATATTTCTGGCAATAGAAAAACTCATTTATGAGTGACAATCGCTATCTGGTCTGCGTTCACAAATAGCACTCATATGGAGACGCACAAATGAGTGTAAGTCTCACTTATGAGTGCATATAGTATGGCGATATGAGACTCACGTTGCTATCTGGGTCAGTGTGCATCGCGTAAAATCGTTATACATCTACTTATTGCTATTGCCGGTGTCCTAAACTTGCTTAAATATGCCTATAAAAATGCATGTAAGTAGAATTAATAAAATGTCGTCTAGTAGGTCAATAAGTATATAAATTTCGTCTTTTGGTCAATATATGCTTATTCACGCATTCAGTATCGTTGCTCTTGTAAGGAACTCAGTGTACATACATGTATGTATTACTATTTCCAGGGTCGCAAACTTGTTAGAATATGCCTATGAAAATACATGTACATAGAATGTACAAAAAGTCTTCATAATGATCAATTAACCACACAGGTATAGACTGCTAAAAAATAGTACCATCATAGCCATGTTGTGCTTAAAATGTCGACAAATAGGCCAATAAGTATTGAAATGGCGACAATTTGGTCAATATATGAATATTCAAACGTTCAATATCGCTATAATGTCGTGAAATCATTATACATCTACTTACTACTATTGCCGACATCTTAAAAGTGCTAAAATATGCAAGGAAAAAAATTGGCTACATCTGCTAATTTTTAGCAACCACAGCTAACAAATGACAGCACATAAGTTTTGCTTCATGCACTAGTTTTATTTGCTACAACTAAATTTCTTAACAGCCTTTCCTAACTTTCTGCTGCCATAGCTAACTTTTTTATATGTAGCAGTAAATAAATCCAGCAAACTCGATTTAGCAATGGTAGCTAAGGCATTTTTCCCCGTGTCTCTATATAAATGCATGTACAGAATGTACAAAAAGTCGTCATAATGATCAGTTACTCGAATATATAGGATAAATCGAGGAGAGATGGAACACGTGGAGATATGGATCACTGCTCTCCAGTTCGAACCAATTTCACCAATTGTTCTGGTTGTTTGTCAGTTATGTGTCATACCATACATACAATTACTGTAAAATATCTTGTCATTACCATGATCATTTACGAAACCAGAGAAATCTAAAATTTAAATTAAACTAAAATTTAAAAACTAAAAATCGGAAGATAGGCCAATAGATATCTAAATGTCGTCAATTTGGTCAATACATTATTATTGGCACGTTCGATATCAGTACTCTTGACAAGAAATCATTATTCACTAACTTATTACTATTAAAGGCATCATAAACTTGCTAATATGTGCCTATTTAAATGAATGTGCATAATGTAGAAAAAGACGATATAATGGTCAAGTAACAGTGTAGGTATACATTGCAAGAAATATTCTCAAATTGTCCATTCTGTATTTAAAATGTCCTTGAATTGGACCATAAGTACCCAAATGTCGTCAATTTGGTTTAAATATGATTGTACAAACGTTCAATAGCGTAATATATTTCATGAAATCACTATATATCCACGTTTTAATATTACTGGCGTCTTAAAGTTGCTTAATTTTGCCTATGTAAATGCATGGACAGAATGTACAAAAGACGGCATAATGACCAATTAACAATGTAGGTATACATTGGAATAAAAAACTGCCTGCAGTGTTTTAGTACGTTATCTTAAAGCTCGCATTAAAGCTCAAACAGATATTTCGGCTACTACATGTATAACAAAATAAATACCTATTGATGTCGCCATGAATGGGTTTGATTTTTTCATAGTAAACTAACTTTTATGCTAGTAGAGGCGCACTACGTTTTAAATAAACCATATTTTAAAAGCATAAAAATATTCCTTTGCAAATAGTCCTTTCGCTCTGCAAATACTATACATAAGCTATTATTTCACATTCTACAAATACATAGAAACACATCAACAAGCCATAGTAAATAAAATGATCAATTGTAGAAAATTCTTTATTAAATTCATTGAGCAATGCGTATATGGCGTAAACAACATTTTTGGCGTATTTAAATAATAAAATAATTCATGCTTTAATTTTCGAAATATAAAATTGAGAAGCTTAGCATTGATTTTTGTTGCGGTTTTGAAAGGAAAAAAGTTTTTTAATATAAATATTGGAGCATGATGCGTTTACAAAAAAAATATATGTTAAAAATTGTTTAAAGGACAGCCGTGGAACTCGTTTTTAAAAAGTTGATAAAAACAAGTAAATTACGAACGCGTAGTCAATAAAAATTACGTAAACTACGACGTCGAATGTTACGTCAGTTTTTTTGACTGGGCAGGGAATAATAGGAGGAACATTTACAAGTATACAGTACAAAATTTCTAGGGACGGTTGGAGAGCTATTTATAAGAGTATAATTATTTCGACTCCTATATGAGTCCTCTTCAGCTATTTTGTTAAAGGAACCCCGAAATTTAGCTTGTATTAGGAACACTATCGGGTAAGAATATGCAAGAGATATCACATAATATAACTCCGGGCTTACAAACATCCATAAAGAACGAAATCCTTTAAAGGTAATAGTCTCAGAAAACAAACAAAATTTCTTTAAAAATCAATTTCGTAAGTATTATAAAAAAAATTCGAAAACATCAAAGACTCTTGGAGCATGATAGAATATATAAAAATTAATAAATAAAAAATTCTTTTTAAAAACCACGTTTTTATAAATGGACTAAAAAGGATAAAATAATTTTTCCCATCCACACAGGTCATTAATACCATGTCGAAATAAATACGCAATAATTTTTCATTTTATTAGGAAATAAAATATTTGTAAGACTTAAAATGGAACACGTGGGGCGCAATAGAGGTAACAGAAATGACTAGCATGTCTAAACTAGCATGTCATATTGTTAAGCATAAGTTTCTCATTTGTTATTATTCTTCGAGGAGGGAGGGAGGAGTCATGTCTGTTACCTCTATTGCGCCCCACGTTGTCCATTGTAAGTCTTACAAATATTTTATTTCCTAATAAAGTGAAAAATTATTGCGTATTTATTTCGGTATGGTATTAGTGACCTGTGTGGATGGGAAAAATTATTTTATCCTTTTTAGTCCATTTATAAAAACGTGGTTTTTAAAAAGAATATTTTATTTATTAATTATTTGCTGCTTTTTAGTTTTAATAGGTCAAATTTTACAATCGATTTTAAACTATTACATTTATAAACAATCTGAAAAGAGCAGTTTCAAAATGAGAAGAATATGCAGTGGTTTTAGATGATAGGCTCCTCTGGTGGCTTACACCGTCCAGAATTGTCGAGAATCCTGTTGAGGTTTCCTCACGCCAGAATCCGTGTGCTGTTGCAGTACTTATATATGACACTAATTCACTACTGCTCCACTTGCCGTCGTGGATGAGTATATATAGGCAAGGGAATTAATGACGTCAGTGGAGGACTTTTCCCGATTGCGAAAAGAAAACAAAGGACAAGCGCGACGTAGGAAGGGGGGGAAACGCCGGGCCCCCCGCTAAATGTTAAAGGACAAAACAACGAAAGAAGAACGAGTATAAAGGAATGTATAGATTCAATCAAGAACGGAAAATAAGCGCATTTTTTTTTTAAACTTATTTTTTGTTTCATATAAAATTTAAATTGGCTGAAAATGTTCTTAAAACTGATTGAAACTTGTAATAAACGGTAAAGGAATGCATTGTCATCCAATTTTGGGCTATCCTAAAAGTTTCAAGTCTCTAGCTCATCGGTAAGTTAGTTTAAAATCGATTACAAGATTTTCACCGGACAAACAGACAGACAGACAAGAATACGAGTTAATAAAAACGTAGTAAAAATACGAGAATACCAAAAAAACTATAAAGAATATCGTTCTAGCAATACAAAGCATCCAAAATAAACGGTGCGAAATTAAAAATACGCAACCTTAGAAAAAGACGATTTTATTATAGCTATTTACATTTTACAGCTTTAGCTATTTTAGCTGTTATAGCTAATTACATTTTTGCCAAGCTTAGTCCCGTTTTAAATTTCATTATATTGTTTAAAAACATACATTTGGAATCTCGATGGATTCACTTGCTTCTGCAGTTCTCGCGAATCTTGACATTGAATATGTGACATAAAAGATTTTCAATATATTAAATTGCAAACCACCATTTTTTCACAGGTACGTCGATGACATGCTCACTTGCATTCTTGATGATTACGAAAACAACCTCCCTAATTGGGGAAATTGGGAAAAAAGGTATCTTGTTGGAGACTATTATAAAATAAGAAGAAAACGCGATCAACATTAGATTAGATAGATCAAATCTTCCTGAAGTATATAATTATCCTACTGTTTCAATTTAAAAAGAGAAGTGCACTGCATGTTATGACATTTCATCCAGTTATTCACAGTAATAATACACACATACAATGTTACGCAATGTATCCACAAGTTTGTATAAATAAAGGCTAAGTTTCCTTTAACAATATAATAGACGAGAACATTCGCGAATTATTATTCAGGTATTTAGAAGTGGAATTTTAGAATTCGGAAGAATTAAAAATATTAATTCATTTTAATCGATTGAATATCTGAATCGAATGATAACTGGACCCATTTTACAGCTGATGTTGAAAAATTTCAAATTACCATTTGGTAAGGTTTGCATTCGTTAAACGTTATGTCTAGTTTTTTATGTCTTTAGATTATTTTGAATAATTTTTTTTAAAATTGCGTGAGTATGACACTAAACAACAAATGCTTTCCGCGACTTAGTCAAATATGTGCAATGTTTTCAACAAATATTTGTGATGATCTAGTTTGTTGTTAAGACTCAAAAGCAATAAAAACTGAATATATATTTTTTCCTTTGAAACAGTTCTTTAAATTTTATATACCGCTTACGCCATAAGTATAGACCTCAAGTGGCGTGTATTTATAATTCTTGTAGCGCGTGGGGAAGTATAGTGTCTTTTTACAATTAGAATTTCATCGAATATTCAACTTTTGATGCATTATCTACGTTTGGCTTTCATAATCAACGTAGACTCGCACCACGTCACCACTGTACTTACGCTGACTAGGCATAAAGTAAAAATCTAGATCCGGTTGTAGAGTTGAACAGTGTTTTACATGTTCTTGACCCGTCGGTCGAGGCGTGTTTCTGCGGTCTTGGGTGTAATAGACTGGGGCTGGGATCGTTGATGTCCCTGTTGCCGTCCCTACTATCCTTGATGAAGAGGTACGAGGTAGGCTGTAAGTAGCTTTCGATCCTGAAATTGAGATAGCCGTGGCACTGTCAGATTGCTGCAAAGAAGCATGAGATAGAAACTCCGTGGAGTAGTGGTTATTCTCCGGTACGTGTTCGTTTACAGAATTCTGTTTATTGCTGGAGTGACTGCTTTTAGAATGATCATTTAGTTTCGTTTCTCGAGAATAGGGAAGTTTCAGCATAGATGGTGGGCGAGCTTTTTCTTCTGTTTCGAATGCTTCAAATGCCATGTTTGTGTTCGTGCCTGAAGAATAGTCTCTCCAAGTATTTTTGGTGATCAGATGATCCTGTAAATTGAAAGAAAATTCTTATTACAAGTTGTCAATTTGAGATATCCGTATTAGCAGTATGTCAAAATGCATCTAATATTTATAATTAGTTAAATCAATTTAGTCATCAGAATGCTCTAATATTTAAATTTGCAATAGGGTCTATTTTTTGTAATGTAATTTAAATTTAGAGATTTTTTTTGTAATCACAAATAATCCAATTGTGAAATGTACAGAAAGATAAATTATGCTTTAAGTTCCACTGAATTCATGGTGCTGATTGAATGCAAATAGGCGGAGAATGCCAAAACGGCGGCTGCTATCACGAATGAATTGTTATAGTGACTGAGAGCAGTTTGGTGCAGCAGATGCACTGCTGGGAACATCAGCTACACTAACAGAGGAACACGTGCTGCACGCAGCCTAGGGGCAGTGTGTGTCCCAATTTAGGGCAGCAGATGCTCTAAGCAAGTGTATCCCGTGTCCGTAATGTAAAACGCCGGAGCATCTCTTTATTCAGTACATATGCCACACAGACCTTAAGGTCGTTGATTCTCTCTTTTCGTCAGTGTCGCTGAAAACGAAAAACGTTTTTTAATTATATATTTTATTACGGACGTAAATTCATTATTCACGGCATCAAATCAGGACAGTATAAACTGAAATAAAATAAATTGCATTTCCAAGTAATCTACCCTCGGAAGCAGATTTCTGAAATTTTGAGACTATGCAAGTTAATAGTAATTAATAGTTTCAAGGTTTTCTACGTAGTATTAATGATTCACACAGTAAATTCGGGAATTATATAGCACCATTATGCCAGAGCTTGAGGAATATTACAAAATGTCGAAGTGGAGATACATTCGTCAGCTGTGATTCTGACGGCAATAATATAATTGTTAATAATTTTCTTGTTAGCACAACTAGTCTATAAAAGACAACTTTTGCACTTAATCGACTGAACTGTTTGCTCAAATGATGAAAATTTCGATACATGTTTTGATACATAAAAATAATATAAAAACAATATGTATTTACCTTCCTGTTTCTGTGTTCCTCTGTGTTCTTTATTTACATATTCTATGCAGGGATGGCATTTTTAGTAATATATATAGTGTGACGGATCATTCGCCACTCGACTCGGCACAGTCTATGCAGAATGTGCAGTGATTTCAGAAGTTTCTTCAGTCCAGCAAGAGCGGTTAACTCAGCTATTGAATCGACTTATCCTTTCCGATGATAGAATGATAGGATTGACGACTTTGACATTTCATCACATTGACGTCCACGGTGCATCACCTATTAAGCAACGATTCCGGAGAGTATCTCTCGCTGTCCTTCAGGTAGCCCATGAAGAAGTCGATCGGATATTAGCGGAAGGAGTCATCGTATTTTTAATTCGAACTTTAAATTCTGCCGAGAGTAATTATAGCACGACTGAAATAGAGTGTCTTGCTGTGGTATGGGGAATTCAGAAATTACGACCGTACCTCGAAGGTTATAAGTTTGAAATTATAATCGACCATAGCAGTCCCCGTTGGCTTAAGAATTTAAAAGACAAGAGAGGACGTTTGGCGAGATGGGCCGTAGAATTACAAGGCTGGGATTATAAAATCAAGCACAGGAAAGGTGCCTTTCATCAAGTCCCAGGCGCTTTATCTCGTTTAAGAGGAGATATGGAAGTAGTTTTGTCGATAGAAGAGACGCAAGATGACTGGTATCATCGACAATATGAGAGTGTAAAAAAGTGTCTATGGCGTTTTCCAGACTGGAAAATCGAAGAAAATCTACTATATTTTCATCGTGAATACCCACTTTTAGATCCTATTAACGAAGGAGAGGATCAATGGAAGTTAGTCCTTAGTCAAGAACTTCGTTATCAAGTGATGGATTGAGCACATTGCGAAGGGCACGCTGGCCACTATGGAAGAGAGAAGACTTATCATCGAGTTGCTTTAGAGTATTATTGGCCAGGCATGAGGTATTACATTGCGAACTATATACGCGCTTGTTCCGAGTGTCAACGATATAAAGTCTCGCAACAAGGAACAGTAGGACTAATGGGCGAACGAATAGTGGACTGGCCATGGATAATTGTTTTCGACATATTGAGACCTTTACCGCCTAGTAAAAATCAGCATCGATATATCTTGGTTTTTCAAGACTTGTTTACTCGCTGGGTAGAATTGAAGCCCCTAAGGAGGGTAGACGGCAAGATTATCGCTGAAGCATTCGAGGATTTAGTCCTATTCCGATGGGAAACACCTTATTATTTGTTGACTGATAACCGCAAAGAGTTTGACAACCGTACCTTAAAAGAAGTCCTGGAAGAGCATAGAGTCCAGTGGTTACCGACTCCACCTTACCACCCGCAGTCAAATCCCGACGAGAGAACGAATCGAGTGGTCAAAACGATGATTTCTACGTTTGTCCAACAAGAACATCGTGACTGGGCTCGTCATTTGCCTGAATTTAGGAGTGCAATAAATACAGCGATTCAGGAGAGTGCCAAGGTCTCTCCAGCATTTCTAAATTTTGGAAGAAATCCTAGACCATTCAAAAGTTTGAGAAGGACAATGGAACCAAGTCGTACAATATTGAGAATTGATGTTAAGACCTGGGTTGATCGTGTCAAGCGGTTAAGTGCCATTCAAGATTTGGTAGTGAGACATGTCGATAGGGCTAGACAGCGCCAAAAGCGTTATTACGATAGAGGTAGGCGCACTGTATTGTATAATGTAGGTGATTCGGTTCTTAAGCGAAATAGAGTCCTCTCATGTGCGGCAGAGAATTTTGCGGCGAAGTTAACACCTCGATATGATGGTCCATACGAGGTTACTAGAGTCCTATCTCCTGTCGTGTATGAGGTTCGAGGAGGTAGTCCTCAGCGAATTAGTAAAGCCCATGTGAGTGATCTCAAACGATTCATTCCAACGCGTAATAGACCTGAAAGAAAATAAGTTAATTGCATGGTATTTATTAATAAGAAAATTTATGGAGTAAGGTTTTCCCATGTGCGCAGCGTACCGCCCTAATGATCGCTAGGAGTATGGACTGCTACAGAGAGTTCTAGATAGGTAATTGTTTAAGTTAGCATGTGGTGATGAGATGTTTTTGTTGTAATATAATATAATAAATAAAGATGTCGGCCAAGATCTGGGAATTGTACTTCTCTTCGAGATGGATGAAAATTCGACAAGCTGACGGCTTCCCGGCTAAGGAGGGGGGAGTTTGTGACGGATTATTCGCCACATGACTCGGCACTCTTTCGCCGGCGAACCGTTGGTTACCGCCGATTATGATTTTCCGATCCCCGAAACATTAAATTGCGTGCGATTAATGCTTTCGGTTTGAATGTTTGTTTCAGCGACGATATTTTCCGACCGACCCCGAGAGAAAGACAGAGAGAGAGAGAGAGAGAGAGAGAGAGAGAGAGAGAGAGAGAAATCCAGAATTTTTCGATCGGACCTTAGGGTAGCAGTTACCCTAAATTTGGCACAGCGGATGCCATAAGGCTAAAGTTACGTCGATTGGCAATGGCAGTTTTTTCTATTGAAATATGATCAAAGGTTCCCATCGCAAGGTAGACTAAATATGAACCAGAGGAACCACAAAATACCAGACAAGCACATTCTAGGCGAGAGATTACCAAAGCAATGACAAGAATAATATCAAGCGTAAGCATAATATTTGATGACCGGCAACTGTGTCGACAGCGCAGTTTATTTAGGGCGTAATGAACTTCTGTGAAAATCGCGACGATATGCTTTTTCTAAGTTAGATCGGAAGATCTTCAAATATCTAGGTTTTTCATTAATAGTAGTATATCGATGCCCTCCACATGATTTATTCCTGTATTTGCCTGTATCAAGCATAAGCCATAGTCTCTGGCGCATGAGAAGAATAAGAAAATTTCGTGGTTAAGTTTGCATACGATCTCGTTAATTTGGCGAAGTAGAGAATGAGGTAAAACTGAACATTATTGGTGAAGACCATTGTTGAATTACGACAGCAATGTCGAAGAAAACTGGGCATTTATGACAATCAGAAATAGACCCAGACTAGCCCTGTGGGAGCACGCATGTAGTGCAGGAGATCTGATGGAACCCGTCGTTCCCGACTACTGATTATGCTCGAACAGCCAAGAATGAATAGAAGCAGGTAATTGACAGGTTGTGAAATCTAATATGCCATAAATAATGCAGCTAGATAGATGGCTCCCGTACAACACAAGAAGCTCCTATGCAGATCATTTGACGCTTCTTGATTTTCGTCGGAGCTTCATTTTCAATTACCATTAAGGTCTCATGGAGCTCGAGAGAAGCTTCTATGTCCACCTTTTCGAACTCCTATGAAGGTCCATGCTAGCACACGATGAGCTCTGGGATAAGGTCGCTGGAAGCTCGCCTGGAGCTCTGTGGGACCTAACCACAAGGATTGTGAGCGGAAAAAATTAATTTTATTTCACTATACATGTATATGCCATAGATATCGTTTATAAACACGTACCATATTACTTTTGTCTTAAATTTGACTATTTAATGATGCCGTATGTGAAAGAGTAACTGTTATGTAACCGCCGCGTTTTTTAAAAATTATATTATACTAAACGCTTATGAAATATATGCAAATACTTTACTATGAATTTTCCTACATTATCAACTAGATTTATTCGCTCCCATCAGAACGAAGGCGCTAATAGCCATACGTTACACGTGTATATGCATTACGTCTAGAGAGCAGTGCATTTATACGGACATAACACGGCTTACACTACTTGCGGAAATGATTGCCTATGCTAAATACATAGAATACATATACTCAACGGAAAACTTGATGCACCACCACTCGACGGGTGTTCGAAGCTGATAGAAACTGCTCTCTCGAGCGCCGTCACTCAGCTGGCGTTCGAAACGGATAGCAACTGTTATCTCGAGAGACTGTTTAAGATGGCCTTGTAAACTAAAGAACTCTGTGCGGAAACAATTTTCGCTTCGAATTGTGCCTACTCCTGGCATTTCAAATACATGAAACATTATTTAGATAAAATAAAATGCAAACTATAAGACGCGTTTGTGTAAATGATTGTGACTCTTGATTTTGTTCGACATGCTAACCCAATATCAAATTTCAAAATATTGCTGCTCGGCGTATATATTACATGGAAAGGGCATTGATCGAAATTCTTGATAGCATTTGAAATAAATACGGGAAACATATAGGCTTTCGATAAGTTTGTAACTTACCCGGTAAGTAAACGATGACTCGAGAGGTAGGTGGGTAGAATATATTCTTTATTGGAAATATAAACAATTAATTACAAAAATTTCATATAATTAATTAATAATTGATACTTCTACCGTAGAAGTTATTCTAGCTTATTCGCAAAGAGGATATATACAGGGTATTGTTGCAATAGCGCATGGGAGATATACCATGAGGGAGATTTTTTTTCTGAAGCCGATGGCGCAAAAATTAATTTTCAACAAGATATGGTTCCTTTGTAAATTGAATTTTTAAGTTTATTTATTTTAGGGGCATCCTCACCAACGAGTCAATTGGTGAAGATATGAATGTCGAACACGTGGTCCGGTGACAGTCGAAAATCGAAATCGATATTGCCGGGAAGGATGTTTCGAAACCGTCAGATGTTTTTATTCGAATAACTGGACGCTTGCGGATGAGGTTAAAATCATCAGAAGTTTAGAACCTTCGGTAAAAACATAAAACTTCAAATGATCAATGTTGGCATTGATTATGCAATATTATACGTATTGAATAATAATATAAGTATTGAATTATCTTACACATAAATGAAGATAATATGTTTCATTAAGAATTTTTCATTTCTTCTCCTAACTTTAGATAAACAAAAATTACATAAGCCTTTGTGGTTATTTTTGAACGATGAAAAAAGGAATTATTATTGTTTAAGTTGTACTAGCATTATTTTTTACAGTTTACCGAGGTCAGCTTCTTATTTGCATTGCATCATCCTTGCCAACATTGATCATTTGAAGTTCTATGTTTTTACCGAATGTTCGAAATTTCTGATGATTTTAACCTTATCCGCAAGCGTCCAGTTATTCGAATAAAAACATCTGAATGTTTCGAAACATCCATCCCGGCAATATTGATTTGGGTTTTCAACTGTCACCGGACCACGTGTTCGACATTCATATGTTCACCAATTGTCTCGTTGGGGAGGATGCCCCTGAAATAAATAAACTTTAAGATTCAATTTACAAAGGAACCATATCTTGTTGAAAATTAATTTTTGCGCCATCGGCTTTAGAAAAAAAAAATTTCCTTACGGTAGATCTCTCATGCGCCATTGCAACAACGCCCTGTATATATATGTATATCTATTATAAGGCCGATTGCCCCTGAATACCCGCAATTTGCCTACTCGCGGATAAGTAGGACCAGTAACGTGATAGCCGCTCCTGCACTATACTATTTATAAGACGAGTGAGAATGTTATTCTAATTATATGAAACCGTAATTGAATGCTCTATCTTAATCACACAAAGTAATCAATCCATATGCTTGATCCTTTGGTGATCTATCAAGGCTACAATGGCACCACAGATTCTAATTTGAATCTATGGGCATTTGAATTTTGTTGTTACGGTACCATAGCGTAAAGACACAAGCTGCCGAACGCAAGTGGATCGTAGTGATGCTTATTGTTTAAGCGCACTGCGACGACTGGATGCTCGATCGTCAGTGAGGCCCTCTCTTTTTAGCCAAGTGGGAATACGCTTGTGTGCGTAATTCGCATGTGATCCAAATGCGTGTGTGTGTGTGTGACAACGCACTAACCGTCGTTGTTAGTTACAAGTTAGTAGAATGATTCTAAAAATCTATTCTCCTCATTTTATTTCATGAACTGCCATTTCTCTACCGTTACGGCCCATATAAATTAATTTATTTTTGCTTAATATCCCTATTATTATTTCACTAGTAAATACTAATAGTTGAAATTATATAATTATTCATTTCGAAATAACCTCTTCCATCGACATCCAGACGGGCCGTACGGGAGTTTGCAGAAGTGACCCGAATTATAATTTAACTATAAATCTAATTTAGGGATTCATCCAAATCCATGCATAGCTGGTGTTAGAAGTGCAGCACCACTTGCCCGTTACGATTGCAATAAAATTGCGAACGTAACAGGTAACAAAGTGGTTTAAAAAGTGGGATAATTCTGCACAAGAGGGTGACTATAGAATTGTAAATTTATAATATCCCGAATTTTCAAATTCGACTCCTTTTTATATTTGAAGAGAGAACGAAGGAAAATTAAATTCAACATTTTTATTATTTGCATCGATCAGTAATTTTATGGTAATCATTTGACAATTTTATTCAAGGTCCAATGAAAAGAATATAGAGTCTTAATAAATACCTTATAATTTTGTTAAATTTATTGTCAGGTATTGATTTTGATTATTTTAATTTAAATTGATTACCAATGCACAAATTTAAATTTTAATTGATAATTAATTACAATTATTTTAAACAAGTATTTTTTTTATATTATTTTACACGTCGACTTTTCTGAACCCATATGGGACTAAATCGCGACGGGACCTACACTTTATGAAGGTAGAATCCGAACCACCTGAGCTTTGGCATTATTAGACACTTATAAACAAAAACAGAGGTGTCTCGATGACAGATGGCAGAGGCCGGAATCGAACAAGGATTTTCTGATTACGAAGCCGGTACTCTACCAACTGAGCCACCGCACCGCCCCTTAAATCAGTATTGGTTGAGTTGGAGTATGTATTATACAATTCACTTATGATTAGATTGAAAGAATTTATTGACAATCTGGACTGTGAAAAATTAAGGAATTGTTTCTTTATTTTTGGTATAAATTAAAGCAATCATCTTACGAGATCATCAGATCATCATTGAGTATTTGCCTTACAAGTATTTGATATTGATGAACAAACAAACAAAATCTTTAAATGAGCTGAGAATCATATTTACAATATTTATAATTAACTGGACAACAAGATGCGAAATTATACCATCGGCATTTTGATGTGATGGAAATCGGAATTTAAGAATGGAATTATAAATTACAGTTGAATTCTATTAAGATCAACCAATGGATCCATGTAAGTGAAGTTAAGGAAATTTATATAATATATAATATATTTGTATGTATTTGATTTTAATTGTACGCATATATGTAGGGTGTTGTTGCAATAGCGCATGAGAGATATACCATCATGAAGATTTTTTTTTTCTGAAGCCGATGGCGCAAAAATTTATTTTCAGCAAGGTATGATTCCGTTGTAAATTGAATTTTAAAGTTTATTTATTTTAGGGGAATCCTCTCCAACGAGACAATTGTTGAACATGTGAATGTCGACTATTCACATCGAACACGTGGTCCGGTGACAGTTGAAAACCCAAATCGATATTGTCGGGAAGGATGTTTCGAAATAGTCATATGTTTTTATTTGAATTACTGGACGCTTGCGGATGAGGTTAAAATCATCAGAAATTTCGAACATTCGATAAAAACATAAAACTTGAATGATCAATGTTGCCAACGATGATGCAGTGCAATAAACAGCTGATCTTGGTAAGCAGTAAAAAATAATGCTAGTACAACTTAAACAATAACCTTGTAGCGGCCCCTGGGAAGGGCAGCCGTACATGCACGCATAGAGTCGCGAGTACGGTGGTATGCGCTAAAGTTCAGGGACGCAAACTGCAAGTAAAGAACACTCAGCCGGGAATTAAATGAAACTCTCTGGGGACGATTCGAGCATACGATCCCGATCGCCTTCCTTCAAAGGAACGACAAAGGGAGAAATCTCCGGCGATATTTTTTGCTTCCTTCCTTCCTTTCCGCAGCTAGCTGATGCAACCACCGACGCACCGGGCGGTAGCTACCCAGACTCCGTCTCCAGTGATTTTCACCACTGCGGTCCGGCCACCAACAGATTTCGTCTTCGGATCTATGCAACAATCCGGCCTACGAGATTCAACGGGAAGCAGTATCCTGGTCCACCTCCAGCATCTAGCGTGGGGCATCCGCTCAGGGACCAGGCCTTCATCCGGCAGAAAGAAAAGCTGCGCATTCGTCCGGCGTCCAGTGCAGCGACTTGCTCCGCTTCTCAACCGATGGTCTCTACCCCCGCGGCCGCACACTCCGCCTGGGACTCCACCAGCTTCTCGCCGCGCGCGCAACGAGGCTCGAGTACGAGAAATACAACATCGCAAATTCGATACGCCTCCGGTCATGTTTACCAAAACGAAACCAAGCATAATGTATCAAGAAAATTGTCATAATTAATTTATTTACGTATTTAATTAGTGTATTTTAGGAAATAAAAGTTTTTACCCTTTTTCCGTTAAAAAAGAGTTCTATTATTTTAGAACCCAACCGAAACACTAAAGTCGTGACCCGACTTGGAAAAAAAAGCAGCCTACATCGGACGTTTTTGTAGCAATCTTCATCATGGGTGACTCTACGGATAAGTCGAACGATGGTATCTCTCTACGAAACTTGCAGGACGCGCTCGCTCATCAAGGACAACAGATGCAGCTAATTACTGGCGCAGTTACAGTCAAGATGCTACCTTTTTGGCCCGACGCTCCAGCAATGTGGTTTTCACATCTCGAGGCTCAGTTTGCGTTGGCCAACATCGTTAGTGAGACGACGAAATATAACCACGCAGTCTCACACTTAGACAGGCAGAGCTCGTTAGAAGTGGCAGATATCATATTTCAGCCCCCATCCAACGAGAAGTATGCGAAGTTTAAAACGGAACTCATTAAGAGATTGTCAGCGTCACAGGAGGCAAAAATTAAGCAGCTGTTAGAGAAAGAAAAATTAGGATCCAGATCCCCTTCGGCTTACGATGATTAAGACTAGCGGAAAACCATATAGATGATGCAGCCTTACAAACTCTCTGGATTAGCAGGCTACCTATCGCCATCCACCCCTTATTCTTGCCCAGGCGTATCTCAATGATGCAGCAGTATTAGCAGATCACATCAGTGAGATAAGTATTCCACCTTCAGTTTCACAAGTTTCACCCGCATATACTGCCGACATAGCAGAATTGCGAGCCACTATTGAGAATTTTCAGAGGAAAATCTCTGCGCAGACACATAGAGGTAGATCACGGGATAAAGGCGAGAACCAGAGGAGGCGCCCCCGTTCGCGACCAACTTCTAGAGCCAGAGGTAGCGACGCAACGGGAGTTTGCTGGTACCATCGTAGGGGGGGAACGCAGTCCGAGAGATGTTTGTTAGCCTACACGTTCGGACAGCCACCAGTGCAAAGGGGAAACGACAACGGCAGTACATGAATGCGGCTATT
This sequence comes from Trichopria drosophilae, assembly GCA_030407085.1. Lineage (NCBI taxonomy): Eukaryota > Metazoa > Arthropoda > Insecta > Hymenoptera > Diapriidae > Trichopria > Trichopria drosophilae. The sequence goes on along the minus strand of CM059584.1, from coordinate 65,493,015 downwards.
GAACTGCCTCAATCAGGACGCCGCCTATACATCATCGATAAACCATATAAATAGAAATTTTTGGTCGACACCAACGCGCAGTTATTCATCTTACGACGCAAAAAGTTCGGAAGTATCCGCAAGGTGAAGTACGAGCTGGCCGCTGCTAACGCCACGTGCATAGCCACATACGGTATGCGCTGCATGAAGCTAAATTTAGGACTTAGGAGAGATTTCATAAGGAATTTCATCATCGCCGATGTCACACAGCCAATCTTGGGTATCGACTTTCTCTCACATTTCAACATCGTAATTGACACGTTGAACGGGTTATAAAGAATTTTCTGCACAAGTTAAGAAATCGTTATAAAGAATGATTATTTAAACAATAATTCCGTCGCGAATAGTATAAAATCCTTATTTTCCTTATTTCAAAAAGTATTTTTCATGTGTGAGCAAGATTTTAACTTTGTAAAGAATTTCCTGGAAAAATTATACGCATTTTACAGAAATCGTTATAAACAATGATAATTTAAATAATGGTTCCATCGCGAATTGCTTCAAAACGATGCTTTCCTTATTTCAAAAGGTATTTTTCAGTGTTTGGAACATTTGACCTTTACAAAGAATTTCCCGCACGAATTATACGCATTTTACGGAAATCGTTATAAACAATAATTATCTAAATAATGCTTCCATCGCGAATTGGTTCAAAACTTTATAAACAATTTCCTGTACAAATTCTACGCATTTTTCAGAAACCGCTATAAACAATGATAATTTAAATAATGCTTCCACCGGGAATTGTTTTATGACGAAATATCGTCAATCCGACCCTTACCTAAAAAAAAGGAACATTTAAAACTCCGTTAACTTTCGAATTATATTCTCTTCGCTAATATCGGCAATTATTATAAGTATTTCGTCTTCCCTTCTCTAACACATAGCCTTGTCCTTTTTCAATTTTAATCCTTTAATTTAATTATTAGCGTTGCACCTGTATTAGTCTTTTCGTTCGATCTCTATCTTTTCCCTAGGTCGGTGCAGCTCGCACTCTCCTGTGACGTCATAGACGCACACATATGGCCATCCAAGTCGGTTCAGTGCCGGCGATAGTGGAGCAAATCGGCGAAGCGTGGCTCGGCCTAGTGGGATTGGTGTGCGTAGGTAATAGGTGTGGAGTCGCCCTCTTTCTCGCACAGGTACGTTTGTCCTTGTTGCAATTCGTCGACGGTCGTCGCTTCTCAGGGGTTGTATTATAAATGGACTAGGTAGAGTAAAACACGGAGGAAACTAATATATAAAAGAGGTCTATTTTACTTTAACTTTGACTAGTCTACGCGAATTACAGGTTGTCTCTAAATACCTCTGTCTCTAAATGGTGCGGTTATCCGTTCGCACGCGTCTGTCTTTACGTTTCGCTACATTTCCGAAATCGCAATTCAAATTCTCCCCACTCACTGCCCACACTCATTCTTTTCATAGATCGAAACGCCTGGCCCCGTCTATCGTCCAATTACCTTAACTAATTGCGATAACATCATCCCCCTTTTTTGTAAAATTACATTTTTCAAAAGATGATTATATCCGTATACATAAATAGAATGGAAAGATTTACTACTATATTATTACATTTATATCACTTTGATAATCCTAACACGACTGGTCACAGTTCGCTTTTCTTTTTTCTATACGATCTAAATACAATTTAGCGTTGAGTCCCGAGGCGCGTCGGTCTTTTACTAATACGTCCCGATCTCGTAGTTACAATGATATCCTTTTCCCAGTCATCCTGCAAAACGTCATTCTTCACACAAACGTCATTCTTACTTATACAATTATTTTTACAACATCGTTTAGTTTTTAATTTTCTGTGAAAATTATTTACAGAATCTGTTTCGTTGGCCGACACTTCAAGCGGATAAATTCTCTGAATAGGTCTTTTTCTAAACCCCTTTTTCGAATTTAAAATAAATAATCTATTCTCACCGTCCCGACCCGGTATAGCGTCAACGATGAGTGCAAGTGGAACCGCAATTAATACCACATCTCCAATCTTTATTTCACGTTTCTCTTTTTTCGAACTTTTTAGCACCAGTTGCCCCAGATATTCGGACCGAAATCTAGCTCTAATATCATTAAAAATCTTTTGTCTGTACTTTAGCCTCTTATTTAATTTTTCACTGCATAGCATATCCAAATCTGGTACACCGATTTCTCGAATTTCTTGGAGAAACATTGCGGGTGTCATAGTTTTGAGATCGTCTGGGTCTTCTGAAATGTAAGTCAATGGTCGGGAGTTGATTATTGCTTCTGCTTGACATAATGTCGTCAACATACTTTCGTACGTCAAACTAGCCCTGCCCAAAACTTTTCGTAAGATTGACTTTAACACGCCTATCAACCGTTCCCACCATCCCCCCACCACGGCGCTGCCACTGGGTTGAAAACCCATTCGATTTCAAGTACTGAACTGTGTTTAGCTATGCGTTCCCAATCTACTGTACGCAGTGCATTAGACGTGCCCCTAAAATTTGTCCCATTATCACTATGCATATATTTAGGACGACAATGCCTGGCAATAAATCTACGTAAGCAATCTATGAATTCGTCTGTTGACAACGCTGACGCCAGTTCGAAATGTACCGCTCTGTACACCGCACAAGTGAAAATCACAACCCACGCCTTCTCCCTACCACGCAAGTAAAGCGGGCCTGCAAAATCGACACCCGTTATTTCAGAGATTGCCGCGTCGCGTACTCTATTCACCGGCAGAGGGGGGGTTTCGCATTCCACATGTTTTGATTTCTGTCGCTGACAGATAACGCATTTCGAAATAACGGAACGCACTATCCGTCGAGCCGAAATTATCCAAAATTTTTCACGTAAATTACTCATTATAATAAGACTCCCCGCATGCCCCAATCTTTCATGTGTTTCTCTTATCAACATACGCACTACTTCGTGTTTATTATCTAATAAAATGGGACACAAAAAATTGACTTTGTCATCGCGATTGAAAATTTTTGTTTTTATAGTAATTAAACCGTTCTCGTTTATATCTGTTTTAAATGATGACAACTTATTGTTCGTTTTCGCATGGAACATCGAACTTTGCAATCTTTTCAGTAATTGTATTTCCGCAATTTCTATTTCTTTTCGTGTTAAGTGTGTTTTGAAATACTTACTGGTCATCGCTTGATTATCGACAGACCTTTTCCGCGATTGTGTTCTAACCTTGCAATTTTCGACGAATCTCAAAGCCCATGCCACAAACCTCACTAGTTTTGTATAAGACGAGAAGTGAGATGCGAAATCCAACGGCAATTGCTCCAAATTTGTCATTTGGACCATTGCCGTTTTCTGCAGCTCCCGGGCTATCTCATCTTCGTCAATATTAACTTGGGATACTGGCCAATTGGTGCTTTGTTTATATAACCACTTCGGTCCTAACCACCACTCGGACTCCACCAATTGTGCTGCGGTACAGCCCCGCGATGGAAGATCCGCGGGGTTCAGTTCGTCGGGCACGTGTCTCCAATTTTCCATTTTCGAAAGGTTCCTGATTTCCTTAACTCTATTGTGAACGAATGTGCCCCACTGAATATCGCGTTTCACCCAAGCTAAGACTGTCGATGAATCAGACCAATAAGTAATTTGATTAATTTCGCGAGTCAAAGATCCTACAATCGCATCTGCCAGCCTAGCGCCGGCATACGCTGAACCGCTGGCGTCACAAAACATGTGGATACTCAACGTCCCCTTGCCAATTTTACGCGGTATTTCTACATTTTTTAATAGAGCTAAATTGTCCAACCATGAAGTGAATATTTCGCCACGTTTACCCTCGATTATGGTGTCCCAACCAACCTTTTCCGACCACAATTCCTGTAATAATAATTTTGGCAGCAAGGTTACCGGAGAGGAAAATCCGATGGGGTCAAAAACACGATGCGCGGCAGCTAACATTGATCTCTTTGTGACATTCTCTGGCTTTTTTATTTCGAGTACTGCCGGATTAATTGAAACCACGTCTTTCTTTTTATTCCACAACAGCCCTAACACTAATGATGTCTCGTCTACTGTACCATCGCCCGTGTTTTCCCAACCACGAAGGTCAAAACTTCCCATTGCCATTATGGCTTTGGCTTCGCGTTCAAATTTGTTTCTCTCTGCTTCTGATTCAACACTTGTGACGCATTTGTCAACATAAAAGGAATCTCTCAACTTTTCAACTGCACTAACGGACCAACCAGCATTAACACCCGACTTCGCTTTTTCTAACGCTTGCATCAAAATTAAATTGATAACAGCCCCCAATAAAAAAGGACTACACGCTAAACCGAATACAACCCGACGATGGCGATACGTTTTTAGTTGTCCCTCTTTTATCCATAAAAAGCGAAGATAATTCTGATCCAATTCATTGATACCTATCTGTAAAAATGCCTTTTTTATATCTGACACCAAACCGATTTCATATTCGCGGAATCGATTGAGCGACGAAGGTACCAATTCAATTAGATTCAGACCCTTTTCTAGGCACTGGTTCAGCGATGGACTACCATTTTTGCACGCCGACGCGTAAAAAACCGGCCTTATCCTAGTAGTGCCATATGATTTAATCACTGGTCGATGCGGTAAATAATGATTTAAATCTTTACTTTCAGTTTCCGAGACTTCCTCAGTGACACCTTCTGACAACCACTCTTTCAAAATATCATCATACGCTTCAAACAAATTTTGAACTTTAAGTTTTTCAATCATTTTCATTAACCGGTTTCGAGAAATTTCATAATTGCTGGAGACGACTGTATGATTATCTTTAAATGGTAACCTAACTTCGTACCGATTTTCCGGTGTCAACTGCGCTGTACTCATTACCCATTCTTCAGTTATTTTATCGCGAGCTACTTTATCAAATTTTTCGATTGGGTCGGTAATTCCGATAATGACTAAACGCCAAAAATCCGACACACTGGCCTCTTGCACGCACATCGAAGTAACGAGGACTGCTGTATCGTTTCGCGAAGTTCCGTTAGGAAGCTTTCCCATTACCGTCCACCCTAAACAAGTTTCAAACGCGACTAATCCGTTTTCTAAGTCATATTTATTTCCCGTAAAAAGTCCGCCCCGATAAGCACGTCAATTGGGTTGTTCTCCCCTCCAATATCTGATAAATAAATATTTTTATCCCGTAAAGATTTTACCCAATCGGCGTTTTTAACTCCCGGTATGGAGTCGCAAATTTTAATTTGATCCATTACAGTGAAATTACAAGCGTAAGAATTATCAATATTTTTCATTCAAACTATATACACATCGTGACTCTCGCATTCAGACTTTACACCACCGAACAAAGAGTGGATAATCTCTTGTTTACCTTTCGAAACATAATTGAGCTCTTTCGCAATACTCGAACGAATATACGATCGTTGGGAAGCCGAATCTATCAAAACTCTAACGATCTTTTCTGTTGATTCTGAATATAATCTAACTTTCAGCGTTTGTAAACAAACCTCGGGTGAATCACAAAAGGTAGCTAAATTATGTTCGTTAACAATTTTCTCTTTCCTGTTTGATTTAAATTCTGTAGAATCCCGAGAATTACAATGTGGACACATCAAAAGAACGTGCCTACGCGAACACCAATCACATTTGATTTTAATTTTACACGTTTTTGCGATGTGACCCTTTTTCAAACAATAAAAACAAGCATTTTCTTTCTGAATTATTTCTCGCCTTTGATTTAAGTCTAATTTACGAGCTGTGTCACAATCCCGACTTTCATGAGATAACGAACAAAAGATACACTTTACCGATTTCTCTGTATCCTTGGAAAGAAAAAGAGTATTTGCAGTGGGAATGTCACGATTATGGTCTAGTCTTCCTTTGTATTTCTTCGTCTTTTCCTGCTCCGACGAAGCACCAAATCCTGATAACACCATCTCGATGCGCTCCTCGTTTTCCACTTCTCGTTACAAAAATTCTAAGCGCCGTGTTAGTCGCTCGTTGTGTTCTTCATGACTGCTTTTGTCAACACTGTCTCGTGCGCCATTACGTTGCCGAACTCGAAGCACCTCCTCGGGTAGGGACGACTCCACCAGCGGATACAGCATTGCTGCACATTTATCGGTCGTCACTCCAAGAGTTTCCAAGGCACGAATGTAAGATTCCAATTTATCATAAATAGTCGCAAGTAACGGCCTTTTATCATGTTTAGTAGCATTTTGTAACACTGAACCGAGTAGTTCCCGCACATAAAATTCTACTATAATGTCATAACGACCAAATCTACTCTTTAAACTTTTGATCGCCTTTTGGTAATTTTCGGCGGCACTAATTCACTTGCACAAGAGCCAGGAACCGTAGCCTGCAATAAATACTGGAACTTGCCCTCGTTACTAATCGAAGCGTCCTTATGGATCTTATTGAACTGCGTCCAAAATGGCAACCATTCCTTGATATGCCCGTTAAACTTCGGCAGTTCGATTTTCGGCAAATTCAAAGTCTATTGAACAGCTACAGTTGACGAGATATGAATAGGCTCTTGTGATTGAACTGCCGGCGCCATCAATGCCGAGACTTTCATTTTCGCAGATAATAGTATATTACGATACAAGTGCGCAAAGTGTGTGGGAACACCTACGCAGCGCACGAGTATCGTATACTATTTTTCCTATTAAGTGCGCAAAGTTCGACACCTACATACAACATTTAAAGTGGCGGTGCAAGGGCGGTGGAGAAGGGGGGGGGGGCAGAGCCCCCCGACCGAAAGCAGTATTTGTAAATGCTTTTGAAATAAATAGACTAAATTTATAAATATCTATGTAACACATTATTTATTATCGTTATTGCTATTAATTGTTATTAATATTTTATATAAATTTTAATGAATTTAAATATTCATTCGCATTCGCGTTTTCGGGTATATTTTCAATTAAATTACTATTTTAGATAGAATTAACCTATACCTATCGTTTTCCGTACTGAAGAACAGCGATTGAAAGTAAAACAAATGAAAGTTTTGACAGGTCTCTTCTACATGTCTGTATACCTATAGCGCTACTTTACCGCACGCAAAACTTCATTACCGCACGCAAATTTTCTTTACCGCACGCTAAATTATAAGATCAGTAAAGTGTGGGAAAGTGGGACTTTGCACACGCAAATACGTGCGCAAAATCGAACTTTGCGCACTATAATAGGAAAAAACTGTTTCTTGTAGATATGATTGCTTTCAAGTTCTATCGCTATTTCCTCTTCATTTTCCTCCGATTCAAACAGCTTCTCTGAATACTTGCGATGTATTGTGTCCAACTCCGTCATCCTGGATTCCAACATTTGAAAAGCAACTAATTTTTCTTCTTTCGAACCCTCTCCTGCAAATTCTGTTAAGAATGAATTGTAAATCCTAGTGAAGAGGGTTCTCTGAGTTTTCCTTTGCTTCTTTACAACGTCCATCTTGCTATTTCAATTGCGGACTTTTGACGCCACGTGGTACACTTTACACAAACTCTTTCTTGAATTTACCCACCAACAGTCCTGTCACGGTCGCCAAATATTATAAACGGACTAGGTAGAGTAAAACACGGAGGAAACTAATATATAAAAGAGGTCTATTTTACTTTAACTTTGACTAGTCTACGTGAATTACAGGTTGTCTCTAAATACCTCTGGTGCGGTTATCCGTTCGCACGCGTCTGTCTTTCCGTTTCGCTACATTTCCGAAATGCAATTCAAATTCTCCCCACTCACTGCCCACACTCATTCTTTTCATAGATCGAAACGCCCCGTCTATCGTCCAATTACCTTAACTAATTGCGATAACAGGTTGCCATTCGGCTCCAGTACTCTCACCGATACTTGCACCCATGCCCAATTTGATTTTCGATTGATTACCATTAAATGAATTTTGCTCAGCCGTATTGTCCCTTAGATTCATTCCTCTGCTCCCCTATTTCTTTTCCTCGTGTGTCCTTTTACCACCTTGATTTGCCGATGTTCGCGAAGAGGATTTTCGGGAATATTCGCGATTAGAGCGGAGTCATTTTGGGGGACGGCGTACGAGGTGTCGAGGAAATTGAGACACTTTTGGAATTTTCCTTGCGTTTCTTCGGATAGCTATCTATTTAAATTCAATTTTGCGAGTTTTCCTATAATAAAAATATTAATTATAAGATTAGTAGTGAGTCCAAAATTGTTACAATATCGGGAGTGCACTCCGTTAGGAAAATTTAACTTAGAATATCGGTTATAAAATGGCATCCCTGGTGGGATTTAACGGAGGAGGAACTCCTTCGTGCTCTCCCAGAAGCCTTCCAGGGACCTGCTCTGAACTGGTATCGCGTAGAGCGATCCAGTTGGAACACGTACGTGGGATTCGTGCGCTACTTTCAGGAAGCGTTCGGCCAACGGAACCTGGAAGCCAGCCTGAAGAGGGAGATTATTCTCTGGACACAGGGATATGAGGAACCCGTCCGGGATTATCTCTTAGCCCTGAGGAGTTTATTCATTAAGCACCGCCGGACCTGCACCCTTACCGAAGGTCCAATTTAAGTCCCCTCCGATACCACCCCGATCCAAACCTCACCCTTCTTCTCGATCTTTGTCAGTCTCTTCCGGCGGAAACAAGGTACTCCCCTTTGCGCATTAGTTGATTCTGGAGCCACCCGGTCATTTTTAGGTTTAGATTTCATCCAATTGATTTTTCCTCTCCTTCGCGAATCCGATGAACAGGTCCGAGTAGCTAACGGCGAGGCAGTTCGGTTAAATGGCATAGTAACCCTCCAATTATCATTAAATAATGAGACCCAGTCGATGGAATTTAGAGTTGCCCCGTTGAGTTACCAATGTGTATTAGGAATGGACTTCTTGCGTCTCTTCGATATCGAAGTCAATTATGGGCAAAAGAGATAGAGAGCACGCAATGGTCCGTTCCAGACATTTAGCGAAAAGGAGTTTACTATTAAGGCACAGACCATAAATAGTTTAGTCGGACTCCAGGAGGTTTTCGAACAGGCCCGCCCAAAAGTGCATTTCCTCCTTCAACGATTATGTCCTCAGAAACCATCTTCCGTCCTTAGCGTAACTAATTTAACCCAACATCGCATCGATACCCAAAATCATCCCCCAATTCGTCAGAAATCTCGAATTTTGTCCCCGTATATGTTGAATATTGTGCAAGAATCCGTTGATGAGATGATTAAAGAAGATGTGATAGAGCCCTCCAATAGCCCGTGGATGTCTAACCCCATGATTGTCCGTAAGACAAATGGTAAATTTCGGTTTTGGGTAGATTTTCGTGATGTTAATAAAATAACCCTTAAGGATGCGTACCCCCTCCCCTATATGGATCGAATTTTAGCCGGCTTGAGTCGTGCTGCTTGTATAACTCAACTAGATTTAAGTCAAGCTTATTTTCAAGTCCCAGTAGAAGTTTCAAGCCGCCCTATCACTGCTTTTGCTGTACCCGGTCGTGGAGTTTTTCAATTCAAAAGAATGCCCTTTGGTCTGACCAATGCCTCCGCCACTTTCCAACGACTAATGGACCGCCTCATTGATCCGGCGTGTGAACCCCACGTTTTTGCGTATTTATACGACATTATTATTGCTACGGACAATGAGGCTGACCACTTGAAGTATCTCGAATTAGTTTTGACCCGATTGCGTGAGGCCCGTTTAGAATTAAATCTCGAGAAAAGTAAATTTTTTTAGTACCGAAGTCAAATATTTAGGCTTTTTATTAAATAAGGATGGTCTTAAAGCGGACCCTGATAAAATATCCCCTCTATTAGAGTTTCCACCTCCCCAGAATATTAAGCAGCTCCGCCGATTCATAGGAATGGTGGGCTGGTATTCACGTTTCCTCCCTGACTTTTCTCGCGATAGAGTTCCCGTAACCCAATTGCTAACTAAAAACATCTCCTGGCATTGGGGAGTAGACCAACAAAAGGCGTTTGATTCTCTTCGATTTGCCCTCACCCGTACCCCAGTATTAGCACGTCCTGATTTTGGAAATCCCTTCACGGTCCAAACAGATGCCAGCGATTACGCGATTGGTGCCGTTCTAACCCAGGAAATAGAGGGCGAAGAACATCCCATTCATTTTGCCAGTCGTGTATTAACGAAGGCAGAAAGGAAGTATTCGGTAACCGAAAAGGAATGTCTGACGGTTATTTGGGCCGTGAAGTAATCTCGTCCTTACATTGAAGGCACCCCTGTGAAGGTAATAACCGATCACAGTAGCCTTCAATGGTTGCGGAATTTACGTGATCCCACCGGTAGGTTAACTCGATGGTCCCTGGCTCTCCAATCGTATGACCTTGATATAACGCACCGTAAAGGTTCCCTTCATGTAGTTCCAGATGCCCTCTCACGTATGTATGAGAGTACCGATCAAGCCCTTTGCGCCCTTGGAGATTCACAAGACCCTTGGTACTTGCAGAAAATGCAAAATATTCGCGATTTCCCCAAAAAATATCCCAATTGGAAAATAATAGAGGATAAAATTTATTACCATAAGCCCCATCCTATTATAGAGCCAGCCCTTACCGACTTAGATTCTTGGAAATTAGTTCTTCCCTTTGAGTCCCGATTGCGTGCCCTTAGCGATGCCCATTATTGTCCACAAGCCGGTCATTTAGGAATCGATAAGACCTATCATCGTCTTATACAGGATTTCTTCTGGCCCGGTATTTTTCAGGATGTGTCCCGTTATGTATCTCGTTGTTTGGATTGTCAGAGACATAAAGTCTCGCAACAACCTCCGGCAGGGATAATGCGAGAAAGAACCACAGATGGTCCATGGATGACTGTGAGTTCTGACGTAATGGGTCCCTCTCTCCCCAGTAAGCGTCAAAATCGTTTCGTCGTTGTCTTTCAGGACATGTTTACTAAGTATGTAGAGCTCAAACCCCTTCGGTCTGCAACAGGGGTAGCTATAATGGCGGCATTCGATTCGTTGATAATTAATTGTTGGGGTTGTCCCAAATATTTCCTGACTGACAACGCGAAACAGTATGATAACAAATATATTCAGAACCATTTGCGAGAACTTAATGTTTCCTCTAACCCAATTCCCCCATACCACGCCCAAGCCAACCCCGTAGAGCCTGTCAATCGTACTCTAAAAACGATGATCAGTATATTCGTATCAGCAGATCATCGTGACTGGGACGCACACTTACCTGAATTCACCTTTGCTATGAATACCGCAGTACAATCCTCCACCCGAATGACCCCTACATTTTTAAATTTCGGCCGTAATCCACCTCCTATTCATTCCGTAAGAGAACGTCCAAGCCCCACCCCATCTGATCTTCCAACTGACCCTAGCATCTGGCAGGAGCGAATGCAGAGATTACCCCTAATCTATGATTGGGTCCATAAAAATCTCGAACAATCCTCCCAACGTCAAGCCCATTATTATAATAAATCCCGGCGTAACGTACAGTTTCAGGTAGGCGACTTAGTAGTGATGCGTCGCATCAGGTTTTTATCCTCTGGTCCCCAAAACTTCTCCGCGAAACTTGCACCTACATTTAGTGGCCCGTATAAAATAGTAAAAGTCCTGTCCCCCCTAGTGTATGAAATTGAAGATCCGGATAGCCGCCGGAATCCGCGGGCACACATAAAAGACCTTAAATCCTATTACCCGGTAGATAATCAGGATAACTCCCTACCTATCAGACCCAATCCCATTCTTCCAAGCCCCCAAGTATCTCACCCTATAATCCCCAACCCTAATGACAAGAAAATTGAAATGGATGTTTCCCGTAGGAAGACCCGCTCCAATAGAGAACGGCACCCTAGCATTCCAGAAGAACTCCCAGAAATGAGGGAACCGCTTCGCCCTAGAGGAAGGCCTAGAAAACCATCCCCTCCAGTGGTTTGTGAACCGGTTCCCCAACAGCGAAGTGTCGGTCGACCGCGGAAAACTCCCGGAAGTAACCGCCGGATTGAACCGCTACCAGAATTGGAAACGCGTCGCCCGGGTTTACGACCGCGAAAACTGCGATCGCACTGACATCTGCAACATTTTGTATTAATTTTATATTTCTTATTTTAATTGATTATGTTTAATTGTAATATATAATGTTTAGTTTTTGTTCTCTCTTTCCTTACAGATAAAGATTGTCCCAAAAGTCCCTTCCACCTAGATTGTCCCAAAAGTCCCTTCCACCTAGATTGTCCTGGAAGATTCAAGAAGATTTGCGTGAACCCTTTAGTATGTAATTTGCGTAGGTATATTTTAAGTTTTTATCCTGTTTACCTGTATCATTGTTTTCGTTCGATCGCTATCTTTTCCCTAGGTCGGTGCCGCTCGCACTCTCCTGTGACGTCACAGACGCACACATATGGCCATCCAAGTCGGTTCAGTGCCGGCGATAGTGGGGCAAATCGGCGAAGCATGGCTCGGCCTAGTGGGAGTGCATTGGTGTGCGTAGGTAATAGGTGTGGAGTCTCCCTCTTTCTCGCACAGGTACGTTTGTCCTTGTTGCAATTCGTCGACGGTCGTCGCTTCTCAGGGGTTGCCATTCGGCTTCAGTACTCTCACCGATACTTGCACCCATGCCCAATTTGATTATCGATTGATTACCATTAAATGAATTTTGCTCAGCCGTATTGTCCCTTAGATTCATTCCTCTGCTCCCCTATTTCTTTTCCCCGTGTGTCCTTTTACCACCTTGACTTGCCGATGTTCGCGAAGAGGATTTTCGGGAATATTCGCGATTAGAGGGGAGTCATTTTGGGGGCGGCGTACGAGGTGCCGAGGAAATTGGGACACTTTTGGAATTTTCCTTGCGTTTCTTCGGATAGCTATCCATTTAAATTCAATTTTGCGAGTTTTCCTGTAATAAAAATATTAATTATAAGATTAATAGTGAGTCCAAAATTGTTACAATATCGGGAGTGCACTCCGTTAGGAAAATTTAACTTAGAATATCGGTTATAGTTTCAAAAGGATATTTTCCTTATTTCAAACAGTATTTTTCAGTGTTTGGAAATTTTTAACTATATTAAGAATTTCCTGTACAAATTCTACGCATTTTTCAGAAACCGCTATAAACAATGATAATTTAAATAATGGTTCCACCGAGAATTGTTTCGAAAAGATATTTTCTTTATTTCAAACAGTATTTTTCAGTGTTTGGAAAATTTGAACTTTATGAAGAATTTCCTGCACAAATTATACGCATTTTACAGAAATCGTTATAAAGAATGATTATTTAAAAAATGGTTCCATCGCGAATTGTTTCAAAACGATATTTTCCTTATTTCAAACATTATTTTTGAAGTGTATGCAAAATTTTAACTATATTAAGAATTTCCTGTACAAATTCTACGCATTTTACAGAAATCTTTATTAACAACGATAATTTAAATAATGTTTCCATCGCGAATTGCTTCAAAACTATATTTTTTTTATTTTGAGTACACTTCCGGTTTTACACGGACTGACACGCTGCCTGACTGAGCTTGCCATTTTTACTGAATTTTTACTGAGTTTCTGCAATTTTTATTCGAGTCAATGTAGTCACATCCTTTTAACAGTTTTTGTAGTGTTGTCCCTATACTTTCTTGTGAAGAAAGTGTCTTTTTTTATAAATCTAGTCTTGGCAACGAGATCGACTAATATTTCTAACCTCTCTACCTGTCAAAATCGGAGAGAGCATTGACGCTTGGATGTGCGTAAAAGGCTTAAGGCCGTCGAAATTTGAAGTTTTGGAATTTTTCAACATAGTTTGGCGCTGTTGGGGTAAGTTGATTCCCTGTCGCATAAATAAAACTGTGCTCCAATATTCTACTCTGGAATACCGCGTGGCGAGTTTATGTTTATGCGCAGTTTTACTGTGCATCTCGCTCGGAAGTCGAGCCACGTAGTACCAAATTCACTACCGAGGTATTTGTCCTCCGACGTGCATATTGTACTTTCTCCATCTTCATGAGATGAGCAGCACTTATCGGCAAGTGTATAAGTTGCTCATGCAGAGAAGAGGGGAGACTTGGCCTACTCCGTCTTCTGTAGCCACGCAGATCCACCTGAGTCGGCAGAAGGGAGAGTCACCGCCCACAGCCCAATCATAAACCGCGCCTGTAGGTCGGCCGCCAATGGCTTGCGTATAGGGACACTAATTCCTCAACTATTACCGACTTCTATGCGCTTTCTAAACGGCAGCGATCGCCTGAAACGTGTCAATGTTTAAATCAACACCAACTGAACTAAAAAACAACGCTCAGTTAAAAATAATTTACAACAACCTACTTTAGTTGCTTCCAAACCAAAATCCGAAATGGAGGAGCAATTTAAACAATTGAAAGACGCGATTGTTTCAGAAGTATCGGGAAAAATAGACGCCACGCACAACGAAAGCATGAATGCACTATCGACTTTTAGACAGGAAATGACAGGCGAGATTTCTAATTTAAAATCCAGACTGTTAGAATAGGACCAACAAATAGATTTTTGAACTAAAGAGCTCGAAGAACACAAAAAAATTTTAAGAAAAAAGAATATAAAAATACGGGGTCTTAATATTATTGGAAATACCACAGAAAATGTAGACAAGTTTTTAAATGACTATTTTGGTATCCAGCATGATGTGGATGTTGCTTATTTAATTCGCAAGGATCCACCTATAGTAATTGCCGAATTAATTACCTCTCGTGTAAAAGCCTCAATAATGTCTGCCAAAAAAAAACGAAATTAGCTGGAAAAAACATTTTTATTGATGGTGACATGACGGAACGAGAGCAAAAAATTGATTATCATGCTCGACAGCTTGTTAAAAAAACCAAAATATAAAATAAGAAGGTAATCAGAAAATACCAAAGGATTCAGATAGAGGGTGTTTGGCATGCTTGGTCGGATGCAATGAATAGTTTTGTGCCGGAGACTCCAACACCATTAGAAGAAATGGAGATTTAGCCTTCCAACTCTAATGTTTCTAGCTGGTCCAATATTGTTCGAGCTTCTCCAATAAATGCCTAGTTGCAGCCCATTCTTAAAGTGAAAGGGGCTGCAGTGAAGTTTTAAATGCCAAAAATTTGAGCGGGACTCTGGATTCTTCAACTTCTACTATTCCAACGAGACCAAACATCGAAACCGGCTTGGTTTCTACTTCGGAGGAGTCTTCATTATCCATCATATTTTGGAACGTCCATGGCCTTCAAAATTTATCGCTGGAAAACAAGTCATCGACAAATGCCATCGTCAACTTTTCTGAGACTTGGTCTCCAACATCTATCTGTCTTCCGTCGCAAGTGGATAAGACTATCTTCTGTGCTCCTGCCATTCGTGAAGGCTCAAGAGGAAGATACAGTGGCGGGTTGTGTACGGTACTGCCTTTGTTAGGGCCCCCCGAGATAGTTGAGGTCTTCGTTTTAGTTAAGACGCACTCGATTTTTCTTGTACAAGGTTAGTTTGACTTCCCGCCAAGTGTTGATTTAACTAATTTACTTTCTGATCTTCACTTAGTGTTAGATTCTTTAACTGATAGATTTCCGGGTTGCATGATGGTCTTAGGTGGAGACTTTAACTCATGGACGGGTGCCTTAGATTTTGAATGTAATTTCGAGCATTTATTTTACAATACTCAACTTTATTCGGCCAGACGATCTTGCGAACTAAATTCAAATCCTCGTGGATTGCAACTCTATAAATTTATGTTTGAAAATAATTTTGTCTTGATAAACGGTCGTTCGTCTGGTGTTTCGCCGGCAGCCTTTACGTACATAGATGTTAAAGGGCGTAGTTTAGTGGATTTGGTCTGGGTCTCTAGTAATAACCTGCATTTTATAACTGACTTTTTTGTGTGCACTGATGCTGGAGGGTCTGACCACCTTCCTGTAAATCTTTTACTTTCTCTGTCTTGGACAAACTCTTTACTACACGCGCCTTTTCCATCCTACCCCAGTGTACAATACAAAACCACATGGTCATCCGAGGGAGCTGCCTCGTTGAAAAACTTAATGTTGGAAACAAATCCTTTTTCCACATTAGGTGTCAACCTGGAGTGCGAGCCATTATATACAAACCTTCGTGAAGGACTGTTATCTCTAACGGAAAGGGCAGGTTTGGTGCAAATTACGCACGGTACCAACAATAGACCTAGAATTTCTAATTCAAGTGCTCGATGGTTCGATTCAAGGTGTAGAGAGGCGAGGAAAAGGATGAAGCGTGCGCTGTACTGTTTGCGTGCACATAATTATGCGCGCCATTTTGAGATCGATTATTTAGAAGAAAAAAGAATTTTCGTGCGGTAGTTAAGTCAGCAAAAAATGCTTACTCGCAAAAGGTGGCAGATCATTTTGCTGATGTTTATGGTGCCAGTAAATTTTGGGCTACTATTCGGGATCTTAGGCGTGCTCCATCCTTTACTTCGGCAGTCTCGTTACAGATTTGGAATGACCACTTAGCGTCAATTTATCCCCAAAATCCTTCATCTGATCTTGCTTTTAGTGGATCTTACGATATTGAATTGGACCAACCAAATTCTCCACAAGAATTACAAGAGAGCATGAGGAGACTGAAAACTGGTAAAGCGATAGGTCTAGATGGTATCCCTGCTGAGGTATTAAAATTGTTAACTGGGGAATGGTTTTCTTATACTCTGCTTTTGTTTAATAAAATCATGGTCGAAGGAGTACCGGCTGACGGGTGGATGAATTCTAGTCTCCTCATGCTCTTCATGAAAGGCGATAGAGCTGATCCACTAAATTATAGAGCAATAGCTATTACTAATGCGCTTACCAAATTGTTTTCCCAAATATTTGCGGCGAGGTTGGAAAAGTAGATCATTCGTTTAAATATTATACCTGCTGAACAGGCAGGTTTCAGGAGAGGACGTTCTGCGGAAGACAACATTTTTGCATTGCAAGCCGCCGTGCAAATAATGCTAAGGAAAAAAGCCGCCAAATGTTTTGTTTTATTTGTTGACTTTCGCAGGGCATTCAACTCAATACCTCACGATAAACTTTGGCTTAAGCTATATAATCTCGGTCTGAGTGTAAGGACTGTGCGTCTTTTGAAAGCCCTTTACGACTCAGCTAAATCTCAAGTAAATTTTGTTTTCGGTTCTTCTAGGCTTTTTAGAGTGACAGAGGGTGTGTTGCAGGGGGAAATACTAAGCCCGTTTTTTTTCCTCTTATATATTTCGGACATTGTTAAATTTTTTCGGGAACACGGCTTAAGAAGTATTGACTATACCCTGACACAATATCTTATGATGTTGCTCATTGCCGACGACTTGGCAATCTTTGCCTATTCTCCAGCTGACTTAAGAGCTAAATTAAAGGTGTTATCTGCCTATTGTAACTTAAATGATTTAGTTTTAAACATCTCGAAAACTAAAATTGTAGTTTTTAGAAAGGGTGGTCCTTTGGACGCCTCTTCCAAAAACTTTTTGTACGAAGATCTCCACCTGGAAATAGTACCAACGTATCCCTACCTTGGCACAATTGTTTCGTCGTCGGCGAAAGGTTTAAAGGCGGTGGAAAGTGACCAAGACGCGTCAAGCCACTGCTTCCGTTTTAGCTATCATGTCTGCAGCCAAGGGAACTCTTACGAAGGTGCACTTAAGCTATATAGAGCCATGATAATGGCCACGTTACTTTACGCCGCACCCTGTTGGGGCCTCTGTAACCTTGATAGCTTGGAGCCGATTCAGGTAGAATTTTTTAAAAGATGGCTTAGAATATCAAAGTCTACACCGAACTATCTTGTGCGATTGGAGCTTGATCTTTATCCTAGTTCTGTGGAAATAGTACGAAGGTCAATGCTCTTGGTGATTAGACTGTTAAGGCAACCTCTAACTAGCTTGGCATGAATGGGCCTGATAAGGTTGTGGGATTTAAAGTCGGATGGGGTGAGTGGATCGGTATTAAACTGGTTCACTCATTTAAAGCTCGTGCTCGGTTCGGCTGCCCATGATGATCCGTGGGCCGAAGTATCGGCTGAAAATTGGGAATTACATCTTGCTACGACTTGTCAGGCCTTTGCCACGAATGTACGAATCAGAGATTTAAATCGTTATTACAATTCAGTTAACATTCAGTTCCCTTTGATCAAACAATTTTCTGGTGGATTTATTGGTCGTTATCCTTCGCGTTGTAATTTAGTTTTTACGCGTTTAAATAAGCAGCTTAGGACTGCTACTATTTTTTCACTGGCGATATTAATTGGCAATATTCTCCATCCATACAATCCATCAGAGTTTTGTACTGTGTGTAACTTGGGTACGGAGGAGACACTAATCCACATACTTTGTGAGTGTCCCTTATACCGTCCATCTAGGGTTAAGTTGTTAAGATCCACCCAGTTGTACGATGACGTCGATGTAAATATGATATCCAATTTACTTTGTTCAGAAGATATGCCTGTGATTAAGATACTCTACTATTTTGTTAAAAACTGTTTCGACCATCGGAAATTTGTCCTAGATTATTAGTTTTTAAGACATTATCATGAAACTGCGAACTGCCAACCATGATCTTGAAAATTGTGAACGGTTTTTTCTTTTTGATTGTAAAAGTTATCAATTTTTTAAATGCGTGCGTTTTAAAATCGTCTTTTGTTTTATTATCTAAATGTATTTTATTCGGTTATTGTAAATATGCGTTACTTGATAGAAAATTTTAAAATACGTGTACTCCATCCCACATTGAATTTTTCTATTCATTATTAGGGTAAATAAACTTATACTACTACTACTACTACTACTATATTTTCCTTATTTCAAAAAGTATTTTTCATGTGTGTGGAAAATTTAAACTTTTCATCGAATTTCCGGCACAAATTATACCCATTTTACAGAAATCGTGATAAACAATTATTATTTAAACAGTGATTCTCTCGCGTATTGTTTCAAAACTATATTTTCCTTATTTCGAAAAGTATTTTTTATGTGTATGTAAAATTTTAACTTTATAAAAAATTTTCTGCACAAGTTATAAGAAATCTTTATAAAGAATGATTATTTAAACAATGATTCCGTCGCGTATTGCTTGAAAACTATATTTTTCTTATTTCAAAAAGTATTTTTGAAGTGTGTGCAAAATTTTAACTATATAAAGAATTTCCTGCACAAATTTTACGCATTTTACAGAAATCGTTATAAACAATGGTTATCTGAATAATGATTCCATCGCGAATTGTTCAAAACGACATTTTTCTTATATCAAACAGTATTTTTGATATGTATGTAAAATTTTAACTTTATAAAGAATTCTCTGCACAAATTATACGTATTTTACAGAAACCGTTATAAACGATGAGTATTTAAACAATGATTCCGCCGCGAATTATTTCAAACTACATCTTCCTTATTTCAAACAGTATTTTAGCAATGTTTGGAAAATTTGGACTTTATAAAGAATTTCCTGCACAAGTTATCAGAAATCGTTATAAAGAATGATTATTTAAACAATGATTCCGTCGCGAATAGTATAAAATCCTCATTTGCCTTATTTGAAAAAGTATTTTTCATGTGTGTGCAAGTTTTTAACTTCGTAAAGAATTTCCTGGACAAATCATACGCATTTTACCGAAACCGTTATAATCAACGATTATTGAAATAATGATTCCATTGCGAATTGTTTCAAAACGTTATTTTTCTTATTGCGAAAAGTATTTATGAACTGTATGCAAAATTTAAATTTTATAAAGAATTTCCTGCACAAATTACACCCATTTTACAGAAATCGTTAGAAACAATGATAATTTCAATAATGGTTCCATCGCGAATTGCTTCAAAACGATGTTTTCCTTATTTCAAACAGTATTTTTCAGTGTTTGGTAAATTTCAACTTTATAAATAATTTCCTGCACAAATTATACGATTTTATAGTAATCGTTATCACAATGATTATTTAAAAAATGATTCCGTCGCGAATTGTTGCAAAACGATATTTTCCTTATTTCAAACAATATTTTTGCAGTTTTTGGAAAAGTTGAGCCTAATAAAAAATTTCCTGCACTAGTTATCAGTAATCGTTATTCAGTTATACCGGTGAGTAAGACAGTAGCATTTTTCTTGGCTCTTGCCTTTTGTACTGTATTTTTGGTAACATCGTTTTGTGGGAGTTTATACTGTAGCGACTCATCTCCGGAACGACTCGGTGCTTTGCATTGTGTGGCGATTTGGTCTTTTCGAGTCTTATTCTGGATGGAAGTGCTTAATTTCTTAGGAAAATTTTCATCTTTGTAAGGAGTCGTGCATAAATCAGTCACACGAAACACGTGGCTTGTGATGTGGCGTATTTTGAAGTTTGCGCCCAAGATGACGTGGTATTGAAGAGCACCAGCGCCAGTCGCCCCATTTTGGAACTACGATCTGTCATCTGTCACTCATTGGACAACAGCAAGAAATGCGCTCATGTACTGTCTGATCTGGCGTTAATTGCAGCCTGTCTATGTCGAAACAATTTTTGCGGCGCCGTTCAAGATTAGTTAGTTGTGCTAGATGTGGTAA
Source organism: Trichopria drosophilae (assembly GCA_030407085.1). Classification (NCBI taxonomy): domain Eukaryota; kingdom Metazoa; phylum Arthropoda; class Insecta; order Hymenoptera; family Diapriidae; genus Trichopria; species Trichopria drosophilae. The sequence goes on along the minus strand of CM059584.1, from coordinate 65,472,562 downwards.
GCCAGTATATAACAGCCTAATCTGTGCAATCTGCGAGTGTTCGTATCATCCATCCTGTGCTCGCATACATATCGCGCGCAAAGCGAGGAACAATTGTTGTTATTAATCCTTCTCGCATCTAGTTTCCTTGTCGAACAAATCCCTTCCTACTCCCGAACTTTCTCCTACACCTTCATTGCATAAAACGTCCCCCTCTTTATCTATTGCAAACGCTCCGGTCGTACACTCAAATATCTCCCACTATCCATCTTTCACTCCTAGTATACATAATCAAAGTATTTTGAATATGCCGCTCGCTCCTACTACCTGTACTATTAGTGATTCTTCGGTCTCCCCTCAGCTTGCTTCATTCCCGGCAGACTGGGGAACATTGACGACGTCACAACAACTTGAGCAAATAATGCGCGTGGTAGTTAACCATTCTAATGAAGCACTCAATATTAGGAATGATATCCGCGCACTTTCTGCATCGGTTGAAAACAATGCAGCTGAGCTCCGATCTTTAGCTAGTGCAGTGAAAAGTAATTCGTCAACATGTACGGTTTTGAATTCTGATGTTTCCGATCTTAAGAGTAAATGGTCGTATGCGTCTCCTGTACCGGAGTTTATTATAAATGGCATACCGGTTCATATTACTCTATCAATGGAGGATATTGCTGCACGCATTTTTAAGCGTCTCTCTATAGAGTCGCTTTTGACATATATCATTGATATCCGTCGTATCAGTGATAAACAAGCCACGCAACTCCCAAGCACATCTAAAACCGGCAATAACTCGTCTTATTTCTCATTAGTGGTTCGAGTTGCATCGTGTGACATCCGAAATGTTATTATTGAGAAGAAGCGGAAAGTTGGTAGGATTACCATTGCGGAGGTCTTCCCAGACTGTCCTACTGTTGAATTGGGAAATAGAACGGTTTTTGTGAACGAATTTCTCCCAAATCCTACTTACGTCCTGTTGAAGAAAGGTAAAACTGCAGCTAGAGCTGCTGGGTTTGAGCGTGTATGGCATCGCAATGGCTGTATATTTGTTCGTAAGAATAATTCTGAGTCCGAAATTCCAATTGTTACGGAAGAAGATTTGAAGCGTATCGCGTGACTTCGAGATGACATGTCGAACTCAGAATTAGATGTAATTAATCATTCCATGCCGTCTAGAGCGTGATTAAAGGTTTCTCATGTTAATGTCAATTCACTCCGTGCTCATCTCTGTGAAGTTGAAAATCATCTTGCCGATTTCTCGACTCATATATTGGCGATAACTGAAACTTGGCCCACACCGGAAGTATCGTCTGCATGTGTCAATGTTAGTGGTTACCGTTTTGTGCGCCATGATCGTGGCCTAATAAAAAATTCGCGTTATATTCTGGGAGGTGGAGTAGCGTGCTATGTACATGAATTTCTTTTGTATTCAGTACTTGAAAGTTCTGCGAATGATTATTTAAACTCCCCAGAATTTTTATTTATAGATATAAAAACTCAAACGTCTATTAAACTTCTTCTTGTTGTAATTTACCGCCGTCCACAGGGACTCCTTTTTGCAGAATTTCTTAATAAATTTGCCCAGTATCATGCGTGTTATAAGAACATCATAATAGCTGGAGATTTAAATTGCAGTATACTTAGTGATAGTTTTGAGGCAAAATATGTTCGAAACTTTGTTTCTGATTTGTCGCTTTTTATAGTTCCGTTTGGAGCTACACACCATACGTCACACTCAGTCATTTGGATGTGATTATTTTAGATTCTAGTGATTAACTTTGCACATTCCACAAATCCTTGGCACCTTTTGCAGCGAGTCATGATCATGAATCGCTCAGCATATCATCGGGAGTTCCGCAAGGTTCGAGTTTAGGACCTATACTCTTCATAGTTGTCATAAATACGCTATTCACTGGACTACATTTTTGTAAGGATACAACTGTAATTTTTGCAGATGATGTGCAATTTTATTTGCACACTTCCATAGATGATATAGATCTCACCATTGCAAACCTAAACTCTGAAATAGCTACTCTGTGTGATTGGTCCCGAGAATTCGGCTTGAAGTTAAATATCAGTAAAACGCAGGCGATCATGATTGGTTCGACTCATCACCTGACATTAGCTAAATCGAAGAAATTGCCAGATTTATTACTGGATGGAAATGTCATAACATTTTCAGATAGTGTAAAGAATCTTGGCGTCTATATCTCATCGGACTTATCCTGGAACCGACACATCTCTGCAATATCTTCCAGAGTACATTACATCTTGTATAGACTTCGGTATCGTGGCAACTTGCTATGTACTAAGGTCAAATTAATGTTGGTTAATGCTTTAATCATACCTCATTTTGATTATGCGTGTTTGGTATATTCCGATCTATCTGGTTACTTAAATGTTAAGCTTCAGCGTATATTAAACAGTGCCTTGCGCTTTGTTTACAACTTACGACGAGATCAAAATCTCTCGACATACTATGCATCAGCACGATGGCTCTCCTGTTCTGTACGTCGTAAATATTTCCTGGGTACTCTTATGTACCAAGTTTTGTCTACTTTACATCCATCATATCTACGCTCCAGATTTGTGAATGCTACAGGTTTGCGAAGGTCAGCACGAACATCTGCTCCTTCTTTTATTATACCTTTTTGCCGCACGACTCGATACCAAAATTCATTTTGGATAAGAGCTGTTCAGTACTGGGACACTCTACCTGACGCGCTGAAATCAACTCGTAGTGCTAACATGTTTCGTGCGGGACTGATGGAGTTATTAATTTTAGAGTAACAATTATTGTAAATGTAGTTATCGTGTCAAATGTAACGTATATACCGGCTTTGTTTTTTTTTATATTTGCGTTTAGTTTTTAGTTTTTAGTTTTTATTATTTTGTATTATTTTGTATTTCCATCGTGCGCTACGATTTATATTTGTTATATTTATTATTATTTGCGTTATATATTGTTTTGTTATTAAATTGTTTTTTTATTATTTATGTACATATATATCTAGGGACAATATGTCCAAGATATTAATAAATGATATACATACATACATCGTTATAAACAATGATTATTTAAACAATGATTTCGTCGCGAATTGTTTGAAAACTATATTTCCCTTATTTCGAACCGTATTTTTGAAGTGTACGCAAATTATTAACTTTAGAAAGAATTTCCTGCACGAATTATACGCATTTTTCAGAAATCGTTATAAACAATGATTTTTTTAATAATGCTTCCGTCGCGAATTGTTTCAATACTATATCTTCCGTATTTCAAATGGTTATAAAGAATGATTATTTAAACAATGATTCCTTCGGTAATTGCTTGAAAACGATAGTTCCCTTATTTCAAACCGTATTTCTGAAGTGTAGGCAAAATTTTAACTATACAAAGAATTTCCTGCACAAATTATTCCCATTTTACAGAAATTGTGATAAACAATTATTATTTAAACAATGATGACCTCGCGTATTGTTTCAAAACTATATTTTCCTTATTTCAAACAATATTTTTGAAGTGTATGTAAAATTTTAACTATACAAAGAATTTCCTGCTCAAATTATACCCATTTTACAGAAATCGTGATAAACAATTATTATTTAAACAATGATGAATTCGCGTATTGTTTCAAAACTATATTTTCCTTATTTCAAAAAGTATTTCTGAACTGTATGCAAAATTTGAATTTTATAAAGAATTTCCTGCACAAATTCTACGCATTTTACAGAAAGCGATATAAATAATGATAATTTAAATAATGGTTCCATCGCAGAATTGTTTGAAAACGATATTTTCCTTATTTCAAACAGTATTTTTCAGTGTTTGGAAAAATTGAACTTTATAAAGAATTTCCTGCATAAATTATACGCATTTTACAGAAATCGTTATAAACAATGATTATTTAAATAATCATTCCATCGCGAATTGTTTCAAAACGATATTTTTCTTATTTCAAACAGTATTTTTGATGTGTATGTAAAATTTTAACTTTATAAAGAATTTTCTGCACAAGTTATCAGAAATCGTTATGAAGAATGATTATTTAAACAATGATTCCGTCGCGAATTGTTTCAAAACTATATTTTCTGTATTTCAAACCCTATTTTTTAAGTGTAGGCAAAAATTTATTTATTTATTTATTTAAGTTTCATAAACGGGCTTTATAGCCCTTACAAAGAATACATTACTTATGCGGCGCAAGAAGCAATAAAATAATAAGACTTACCAGAAAAAAAAACCAGAATGTTCAAGGATCATAATAACTAAATATCACCGCTTTACAACTTTTATAAAAAGAGGATAAGGATCCCTTATTTCTAAGTGCTAGTGGAGCTTTATTCCACAACCGACGCAATCGATATACCGCAGAATTATACATAATATTATTTCGGCAATTTTCTTCAAACACCGGACGGTACTGTCTAACATTATACTGAATATTTCTATAAGAGAGTAAAGAGGTGACATCATTAGATTTAATGAAGCCAAATAAAATGGTCCTAGCTAAAAGTACACAATTATAGTTATGAACTGAATTAATAGTAGGAATATTGAGCTGATGAGATAAAGACGAAAAATCATGACAAAAATAACTTAATGGATTTTCAGTTTTATAAGAAATAAATCTAAGAAATCTCCTCTGTACTGATTCCAGTTTAGAAATATCAGTTTTTGTGTATGGTGACCAAATCACTGACCCGTACAACAAGTGCGGTCTAACTAAGGTTTTATATAATTTAATCATAGCGGTAGTATCAGTGAAAGATCGAGTGGTTCTAATGAGAAATCCCAGCGATCTAAAAGCTTTACTTGTTGCATAGTGTAAATGCTCAGTAAATGATAATGAGCTATTAATAATAAAACCCAGATCTTTCACAGAATTGGCTTCCACTATAGTATCAGCGTTAATTATATACTTAAAACGAAAAAGGTTGCGACTTCGTGAAAAGCGGTGAACCATACATTTCTTAATGTTGAGAAATAAAAAAATTAGCACGACACCATTCACTTATGGAATCGATGTCGCATTGAAGTTTAGAGGCGTCAAAGGGAGACCGAATAGGCGCAAATAGTTTTAAATCATCCGCATATAGGAGAACCTTGGCAAATTTTAAACAGTTCTCTATGTCATTAATGAAAACAATAAACAAGAGTGGACCAAGGTGAGAACCTTGAGGCACTCCTGATGTACCTACTATTTCAGAAGAAACATGACCTTTAACACGAACAATTTGCCGTCGGGTTTTTAGGTATGATTTTAACCATAAAAGTAACGAACCTCCTATACCAAATGATTCAAGTTTCAACATCAAATCTTCGTGATTAACCGTATCGAAGGCCTTCGAAAAGTCAAGGTATACAGTGTCGACCTGGTCATTTTGATCTAAAGCAGCTCTAACATAATCAGTAAATATTAACATATTCGTAACGGTGGATCTTCCATTGATAAATCCATGTTGAGATTCCGGAATTTTAGATAAAAAAAAATCCGATAGTTTACTTGTCACATTAGCGTAAAAAATTTTAGCGAATATACAAATAACTGATATAGGTCTATAGTTCCGTATATTTTGTTTATCGCCGCTTTTAAAAATCAGTGTAATAAAAGATTTCTTCCACATACAAGGGAAAACACCTGATTCTAAAGATTTGTTGAATAATAAGAATAATGGATTTATCAAAGAAGTGAAACAATTTTTTACAAATATGCCAGGAATAAAATCAGGTCCAAACGACGAATTATCAGGAATTCGCTCAATAACACGCTTAATTTCATCTGAAGATATTGTTAATTTTTGTAAAATTGGTTTATTCAAAGGTCCGAAAAAAGTGGGCATCTTAAAATTTGAATAAACCGATTTAAAAAAAGATGAAAAAAGATTGGCAATATCAGCACCTGTGTTTGCATGTTCATTATCAAGAAACATATTGTTAGGCAGTTCATTCGACCCTTTCAAATTATTAACAAAAGACCAAAAAGCCTTAATATTAGTTCTGGAATAAGTTTGAACATTACGTAGGTAGATTTTATAACAATTTCTTGATAGTTTAATGCATTTTGATCCAAGCTGTTTGAACTTGATAAAATCCGATAATAAATGAAATTCTTTCCAAGTTCTATGAGCTATTTTCTTAGATAATAACAGGGATTTTAATTCCTTAGTATACCAGTTAGGATATGTGCGAGATTGTACAATCTTTTTAGGAATATTGCTCTTAATACAATTGCACAACACACCATAAAAAGAGGTAACATCATCATTAATATTCGTATTTACAAACAATTCCTTCCAATCAAAACTCGATAAACCGATATTTAGACGACTATAATCCGCAGTACGAAAATCGAAATAACTATTATTGTGTAATAATGGTTGCGAATTTAAATTCACTAACTGAAAAACACTCGAAGCATGATGTTCGTCCGTAGGAGATAATTCTTCAGTACAGAAAATGGGGTGCAGGACTGATGCCGATATAAAAAGCAAATCTAAGGTATACGCTTTGCTTGCTAACGGTGTAAGCTTCTGGTATAGATTTAGAAGAGAAATTGTATCTGCTAAAACATTGGCGGCCTCCAAACTACCGGGTTCGACATAAGACGTCATTTGTAATGAAAAATCTTATTTATCGTCCCAAACAATATAAGGCAGATTGAAGTCACCCAAGATAATCCACTGATAACTATCATATTTTACAGCTAATTGTTCTATACTCCGAGTGAATTCCAAATATGCGTTTATTGGCGACTTTGGAGAGAAATAGGCTAATGCAACAAGTATTTTGTTATTATTCCAATTTATTTTCACGACGTTATATTCAGCACAGGGGTGAGAACATTCAATGTGGCACATAGTAGAGACAATATGCTTTTTCACTGCTAGAAGAACACCGCCACCTCGACAAGTGTTACTCAGCTCATACTGTCTATCTTGCCTGTATACATTGTAATCGTCTAAGCCTAGTTCACTATCGCCAAATCCATCATACAACCAAGTTTCAGTAAGTGCTATTATAGTAAGATCCAAAGTAGAAATGGCTATATTTATTTTGAAATTTTCCAATTTATTTTTTGACCTGAGACCTCGAATATTCTGGTAGTAAAAGACACACTCATTTGGCGGCTGCATTAGTTTAAATTTTTAGAGCTACTAGATTGAGCTGTATCCATTAGAGTTTGAACCCTTTTAACGTATTTAATTATCTTAATATTGTCGGGATGCTTCTGATTGTGTTTTTGTAATTTCGAACGTAGATAATTGAGATGGTTGCGCTGCTTTATCGTTCTATCAGCAGAGCAATTAACGCCATTACGAAGTTTTGGCCTGCTTCTCAAAAAGGATACAACTTGCATTGATGATTCGAGAGTGACTACCAGTGGTCGAATTTTTCCAGTACTCTTTTTACCAACACGAAAAGTGTTGATAATCCGAAAAGCAGACATATTTTGATTCGTGGAAATTAAATTGTCCATGGAGATAGACTCAGAAGTATTGTCTGAGCATTCCGCCACACCATAAAAAATCACATTTCTTGCTCTGCTTTCTCTGTCTTGGAGTTCAGCGAAGAGATGTTCTTCTGTAACAGGGTCGATTAGAGCCGAAGTTGAATTTAAACTATCCCTGATATTGTCCAGTTGCATCTGTTGTGATTCTTGCTTATTAGTGATGTCCGCAAGTTTTGTAAATGTATCGGCGACCGACGCCTGGAGTGAATTACACTGTGACATACACAATTTTACCTCAGAACCTAAGGATGCGATTTGACTAGACAATTTTTCATCCAATAAAGATATTTGCGAACAAAGCTTATCGATATTTTTTTCACAGCCTGTATGAAAAATTTTTTAAATCAGCTTTCAAATCCTTACTAAGAGAACTTAACAAACCCGCAATATCATTTTGAATCGTTTCTGAATCAGATTCGGACATTTGGATTTTAGAAGATAAATTAGCACCACTTCTGTCATCTTGAAAATGAAATCTAGAAGTCATCGTCGGTAATAAAGATTGCATGGGTGTGTCACTGCTTGTCGGTACGTTAGAAAACTGCAAATTCCTCGACTCATCTGTCGTTTTTTTAACGGACAGAGTTGATGCATTCAAAAAGCATACTTCACAAGTAAACATGTTGTCATCTTGAAATAAGCCATCGGTCCGCTTGGCACAACTGCGATGATATTTAGCACAGCAAAATTTGCAATCGGAGGCTTGCGAAGGACGCTTCACAAAACCATTAGAGATGTTGCACTGGGAATATGCACATTTAACCGGATATGAGGAAGTGAGACAGGAGTCATCTTCATTTTCGAAAAAAACATTGACACAATCCTTATTCATAATTAAAGAGAAGAAATTTCGAACGTTAGTATGGAATTAACAGAAATCACTTTCTACACAATACACAGGCACATGTTGCGATGACAACAAACATTGGTTGTATATGTAAGTACTTTCAAATTCAATGTATGAAATGGATAACATATACACTATTTTCCGAACAATCACTTTCCGGTGAAATCCGATAAAATAACTGTTACAATAGTAAGAAAAAAAAACAAAGTCACACACCTCCAAAAAGTAGACGCATCGAGCCTTAAGGTTTTGGCTACTCCACTTGATGAATTAAAATTATAAAACAATTTTCGACAAATGTTGTCAAGCAAACAAGAATCAACAAGACAAATTCACAGAACGTCTGGACTCGATGACGGCTAAACAAACACTGAACACAAAATGTTAACTTTACAAAGAATTTGCTGCACAAATTATACCCGTTTTACAGAAATTGTTATAAACAATGATAATTTAAATAATGGTTCCATCGCGAATTGTTTCAAAACGATATTTTGCTTATTTCAAACAGTATTTTAGCAATATTTGGAAAATTTGGACTTTATAAAGAATTTCCTGCACAAATTATCAGTAATCGTTATAAACAATGATTCCGTCGCGAATTGTTTAAAAACTATATTTTCCTTATTTCAAATAGTATTTTTTAAGTGCATGCAAAATTTTTAATTTACAAATAATTTCCTGGGCAAATTATACGCATTTTACAGAAATCGTTATAAACAATGATTATTTAGATAACGATTCCATCGCGAATTGTTTCAAAACGATATTTTTCTTATTTCGAAAAGTATTTTTGAAGTTTGTGGAAAATTTGAAGTTTGTAAAGAATTTCCTGAACAAATTATACGCAGTTTACAGAAATTGACATAAACAATGATTATTTAAACAATAATTTCATCGCGAATTGTTTCAAAATGCTATTTTCCTCTTATCAAACAGTATTTTGAAGTGTATGCAAAATTTTATCTTTATAAAGAATTTCCATATATATCAGCGAACCCAAAAACACCCTAAGTGAATGTCTCCTTTCTGATCAAAAAAGGTTATAAATCAAATTCTACATTTTGGCCGCCATATTGGGTCGGCCATTTTGTATAATTGAAATGTGCACAGGGCATTTGATAGCCCTTATTTTTTAAGGAATTATAAGACTTTACTCGACCATTTTCATTCAAACCAATTTTGGGTAGGCGGGTTCAACGGTTGACGGAGAATAAATAAAAGTTTATTTATAAAAATATGTACATATATATATGTACGTACAGGGTGTCCGAAAAGTATGGAAATGGTCCTGTAACTTTTGAAACAATAGATATTGCGAAAATTGCTGAAACACGAGAAACGATTTTTCAAATCGTCGCGATCAATTTTTAGCGGTTATAATCGACTTTTAAAACTTTCAATCTAGTAACTTTTGAACAAATTAAGGTTTTGACAGTTGCCGAATTACGCGAAACCATTTTTCAAAAGTATCTATTTTTACCCGTTTTTGAGGTTAGAAAAAATGTAAGGTGATGAGGGGATTCGTGTTTGGGAGGTTAAAATACATCGGATAGCATAAAAAGCACTATACACATGCAAAGGTCTATTCAAGACGAATACAAAACACCAGGCATGGATGCCGTTACGTCCAGTTGCCGCGGAAGTATTCGTCGTTTGAAATTTTTAATCTCAGAAACCAATATTCGGATCAAACATAACACACAAAATTCTTAGCACCCTCCTCTTTAACACTGGTTTGGGACTATCAATTGCATATTGTTGATGTTTTTTTTACACTTTGTCCTTTTTATTGTTTCACATGTTTCAGCGATTTTCGAAAATTTTTTTCTTTCTACAGGACCGTTTCGTGAAAAGTGTGTAGATTGTCGGATATCGCGAGAAATACAGTTCGAATAAGAAAATAATAATTTTCATTGCAGATTTTGTTTGTTCAGGAAAATTTACTTAATTATTACATTAATATTATGATCGTTTTAATGTATAGATGGCCCTATAATCATCGAAATTAGAATTATGCTAAAGTGTTAAACTGGTTCAAATATTAAAAATTTATTACGAGTTTCTTACAATAAGTGCAGTCGAATCACGAAATCTTGCGAGTCTCTTAACTTCCTACCATTATAATTTCTTCTTGTTTTTTCATTTTTTTTTCGTTTCATCACTATTTACTCAAAATTTCTTTCAGCTTTTAAATTCTCTATTCTGTATCCTTGCTTTTGATATAAAAAGTCTTTGTCAGAAAAAGAAAGAATCGAAATGCTTAGTCTACGAGTATGTGGTGATAAAAAAGATCTTACGAACAAGTCGCCGAACAGTTTAATGATACCCATCCTGATCATCTACCCATATCCAAATTAACTGTTTGTAAAACTGTTTCTCGATTTCACGATACTGGCTCAGTCAGAGGTCGTCTAAATTCGGGGAGACCAAAAACGGCTAAAAATGAAGATAACAGTCTGTGCTTGTGTTGTTGAGGAGGTCGATACTTTAGTTAGGAAGATTGCGCAAACAAACTTGTATCCATGAAATACTAAGACAAAGTAATTTTCATCCATATAAAATAAAATTTGTGCAAGAGCTTTCGGAAGACGATTTCGATGGCAGATTAGAATTTTGTGAGGAAATGATGAGACCGCGTGACGAAAATGAGTTTTTCAAGTTCTGGATATGCTTCTCCGATGAAGCTACGTTTCAATTGAGTGGAGAAGTTAACAGACTCAATATGCGATATTGGTCAGACGAAAATCCTCATTGGATGAGAGATACCCACACACAACATCGACAGAAAATCAATTTTTGGGCTGGAATTTTGTGCAATCAAATTGTTGGACCTTTCTTCGTTGAAGAAAATTTCACAGCTGTGGCGTACTTAAATTTATTGAATACCTATGTTATACCAGCACTCCAAAATATTACTGGTACAGCATTTGACCATGTCTGGTTTCAACAGGATGATGCTCCGTGTCATTTATATTTGATTGTACGCAATCGACAACATTTTCCCCGGGCGTTGATCGGCAGGAGAGGTTCGATTGCGTGCCCACCAAGGTAACTGGATCTAACTCCTCTGGCTTATTTTTACTAGGGTTTTTTGAAGAACAAGGTGCACGAAACAAAGGACACAGACATAGATGATTTAAAGTAAAGAATAATTCATTGTTCTAATTGGGTATCTCAAGAAACGATGCAAAAAGTAAATGATAACTTCTATGCACGATTTGTATATTGTCAAATTGCTGAAGGACATCAATTTGAACATCTGATTCAGTAGTTGGCGTAAGCTTAGTACAATACTAGATATAAAATTATAAAAAGAAACTATTAAACCTAAAAAAATAAAAATCATTACTTTTAGATTCCGTAATTCCATGGATTTTTCAATGAAGCAAAATTAAAATGCCGAATAATGTGTATTAAAATGATAAAAAAGTTAAAAAAAAAAAAATAATTTTTGTTAAATAAAATAAAAAAAAATAATTTTTGTTAAATAAAATAAAAAAAAATGATTCTTAATATCGTCCACCCCTCGCGGTGAGAATTGGGAAACTTTGAAATAGTCAAAGGCAAAGAACGCCACTACAAATTTAAAAAATGGTATCGTCTATTGCAAGTCTGCAACTAACGAATTGCATTCAAATCCGAGTACATTTTAGAAAAATGATCCGACATTTTATTTCAGCCATTTTAAATTAATGAACTGTATATATACAGGGGGCATTCCACGTCAACCGAACACTGCTCTGCCCACAATTTAATACAACCAAAAAATACGAATGAGGGCTCATATTATAGCTTTAGCTCTACACTTTAGAATGCCGAATGCGCATTTGCAAAATCCAAAATGGCCGCTCCAATATGGCGTCCGGAAACTCTTAATTTGTTGGACAAAATTTTAAAACTTGCCTAAAATAAAAACTCGGTGCATGTGTATAGTGCTTTTTATGCTATCCGATGTATTTTAACCTCCCAAACACGAATCCCCTCATTACCTTACATTTTTTCTAACCTCAAAAACAGGTAAAAATAGATATTTTTAAAAATGGTTTCGCTTAATTCGGCAATTGTCAAAACCTTAATTTGTTCAAAAGTTACTAGATTAAAAGTTTTAAAAGTCGATTATAACCGCTAAAAATTGATCGCAGCGCCATCTATGCCTAGTGTTTTGAATTCGCCTCCAAAAGAACTTTTAAATGAGCCTCCATTCGACCCATGTTGCCAAAAAGATACTCATCCCACCTCGTGCCCCACTCCCCCCCCCCCGCTCTAAGGGGGGGGGGAGGGGTTGGAACCCCGCAGAAACAATCGAATTTATAAAAAATCGTTTCACGTGTTTCAGCGATTTTCGAAATATCTTTTCTTTCAAAAGGGACAGGACTGTTTCCACACCATATCGCCTCATCATTTCGTCGCAATACTCTACTCTACTCTCGTAGTCATCCTCAGAGAGTTCTTGGACGAGTCGTATTTTATACGGGTGGTAACCGTGTGACTTAACAATTTTTGTAACGGATGTACGGTCAATACCATATTCCTGTGCTATTATCGAAGGAGGATTTTGCGGGTTTTCAATAATATTTTGCAGAACCTGCATAGACACGTCATCGATAGTAGCTGTTTTTGGTCTATCCGTTCTTGGTTCGTCATGAATTCGCCGGCCTCCGACCCCTCCGCCCTCATCAACATCAATGCAGCGGACGATGGGTCATATGTCGACATCCTGAAAACAATAAAAGTAGCACCCGAACTACGAACTTTAGGAGAAAGGGTGACCGCCATCATGCGGACGAAAGCAGGCGAACTGCTCCTAGAGCTTGCGATGTCTGGCGTGTGAACCCAAGACCTCCAAGCAGCGGCATCGTCCATTCTAAAAGGGACAGCTGTCGTACAGACACTATCCCACAAGGAAGTCATCACCATAAAGGACATGGGCGAGGACACTACTCGGGAGGAGGTGGCACAGGCCATCATTGAGGTGACTTCACCGGGAGCAGTGACCCTGAGAATATCAAGCACACGGGAGCATATAGTGGATCCCAGGCGGCCAATATCTTGCTTCCCGTCGCAGTGGCGAAAATACTGCTGCAAAAGGGGAAGCTTAAAATTGGCTGGGTTAAATGCCGGGTACGACTGCGTGAAGTATCCCAGCGCTGCTACAGGTGCCACGAGAGCGGACAGCTGGCAAGGGATCGCTCGGCGCAGTGCTTCCGGTATGGCCAGGTGGGCCACAACAGGACTGCGTAGCCAAACATCGGGCAACAAAAGAGGTTAGAGCATCGACTAACAATGGTTAAGGTGATCCAAATAAACCTCAATCACTGGGCGGTGGCCCAGGACCTGCTGTTCCAACTGGTCAAGGAGGAGAAGGCTGATATCGCCGTCATCAGCGAGGCTTACCGGGATCTTTGTGAACCGAGCTGCGTGAAGGATTCTACTAGCAAGGCGGCCATCTAGGTGTTTGGGAATCTCCACATATTCAATAAGATGACCGACCCCCTGCCCAGCTTCATCTGGGTGGAGGTGGCTGATATAAGACTATACAGTTGCTACCTCCCTTCCAGTCTGACCTTGGAAGAGTTCCAAGGATCCCTGGAGGCCATCGTCGCCAGTGCAAGAACCTCCCGAATTGCATTAGTGATCAGGGGGACTTCAATGCATGGGTGACGGAATGAAGCAGTGAAAAGACCAACCATCGAGGATAAGCACTCATTGAGGCCTGCCCGTTACTGGAGTTAGAGATCGCTAACACGGGGGGAAAGCCGACCTACTCCAAGGCCGGCAAGTCCTTCGTAGTCGATCTGACCTTCGTCGACCTAAAATTGATGGGGGAAGAGTTGGTCAGGAAAGTTAGGGACCGATACACGGGCAGTGACCTTCAAGCCTTGGTGTACCAGCTCCAACTGACCGGTGGAGCAGCAAGAAGGGTTCAAAGTTTGAGGACTGAGAGATGGGCACCGGCCACCTTCGATCGAGAGATGTTCCTTTACAGCTTGGAACAGATGAAGGTGGAGGGAACAGCGGAGGAGAGAGCCCAATGCCTTACCCGAGCCTTAACAGCGGCCTGCGATGCCCTATAGCCGTGAAATCAAATCCTCGAGGCCGACCGCCGGTTTACTGATGGAACGGGACGTCGCAGCTATTCATCGAGAGTGCCTTCAGGCTCGAAAGCTGCACCAGAGAGCAATTCATTAGCCCCGGTACTACCAACTTGCCGCGGACTATGAAAAGAAGAGGAATAGGCTCAAGATTGCCATCAAGGCCGAAAAAGAAAGTGCTGACAGGTCTTTTGTGAGGAGGTGGACCGTGCCCCTGGGAACGACCCTACAAAACGGTCATGAACAAGATCAAGCCCAGGGGACCCAACGCACCATCTTGTCCATCCTTCCTTGACAAAGTCGTCGGCCATCTATTGCCAGAACAACGGAAACGGCCGATCGGCACTGGTCTGATTGGCAATCGCTGGTGCAGCCGAGCCGCCAGTTATTACCGAAGCCGAATTAAAGATGGCTGCTGAGAAGATTTCCATCCGTAAGGCCCCAGGAAGTGATGGGGTACCTGGTATGGCAGTGAAGATCGCAGTGCTGAATGTCCCGACCATCTTCACATCGATATTCGGCGCTTGTCTGAAGGAAAGACGCAAGGGAAACAAACCCCGGGACGATCTATCCTCGTCCCGACCTCTCTGCATGCTGGACATTCCCGGGAAGCTTTATGAGAGGATTATCTGTGCCAGGCTAGAAGCAGCCATCGAAAATGCGGGAAGTCCGTACGACAACCAGTTCGGCTCTCGGAAGAGGCGCTCAACCATCGACGCAATCGACCGAGTGAAGGCAATAGCCACGAATGCCATCAGTGGCAGCCCAAACACGAGGTTCGTGTGTGCCATCAATGCTATGGTTATTCGGAACGCTTTCAACACGGCCAGATGGGATCATGCAGGCACTCGAAGATCTGAAGGTGCCGCTCTATCTAAGAGAAGCCATCATAAGCTACCTAACAGACCGGACCCTGTATTATGATACCGATACGGCAGGCACTCATACATCATGGGAGGCGTGCCACGGGGCTCGGTTCTGGGACCCTTGCTCTGGAGCGTATATGACGGACTGCTTATGCAATCGCTTCCATACGGGGTGTCCATGATAGCTATCGCAGACAACCTCGCACTAATCGTCGTCGCGAAGACCATAGATGAGGTGCAATTTAGCGGAGATGAAGCTATCGAAGTAGTCGCTAGGTGGTTGAGCAAACAAGGTTTAAATCTGGCGGCAGAGAAGACAGAGGCGTTGTTCATCTCTCGAGCGAAGAAAAGATCGTAAGCCACCTTCACGGTGGAGGATACGCAGATCAGGATGGTGGACGCTATTAAATATCTTGGGGTCACTCTCGATGCGCGGCTGTCATTCAAACAATACTTGACGAATGCAAGCGCAAAGACTTTCAAAGTGGCCTATACGCTCTCCACTATTATGCCCAATATGGGCGGGCCGAAGCAACCGCGACGGTCCCTCCTCTCCTCGATTGTAAGCTCTGTTATCCTCTACCGGGCACCGATCTGGGCTGATGCTATGAAAATTCATCAGAGCTACGGAGCCTCTTGCCGGCGGGCCTACAGGAGAGCCACCCTAAGAGTGGCTCGCGCCTATAGGACTGTATCGGATACCGCTCTCTCGGTGGTCGCGGGACTTCCTCCCATAGACCGTTTAGCAACTGAGAGAGCCACAGTACACCAAGAAGGTAGGGGTACAATGCAGAACATCGCCGACCAGGAGCGGAACTACAGTAGATGGTCCAGGAGGATCATCGAAGAGTGGTACCAGAGCGAGAGCAGTTCCGGAATTCGGGAGGTGGGTACACCTGAGGATATTGGGGAATGTCTACTCGCCTTACAGAAGTGGTAGGACGAGGTGGTTGCCACCGCTAAGTCCATCATCGACAGGCTGAATTCCATTAGGAGAGAAGAAGAAGGCACCAACATCGGCCACACTTCAGGAGCCAAAACACAGGCGGAGGGTCTTCTGAGGCATAGACTGCCCCCCTCGAAGTAATGCCTTGCGGCGGCTGCCGAGTAGCGACTCTCAGTCTAAGCGGCGGTGGTTTTAGCGGGTGCAAGCCCCGCACTCCTGTTAGAGCTTTCCATCGTCGCTTCGGAAACACACACACACACACACACACACACACACACACACACGCGCGCGCGCGCGCGCACGCGCACACACAGGTGACGGTCGATTATGACTGCTAAAAATTGATCGCAGCGCCATCTATGTCCAGTGTTTTGAATTCGTCTCGAAAAGACCTTTCAAATGAGCCCCCACTCGACCCATGTTGCCATTTAAGATATTCATCCCCCCTCGTGCTCTTCGTAATTTTCAAATTATAATAATTTGATGGCCTTAAAAAAGGCCGTTTGGTATAAATTTACAAAATACTTCCCAATTAATTGTAATTGTATTTTAATATTGCATAACTGTAATGGGTTGAGGTGCATTTGAATACCTGAATATTTTCAGCAGTCTTTCTGGTGTTACAATAAAAGAGTGAGCAGACTGAATTTTAGTAACAGCAGGTGCTTGAGCAAATTATAACAATCAGCCTTTTTCAAGGCAACCAAAAGCTTTGGGTTCAAAAACCACAAGAATCAATCTTTTCTAAGGCCACCAAATGATTACAATTTGAAAATTATAACAGTCAGCCATTGTCAAGGCTACCAAAAGCTTAAGGTTCAAAAATTATATCGATCGGCCTTTTTACAGGCGACAATACAATTATATTGGATTCGCCATTTTTTATTTTGAAAATCTAACTTCAGATTCGTAATCGGCGACCTCGAAAACACCCGAGTAACAACTTTAAAGCGAATTCAATACATTTCTAAAAAATTTGTCCGCCATATTGAATCCGCCATTTTGAATTTTGAAAATCTAACTTCAGATTCGTAATTAGCAACTCCAAAAACAATAAAATATGTCATGACATATCATTTTGCACCACTTTTTAAAAGTAATTGATAAATACTTTTGCTTATTTTGGAATTTAGTGTCTTTTAGGTGACAGAGTAATGACGCCATTTTGAATTTTGAATTTCGCCACTTTGCAAGTGAAAGGGTATTTTGCGATTATTGCGTAAGAGCTTACGAGTATTTTGACCTATTATTTGTTTATTTTAGTTGCTTAAAATTTTAGGTAGAGCTCTGGGCCGGTTGACGTGAAATATACGCAGTATATGGGATTAGGGCGTTTGATAGACACTTACAAGGGGAACCTCGGTGGGGGGGTCACGATTTTTAACGGCAATTTTTGCACGTATTCTAGGGCGAAATTAAAAATATATGTGTTTATGTGTTTCAGCGTTTATATAATTTACGTTTTATCCAATGGGCTTTGGTTTTTATAAAATAAATGTTCGAAATTCACGTTCTTATTGCTTATATATATATATATATATGGGGCATTCTTTGTGAAAAAAGCCACCCCACCTGTCTAAAAATCAGAAACACCTACTTAGGTCTATTTGGGCTCAAATTGTAGCTTAGAGTGTGTAGTTTCAAAAAATCACCGGTACTTTCCGAAAAACAAAATGGCATGTTGCAATATGGCGCCCGGAATGCGTGAAGCACGAACCGACATTATGTATTTCGGTAAAAATTCATTCACAAGAACAAAGAAAACATTTTTTTTATGCATATCGTACATTATTGTGTGCACTTTGCATACGTATATTACACATTCAGAAATTCAATATGTCCGATTCAATATGGCGGACGGAATTTAAAATTTATCATTTTAATTAGAAAAGATGCGGTAACAGTGAAATTGTATCTGTTCATAAATTATTGTCACGAGAAACATGCATAATTTCGAGAAATTGCAGTAGAGGTTTTCTTTTTCTAATTTAATTTACTATAAGACCGAGTATTTTTCTAATTAAAATGATAAATTTTAAATTCCGTCCGCCATATTGAATCGGACATATTGAATTTCTGAATGTGTAATATACGTATGCAAAGTGCACACAATAATGTACGATATGCATAAAAAAAATGTTTTCTTTGTTCTTGTGAATGAATTTTTACCGAAATACATAATGTCGGTTCGTGCTTCACGCATTCCGGGCGCCATATTGCAACATGCCATTTTGTTTTTCGGAAAGTACCGGTGATTTTTTGAAACTACACACTCTAAGCTACAATTTGAGCCCAAATAGACCTAAGTAGGTGTTTCTGATTTTTAGACAGGTGGGGTGGCTTTTTTCACAAAGAATGCCCCATATATATATATATATATATATATATATATATATATATATATATATATATATATATATATATATATATAAGCAATAAGAACGTGAATTTCGAACATTTATTTTATAAAAACCAAAGCCCATTGGATAAAACGTAAATTATATAAACGCTGAAACACATAAACACATATATTTTTAATTTCGCCCTAGAATACGTGCAAAAATTGCCGTTAAAAATCGTGACCCCCCCACCGAGGTTCCCCTTGTAAGTGTCTATCAAACGCCCTAATCCCATATACTGCGTATATTTCACGTCAACCGGCCCAGAGCTCTACCTAAAATTTTAAGCAACTAAAATAAACAAATAATAGGTCAAAATACTCGTAAGCTCTTACGCAATAATCGCAAAATACCCTTTCACTTGCAAAGTGGCGAAATTCAAAATTCAAAATGGCGTCATTACTCTGTCACCTAAAAGACACTAAATTCCAAAATAAGCAAAAGTATTTATCAATTACTTTTAAAAAGTGGTGCAAAATGATATGTCATGACATATTTTATTGTTTTTGGAGTTGCTAATTACGAATCTGAAGTTAGATTTTCAAAATTCAAAATGGCGGATTCAATATGGCGGACAAATTTTTTAGAAATGTATTGAATTCGCTTTAAAGTTGTTACTCGGGTGTTTTCGAGGTCGCCGATTACGAATCTGAAGTTAGATTTTCAAAATAAAAAATGGCGAATCCAATATAATTGTATTGTCGCCTGTAAAAAGGCCGATCGATATAATTTTTGAACCTTAAGCTTTTGGTAGCCTTGACAATGGCTGACTGTTATAATTTTCAAATTGTAATCATTTGGTGGCCTTAGAAAAGATTGATTCTTGTGGTTTTTGAACCCAAAGCTTTTGGTTGCCTTGAAAAAGGCTGATTGTTATAATTTGCTCAAGCACCTGCTGTTACTAAAATTCAGTCTGCTCACTCTTTTATTGTAACACCAGAAAGACTGCTGAAAATATTCAGGTATTCAAATGCACCTCAACCCATTACAGTTATGCAATATTAAAATACAATTACAATTAATTGGGAAGTATTTTGTAAATTTATACCAAACGGCCTTTTTTAAGGCCATCAAATTATTATAATTTGAAAATTACGAAGAGCACGAGGGGGGATGAATATCTTAAATGGCAACATGGGTCGAGTGGGGGCTCATTTGAAAGGTCTTTTCGAGACGAATTCAAAACACTGGACATAGATGGCGCTGCGATCAATTTTTAGCAGTCATAATCGACCGTCACCTGTGTGTGCGCGTGCGCGCGCGCGCGCGCGCGTGTGTGTGTGTGTGTGTGTGTGTGTGTGTGTGTTTCCGAAGCGACGATGGAAAGCTCTAACAGGAGTGCGGGGCTTGCACCCGCTAAAACCACCGCCGCTTAGACTGAGAGTCGCTACTCGGCAGCCGCCGCAAGGCATTACTTCGAGGGGGGCAGTCTATGCCTCAGAAGACCCTCCGCCTGTGTTTTGGCTCCTGAAGTGTGGCCGATGTTGGTGCCTTCTTCTTCTCTCCTAATGGAATTCAGCCTGTCGATGATGGACTTAGCGGTGGCAACCACCTCGTCCTACCACTTCTGTAAGGCGAGTAGACATTCCCCAATATCCTCAGGTGTACCCACCTCCCGAATTCCGGAACTGCTCTCGCTCTGGTACCACTCTTCGATGATCCTCCTGGACCATCTACTGTAGTTCCGCTCCTGGTCGGCGATGTTCTGCATTGTACCCCTACCTTCTTGGTGTACTGTGGCTCTCTCAGTTGCTAAACGGTCTATGGGAGGAAGTCCCGCGACCACCGAGAGAGCGGTATCCGATACAGTCCTATAGGCGCGAGCCACTCTTAGGGTGGCTCTCCTGTAGGCCCGCCGGCAAGAGGCTCCGTAGCTCTGATGAATTTTCATAGCATCAGCCCAGATCGGTGCCCGGTAGAGGATAACAGAGCTTACAATCGAGGAGAGGAGGGACCGTCGCGGTTGCTTCGGCCCGCCCATATTGGGCATAATAGTGGAGAGCGTATAGGCCACTTTGAAAGTCTTTGCGCTTGCATTCGTCAAGTATTGTTTGAATGACAGCCGCGCATCGAGAGTGACCCCAAGATATTTAATAGCGTCCACCATCCTGATCTGCGTATCCTCCACCGTGAAGGTGGCTTACGATCTTTTCTTCGCTCGAGAGATGAACAACGCCTCTGTCTTCTCTGCCGCCAGATTTAAACCTTGTTTGCTCAACCACCTAGCTACTACTTCGATAGCTTCATCTCCGCTAAATTGCACCTCATCTATGGTCTTCGCGACGACGATTAGTGCGAGGTTGTCTGCGATAGCTATCATGGACACCCCGTATGGAAGCGATTGCATAAGCAGTCCGTCATATACGCTCCAGAGCAAGGGTCCCAGAACCGAGCCCCGTGGCACGCCTCCCATGATGTATGAGTGCCTGCCGTATCGGTATCATAATACAGGGTCCGGTCTGTTAGGTAGCTTATGATGGCTTCTCTTAGATAGAGCGGCACCTTCAGATCTTCGAGTGCCTGCATGATCCCATCTGGCCGTGTTGAAAGCGTTCCGAATAACCATAGCATTGATGGCACACACGAACCTCGTGTTTGGGCTGCCACTGATGGCATTCGTGGCTATTGCCTTCACTCGGTCGATTGCGTCGATGGTTGAGCGCCTCTTCCGAGAGCCGAACTGGTTGTCGTACGGACTTCCCGCATTTTCGATGGCTGCTTCTAGCCTGGCACAGATAATCCTCTCATAAAGCTTCCCGGGAATGTCCAGCATGCAGAGAGGTCGGGACGAGGATAGATCGTCCCGGGGTTTGTTTCCCTTGCGTCTTTCCTTCAGACAAGCGCCGAATATCGATGTGAAGATGGTCGGGACATTCAGCACTGCGATCTTCACTGCCATACCAGGTACCCCATCACTTCCTGGGGCCTTACGGATGGAAATCTTCTCAGCAGCCATCTTTAATTCGGCTTCGGTAATAACTGGCGGCTCGGCTGCACCAGCGATTGCCAATCAGACCAGTGCCGATCGGCCGTTTCCGTTGTTCTGGCAATAGATGGCCGACGACTTTGTCAAGGAAGGATGGACAAGATGGTGCGTTGGGTCCCCTGGGCTTGATCTTGTTCATGACCGTTTTGTAGGGTCGTTCCCAGGGGCACGGTCCACCTCCTCACAAAAGACCTGTCAGCACTTTCTTTTTCGGCCTTGATGGCAATCTTGAGCCTATTCCTCTTCTTTTCATAGTCCGCGGCAAGTTGGTAGTACCGGGGCTAATGAATTGCTCTCTGGTGCAGCTTTCGAGCCTGAAGGCACTCTCGATGAATAGCTGCGACGTCCCGTTCCATCAGTAAACCGGCGGTCGGCCTCGAGGATTTGATTTCACGGCTATAGGGCATCGCAGGCCGCTGTTAAGGCTCGGGTAAGGCATTGGGCTCTCTCCTCCGCTGTTCCCTCCACCTTCATCTGTTCCAAGCTGTAAAGGAACATCTCTCGATCGAAGGTGGCCGGTGCCCATCTCTCAGTCCTCAAACTTTGAACCCTTCTTGCTGCTCCACCGGTCAGTTGGAGCTGGTACACCAAGGCTTGAAGGTCACTGCCCGTGTATCGGTCCCTAACTTTCCTGACCAACTCTTCCCCCATCAATTTTAGGTCGACGAAGGTCAGATCGACTACGAAGGACTTGCCGGCCTTGGAGTAGGTCGGCTTTCCCCCCGTGTTAGCGATCTCTAACTCCAGTAACGGGCAGGCCTCAATGAGTGCTTATCCTCGATGGTTGGTCTTTTCACTGCTTCATTCCGTCACCCATGCATTGAAGTCCCCCTGATCACTAATGCAATTCGGGAGGTTCTTGCACTGGCGACGATGGCCTCCAGGGATCCTTGGAACTCTTCCAAGGTCAGACTGGAAGGGAGGTAGCAACTGTATAGTCTTATATCAGCCACCTCCACCCAGATGAAGCTGGGCAGGGGGTCGGTCATCTTATTGAATATGTGGAGATTCCCAAACACCTAGATGGCCGCCTTGCTAGTAGAATCCTTCACGCAGCTCGGTTCACAAAGATCCCGGTAAGCCTCGCTGATGACGGCGATATCAGCCTTCTCCTCCTTGACCAGTTGGAACAGCAGGTCCTGGGCCACCGCCCAGTGATTGAGGTTTATTTGGATCACCTTAACCATTGTTAGTCGATGCTCTAACCTCTTTTGTTGCCCGATGTTTGGCTACGCAGTCCTGTTGTGGCCCACCTGGCCATACCGGAAGCACTGCGCCGAGCGATCCCTTGCCAGCTGTCCGCTCTCGTGGCACCTGTAGCAGCGCTGGGATACTTCACGCAGTCGTACCCGGCATTTAACCCAGCCAATTTTAAGCTTCCCCTTTTGCAGCAGTATTTTCGCCACTGCGACGGGAAGCAAGATATTGGCCGCCTGGGATCCACTATATGCTCCCGTGTGCTTGATATTCTCAGGGTCACTGCTCCCGGTGAAGTCACCTCAATGATGGCCTGTGCCACCTCCTCCCGAGTAGTGTCCTCGCCCATGTCCTTTATGGTGATGACTTCCTTGTGGGATAGTGTCTGTACGACAGCTGTCCCTTTTAGAATGGACGATGCCGCTGCTTGGAGGTCTTGGGTTCACACGCCAGACATCGCAAGCTCTAGGAGCAGTTCGCCTGCTTTCGTCCGCATGATGGCGGTCACCCTTTCTCCTAAAGTTCGTAGTTCGGGTGCTACTTTTATTGTTTTCAGGATGTCGACATATGACCCATCGTCCGCTGCATTGATGTTGATGAGGGCGGAGGGGTCGGAGGCCGGCGAATTCATGACGAACCAAGAACGGATAGACCAAAAACAGCTACTATCGATGACGTGTCTATGCAGGTTCTGCAAAATATTATTGAAAACCCGCAAAATCCTCCTTCGATAATAGCACAGGAATATGGTATTGACCGTACATCCGTTACAAAAATTGTTAAGTCACACGGTTACCACCCGTATAAAATACGACTCGTCCAAGAACTCTCTGAGGATGACTACGAGAGTAGAGTAGAGTATTGCGACGAAATGATGAGGCGATATGGTGTGGAAACAGTCCTGTCCCTTTTGAAAGAAAAGATATTTCGAAAATCGCTGAAACACGTGAAACGATTTTTTATAAATTCGATTGTTTCTGCGGGGTTCCAACCCCTCCCCCCCCCCTTAGAGCGGGGGGGGGGGAGTGGGGCACGAGGTGGGATGAGTATCTTTTTGGCAACATGGGTCGAATGGAGGCTCATTTAAAAGTTCTTTTGGAGGCGAATTCAAAACACTAGGCATAGATGGCGCTGCGATCAATTTTTAGCGGTTATAATCGACTTTTAAAACTTTTAATCTAGTAACTTTTGAACAAATTAAGGTTTTGACAATTGCCGAATTAAGCGAAACCATTTTTAAAAATATCTATTTTTACCTGTTTTTGAGGTTAGAAAAAATGTAAGGTAATGAGGGGATTCGTGTTTGGGAGGTTAAAATACATCGGATAGCATAAAAAGCACTATACACATGCACCGAGTTTTTATTTTAGGCAAGTTTTAAAATTTTGTCCAACAAATTAAGAGTTTCCGGACGCCATATTGGAGCGGCCATTTTGGATTTTGCAAATGCGCATTCGGCATTCTAAAGTGTAGAGCTAAAGCTATAATATGAGCCCTCATTCGTATTTTTTGGTTGTATTAAATTGTGGGCAGAGCAGTGTTCGGTTGACGTGGAATGCCCCCTGTATATATACAGTTCATTAATTTAAAATGGCTGAAATAAAATGTCGGATCATTTTTCTAAAATGTACTCGGATTTGAATGCAATTCGTTAGTTGCAGACTTGCAATAGACGATACCATTTTTTAAATTTGTAGTGGCGTTCTTTGCCTTTGACTATTTCAAAGTTTCCCAATTCTCACCGCGAGGGGTGGACGATATTAAGAATCATTTTTTTTTATTTTATTTAACAAAAATTATTTTTTTTTATTTTATTTAACAAAAATTATTTTTTTTTTTTTAACTTTTTTATCATTTTAATACACATTATTCGGCATTTTAATTTTGCTTCATTGAAAAATCCATGGAATTACGGAATCTAAAAGTAATGATTTTTATTTTTTTAGGTTTAATAGTTTCTTTTTATAATTTTATATCTAGTATTGTACTAAGCTTGCGCCAACTACTGAATCAGATGTTCAAATTGATGTCCTTCAGCAATTTGACAATATACAAATCGTGCATAGAAGTTATCATTTACTTTTTGCATCGTTTCTTGAGATACCCAATTAGAACAATGAATTATTCTTTACTTTAAATCATCTATGTCTGTGTCCTTTGTTTCGTGCACCTTGTTCTTCAAAAAACCCTAGTAAAAATAAGCCAGAGGAGTTAGATCCAGTT
Source organism: Trichopria drosophilae (assembly GCA_030407085.1). Lineage (NCBI taxonomy): Eukaryota > Metazoa > Arthropoda > Insecta > Hymenoptera > Diapriidae > Trichopria > Trichopria drosophilae. The sequence goes on along the minus strand of CM059584.1, from coordinate 65,447,507 downwards.
ACCTTGGTGGGCACGCAATCGAACCTCTCCTGCCGATCAACGCCCGGGGAAAATGTTGTCGATTGCGTACAATCAAATATAAATGACACGGAGCATCATCCTGTTGAAACCAGACATGGTCAAATGCTGTACCAGTAATATTTTGGAGTGCTGGTATAACATAGGTATTCAATAAATTTAAGTACGCCACAGCTGTGAAATTTTCTTCAACGAAGAAAGGTCCAACAATTTGATTGCACAAAATTCCAGCCCAAAAATTGATTTTCTGTCGATGTTGTGTGTGGGTATCTCTCATCCAATGAGGATTTTCGTCTGACCAATATCGCATATTGAGTCTGTTAACTTCTCCACTCAATTGAAACGTAGCTTCATCGGAGAAGCATATCCAGAACTTGAAAAACTCATTTTCGTCACGCGGTCTCATCATTTCCTCACAAAATTCTAATCTGCCATCGAAATCGTCTTCCGAAAGCTCTTGCACAAATTTTATTTTATATGGATGAAAATTACTTTGTCTTAGTATTTCATGGATACAAGTTTGTTTGCGCAATCTTCCTAACTAAAGTATCGACCTCCTCAACAACACAAGCACAGACTGTTATCTTCATTTTTAGCCGTTTTTGGTCTCCCCGAATTTAGACGACCTCTGACTGAGCCAGTATCGTGAAATCGAGAAACAGTTTTACGAAAAACAAAATGGCATGTTGCAATATGGCGCCCGGAATGCGTGAAGCACGAACCGACATTATGTATTTCGGTAAAAATTCATTCACAAGAACAAAGAAAACATTTTTTTTATGCATATCGTACATTATTGTGTGCACTTTGCATACGTATATTACACATTCAGAAATTCAATATGGCGGACGGAATTTAAAATTTATCATTTTAATTAGAAAAGATGCGGTAACAGTGAAATTGTATCTGTTCATAAATTATTGTCACGAGAAACATGCATAATTTCGAGAAATTGCAGTAGAGGTTTTCTTTTTCTAATTTAATTTACTATAAGACCGAGTATTTTTCTAATTAAAATGATAAATTTTAAATTCCGTCCGCCATATTGAATCGGACATATTGAATTTCTGAATGTGTAATATACGTATGCAAAGTGCACACAATAATGTACGATATGCATAAAAAAAAATGTTTTCTTTGTTCTTGTGAATGAATTTTTACCGAAATACATAATGTCGGTTCGTGCTTCACGCATTCCGGGCGCCATATTGCAACATGCCATTTTGTTTTTCGGAAAGTACCGGTGATTTTTTGAAACTACACACTCTAAGCTACAATTTGAGCCCAAATAGACCTAAGTAGGTGTTTCTGATTTTTAGACAGGTGGGGTGGCTTTTTTCACAAAGAATGCCCCATATATATATATCGACTTTGGAGCGTCAGATACATTCCCCTTGAAACATTCGAATGCCTTACATCCGCATCATAACCCCACAGCGAATTCATGTAAACATTTCAAAAGTCGAATGCGAAGTATTTTTATATGAATTTATTTATGATTTTTGCATCCTTTCCTCCATATAAATGTAATTGCTAATGCACTATTCTTGTACCATTTTGGAGAACGCTCGGTCTTTTTCCTGTTGAAAAAATTTAAAAAAGATTTATTTACAATTTTATAATGGGAAAAATATTTCACGCAATATAAAATACAAAATAGGAATGCTAGAAAATAGAAGACTACAATTATCGCTGTAGCAGAATAATTGAAGTTATCATGAATTTAATTATAGAATCATTTATTTTTTTGACTTATCATATACCATATTTGAGTCATATATGTAGAGGAGTAATTCCGCGATACTTTTAATATTTAGGAAACTGAACGTAACCTTGATAAGTTTGGTATTTATGGATGAACAAATAAATTTGTTTATATAAAGCGGATGTCGGAAGATATTCCACAATAGTTTGCAGAACAATTTTTGTAAAATCTTAATACTTTACATTTTGAAATATTGAGATTAAGACAGTTTGCTGTGCACCACTCCTGAAGATTATGAAGATGGTTTTGAAGATTATATGCATCATGAAACGTTTCAATAGATGCAAATATCTTCAAGTCATCAGCATGTAAAAGATATTTCGAAAACTGAAATTTAGCACTAATATCGTTTATGAACAAAATAAATAATAAAGGACCAAGATGCGATCCTTGAGGCCCTCCCGAAGGTACCGAAAATGATTTATCGCCTTTCAATCGAACCATTTGAGAACGGTCAGTCAACCCTGGTGAAAATCGGGGAGTACGCAAAAAGTACAGAAAGAGTACGCTTTAATGTACAGTAAACGTACGGTGTAGTGGACAACAGAGTACAACAAGCGGGAAATTAGCGTACGGTAAGAGTAAATTGGACCTTTTTAAGCGTACAACAGTAGAATAAAAAAGCGTACATAAATAGTGTCTGAAAGTGTACATCAAACGTACATTAAAGAGTACCCATAGTGTACAAAAGGTGTAACTGATTTATTTTTGTACAATAAACGCACGCCATTAGCGTACTGGAAACGTACAGGAGGCAAAACTAAGCTGTATATTGATGTACGGAAAATTTACGGAGAGCGAAACCGAATGATATTTTAATATTTTTGTACAATAAGCGCACGCTATTAGTGTACTGGAGACGTACGGGAGGCGAAACTAGGCTGTACATTGATGTTTCAGCAATCGAAAATGGATTAAAATAAATTGAAAATTTGAATTCTTTTGAATCCGGATTCTTCATTCCGTTTAAAGAATTTAAATAAATTTTCTCTTTATGTACAAAAAAAATTATTTTTCATTTTTATTATTTTTATTCAATTAAATTCTTTTTTAAACATGGTTTAAATGATTTAATTACCTTTAAAAAAGCTGTTCTCAAGCCGTCACCTATCCAAGTAGTGTTCCCCAATATGGATGCTTTACTTTAGATAAATGACTGCGCGCGACATAGACCACTGGTCTACTACTGTCGATCAGCATTTATAACGTAATATGATATTTCTGGTACGCCTTAAAATTTTCAAAACTTTTTAAGGGGAGGGTATACCCGAAAACTCAGCTATATGAAATACTGGTTCAAAAATTTCGCAAAAATTATTTCTTTAGTTATTTTTGACGTGGAATTCAGTGGTGCAAAAATAAAAAGTCTAATAAATTTGTTTGATCCATAAATTTTAGTTAAAAAAAAATATATCATTTTGAAAAAATGCATCTACATTTTTTTACATTAATTTAAAAACTAAAAAAAAATAGGGTGAACATAAAAACACATTTTCTAAACAACTACGCGTGGATTTTAAAAAATTCCTTTTTTTTCGAACAATTTTTTTTTGAAATAAAACAATTTTTTTAAGGGTCAAAACAATTTTTTACATTTTTTATTCTAGCACCACTGAATTCCACGTTAAAAATTACTCTGGAAATAAAATTTACGACCTGTACATTTTAGTTCGAAACTAGGCTGTACATTGATGTACGGAAAATGTACGGGGAGCGAAACTGAATGATATTTTATTAAAATTATTGTACACTAAGCGTAGACTGCACTAGTGCGAACTGAATGTCTCATAGTTTTGCATGCATTTGAAAAACATACATAGGTAGATACTTTTCTTCACGTAGATACATAGTATGTACATACAAACCTACACGTATAATACACATATATATATATATATATATATATATATATATATATATATACCTAACCACACACCTGGTGTTTTTGAATGTATAAAAAAGTGCACAAAGCGTACAATTCATGTACATCACATCAGTGTACAAAACGAATGTACGTACATACATAGTAGGAAAAATACCTGACTGAAGTGAGTTATTAAATATATGACATATGGGGTCAATAAGGGAAGATAAACATTTCTTTAGCACAATCGGAGGTAACAAATCAGGGCCACAGCCATAACTATCATCAAGTCTTTGGATTACATTCGAAATATCACAATGAGATAGTGTAATTTTGTGTAGGACAGTTACAGGGTCTGGTAACGTGTGGATGTGGGCTGTTTCGCGAGAATAGACAGAACTAAAATGGTTAGCAAAAAGATTGGCAATGTCAGTGCCGGAATGAGCTACTTCATTGCCAAGAAACATGGAGCTTGGTAACTCATTAACTTTCCTTAAACCATTTATATAAGCCCAAAATGATTTTATGTTATAACGAGAGTAAGCTTGAACTTTTTTTAAATACTCATTGTAACATGACCTAGACAACCTAATACACTTAGCCCTAAGATCCTTAAATCTAATAAAATCGCTATGACAGCGTCATTCCTTCCATATAATATGAGCCTGTTTCTTTTGTCGAATTAATTCAGATAACTGATGGGTCTGACAGCGTGGCTTAAAATGCGAAGATACATATATAGAAGGAACAACGCATTTAATTTGCGAATATATACAATCGTAAAAAAGAGATAAATTTCTGTTAACATCTACACTATTAAACACCTCGTCCCATACAATAGAATTTAACTTAACATTAAGATTAGAATATTCTACGCGTTTAAAGTCAAAGCACAGATCTTTATACTGTAAGAACGTGTCACGCTTGATATCAAATTCAGCCCATAAGCCTAGATGATGTGAATCCGGATTACACAGATTATCCGACGAGATTGTGACGGTACTGTTAGTAGGTGAAAGTAATAAAAATAACGTAATTAATCAACTAAATTTCAAATAAAGCGAGAGCAGAATCATATAACCTTGCGCTCAAAACGGAGCGACCTCTATATGTTCAATTTTAATTGCAATTTTAATTGCTAACCATGTGAATATAAAATCCTGTAAATATTAGCCCTCAATTTGTCTTATTTTGACAATTATGGAGGGGGAAAGAAAAATCGAATAACGCGTTTTTCTCGAAAACCACTGGACCGATTTTAATAAGCTTGATATATGTTATAAATATCAATAAGAGAATTTGAAACATTCTAAAAAATTGGTTTTGAAATTTTCAAACCTTTTTTCTTAGTTGTGTTCATAAGCGACACCTGCCATTTTGTTATTACTTACTCCCTAAAGTGTAAATTTTGAGGAAAAAATTTTGGCAAATTTTTTTGTTATGTGCGTGATAGTCAAAAAAATAAAAACCGTAAATAAGCATAATACGGCGTCTAAACTAAACAGAATCGTTCGAATTCGTTCGAATTTTGTTATTCGATGCATTTTTAGATTCTTGATTGTATATCTGAAGTAGAATTTCAAAAATTGAAAATGTCCTATCCAACTTGGCGAAAATGTTGCTAAAACCATTCGGGTGAATATGTGAATATAAAATCCTGTAAATATTAGCCCTCAATTTGTCTTATTTTGGCAATTATGGAGGGGGAAAGAAAAATCGAATAACGCGTTTTTCTCGAAAACCACTGGACCGATTTTAATAAGCTTGATATATGTTATAAATATCAATAAGAGAATTTGAAACATTCTAAAAAATTGGTTTTGAAATTTTCAAAACCTTTTTTCTTAGTTGTGTTCATAAGCGACACCTGCCATTTTGTTATTACTTACTCCCTAAAGTGTAAATTTTGAGGAAAAAGTTTTGGCAAATTTTTTTTTTATGTGCGTGATAGTCAAAAAAATAAAAACCGTAAATAAGCATAATATGGCGTCTAAACTAAACAGAATCGTTCGAATTCGTTCGAATTTTGTTATTCGATGCATTTTTAGATTCTTGATTGTATATCTGAAGTAGAATTTCAAAAATTGAAAATGTCCTATCCAACTTGGCGAAAATGTTGCTAAAACCATTCGGGTGAATATGTGAATATAAAATCCTGTAAATATTAGCCCTCAATTTGTCTTATTTTGGCAATTATGGAGGGGGAAAGAAAAATCGAATAACGCGTTTTTCTCGAAAACCACTGGACCGATTTTAATAAGCTTGATATATGTTATAAATATCAATAAGAGAATTTGAAACATTCTAAAAAATTGGTTTTGAAATTTTCAAAACCTTTTTTCTTAGTTGTGTTCATAAGCGACACCTGCCATTTTGTTATTACTTACTCCCTAAAGTGTAAATTTTGAGGAAAAAATTTTGGCAAATTTTTTTTTTATGTGCGTGATAGTCAAAAAAATAAAAACCGTAAATAAGCATAATATGGCGTCTAAACTAAACAGAATCGTTCGAATTCGTTCGAATTTTGTTATTCGATGCATTTTTAGATTCTTGATTGTATATATGAAGTAGAATTTCAAAAATTGAAAATGTCCTATCCAACTTGGCGAAAATGTTACTAAAACCATTCGGGTCAACTTAAAACTTTTTACTTATGATTTTTTTAAGTTTTCTTATTACGAATTTGAGATATACTTACCATGTTTAAAAATATCTATAATTATTCGTCTGCAGTTAGTCTATAAAAAGTATAGTTTCCGGAGTTTATCACGTGGAGGTTGCAATACCTTTTCAAACGCCTTTTTTTTGTAATTTTTAATTTTTTAATTTTTTTTGCTTTTAGTTTTTTATTTTTTTTTTAATTTTTGTTAAATACTTTTTTGTGTTTATTTGTTTTCAATTTAAATACAAATTCATCTCTGTTTCGATTCATTTTTACTTTAATTAATCTAATTAAAAATCATACAACTGATATTGCCAAACAATTATTCAATGTTGAAGACAAGCTGTTTTTGATTTGTGATGGTACGTATGCGCGACATCGGAAAAGTACCAACAATCATATTCTGGACAAAAAAAATTCCCCTTTGCAAGCGTTTTACTATCTGCACAACTGATGGGTTTGTCGTAGATATGCTTGGTCCCTATCTAGCTACTAAAAATGATACGGAAATAATGAAAATTATTGATGATCCAAATGGACTGTGTACGTTTTTGAAATCAGGTGATATTTTCATACTTGATCATGGATTTCAAGATGTACAGAACCATTTGGAAGAGAAGGATTTTGAATTAATGATGCCTGCTTTAAAAGGCGAGAGAAAGCAACTGACGACAGAAGAATCGAACTAATCTCGTTTTGTGACAAAAATTCGGCACCACGTTGGCACGACGCCAACGCTAGTTTTTACTTTAATTTTCACGTTAATCTCTCAACCCTCCTGTGCACCAGTTTTTCTTTTCCCATAAGGGAACAATGTAATTTGGTCGAGTATACTCGTCCTGGCGCACAGAGGGGTTAAACCTCGTCACTGTCTTCATTGATGACTGCTGTGATTTGCGTTTTTAAAAAAATATCACTCAGGATTTTAGCTGGTTTAGGAATTCTAGATAAATACCTAGCATGTGACAGGTAATATACAATTGCTGCAATGTGCGAACAGCAACCAATAGTCCTTCTGCCATTAGCACACTCACATGCATGGTCTTTTATACCATAAACTCCAATAGTGCCAGGTGCGTATCTTATAAAACATCTGTAAGACGTGCGAGAAATGTGTCGTGATTGTACATTGACTTCATGAACGTTTGGTTCTTCTCTTGCGTACTCCATGTTTAATTTTCCATCATCATCGACCATTTCCGCTGAATAAGATACTGCCTGTGAAAGCTGGTACGATCCAATAAAAAAAGTAACACTTACTTCATGCACTTGTATTGTAATAGACTATTCGATGCATATTACATGTTTACTGTGTATTACTAATTACTGTCTATGTCATTATGATCATATATATACAATATATATACATATGATTCGTCAAAGATATCTTGAAAGTGTCGAAAAGATCTCTGACGGATATATTTTAGATATCGCGTAGAAGCGAGTAAAAGAACTTATGCGCCCGTAGGTGATCACCGCGCCCGAGGGGCTGGCGAAGACTACCCCGGGGGGTAGCGGGTCGAAACGTCGAAATTTGCTGAAAAACTGTAGGGTAATTTTTTTTCCGAGGTGACCAAATTCAATACTTTTTCAGGCAATAGTCATAAGCATTTTAAACCAGTTTTTATGGCATTGTCGATGACTTTAGGAAGAAAATGCATACAACCTTTTTTATAGAGAATTTCGTGGCTCTATCTTTTTTGTTTGAAACATTTTTAAATAAAATTTGTATTTTTCAAAATAAATGCAAAAAACTACGCAAAAACTTAATTGGGGCTAATGTTTTTTAGTAATGGACGGATGGATCTGCGCCAAAATCTAATCAGATCTAAGTTATGCTAAGACACGTATTTTTAAAAAAAAATTATGTCATTACGCTTATCCGTACGCGAGTTATCGCGAGACAAAAAAACGGGACGTACGGACCTACGGACCTACGGATGTACGTACGTACAAGATCACACACACATTTTTTTATTATTGAAAAACTGTAGGGTAATTGTCATGCCCGAAGTGATCAAATTCAATACTTCTTCCAGGCCTAAGGTCTGAGTCGAAGTAATTAATCGAAACAAAGATGAATTTTTCTTTAAATTGAAAACAAATGAACACAAAAAAGTATTTAACAAAAATTGAAAAAAAAAATTAAAAAACTAAAGGCATAAAAAATTACAAATTACAAAAAAAGGCGTTTGAAAAGGTATTGCAACCTCCACGTGATAAACTCCGGAAACTATACTTTTTATAGACTAACTGCAGACGAATAATTATAGATATTTTTAAACATGGTAAGTATATCTCAAATTCGTAATAAGAAAACTTAAAAAAATCATAAGTAAAAAGTTTTAAGTTGACCCGAATGGTTTTAGCAACATTTTTCGCCATGTTGGATAGGACATTTTCAATTTTCTAAATTCTACTTCAGATATACAATCAAGAATCTAAAAATACATCGAATAACAACATTCGAACGAATTCGACCGATTCTATTTAATTTAGACGCCATATTGTGCTTATTTACGGTTTTTATTTTTTTACACTACCACGCACCAACAAAAAAAATCGGGCAAAACTTTTTCCTCAAAATTTACACTTCAGGGAGTAAGTAATAAAAAAATGGCGGGTGTCGCTCACGAACACAACTAAGAAAAAAGGTTTTGAAAATTTCAAAACCAATTTTTTCGAATGTGTTATGAAAAAAAAAATGTTTGAAATTTTCTTTCAAATTCAAATTCTTTTATTGATATTTATAACATATTTCAAGCTTATTAAAATCGGTCCAGTGGTTTTCGATAAAAACGCGTTTTTCGATTTTTCTTTCCCCCTCCATAACCGCCAAAATAAGACGCATTGAGGGCTAATATTTACAGGATTTATATTCACATGGTTAGCAATTAAAATTGCTAATATGGGCTGGATTCGTACGGGGGCAATTTTTGCCTATTTTTTGAAAAAATATTGCTGCGAACCTTTTAAAATTAACTGAATATTTTATTTAAAAAAGTTTTTCCTTTCCGTGACTTAATTTCTTTAGTTTTTAAAAAAAAAATATTAAATTTTGGAATGTTTTTACTTTTCCGTTTCATTTTCATTGCGTCCAACGTTTGTCAATTCTTTTATTTGCCTTTTAGAAATCGAATATCAGGTTATGCAAACCGATCGATATTTCTGACAGTCATTTTCGAACCATAGTTTTCAGCGCCAAATCGGATGCGCACTTCTTATCGATGCTCATTTTCTACATATGTATGCTCGGACGTTAACCGATATTGTGACGGTTCGAATTTCTCCTCGACAATAAAGCAATGCCTGCTTCTATTGGCTAACATTGACGATGAATAACTTGATGACCTACTTTCTTGCAAATTTTTTTAAATATAAAAATTGCTTGTGATTTTATCAAGAATTTTATTAACAATTGATACACGTCTCCTGCTTTGATAGAATTTTTTAAAGCAATACAAAGGGAATGCCGAAACTGGAAATTAGTTATAACGAGGAGAAATACAAGTTGCTCACATTGACCTCTGTATGGCAATGAAATGGGAGGATAAAAGAAGTGTACGTATGTTGTTAACTATGCACGAGGTTCGTTTTTGTCCAACTGGCAAGGAACGTCGTGACACAGATATCATCAAAACCAACGTATATTAAAGACTATAACCAAAATATGGGAGGCGTAGAGAACGTAGACAGACAACTATCCATCACTGGAACTGTACGAAAATCACTGAAATGGTAACTACAACTATTTTTTCACCAGTGGATTTATGCCTCTCAAACGCTCACACCATGTGTAAACCTTTCGCCTGGAGGTTGACAGGGCTTTGTTGAAGTGTGTTCATGAGAGCATCCCTCGAAACGTTAAAACCATAATCGATTAATTAGACGCCATTTTCCGAAGGACAGTACACGACGAAGATGCCACTTATGCGGTTTGCGAAAGATAACGCGAAGAACCTCGTACATTTCTTCCACGTGTAGTATTCCTCTATTCGTAACTCCATGTTTTGAGAAGGGCCACAAACGACAGACACTAACATAATGTCTAATGGTGTGACGTGAGACGCAAGGGACTCACAATAAACAAAAACCCTAAATGAGAGGGAAGGGTACTCACAATAAACAAGCACCCCAAGTAAGAGGCAAGGGGACTTACAACAAATAAGCACTCCAAAGAATCCTATTTTCGCAACACCCACGTCGTTGATTCTGCATAACGCTAAGAGGAAAAGTCTATTGTGGAATTATAAAATTCCAAGGTGTATGGAGCTAGTAAAGGAACTTGCCCGACTATGAAGATTGTATGCAGTTATGCATATTGTATGCGAATGCTGACGAAGCTGATGGAAGTATGTGGCCGATATTGTCGTTGAAGTGGCCATTTCCAAAGCAAAGGTCAACGTTGGAGAGTTGTAAAATGGCACAAGTCTGAGATTCACATGCCGTCGAGAGGAGTTTCCGATAAGAATTCGATATCATTAGATAGTTGTTCCGGAAAATACTAATTTTCACCCGCCATTTCGACGCTGGTCACTTCACTCGGCGATTAATCCAAGCATATCCACTCCTAGCAAACCTAGTTGAGAGACCCGAAGATGGTGTTCCAATATTAACAGGAATCAACGGTAGCACGGATAAAACGCTGATGTCCCCCAAGATACTTATATATAGTAAAGAGGATCGCCGTTCAAATATAATAGAAGTCATTTTTTTCTATTATTTTTTTCTATTATATTTCCGTCAAACCGTTGGTTCCTCTCTGATATTCTCGGTACATTTCGAACGATTTTGTCATTTGTTAATATGTACGTTTATTAAAACAAGTCGTATTACACATTCAATTCATTTTTCTAGATGCCACGTTCTTTTTCCGTGAACATAATAACAGATTTACAAATTACTAATGTTATTAGGCAAGTGTTTAAACTTAATGTTCAAGGTTGATACTGTAGTAATATAATATATTAAAAATATAGTATCCCGTCGCGATTTAGTCCCATGTGGGTTCACAAAAGTCGACGTACAATAATATAAAAAAAAAAAATATATAGTAATAATGAGTTATTTATTCTTGTAATTCGTTCTCGGACGTATTAATACAGATGTAGCCCTTATAAAGTAATAAATTTACTGTGTAATATATTAAGAGCTATCATCAGAGAGCATTTACCGAGTAAGGCGCGATATAAAGTAGGTCACACAAAAAGTTGCAAAAATGTTAACAGTCCCTCTTCCGGTTCTGTTAGTCGCACAAATTTCAAGCGAAAAACAATTATGAAAACTCTTCAACATGTACATTATTTTCAGTTTTCTTTTCAATGTGGCAACCGCAGCGATACAATATTTTTTGCGCAAATCGCAAATTAATAAACAGATTCTGATACCTTGTTTTTTGTATCCCGTAGTTAAATCAATATCATTTTATAGTTCATAAACTGAAGAAGGCACGATTGGTGAAAAAACATTAAAAACAGAATTTTTTTAATACAACAAACGGTCACAGAAAGATAACTTAGTGAAGAATGTTTTCAAATCCTGATCTTCCTTTTTACTGCTTATTTTTCAAGATTGCTGAGCAATTTTAATCAGCCCTAAAATCCCTAGATCAATACACAGTTGACTGTGCTGTAAACAAATGGTGGCAAACATCGATACATAAGTTATTGAGCGAAGAAGATCATTAATCTACCTCCCGAATGTTGCAATTAAATTTGATATATAAGCAAACAAAATTAAAATTTAACACAAAATTGAATTAATATCATAATTATACTGTTATTCTTACCTTGGTACTTTTCCTTTTAGACGCTTTATATAATGTACATCCTGCCTGAAGTAATGCGAATGCCAGAAATGTACCTAGACAGCCGATGATAATGTAAAGCTTCGTCGATCCAAACAAAAATCCAGGGCTCCACGTAGTTCCAGCATCCACTTCGTTTGTTGCAAAGTCACTGGCTGAAGAGAAAGTCAAGACTGGTTAACACTTTATAAGAATGAAATATTACATGCAGTTTTTCGAGAATTCATGTTATATCAAAACCAAATAGAAAACTCGCATAGAACCTCTCCTCTGAAAAGTGATCTTCACCTTCTTTGAATTGTTATAATCAACAATCCGCCTACATTACTAATGCAACTGTTAATGATCTTATTCAACACTGATAGAACAGCTCTGAACAAATAACCCTGCACGATCACAGTATGTAGGACACCACAAAAAACATTTTCATGTAAATTATTTCTTTTAACATAAAAATAAAGAAAACAACTTCGCGGAAAAATTCTTCTTTTGTCTAATAATATTTTCTAAGGATAAACAGTTTGTTAGTAATACAGAGTAACATTACTATAAATTTACGTTACAAATTACATTTTACTAATTACTGCTATTTTTAGAGTGGTCAACAGTTGCAAAAAAAGAAATTTGCAAGATCGATAGCCATAACCTATTAAGGTTAATTATTTCAGTACCTGTGCAGGAATATTGCAATACGATTTAGTACAATTATCATATTACGTATCTTTACTTAGGTTTTTATAATCAACTATTTCTGGAGCACAGCATTCAATTTTTTGAAAAGCAATGACAGGAAGACTGAGACCCAGAGGTTTTTCATCAAGTGCTACCACAAGATGGAGTAGAGGTAACTAATTAAAATGGGGGAGAAAGATTGCCCATTACACTGATCTCTGAAGACGCATGTCTATATACAGTAGCCCCTGTCCTAATGCATCTCGTTATAATTCACTCCCTTGCCTAATTCACGAATATTACTTGTCCAAATTTACAATTTTTCCTCCGTTCTTCTCCTCAGTCCAAGATCCTTCACTCGACTATAAACAAAATGCAGGGCATGCGCATGAGCGAAGGCAAACTTGGACCGTTGGATGAGAAAAACGTGCCATAGTGGGGTTATAGAAGTAACTAATTATAGAAAAATGAATTAGAAGAGGGGCCTCCATTTTTCAAACCTGTATTTGTTGAAGTGCCATCAGAACCAACAAGTACGATGTTTGATGGATCTATTCCATTTTCTTCAAAATGGTCTACAATACAGAACGCTCTATCTTTATCAGTTTTAGAAGTAGGTACTAAACGGCATGGGTAATTTGATCCTGGTTCCTTGATTACTGAAATATGTTCTTCTTTTCTTATAGTTTGGTGTAGTTTGCATTTTTCAATCAAGACTAATATGCCGTCTATCCTTTTGTTATATATCTGTAACCGCCCGCCACCAACCTACCATTATGACATTCGCACCTGACCGACACCTCCTTCGCCTATGCACAAAAACTGAAACTCTCCCTTATTGATGTCCAACAAATACCTTCAACACCGAAGAAAAATCCCTTACCGACAACAGAACATCCTCAACTAAGATTTCCACAATACCGATGATGAGTAAAAGACCTACATCCTAGAACCGATCTGTTATTTTCCGCCTAAAGAAAATCCGAATAGTAACGTGAACCAAATTCCACATACAAACCACATACCGACTTAAGCAATTAACTCAAAAATAAAAAAAACCTCTATAATCCATACACAAACCATAGCAAAATGCTGTCTACGATTTTCCCGTGAGAACACGGATTGATGTTAATCTGATTTAATCTCATATCAGTACTTCTTAAGCACCAACTCACTTCGTATTACCTACTGTCTGGAGTTTGGTCACAGCAGCTTCGAACAGCGTCATAAAATTATGAGCGCTTCGAATTACGCTCGAAAACGCACGTTACGTCTGCGGGAGTAACCGGTATTGGTCAGAACCGTCTGGCTACCATTAATCGGGTATTGCCAATAGCCATCAGTTCGGTACATGACAGACTAGTCGCGTTGACAACCGATGCGCTCGTCCCTGATAATTTGACAATATACGTGCCTGATTTTAAGAATCCGGTATCGCATTGACCTCACCTGCAAGGCCTCGATGTCGCGGACGGGGATCTAGAGGCTGACATACCGATTCACGTAATTGTCGGCACCCGTTCAGTTAATGGGGTTATTACCACCGGCTCGTCAAAGTCGCCAAGGTTCGCGCGTTTATTGAGTGCAGAGTCGATTACGCGGGTCCGATTCGAATTAGACGAGTGGCCGAGGTTCAACATTTCACGCCGCTTACGTCGCTTTATTCGTATATATAGCTTCACGCATCGTGCATGTGGAGGTAGGTACCGAGTACTCCTCCGAAGCTTTGCTTGCGTCGATTCAATGATTTACGTTGTATCTCGGCTTCCTTTCGTTGTTTATAGTCACTGTGGAACGAACTTCTTTGGAGCCAACAAGGAACTGCGCTTGGCTTACCACGCCGCTATCGAGTCCGATAAACTTCGCGCATGCGTCGCGGCCGATGGAGTTGACTGGCGCTTTATGGAATTGCCTCGAAGGTCATGGATCAGGAATGGTCATTGTCGTACTTAAACGTCAACTATCAACTCTTTCCAAATTTACAATAAAAAATGGGATTCCCGTTAAGAAAACAACTTTGACCTTGAAAAGATCTTGAAGGTCCTTGTCCCGGACATGGACAAGGTTGTACCTGAACGTAAAATTTCCTGCTCTTTTCAAATATGCAATAATAAATGGGGGTTCCCATTTAAAAAAATTGAATTTGACCTTGATATGACCTTTAAGGTCATGGCAAAGGTCGAATAAAGGTTGCCGTTAAATTGCCCAGAAAAAATCTTGAAACTTTTGTCTGAAACATTTTTTTTGTACAACGCGTTATTTTCAAGATATTTGGGGTGGACGCTTAAAATGGGACATCCTGTAAATATATACAGGATGTCCGAAAAGTATGGAAATGGTCCTGTAACTTTTGAAAGAAAAGATATTTCGAAACTCGCTGAAACAAGTGAAACGATTTTTCAACAAATTTTTTCTGCGGGGTTCAAATCCCCCGCTCCAAGGGGCACGAGGGGGGATGAATATCTTAAATGGCAACATGGGTCGAGTGGGGCTTATTTGAAAGGTCTTTTCGAGAAGAAATTACAAACACTAACAGAAAAAATAGATTTTTTGAAAAATCGTTTCACGTGTTTCAGCGATTTTCGAAATATCTTTTCTTTGAAATGTTACAGGACCGTTTCCATACATTTCGGACACCCTGTATATACATGTAACGTAATTGTTATTAAATATTGTTAAATAAAATATTTAATTCTAACTTGTACTTGTATCAAAATTGAAAAACGACGTACTATAGGTATACGGAAAGAAATAAATCAAAACTGCTAATTTCATTTGATATTTAATTTGTTACATTCCCGCCCTCTAACATTGCTTCTGGTGACTTGTTATATTCTTCATGTGTTTATATTTTTATATTAAGATCACTTGAACATGCTCTAATTTACAAAGTGTTTAAAGTATAAAGTTCTGAGTCATTTCTTTTTATAAAGGCGTACTGAACGTTTTATTTAGCATATGAATGCATTAATTAATTCTTAACAAGAGGTGTACACTTACATACGATTAGAAAAATTAATGATCGAAAGAAAACATTCGTACGCTTTATTTCATCTCGAATAACGCTTCATTAAGTACACTCCCGTACGCCTTGTTTCATTCCTAATTAGAATATTGTACACTTAAATATGAGTATCAAAAGTGTACTCTTAAAAATCTACACGAACCTTTTATTCACTCTCGAAGTACGTTCCATGAGGTGTACGCGAGTGCTCTCAAAATGTCCAAATCTACTCCCATACTCTCGGCAAGTGAAAGGAAACTTAAAAGTTCATGAAGGGCACGTACTCTTCAGCGAAGCTATACCTTCGTGTACATTTCCCGTACATTTAAAGTGTACGCTACATTTTTACCCGGGCAGAGTCGATGTTGGCATAAATTCTCGACATCTAGCTCCCTAGTACGATAACATTGATAGTTAGAAACTCTAACGCCCGCGTATTCCCTTGTGGGCGATCCTCTGTTTTCTGTACCGGTGCTCCGTTGTCGGCTGATTTTTCGATAGGTCGTTCGGCGTGATGGAAATTGTATCGGCAGTTGCTGGACGAGTTCTGGACATATTGGTCACGAGATTTTGTTACGTCGTGCCAACACAGGTCGAAATGGTTCCGCCCAACGACCTCGTTGGCCGTCGGTCAAATAGTGTTAATGCGCGACGATAGGATTCCTCCAGCCAACTGGGCTTTAGATCGTGTCATTGAGTGTCACCCCGGTCAGCACGGGCTGACCAGTGTTGTCACAGTGCGCACCGCCGATGCGGTCTACAAAAGACTTACCACCAAACTGGCCTTAATGTCAATCACGATCGAAGGTGATATGACGCCAAGTCGCTCCAGCATGAAGCTCCAGCTCATGCTCCGCTATTAGGATTACGGTTATTACGGTATCGATACTGCAAGGGCGGCGGTATGTTGCGGTATATGTTAAATACTGATCGGATGGATGCGTGGCTTTTTGGACAGGAGGTTTCATCCTCGGCCGAGCGGTCGTACCACGGAGCCCAACAAGCTCATCAATTACCGCCCCCCCCCCCCGCAAAGCGCTAAGAATTTTGAATCTCTTGGAATCCTCCAGAAATATATTTGCAGATTTGGCAGTGCGCGGCGTAATTTTTTTTTATTTCCTGGCAGTGTCCGACGAGATTTTCATTTTCCCGACAAATCCGTTCCTGAATTCCAAACATTCAGGTATCATGCTTTCGATAATTTTGTTCCCAATAAATCGAATTCGTTCAGGTGTTTTCAAAATTTGTCTTCTTGCTACTTTCTGATTACGGAATGACATTAATTTAAAGTCAGAATATGACTTTGACCATATCTTTTAATTCAATATCAACTAATCGAAAATTTAACTGCAATTACAAAGTCCTACAAGTAGTTCCCATTTGAAAAATTGAACTTTACCTTGAATTGACCTTCAAATTCGACCCCAAGGTCAAACATACTTGACCTTGAAATGACCTTCAAATTCGACCCCAATGTCAAACATACTTGACCTTGAAATGACCTTCAAATTTAACTCCAAGGTTCCGACACCCGTTACACCTTTTGAGCGCACTCTTCCTATACGATGAAGAAATACGAAATGCGAAACTTGGCACTCGTGATCGGCGACCCCCAGTACCTGGTGAGTACATTTTGGCTAATAGAATAATATACTACGAAACTCGATACCTGGACCCCGTGATCGGCGATCCTAAGCACGTGGAGTACGGAATCTGCCAGATAAGTGCAAAAAGTATGAATCGCGCCACCTGAATTTCGTAATCTGTGACCATAAGATTCTACAGTACATACTCTTAAGGTAAGACTCGTGCTTCTCTATCTTGAAGCGCTTTGCCTGTCCCTATATGGGACGGTACCTCTTGCTACACTTTTCTCCTTATTATCGGCAGGTTGTTTTATTCACAACAGACAATAATTCTTGCGAAAAGGTTGGGTGAATTATGAACAGTTCAGTTTGTGTACAGTAAATATCCAGGCAAATATCGTAAATCTGAATTGCAAATAAAAGTATTCATTATATCACTAAAGTACATCCATCATCGCTAATATTATACACTAAAATAACCTTCAAGGTCAATTTCTATGGTACCATTGAATAGCCAGGGAGATATCCTTAAACTTTTGTCTGTAACATTTTCCCCGAAAATGCACTGCTGCTGAAATAATTCGCCGTTCCGGGACTTTTATATTTCACCTTGAAATTACCTTGATAAAAATATCGGCCATATCATATTCGAACGTAAAATATTATGCTCTTTCCGAATCAGTGAAAAATATGGGTGTCCATCGTAAAAAAATTAACTTGACCTTGAAATAACCTTCAAGGTCAGGTTTAAATTCAAATTCAATGTCATCATTAAATAGCCAATGAAAAATACTAATCTGCGTGTGCGCGCAATGTATTGCGTTGGTTGTCGTTTCTTGAAAATCGCGGTAGAAGAGTTTACTTCGAAAGCAAGGAAAAAAATATTACCTACACTCGTCTTTTCAACGAAAGACTTAGTTTGAAAACGAAAAAGACTGCTGCTTTTACAAAGAATTGGAAATTGGATACCGATTCTTCTGGCACCGGTTATCAGCGCCATTTTCTCGAAATCAAACTGCAACAACAGTGATTAAAAACATTGATCTTACGGTGTATGCAAAGAAAATGATACTAGTTCCCGAAAGTGAAGTACACTGGACAAGTGACGATAAGAGAACGGCGCAAATATCCGGGACGACGCTTTCAAGATTGCACGAGGAATTGTCTAATATTCTACAGGTTGGAAATATTGAGACGTTTGAATGTGATAATATTTCCACATTTAATATTAAAGACGGGCATCACAGATTTTCCACGAGTTTGGTAAACACGCTTGATGCATTCGAATGCTTCAACGAAATCTTTATTTTTTCTGGGACTCGAAATGAAGTAACATTGAAGGAGAAGGACATAATTTCAAAGACAAATCCGATTGTTATCTCCGAAATTCTAAAAAATTTTAAATTATTGAACTATCTACATCGCTCGAAACGTATATCGCGGAACAATCAAGGTGTAACTATCGACGGTTATGAGCGTATCGGGTCTGACATTGTCGACGTTGTTAACGAGTTGGTCGCGAAGAATTTATTCAAACTCTTGGTGCGGAACGTATCCCTCCTATATTTTGTAAAAATCCTGAGCTTTTGTCGAAAAGTATCGTCGTCGCAGAGAACAGTGGGTGTGAGAGAGAAACAGCAAAAACGCAACAACGAAAACACGATAAATCAGGACATAAGTAACGGAAAACGATCTTGAATCTATTTACTATGATCCTTAACATTTATAAGCAGGGTGTTGATCCGTCGTTTTTGTAATGCAGTTTTTTTGTAACAAGTTTGACAACAGGTTAGAAACTTAAATAAATCTATATTTATCATTAATTATTATTGTAACGTACGTCGATGGCAACCCGTCGTGCAAACCAAGGCAAACAGAACTCTTCTTGTTTTTCTCCTCAACCACACTGTTTATACTCTACCACCTACAATGGTACTCTACTCGTGATGCAGCCCGATAGACCTTCGGACGGAATACTGACTGATGGTGGCCCTGCAGCGGTATTTATACGGGTTGTGACTACATTTCCCACTCGCTAAATAGCCCTTGTCCTTAAAATAATAAACAGATTGTAAATTTGGTGGATTTTTCAAAAAAAGGGTATTCAAACATGATGAAATTGGGTACTTTAGGAGTTTCCGGGCCCCTGATCTGAACTCACATTTTCAACATCCAATATGGTGGATCCAAAATGGCGGACCGGAATGTCGCAGATTGCGATGCTGGCCTCATATTAACGGATATGTTAAAATTGTATAATTTGTGGCCGTAAAACTCACAGGTATTCGCCGTTTAGTTCTACATTGTTTGTCGAAAATAAATAACGTTATATTGGTTCACCATCATGGATCCTACGTATTGAATTTTGAATGTTAACTGGAGCTGTTATGTACCGGTGGTACTGTGGTGGATACCGTCCCTTTAAAAAATACGCACGGAAGCCGAGAACTATTATTACAATATATCGGGAAAATATAAGTAATAAAAGTGGCAGGAATTTGTCACTCGAAATCATTTTCAATTCCGAATTATTATAAGCGACTAGTATACGGGAAACATAGTGAATTAAAGTGTAAGAACTATTACACATTTAATAATTTAAATTTGAAACAGAAAAATAAATATTTAAATGCCCTTCCGAGTATTTCCCGGAAATAAGGAGAATCCGATTATTTAAATGTTTCAAATTAATTTTTTCGTTACTAGAGCATTTAAGAAATTAATTTGATATTTTTTAGCGAGATCGGCGAGATAAGAACCGAGTTCAATTGAGTGCAACCGGCACACCATAATTATGCTATGGGACCTCGTAAAATTTATTCGAGAGCAATATAAGCCCAAAACTATTTGATAAATTACGAATACTCGTTTTATAAGATATTAAATTAAAAATTAATTCTTTTGGCCTGCAATAGAGGCACGAGAAACTATGCATCTTTGGTACGAGGAATTTTTATAGAATCTGTAGGAGATATCATAAAAATTCATATATTAGGAGATCTCAACTGTAATATAATAGAACATTTTTTTTATCGTTAAAAATTAATTATCTTAATTCTATAAAGTTTTATCCTTCTAATATGAAGAGATAAGAATGCATTTTTTAAACTGAAAAGGTCGAATTTTGTTTTTTTTAGTAAATTAAGGTATGAGGCATGTTAACCCCTCTTTCGAACTTTTGGCCAATCAAATAGGCCCAAAGTTAATAATATATTCGTCGACATTTTCCTGGCCACGAATAAGTCGAAAGAATTAGGCTACATACCAGAGGACAACATTGTTTTGGATTGGGAAAGCTCACAAGGATTGGATAGTTACTGCAGCATCCTCATATAAGTCTTTGCTCGTCTGCAGCACCATCTGGAGCTGGAATTGAAGCACCTTCTAGGATCCGATTTGGGACAGACTTATTCATTCCTTTTCAGTCCTTATCAGCGCTACTTGATATAATTTTTTTTATTCACAGCTTTCGACGCATCTTCTCATGTCCAGTTGAGTGCAGTCTCTTCATTTCCATACATTTCTACAGCACAGATTACGTACCGCCTGTAAGGCGCTGTTACAGGATTACATAAATCGAGGGAGGTCTGCTACAATCGGTAATTTCCACCCGTGTGGTAGGCAACCGGCTTTTCAAGTTCTGCGTCCTGTTGCCGCCTGTTGGCTGACTCGCTGTTACACGTTTTTATAACTTAAGCCGCCTGCTGGGCAAGGCTTATTAGAGTCAGTGTTTCGCGTATAGCTTAATTAATTTTTGTTATTTTTTATACATCAGTATTTTTAGTTAAAAAACCAATTCCACCTGATCTAATGATAGAAATAGACTGCACCGAGCAGGATGTGCTAACAAGATCACGCTGTAGAAAGAGCACAAAACGGCATAATCGCGCCAAACGTCTCCGTCTGATAAATGCTAAATAAGTTTTGTTTGGTTAATTTTTGTTAAATATATTTTTGTTATATGTTAAACTATCCTTCGTCTCAAAGTTGTTTGCCTGTAGAAGAGCATCGCAACAGGGTAGCGGCATTGCAAGGAGCCGTCTTAATTTAGTCTCAAAGTGTATTAATTCCGAATTGTAATCTTTTATATTACAATTGTTCGAATTTCCGCTTTGGATATTTCTTCGGCTTTGCTCGTTTTCCGGCTCTCCATAAGAATACGGCTATGAAGATTCGTTATCGTTAAGAACGCTGATCATTCTAACGATATAGTTATATTTCGTAAATTAACGAACATATCTAAAGTACGTAGCTTCCGTCCCACCCATATTGTATCATTTTTCAATAAATAAACTTACCATCACTTATCCAACGTGATTGGCGATTTGACGACGGTAAGCCTGGAGGATGGAGATAACTCCTTTCTATTGGTATCTGCCTATTGCGCTTACGACAAGGAGATGCCAATGGAGGAGTGGGACAAGCTGATACAGACGTCCCAAAATACACACATATTGGTGCTAATAGGAGCAGATGCTAACGCTCATCATACTCAATGGGGAAGCACGGGTATAAATGAAAGAGGTGATTCGCTATTTGAGTGTATCCTTTTTTCTAAGCTATTAATTTGTAATATGGTAATACCCCAACTTTTAGAAATAAGCTTAGGGGGGAAGTACTGGATGTGACGTTAGTCACAGATTCAGAAAAACTTAGGATTAGGGAATGGAAGTTGTCAGATAGAACCGCTTTTTCGGATCACAGCTTGATAACCTTCCAAGTTAACATCGGAATCCAACCTCCAAAGCTTTTTCGTAATCAGCAAAGGACTGAATGGGAGAAATTCACCAAATAGGTGAGACTTCGGTTAGGCCCCCCATCGCTAGAGGATCTTTGCAGCAAAGCCGAAATAGAAGCGGCAGTAGGAAAGGTTACTCAATCGATCAGAGAGGCCTTCGAAACGAGCTGTCCAATCAGCAGACCATCCGGGAAAAGGCTACCAGCCTGGTGGAATGGGGATGTAGATGGGCTTCGTAAGAAAGCGCGTAGAAATTTTAATAAAGCATAAGATAGCAATCAGGACGAGGATTATTGGGCGAGATATAAAGAAAGCCTAAAAAACTATAAGAAAGCAATAAGGCTCGCGAAAAGAACTTCTTGGGCGACTTTTTACGAAAAAATAGAGACCACCAGTGAGGCGGCGAGACTGCGAAAAATCCTCTCAAAAGATCCTAAGATGAATATGAGCATCAGGGATTCGGATGGGAGATGGACGGATTCAAATCAAAGCACTCTGGTGGAACTCATAAACGCGCACTTTCCGGGGAATGAGGAAGAGACAGAGGAAGTCGATGTTGAAGGGGCCGAGGATGGCGGTGTTGTGGAAGGGGGAGCGGATGTGCTGGCGCCAAATTTGACGATATCAAAGTGGCGTGGGCAATTCGTTCCTTCGCTCCATATAAGTCGCCGGGGAGGGACGGCGTCATACCGATGATGCTTCAGAAAGCATTTGACGAGGTGGTGCCGTGGTTCTCCATCATCTTCAAGGGTTATATCAGAACTGGATACATACCCAAGAATTTGAAGGAAGCGCGCGTTTTATTTAAACCTAAGGCTGGGGAAGCAAGCCACTACACGGTAAAGGATTATAAGCCAATCAGCCTAACGTCGTTTATATAAAAAATACTTGAACGGCTGATAGCGCTATATATATTGAGCAGTATATATAAACTCAACTGTCCGCAGCACAACATTAGTACAAGAAGGGCAGGTCGGTGGAGACGGCCCTTCACACAGTTGTAGGGCGGATAGAGAAATCATTATCCGAGAAAGAATATACATTGACGGCCTTCTTGGACATCGAAGGAGCCTTCAACAACATAGCGACGGGAGCGATGATAAACGCTCTTGAAGCTGCAAAGTTGGAGGGCGAGATATGCCAATGGATAGGAAATATGCTGAAGCAAAGAATAATAGTAGCCGAGTTGGGTGGAACCGCGATCAGGGGAGTGGCGAGAAGGGGCATTCCTCAGGGAGGGGTACTATCCTCGCTGCTATGGAGAATAGTTGCGGACGACATACTAAAGAAGCTGGAAAGCACCGAATCAAAAATATGTGCGTATGCGGACGACTTTGCCATTTTGGTGACAGAAAACTCTTTGCTAACCTTAAGCGAACTTCTAGAAAGAGATTTGAAGACGCTTGGAGAATGGGTCAGGAACTTTGGACTGGGTATAAATCCAGACAAAACAGAACTAGTCCTATTCATCAGGAAATACAAAATTCCAAACTTTTGGCTACCGAGGATGGAAGGCAAGGAATTGCAACCATCGAACAGTGTGAGGTATGTGGGGATAACACTAGACACCAAGCTAACCTGGAAAGGACATGTCGAGGAAAGGATTAGGTAGGCGCTAAACGTATTCTATTCCTGCAAAAAAGACAGTCGGCAGGAAGTGGGGTCTGGGGCCCAGACTAATACACTGGACATATAAAGCAGTAATAAGACCGATCCTTACGAAACTGATAAAAGTACAGAGACTAGCCTGTTTGGGGATCACAGGGGCATTGCGTTCAACGCCTACCTCCGCGACGGAGACGATCCTCCATCTGAAACCTCTAGACATATTTATAAAAGGAGCAGCGGCTAAGAGTGTCCTTCGACTCAGTAAAACGAAATGCTGGAAACCTTTCAAGGAAGGACACATCACGATCCTGACCGAATTTGAGGACTGCTAACCGTTGCGTAATACAGATTATAAAGTCCCAGAGTTGAACTTCCTAAGAAAACACTCCGTGGAAATGACAACGAGAGGGAAATACACCCCTTAACGAAACCGTTGATGTATATACGAACGGCTCACTAGGAAAAGAAAATGCAGGGCAGAATAAAGAAATAACGATCTATACAGACAGCAAGACAGCCCTCAAAAGGCTGACGACTGACATGATAAGATCGAGTTTAGTGACGAGAGGAATTGAAGTGCTAAACAAAGTAGGTGAAAAGCTTAAAATAAACCTGAGCTGATAAACTAGCAAAGGAGGGCACCACCACGCAAAATCCATAGAGGATGATGGAAGTTGGGATCCCCCTGGAAGTTATAAACTGTATAAGTTTGTATTTTAGGTACCTTCCTTCCCTCGCGGGTTTAAGGTACCCCCCCCCCCCAACACGGGGATGGGGCCATATTGGAGTGATTCACCACATCGCCGGTTGTGCCGTTTGAGAAAACGACAACAAGTCAGCTACCACATTTTTAATAACAAGCTGACTGCCTTGTTATTTCTGTTGGTTCAGAGAACCTTTCAAGCGTCACCACGGCCCGCCAGAAGTCAACCCTATTTGCGGTTACTACCGGACGGACATGGTACGCCGTAGCGCTCCCCCGTGCGGAACCCGCCGGTAGGGGCTTGACATCGCACCCCAGCTCCTCAGTACGGTGAGTATCTCGAGTCGTTTTACGATCAGGCATTCGACGGTAACAGACCAACCGAACGATCGGGTCCGTGAGTTCGTCAATTCTCAAAACTTGCTAAGAAAAGCGGATCTTTCAAAAGCATTGCTCCTCTTCGAGTTCGCGCACTTCGACCCTCCCTCTTCCTTACGGACGGAGTTACTCGCTCCGCTCTATTCCACAAGGCCCCTGCTGGGTGGAAGTTATAAAGAGGAAGATAGACCGGTCTATCCAGAACAAAGCTGGAAAACGCTGGCAGGAACGAAGAGACTGTTTTCATGCGAGAATTTTGTGGCCATCCTATAACGAGAGCAAAAGCAAAATTCTTTAGAATTGGAAAAAGGCACACGTAAGAATACTTGTACCATAATAACAAAATTTTTCTAGTGTACGCGAGTGCGTGAGGTGGAAGATGAAGCGGTTTATAGAATTTCCAGATGGGTTAGAACCTCATGAATTTTTCGAAATAAGATGGAGCCCAACTCGGATTTGGTATCATACGACGGACTTCGTTAATATCACTCAAATTCCAGACGACGAGATAGTAACGGCGCAGAAGTGCAAGAAATTCCGGATGGAAACTACACCGGAAGAAGTGTTAAGATACACGCCAATGCACATTCAAAAAGAACAGCAAGCGCAAAACTTACCAACGGAAAATGATTACAGTGACACTGAAAGTGATAACGGTTATGAAGCCGAAACCGACTCTAGCGATAATGAGGAATCCGATGATGATTGCCGCTCCGTGATCGAGAACGATGAGTTTTGCGTCTGTAAATTTACGTCCTACAGATACAAAATGATAGGCCATCGATGGTGTATAAGAAAGTAGATTTTTTCCGGAAAGGGTGAGTTTGTATGTGGCAATATTCACTGTAAACAAACAAATGGACTCCAAACCTATGAGGACCATTTTGAAAGTGTACCTGTTAAAATATGTCTGTGTGGCGGTGGTTCGGATAAATATAAGTACATCTGGCAAAGGGGACATGAAAAAGTCCAGCGCGGATGTCAGGTAAAGGCTCGGTCGAAACTTCACCGAGAAAAGACGTGGTTATTTCCACGCAAGCAATACAGACGCAATTACAGCCGTCTAATAGATCGACCCCAACGGGTACAAGTAAAGGATACTGTGGGTCCGCCAGCATGCCCTACGCGGACAATTCTCAGCTTAAAACAGAAGCATCATTCAAGACTGCCAATCCAAACCGCATTCAAAAAGAAAATGCCAGTAACGACATCGAACATTGAGCAATGACAAACCAAAGTCAATCCCTAACCAAAGTTCTCAATAATAATGAAAAAACGGGAGAAATTGCAACTATAGAAATCGATCAGGTTTGCCGATCCCTACAGCAAACACTAACAGCGACCAAACAGAATGCAACGTTCCGACTCAATATCTTGACAAAGTAAATTCTGATAAAGACGAAAACACGTACTCCAGCGACAAGAATGATGGCGATACGGATATCATCTTAACAACACAGTCTGAAGCTACACTAGTAACTGCAATTATTAATATTAAGATAACAGATAATGCAGCTACCAACACTCGTAAATCTTTCGAAGTGCTACCAAAAATTTCAGTAGAAAATGAATGACAGAGGAAATAAAACTAACAAAACATAGTGCAGTGAAAAAAATAAATAAAAACTTCTTAAATCCATATGTACCAAATACAAAAAAGGGATTAAAAAATCGATTTCTAAAAGTAATAAAAAATAATACATTTGGAGGAACTGAAAGAGTGATACGAATAGTGACATTTGTTAGTGCAATTTTGAGGCCTCCGCCCGAGCCACCACCAGGTGAGCGGGGTGAGGAGTGACAGAGGAAGTAATAGCCTCCTCTTTGTGCGATTCTTCGCACCGGGCCGCGACGACTACGACATTGCGCCCCACCGACACCATATACGCTCTCTGCGTACACACACGGTGCATGCAAGAACGTACGCTCCTGCAAGAAAGACCGCATCAGGTGAAGCGAAGAAAAAGCTAGAGAAGTGCATATTACGGATGATCAAATGTAACTGAGGCTCCGGGGTACCTCCTCCAGACCAGACCAACTCAGACCAACTCCATAGAGTCAAGTATCCATATAATGGTAGATAACAGTGCAAAGACTATTGGTGAATAGTGGAAGTGTTGAATGTTGTGTTTATAAAAAACAAATAAAAAGGACAATCAAGTAGAGACTATAAATTACCTATAGTGTACTCATGTTATAGTTTCAATTATTGTAACCATATTGCCATGAAAAATTTGCAATCTTTGCAAACAAAATTCTTGCGAATCAGCGAGAACGCCGAATTTCTTTCTTTTAACGTTATATGTACTACCCCTATCATGTCCATCGGCGAGGATGCCGATTTTTCAAAGAAGGGAGGCGGTACGACAGAATGTAAAATTTTTGTACATCGGCAAGGACGCCGATATTTCCTACCCATATTGTATCATTTTTCAATAAATAAACTGACCATCACTTATCCAACGTAAGAATATGCACGAGGTGCATCCTAGCACGGTGAAGCCGAGCGAAGGAAGCGAACCTCAGTACAATCCCATGGTTGGAAAGAAATTCGACGACGAACTCCGCTGCGCTCTCGTTTCAAGACCGCATCGGAGAAGTCAGTTGGTGGAGGGCGTACACAGAATAAACGTCGCGGATATTAATTCAAAATCCTAATCCACAACTCGGGATGTTACGACGACCATCGGGTCGTAACAGGAGCAGTTTTAGATATTAAAAGATTTTCAATTTTTAACTAGTATAGTTATCGCCCAGTTAAGGCTCAAATTTCAATGAATTTACATTAAATTCAGTTTAACAATAAAACAAAAATTTAACGATGTACATTTCTTTTTGTTTAGTAATCTAGTACTAGTCCAGGCATCGGACAGATGTAACTGACATTTATCGGCCACCTCTCAAAATAATAGAACATCATAAAAAAAACATTATTTTGCTATTAATTAAGCATGAGCACATTTACTGAGATATACTAAACCTAAGTATAAAGGAAAACCACATTTATAATATTTTTAAACTGCAATTGTATTCGTAAAACAGCCGATTACTGTAGGGTGGCTGATTACTGTCCAGTTTACCTCATATCATTTTTCATATAGTCAAGTTTTTTACCTTCGAGTGTTTACTTTAAGATAGGGTATTTTTTTTCGGTAAAAAATGAATGTAAAAAACAAATTTATATTAAAAAAAATAACACCTTATTTGTGACAGAAAAAGTTAAGTGCCTTGTAAATTTGATGAAAAAAATTCATTTTCAAAATTAAAATCACGCTTTTCCGATGTTTTTCGAAAACTTTGAGGCTATGTGAAAAATGATACAAAATTTGTAGATCTTTTAATATCTGAAACATCTTTATACAAGAATGTACAAAAATACTTCAACTACAAATGGTATAGTTAGTTAGTTAGTTTATTAATACTCTCATAAATAGGGGGATACATAGCCCATTGAGAGGGAGTTCCGAAAAAATAGCGAGTACAATATACGGCGCATTTAGTGTGCAGGCATAGGAATATATATATACATATAAAAAGAAGAAACGCAAAATACAGATTCAGTCACCCAAGAGAAATGCTCTCCTGCAAAGGGTCGCTTTGACAAAATTATATAGGACAGACGCAGAATGGGTGTCATTACTACACAGTAGTTAACATAATAAACCCGTTGAGTGCGGTGGGCGTGGTAATAAACCAGTTGAAGGTTGCGTCCGGAGAGGCAATAGCGGACAAATCCTTTAAGCGAGTCAGTAATATTTTGGGCAGTCTGTGATCCGGCAAACTGAGAGTTTTAGTCACCCATTTGATTGCTCTAGAGCAAACTTCTACCGATATAGGCGAGATACCAAGTTCCAGGCGGACAAGATAGGCCGGGGTGTTCCTCGGCAGGCAGAAAAGTTTCTTAAAGAACCGAATCTGTACGGATTCCAGACTATCCAAATATCTTAAAGCCCAACATGGTGCCGCATATAAGTGGACGGACATTATCATCGCATAGTACAGAGTGAAAAACGCTTTCCATGCTTCCATTTTTGCCGAGATAACTAGCGACGTAACTGCGGCAGCCGCGGCGTTGGTTCTCATTACGGCATCCTCCGTGGCGAGGAGGCCCCGCGCAGAGGAGGAGAACAGCACACCCAGGTACCGATAGCTGGACACGACTTCGACCGGACTATCTCTATAAGAAAACGATCTGGAATGTGAATCCAATTGGCCGGCCCTTCTAAAACATATCATCTTTGTCTTTCCAATATTAACTGTAAGTAGGTGCTGTAAACAGTATTCCGAAAGTAGAGCTAACTTTCTACGAAGGTCCGCGGGAGGGTACGCAAAGATAGTTAGGTCGTCAGCGTAGAGCAACATCACCAGGTCCAGAGTGAACGAGACATCCACTCCACGCGCGCCCTTCGCACGGAAGAACGCCACAATATCGGACAGATATAATATAAAAAGCAGGGGACTGCGGATTTCTCCTTGGAGTACCCCTCTGGTTACCTTAAAAACGGACGTCGCAGAGTTACCCGCTTGTAACCGCACCGAAGCCGACTGGTAAAGAGTGGCGAGGACTCTTACAAATTTCGCGCTTACGCCGAATCCGAGGAGCTTCCGCCAGAGAAGTGCATGGGGGACTGAATCAAAGGCACTTTTGAAGTCCACAAAAAGTCCAAATATTTTTGACTTGGGGCGTCTAAGCATGATTTGAATAGTAGCGAGGAGCGAGAAGATACAATCCTCTGTGCTCCTCCCAGACCGAAACCCGAACTGCTCCTCTGGTAGCAGATCTCTTGCGGAAGCCCATTCAGACAGGCGTTTACATAAGATCTGGGAAAAAATTTTGGACAAAGCGTTGGTAATTGCGATTAATCTGTAATTCGCTGGGTCATCACGCGAGCCTTTTTTAAAAAGCGGAAATAATAAAGCCTGGGCCCAGCTCGCAGGAAACGTCTCTGCCGAAAAAATTCTGTTGAAAAGTTGAAGAAGACGGGAAAGCCATGTATCGTCTAGAGGTTTAAAGAGTTCGGTGGGTAACTCGTCGGGACCGATGGCTTTTCCCCCCTTCAACACCTTAATACTATCCTTAAGCTCCGAGAGGGTAAGCGGGGAGTCTAGGCTGGGGTCGAATGTGCCGTAGAACGTCTCTGTAAAGTAATCTTCTCGGGGAAAAATCTCCGAGAAGTATGCACCCCAGGCCTCCCCAGAGACCCGCACACCCGGGACGGGCTTTTTCCGGAATTGACGACACGCTTTCCAAAAGTCCGCTGAATTCCGGACCGCCGCGAACCGTCCGAGGAAAGTAAAATGTGCTGGGATGTCACCAGGGCAACGTCCGTTTAAAAGTACAAAATTATTTAATTGCATAAACTCGGATAAGAGAGAACCGCGACTAGTTCAAAGTTCATCATGTGATCTCCGCGACTTGTATAGTGACGTGCCTTCGAAAATTTGCCCAAAATCATTGTAAGAATCCGACGGGCCGACCCTACAGTTAAAGTCACCGCCCAATACAACAATACATTCTGGATACTGGGCATTCAGGGAATCAACTACCGTTTGGAGAGATAGAAGCTGAGAAGTTAAATCAGAGTTGGGTGGAAAATAAAAAGAGCCGGTTATTATGTTAATTGGTAGGGTATTAAGGAGGAAAAAAATCCAGTTGGGAGAGCTATCGAGTACAGAGCAGGAAAAATCTGGGTGAATTACGAATAGGAGGCCCCCACTACAGCGGCCGAAGTTGCTAAAACGAGTGGCTGGAGAGGATACACTCGAGTGCCCGGGAGCCAGCTGTTCGAAATCAGCGTCACGATCTAACCACGTTTCCGAGAAGTTCATAATTTTAAAAGGCGACCAATACATTATTTTTTAAATTATAAAATCCACGGGCATTCCAAAAAGCAATCTTTAATAAATCAATCGGTCTCTTAAAACTCGCAGCGGCGCGTAAAAAAGTAGTGCTAGTTGACGGCGTGGTGAGACATCGCTGAGGATGACGGGGGGAGATAAAAAATTCTGAGCGGGGGATGGTTGTAAGCAGTCCGTAACCATTTCCTCCTGGGACGAAGTAAAACGATGGGCCGAAGGGGCAGATCCTCCAGCGCTATTTGACGTGCGAATTGCCAAGAAAGATTTTTTTTCGCGTGAGGGGCCGTCGCAAATAGTTGTGAAGTCTTGGTCTACTTCCGACCACTTTCGCCACACGTTATCGACGGCGATCAGATCGCCCTTTTGTTTAAAAGACGCACCCTTGGCACCAGCGCCACGGCGTGCTTCCCTGGCCTTGAAAGCGATAAAGCATTCCTTGTCGGAGTAGTCCGCGTTTATAAAAACCGACGTATTTTTAAGGGCGACTTTCTTTGACGATAGGATCGTGAATTTATCCTCTTCCAAAGATAATTCTGCTAAGATGGCCAGAGGATGAGTCCGGATTGTTCTCGCCGAAACTACAGAACCCGACAAAGAAAATTGGGCGGCTAAAAAGTTTTGAACTTCAGTCTTCATGGGAGCTGGGCCAGGTTGAAATCCAGTTAAAATGATATTTTTCCTTTTCAACATTTTTTCTTGCGCCTCCAGCTTGGCAGCCATCGTTTTAATTAAATGCTCCTGCGAATTGATTTTCTCCTCATCTGATGTAATTTTTTTCTGAAGCTCTGCAATGTGTGAGGAGAAATCGGCGCGCATATCATCAATTGCGATCTGAACCGCCGCGATATCCTTAGAGCATTGGTCAATGCCGGGTTGCAATGCCTTAGAAACGTTGGTCGCAACGTTCTTCTCAGATTCTCTGATTGCCGCTAACAGAGATTTTTGCAAAAAATCTAAGCTGGCTTGCGTGATTTGAACAGGTTCCATGGTTTGTGCTGGAACAGCTGAAGAATCTACCGAAGAAGATGAAAACTTGCGACGTCTTGGAACGTGTGGAGAAATCGAAACGTCGCCGACTGACAGGCAGTCGGGCTTACGTTTCGAAAAACCAAAGTCGTCAAGAGAACTACAGCTGTTTGTTCTATACGAAAGCCACTTAGAAGCAATAGAAGGGCGACCTGGTAGTATCGGGGGTCTTAGCAGCGGTAGGGACTGCTCCTCCTTTCCGCCAATGCAAGGGTTGCCGGGCGTGCCAAGTAGTTGCGGCTGATTAGAGGACACGTTTTCGTCCGACATGTGCCGAAGTCACTATAGGCCGAGAGATGCTGCCGCCTCGTAACAGACTTAAGAGTGAGTATTAAACAAGGACAAGACACGAACGAAGACGAAGACAGCGCTTGAGGTGCGTGCGCAAGGCGACGACTAGAGCGCGCGACTATGTATGTGGAGCGCCCTGAGTAAGTGGTGGGCCACACACATGGAAAGCACAAACACACCGATATGCAAGCAAATCACATCCAAGAGGCAAGGGGCATCCAAAAGAGTTCCACAACTATGTAATATTGACAGCACTATTTAGATGAATGATGCAAAACGCGTAAGATCCTCTTGGTTAAAAGATAATTTAAGTAAAAAAACAGCCTCGTTGTGGACGAAAGTCGATCCTGCGAGAGGTAGGGCATCAGTTTCAGGCGCAATGCACTTACATAAAGTTGACAGTTCATAGAAGTGTTCTGTTCATTGGCTCGCCGCAATTATTTCAAATCCTGTCACGTCATCAAAAGAGCCGGTGAGCAAACTGCGGAGCAACTGACGTTTCGGCAATTTTCGATAAACTTAAAAATTTCGATTGCACCGAAGTGATGACTCGGACACTCAAAATCTCTCTGTAGATACAATCCGAGCCTCTCCGGGGACACGTCACTGCAAATTCAACTCCCAAAAAAAGAGATTTAGACGGTTTAGCTTAATCGTAAATGCGGAGCGAAGAAAAGCACGTCTGTACGACTTACCGTCATTATTTGAACTCTACAAATGGTATATAACATGGGCATTGAAAAAGAAAACAAAAATAGAACGGAACAGGCTTGTAAAAACATGTTTCTTTCTCAATTTTCAATTTAACGGGGATTGCTATTATACGTTACCAGACTTTACTTCACGTCGTTAGTTTCTAGGTGCAAGGCAGGTTTATTCAAATTTTTTCCGAAGGGAGAGAAGGAAGGTAAGTAAAAATAAAAATAAAAAAAAACTACGAGAAAAGGCCACATTGATGCGACGGTTCGGTAAGTGTAAATACTGTCACGTGACTTCAAAATAGAATACATCAATTTGCACGGCTCATAATGTATAGGCATGCCCTAATCTTCTGGTTTCATAAGTGGAAAAGCTAGCAATGGGTAGGGAGGAGTTAAGGACATTTTCAAGAGTCCCTAAGAATAAGAGAGCTTCAAGTCTGGACCTGTTTCTGAATACGATATTATGTAAGAGCGAAAAAATGGAACAAAGTTAGTGAGAGAGATTGATTGAAAACTTATTTATTAGTGCCCTGGCCACTATGAGCCGTGGACACATCAACTCAATATACTGCCGTTACAATGTTTCGGTCAGGATATAACTGTACATAATATAATTTTATAAACTCTCTGCTATAAGATGGTAAACGCATTATACAACTTTATATATACTATATTGTACATAAAAAATAACGAAATTGCACTTGAGCTACACGTAGAGTAGCAAATTCGATTAGAAGACGCTCGCATAGTTTAAAGGTTTAAAATAAAAAAACGTAACAAACTTACGGTTGATCAGCCCTGATAAGATGTGTTATTAGGTTAGTACGAAATGTTGCGAGAGATGTAAATGTGTGAAGACGGCGTTGCAGAGAGTTCCGATACTGTATGGCTGTAATCCAGAAAGAGTGAGCAAAGATGTTTGTACGAGGAATTGGAAGCTTATATTGAAATGATTGTAAGCGAGAAGATCGGCGAATGGAATGGTCTAAAGGAATGAATCTGTTAGCAAGGTAGGAAGGTTGGGAGGTATGGATGATTTGATGAGTGAAGCTACCGAGAAAGTACTGTAGCCTAGATGTTATGGGTTGTCAGTTTGCTTTCTGACGATACGGCGTAAGTCTTTCATCCCGGCGCAGGCGATACACATATCTTAAGGCGATGTTTTGAAGGCGTTGTAATTTAGTGTTAAAATATGCAGTTGAATCGGCTATAACTAAAGATGCGTAATCGAGGTGTGGGATGACTAATGCGTTGACGAGCCTGAGTTTGATCTGCGGTGGAAGAAAAGCACCACGAAATTCCATATTGGGTCGGATGTTATTATAGCACCAAGATCTTTGACTTCGTGTGAATAAGGTATTACATCCGACCCAACAATAATTTGTGGTATGGTGAGATTTTTCATAACGGCTAAATTCTGAGGTGAACCTAAGATGAAGGCCTGAGTTTTACGCGTATTTAATGTGAGCCCATAGTCATGGGACCACTTCACAAGCTCAGCAATGTCACTGTTAATATTGAGTATCGTTTCATTTAGATGACATATCGGGGTCGCGAGATAAAATTGCGTATCATCAGCAAAGTTGATGCTAGTGTGTCTGTAATATTCAAGTCTCGAGAAAAAGGGATTGATAACAATAATGAATAATATGGGGCCTTAGCTTGAACCTTGCGGAAGACCGGAAGTAGTATACTCAGGATTAGATGTTAAACCATCCAGGCCAATTATTGTGTGAGAGCGATTTGTCAGATAAGAATGCAGCCATCTCGATGTTGATTCCTCAAAGCCTATGTCTCGAAGGCAAGTTAGAATTACGACATGGTTTAAGGAGTCAAAGGCTTTTGAGAAATAGAAAAGTACCAAAATAGTAACTGGGTAGTCGGGCAGTTTGGGTGCTGTAAAATTTACGGAATCCGCATTGTTTGGGATGTAGTATACGATTTATCTCTAAATATTTTGTGATCTGCTGGGTGACAAGGGAATTAATGACCTTAGAGAGGTGGGGAGGATTTGTGATTGGACAGGTGTCAGAAGGACTTGAAGGGTTAGGGATTTTCTTAAGTGATATGATGTAAGATGATTTCCAAATGGGAGGAAAATAGTCAGAGATGAGTGAAAGATTGAAAATGGAAGGTAAATATTGTGCAATGATTGTAAAAATGGATTTTAGGTACTCTAAAGGAAGATGATCGGGTCTAAGCCCACGCGATTTTTGTGCAACTAAATTAAGCCTATGTAGGACATCATGATGATTGATATCAGTAAAGGTGAATGTTGTATGGAAATTAGGTAATGGACGCATGATAATGTTGTTGAGTGTCGCTAAGTCACGAGACGGGTGAGATGACGATGTTGTACCTCGTAGTCCAGTGCGTTAACCGCCTGAGCCACGAAGCCGATAGTCTAAACGTGATAATGAATAGACTGATATACAATCTGCAAATATTCTAAATATGTACGTGTTATAATATGCAAAAATTATATAATTGAAATTAACCCTGGTGAAAATCGGGGCGTACGAAAAGAGCGTACACATGCCGTACCATTAGTGTAAATTGGACCCTGTACGCTAAATTTACACTAATGATACAAATAGCGCCCTCTTTGTGTACATTCATTGATTACCGGAATAGCGTATTAAAAGTGTACGATTAGCGTACCATATTTCCAATAAAAATATATTTCTTACGTCCGCTTATGATACGCTGGTTGTACGTTCCCTGAATTTTCCTAGTGTACTCTTTCGTACGATGTACGTACATTCGTTTTATACACTGATGTGATGTACATGAATTGTACGCTTTGTGCACTTTTTTATACATTCAAAAACACCAGGTGTGTGGTTAGGTATATACCGGGTGGGTTCTTCAAGGCGGGTCATAGGGCAACCCATGTTATAGCTCACAGCCAATGAGCGTCGAGCTTTAGACTTGGTCTTCCAGTAGCCGACCAATAACGTTAACGCTACCGAGTTGCCAGTTCCTTTTTAAAACAAATAAATTAACGGAATAAAATAAATTAACTGAACGAAATAAATCTGTACGATCTGTACCATTTGCTTTTCGTTGATGAGGGACGTGTGGAAAAATTAATATTCGCCGCGTTATGCTGACGCCCTTCGCGAAAGAGAGGTTAGGGTAGACAAAGGTGCAGGTTTTGACAACTGTTTGACGTTGCGACCCCAACATGGAGTTTTCGAATTTTCATCGCATTTCATTAGATAAGTATTAGTTTTATCATTTCATCTTACGAAGTACGATTTTTTATAGGCTACTTTTATTTTTTATAACACATCTCAGGAGGAAAGGGGATCTACTCTGAGTTTGTTTACCCAGTGTTGTACAGCTTTTGCTGCACGATTTTGTGCTCAATGTGAAATTGGTCTCGGTTGTCGAATTTTCATCGCATTCTCAGCTGCATTTCATTAGATAAGTATTTCTTTTGTCATTGATTTTACGAAGCACGATTCTTTGTAATCTGGTTTTATTTTGTTAGATCACATCTCAGGAGACAAATCGATCTACATTATGTTTGTTCACCGAGTGTTCTACAGATTACATTCAGATTACTTCGTTTAAATGACTTAAGATCTAATAAATATAACAACGGCGTACAGGGCAGGTCTGTATCACAAGGCCCTGCTGATGATTCCAGCTGATACAGACCGGGATGAAACGCCAGAGAGAGGTTCTCTCCATTTTTAATGGAAAAAATCTTTCCAGCTCGTCTGATGACAAAAATAATTTTTCGAAAAAACTTTCCATCTTTTAAAG
Source organism: Trichopria drosophilae (assembly GCA_030407085.1). NCBI lineage: Eukaryota > Metazoa > Arthropoda > Insecta > Hymenoptera > Diapriidae > Trichopria > Trichopria drosophilae. Next base: position 65,411,052 of record CM059584.1, on the reverse strand, counting down.
AAATATAATCTTTTGGTGAATTTCGCAACTCCTCTGATATGGCAGACAAGTTTCTGACGTCAGGGAGCAAAAGAACCGAAAGATTTTTTAAAAATAAGTTGCAAAAAATTCCATCATATTTGTTCACTATAGGCCTTGAAATATCTGATTACTTTATAGTAAAAAAGTGAGCATAAACTATTTATATATTTAATAATTGATTTGCCAACAAACTTAAACCACAATTTGTAATTTTTCCGAATTAAGAAATCATGTTATTAAAAAGATTACTTTTGTACGAACAATATTGTACGCTTATGAATAATATTTCGAGCGTCGTAATGTTTAAAAATAGCAGTACACCATCCATTGTCCAAGGATTTTAATAAAGGTGACCGGTAGTTGCAACAAAACAATAAACAAGGCTGTTGCAAACAAAATCGATTGTAACTCGGGATAAAAACATGATACAACTACCATTCATATTTGTTTTAATTTTACACTAGAAATAAGATCAAGAAATAATGTATGTAAAAATCAAAAATTGCAGCAACATTGCTAACAAGATATTAGATAAATTTTCAGCTCCTTTCTTCTCAAAAAAGAAATATATAAAAAGGCGCACCCACTCCACAAAAAGTAGTAGAGAGATTCAAAAAGCGTAGAGAGATTAAAAGGGCGAGAAAATAATGCAGTCAGCGACATAGGATCTACGCTACCAGGGAAGACCGGCAGCATCCACCCGATTCGCTGGCAGTATCAAATACTGCAGCCCCGCAGTACCAGATCACGTCACGCCAACGAGTCACTATTTCGCCCGGTACACTGACAGCACCTGGGATTCCCGGCTCGTAGGATTATTCGTTCGGTCGCGGTATAATAGGCACTGCCAAAACATCTCATCACCAGCTACCAAAACATCTCATCGTGAGCAGCCAAAACATAATAAAAGGGTTAGAAACTACTTTGTTTGAATAATCTCCATTTGTCTCTTTAATTAATCTTAGGCCATATTGATGTAGAAATACAATATTTGAAATAGAGGTGCTTACGTGCTGTCAAACATAGACAGAGGAACAATCAATAAGTGATCGACGGATAATCGACGATCGTGAAAACGGTATACTACTAATGTTAATGGATTTAACAAAGAGTATGCGAGAGCGAGCCCCCCCGTTTGGATCCTATCACCTTGTCGTGGTGGGGGGGCTTAACAAACACCATATAGGAGGTCCTGAGTCGATAGCAGTGTGAGTGGTGAGAGAATGCGGATCCCTATAAACCGGGCTCTCCGATGAATGGCTCGGGGCTCTATAAACCGGCTTCTCCGATGACTGTGGGTATGAGTGAGGCTAGAATCTCAAGCCCCACCTCGACCTTCGGGCTGGAGGAGGGTGAGGTAAAGGACCTCTGAGGTGCCGTGACCAAGAATGGATCCCCCAATCCATAGGTGGGAACTATCGTGCCTAGGGATGCATGGTACAGGTGAAGCTGTACTGCTAACGATGCCCTTGGGATACCGGGCGACCTCCCATTATACATAGCCTTCACCTCGTTTAGCGGGGCTCTGCGAGGTGTGACCTTTATTTCCCTAGCTTCTCGTGGAACTCATATGGATACACAGAAGTACAAAACCTAACAACAAGAGCCTCAGGTGCCTTGCACCGAGGAGGTAACGTCGGATGTGGCTAAGGACACTCTAATGGAGACCGGTACGGCGGAAGACACTCGTCCAAGCCCGATCCGAATGAACGGCGCACAGAGGCGAAAGGCCAAGTGGATGGCATACGAGGAAGCTAAGAGAACGGCGGAGGGTGAAGGTCTCCCCCTTCCGGAGCGTCCTCCACCGAGAGTAAGCGGTTCGAGGAAGAAAAAGGCGGCATCTTCCGTGGCTGGGGCTAGAACTCGTCTGGAAGAGCATCCCGAATCGATCTCAACCACTATACAATCGATTGGTCCTCCCTCTGGGGATAAAAGGAAGGCCGAGAGGAGCATTTCAGATCCCACAGCCAAACCCAGAGGGAAGAAGGCCAAAGGTAAGCAGGGACAAGAATCCGCAACAAAGATGTCATACTCGACGGCCGCTGCTGGAGTCCCAAGGGTATTGATTGCCTTTCGCGAGGACGTAGGGGAGCGGGTCGAGATGGGCGTCTTTGACCAACTTACTCCCTGAGGAACTCGTCAAGAGAGTTAAAATGACGGTACTCGCGCCACATCCCAAGAAGGAGACTAGCATCCTGCTTAAGATCTTGGACAGGCAGAATGCTGGGTTGAGGGTCGGGACGTGGGTTGTCCATCGTAGGGAGGAGCTGCCGCATGGCACCCTTCTGGTTCTCGGCGTGGACGAAGACTCGGTCAAGCGCCTCGAGTCTCGCGGCTACCGAGTTTATCTAGGGACAGGAGAGGTTGTGTTCAGGCCATCCTCTAAAAACCCGATAAGTTCGGCGTCGGGAGCTTCCAGCGCGAGTTAGCTTTAATGTCTAACGGTCGTGCGGAAATTTTCCAGATTAACTTGCATCACTGCAAAGGTGCTTCAGCTCAACTTATGAGGGACCTGCAAGTGACGCATACAAAACCAGCCATGGCGCAAATACAGGAGCCCTGGTGCTACAAAGGTAATATTCGGAACCTGAGTAGGATTGGCACAGTCTACGCCAGTGGACTTCATGAAATGCAGAGGGCATGTGTAGTTCTTAAAAACATGGACGCTGCCCTGCTACAGGAATTCTCTATTAGATACCTGGATTCGGTCAAAGTCTCTCAGGGAATAGGGGAAAGGAGCTTGGTGATTGCATCTGCCCACTTTGCGCACGACAGGGAAACTCCCCCGGAGGAGTTAACTAGGTTAGTCAGGTACTGCGCAAATGCGGGCCTTGATCTCCTCATTGGTTGTGATGCCAATGCTCAAAGTACTATGTGGGGGAGCACCGACACAAATTATAGAGGAGAGGCCCTCATGGAATACCTGATATCCACTAACCTCGAAATTTTAAACGAGGGAGTTGAGCCAATGTTTGTAACGGCAAACAGAAGAGAGGTCCTTGATCTCACTCTATGAAGCCGAGGCATGCGTGAGGCTGTCCAGGAGTGGAGGGTTATTGATGAACTCTCGCTCTCGGATCACAAACTGATTCGGACCAAACTGGAACAGTTTAACCCTGCAGAGAAATGGTCCAGAAATCCAAGAAGCACGAACTGGCAAGGGTTCAGAGAAAGTCTGCAAGCCAGGATGAAGGGCTTCAAAGGCAAGTATGGAGCGAAAAACGATCTTCAGTACACAGAGGTCTTTCTTAGGGGAGCTGTGTTGAGATCGTTCGAAGCCAATTGCCCACTCAAAAAAAGTAAACCCCAAAAGGGGAAGGCCTAATTGGGGACCAGCATTGGAGCGTAGCCGAAAGGAGGCGAGGAGATTATTGGTTCGAGCAAAGAAAGCTGATACAGCAGAAGTCTGGACGGCTTACAAGGATAGGTTGAAAGCCTGCAAAAGTCAGATTAGAGAGTCTCAGATAAATGCATGGAGGGAGTTCTGTTCGGAAACGGCGAGTATACCCTCTACTGCAAAATTAGCGAGAATACTATCCAAAGGAAATGATGGTAAACTACGATTTATCAAAGGAGAAAATGGCGAGTTTGCCAAATCTCCGAAGGAAACCCAGGAAAGGTTGCTTACAAGCAATTTTCCAAGTATTAAACTGGGATCGAACGGTACCCCCGGGGAGCCTACTACGAGTAAAGGGAGGCACTGGGGGATCGCTGCCCAAGTTGTAAATCCAAAAAATGTTGTAAGGGCATTAATGGCCTTTGAGGCGTTCAAGTCACTGGGACTGGGCATATACCCGGCCCTCCTTCAGGAAGGCCTGGGGGCTATCCTGAAACCATTGACTGGACTTCTTCGGGGTTGCATTGCGCTTGGTTACACACCTAAAGAATGGAAGAAATCACGAGTTTCGTTTATACCGAAAGTTGGAAATGAGAAGCATATGATAGAAGGTCCTTTGGTACGCTCACCTCTCCATGGGGAACAGTATGCCTACCAGGCTGGCAAATCTGCTGAGTTGGCACTTATGTCAGCCGGGAGCTTTATAGAGAAGCAACTCAGTACGAAGGGAACGTGCATCGGTGGTTTCCTAGATATTGAGGGTGCTTTTAACCGCACCTCCGTGGAAGTAATACGGAAAGGAGCGGAAGAACATGGGGTGCCCAAGGAACTCATAAGTTGGATTGTGAGCACTCTTAGAAATAGGTATATTTATACGGAATGGCAGGGTAGCCTAGTGGAGAGGATGATCTCTGAGGGTTGTCCTCAAGGTGGAGTGTTGTCCCCACTTCTTTGGAACCTGGTAGCATATAGCTTGATCAGGAAACTCAACGATAGTGGAATCTATGCGATTGGATATGCGGACGATATTGCTATCCTCGCTAGAGGCAACTACGATTTGCAGGAGCTTGTCCAAGAAGCCCTGAGGGTTGTGGAAAAATGGTGCAACGAATGAGCGCTATCGATACAACCGGAAAAAATTGCCGTCATCATTTTCTCTAGAAGATATAAGATCAAAAACTCAGGGAAATGGTGATTGGCGGGAAGCAGGTGCCATATGCCAGCGAAACCAAATATCTTGGAGTAACCCTGGATAAAAAGTTAAACTGAAATAGTCACCTGAAAGACAAATGTTACAAAGCAATTGCTACTTTCTGGCCTTGTAGGAGAGCTCTTGGTAACAGTTGGGGTCTAGGACCGAAACCGCTGCTCTGGATCTACCAACAGATTGTGTTACCAAGGATTACCTATGCCACGCCAATTTGGTGGCAGAGGACAGAAAAGACTCAAGTTCAACAAAAATTGAACAGGGTACAGGCTATGTTCCTCAGGGGCATTTGCTCAGTAAGGATGAGGTCTCTTTTGGGCGTACCGTCCATGGCTCAGGCAGTAAAATGCGAAGCCATGAGAACCGTGTATAGACTCAAGTGCTTGGGAAGTTTGACAGGTAAGCAAGATTGGTTTAACAATCTTTTTCGAGGAAATCTGAGAGACATGTGGTACCAACCACAAGATAAGATCCAGACACACTACACGGGCGAAAACAACTTTAAGGTTTGCTTCCCCAATAGGGAGGACTGGAAAAATAAATCAGCAATACCCAGGAATGGCATCATCTGGTTCACAGATGGGTCCAAAACCAACCAGGGTGTAGGCGCAGGATACCGCGGACCGAAGCTGCGAGAGAATTTTTCCCTCAAGCTCAACAAATTTAACACTGTTTTCCAAGGAGAGGTGGCGGCAATCCTCAAGTGTGCCGAGACCCTCATGGAGAAAGAAGTGACAAATAAAACGATATAACGATATAAAACGATACTTTAATCAGAGATACAAAGACCTGCCTGCGTAACCTGGCTATAAGAAACAAACTCAGCCTGACCTGGATGCCTGGTCACATGGGCTGGAAACGAAATGAAAGAGCGGACACCCTTGCCAAGTCGGGAATAGTTAATGGAACTGACTTGACTAGGAGGGTGGCACTGTCATTTCAAGAAGAACTCAACCTACTAGAGGGACAAATGAAATCCCAACAAGTTAGAGAGTGGATCAAAAACAAAGAATGCAGCACAACCAAAAGCCTTGCAGGAGAGCTGCAGGCGGACCGATGGGCTGAAAAACTGATCGAATTAGACAGAACAGAAATAAGAATCTCCATCGAAATCCTAACCGGACATGGAAATTTAAACAAGCACAGTCACACCGTAGGAAGGAAACCTTCACCGATGTCACTAGATGTGATGAAAACAAGGAGGAATCATCCATTCACTTCCTATGCGCGTGCCCTGCACTGATGGAGGCTCGAAGGAGATACCTGGACTCTTCATTTGTGAGCAAAGAGGAAGTCAGGGAGCGGAATCTCGGACAACTTTTGAGATTCTGCAAAGCAGTTGGATATCCAACGGAACCCTGAATAGCATCAGGAATAGTATACAAAGGCAAACAGCTAAGTGTGCTGATTTCTGGGGTTCACCCCGAACCTGATGAAGATAATACCAATACCAATACCAACATGCGAGAGCAAGGGAGATCATAGAAATTATGACATTGGAATATTTGAATTAGACTGCCTTCTTTCTATTACATCATGGATTGCCGAAATTTGGTAAAGCAATAATGTTTTGAAGAAATTGTGCAATGACCTTGTAAACGCGCCTGGACCTGTATACAATTTCGAGAGTTTCGGGAAAACAAATGTACGATGAATAACTTATCGACGGATAATCGACGACCGTGAAAACGGTATACAGCTAATGTTAATGGATTTAACAAAGAGTATGCGAGAGCGAGAGAGATCATAGAAATTATGACATTGGAATATTTGAATTAGACTGCCTTCTTTCTCTTACGTCACGGATTTCCAAAATTTGGTAAAGAGATAATGTTTTCAAGAAATTGTGCAATGACCTTGTAAACGCGTCTGGACCTGTATACAATTTCGAGAGTTTCGGGAAAACAAATGTACAGTGAATAAGTGATCGACGGATAATCGACAACCGTGAAAGCGGTATACTGCTAATGTTACTGGATCTAACAAAGAGTATGCGAGAGCGAGAGAGATGATAGTTGGATCATTTTACTTTCACTTTCAATAAGATTCCCAGCTTACGATGTATTTCCACATAAACACGGAGACGCGACTACACGGAGAGACTCACCCCCGGCGAAACGCTCGGCTACGATGCACGCGAGAGCACGTTGCTGAGACGACCACTGGAGGGCGCGTCTAAACCATCGTGATTGGTTCCCGTTTTCGGTCGCCATGTTTGGATTAAATGTAAGTGTTAGTGTGTATATGAATGGATGTCCACGCACACACGTTTGTTTGTTTTTCTTCTTCGAGATGGGATATCGAGGATTTTTCGCGCACCGATGTGCGCAGGTTGGGCACGATTGGCAGCTAGAGGCACAGTCGAGCGCCGGCGGAAAATCTACAGTCCTTGCGCGTTCATACTACAAATAAATGACTGCGTCTAGCAGTTTATCAGCCGTTTTACGGCTTATCTCGTAAAGAGTTATGGTAGCCGAGTGGTTAAAGCGCTCGACTGATGAATGTAACTTTTGTAGTTCGCGTACTCGCAGATGCTTTTTTTATTTATTTTTTTTTATTTTTATAATTATGAATTTATTGTAATTTCTTAAATGCTATTCAAATTATTTATTGTATATTTTTTAAACGAATTTTTTATTTTTTAAATATACTTTTAACCTAACTTAAGGTATTTTCTGTAACTTATTTTGACGAATATGACGTTAAATAAAACTGAAAAATGTTTTCTCTACTTTTATTTATATACTAGCATTTGGTAAAAATAATATTATAATTTATTAAATGCTATTTAAATTATTAATTATATACTTTTTAAAATATTGTAATTGTTTAAAGAAATTGTAAGTCTTTAAATATATTTTTTCACGTAATTATGATATATTTCTGTGATATACAACTGTAATATACAACTATATAAAAAATGAGTTACAAAAAATATAAGTTACGGCAACAGTGTTTGCCGGGTATCATAACACACTGCTTCATCTATCTACGAGCTGCGTTATGATTGGTGTTCGAGTCGAGTCGCATCGAGCTTCCTATTGTGGCGGTAGGAAAGTCTAAACGACTCAAGTTTCCGATCCGCGGAGAATTCCCATCCCCACCGCGTTCCGGCCACGGAGATTTTCGTCCCCTTCCATGGTTCCCGCGGACTTGCCGCATAGAATCCACATGCAAACGTGGCTCATCCGTGTGATTTCTCCTCCGCACTCACACCATCAAAGTCAGCGTGTATGTGTGAGCTCTACTGACGCTGCTAGAAGGAAATTTGACGGACGTATCCTTCCGCGAATTCCGATACTATAAATAGAACTTTCTTTTCTCTTATGATTTTGGAATAAATCTAGGCGCGAAATTCGAAATGAAGAAACAATTAATTGTTGTTATTTATCAGGAAAATTCCTACTTTTATTAATCAGGTTGTTTTAATTAAAATGAATTATTTTTTAATGTAAATTCAATTCAAAAACATGCTAGTCAAGTTTCAACTATCCTAAATAATTTTTTATTCAATTTGAAAAATAAGTATTGAATAAATTAATTATTTCTGAATGATTGTTATATTACGTAATAGTAAAATAATGCAGCATTTATATATTTGCGATAAAATTATATCATTTTCAATATTGCATAGTGATTGCTTTCTTTATTTTTCTTGCTAATGTTAATTATTTTTTCATTAAACAAATTTCTTCTGCCGATGTTCATATACAACATTACTACATATGTATTTTCGTAATGCTTGGTAGTGTTACGACCCAGTGAACATCTCGAACGAGATATTAACTGAATTGCAACAAGGGCGTGTAACTCAGTAGAATTACTGGGTTCTTTAGGTGAGTGGGGGCTACTGATGACACAGGAAAGTCGGGAATAAGGGTACAATAAGGAAACACTTTATTTGGTTGAAATTAATTAATTTATTGCTGGTTTGATAACATTTCTTTAGGTGTACAAAGTGGTGTTGTTGGATGAGGGGAAAGAGGGATAAGGGAGGTTCTATTAAGGGGAAAAATTCCTCAGCAGTCTGTCGCTCATTTTCCTCCAGGATAAGGTGAACGACCTTTGGCAAGTTTGGGCGCTGAAACTTTTGTCCTGCTCGACGGCGTTTGACTGAAAAATATTTGTTTCTTTTTAGATATTCATTTTTTTATTTTAAAACTCGCGAAAGTGAGAAAACAAAATATTATAAAACTAATCAATTGTATTGTTCATTTAGTTAACGCTCTGCTAGAAATCTTTGGAACATCGAATGTGAGGAAGGTATTTCCCTAAGAATGCATCTTTAATATTAAATATATATTTATATTGTCTCTATTTTTAGAATTAAAAAAGATGAGTTATTTAGGAAAAAATAATGATAAAAACCGGAATATTAGTCGCGTGAGAGGGGCGACTTCGTCTCGGTGGGCTGTGCGCAATATGTAGGAGAGAAGGAGCTGTGGTTTCGCAGGACTACCCGCTATGCCACAAAAGAAAAGGGGGGTGCGATTTCGCAGGCCTACCCGCTATGTCACGAAAAGGAAGGAAGTGCGCTTTCGCAGGCCGACCCGCTATGTTGCAAAGGGAAAAGGTTGGTGTGATTTCGCAGGCCTACCCGCTATGTCACGAAAAGGAAGGAAGTGCGATTTCGCAGGCCGACCCGCTATGTCGCAAATGGAAAAGGTTGGCGTGATTTCGCAGGCCTACCCGCTATGTCACGAAAGGAAAGGAGAAGAGAGGGATCATTTGTTTATTTATAAAATAAAGAGATACTTACCATTTCTTTTCGCTGGTCCGTTTTTGAACGGCGATCAGTTGTTCTAAATGATTGGGCGTGCTGTATTCTTCCCTGGAGTTTTTCGGAGCCTCCTATCTGCTGAACGACGGACTCGTTCTATGGAAATCGGTTGGTTGGCCAGATGAACTTCTGTGACTGAAGAACTTGAATTCTTCTCGTGGTAGAGCAGACGAAGTAGTCTGCATCGTCCGGAAAATCTCCCCACGATCCTCTACTATGATTCCTACTATTCTCTAGTTTTCTCTGGTCTCTCTAGTCCACTCTCTGGTCCACTCGTCCTCTCTCTGGTACTCTCTAGTCCACTCTCTGGTACTCTCTAGTCTACACTCTAGTTCACTCGTCCTCTCTCTGGTACTCTCTAGTCTACACTCTAGTCTGGTTTACTGTACGCGACAGCGTATTTATGGTGAGTCATAGTTTTATCCCCGCTTTGAGTTTTTCCCCTTCTATTTTGAAAATGGTGGATTTGTGTGTTGGACAGGTTTTGAAAATAGGCCAAGGAGGAAGCACGCATTAACTAATGCTTTTACATTATTGTTATAACATACGGTGTCGTAGATATCTATTTAGAACGTACTCGTTTTCTCTTTTATTCTTAGAAAAGTCAAAAACCGGTAACTTGATAGTTATAAGAAAAGTTTTTCGGCTTAGGCAACGCGAGCCATCTTCTGATTTGTGGCTAATAAAAGTTAAAAGAAGGTCCAATTTGAAACGGTTTCGTTGCAATATGCTACGTCTACGTGATCTCAACGCTATATTAAAAAAAAGGGACTCGTTTGTCCGATACCGACATACAATTACGACAATTTTCGGATTTGTCAATACATACAAAAAAAGGGTAATCGCGCTAGTTACGGAGACGTAACACCCCCCACCTTGGTCGAACGTTGGTCCTCAAATGTTCTGTGCACGTGCTAAGTAAGGATTCGTGTTACAATTTTGAGTGACGCCCATACAGAATTTTGCAATTTTCATGTAATTTCAAATCGCTTATCAATGAGATCTCGTTCTAATTTAGTTTTCTTGGTATTAATATTAGATGTGTTGGCGAACATATTGCATGAATTAGTAGTGAGAAATAAAAGCACGGTGTTTTGAAGTTTCCGCTTATTGGTAATTGTGTTACATTATTTTGAAGATTGTACAATATTTTACATGATGATTCTTCTTGAAGTTTATATACATGAATTGTTACTATATCTACGCTTTCTATGATATATATGTGTTATCGCTGTTTATATGGTATGACTATTCTTAACGATTGACATATGGAGTGAACAAAAAAAACATTTCTGAGGGTAAACAATTTTCGCAGCGTTTTAACAGTGTGAGGTTGAATATTTCTAACATCACCGCAGCCGGCAGATTTCTTCTCTTTCCTGTCATACATACATATATAGTGGACTATTGTAGTGGTTAAATCGTTGGCATAATATCAGTCTCAGAAGGAATCCGGAAGTATAGACAAAAAATAATTTTGAAATTGTGCATGTTAAAAATTAGGAAGGTAAAAAAAGGGTGTATTTTACGTGACCAACAAAAATTTAGATTATAATGATTATTGTGTTAATACTTTTTGAAATTTGTTTAAAACTTATTAAGATAAATGATTTTCATACAAGACAAATTCGACATTTGTCAATTTTCCAAGTGCCATGACATCTCGCTCTCCACCATATTGTGGCAAGGCTAAATTAACGGCGAGTGTTTTATTGTCACTATTGCACTGTCTAGTATGTGATATACGCACTCCACTCTTTTGTGGCATGGCTAACTTAACGGCGAAATATCGTTTATTTTCAAAAAAGAGATTCTTTGGAAATTAACAATCTCGTATTTCCCTGGTTTAAATTCATTATTCTTTTCGTTTTTGTCATTTGTTATTTTTGATAATTATTTCATATTTTCTTTTGTTATATATATATATATATATATATATATATATATATATATATATATATATATATTTTCAATTTCTTGTGATATGTAAAAAAAATGTAGTTAATTCGTTAACTTTGTTGCATGCGCATGCGAAGCAGAGGTTAGGAAAATAGTGCCGTTTGGGATGACTATAATACTTTATTGTGTTTTCAGAATTTTTATATTTTTATTAATCTGTGTTTGAAATGATTATTGTGTTAATACTTTTGGCATTCATTAATAATTAAAAAGTCAAGACAAATGTCTTTCAAACAAGCCAAATTCGATATTTGTCAATTTTCCAAGTGCATGACATCTCGCTCTCCACCATATTGTGGCAAGGCTAACTTAACGGCGAGTGTTTTATTGTCACTTTTGCACTGTCTAGTATATGATATATGCACTCCACTATTTTGTGGCAAGGCTAACTTAACGGCAAAATATCGTTTACTTAAAAAAAGATTCTTTGGAAATTAACAATCTCGCATTTCCCCAGTTTGAATTCATTATTCTTTTCATTTTCTTTTTATTCTCTTTTGTTTTTGTTTTGCCATTTGGTATATTTTTGATAATTATTTCGTATTTTCTTTTTGTTATCTTTTTTTTTATTTCTGTGTTACAAAATGTAGTTAATTCGTTAATTTTCTTGCATGCACATGCGAATTCGTTTCAATAATTATTTTTATTGTATGTATGTATATTCCCTTTTTTTTATTATTCCTTTCTATTTGGAAGTACTTCCGCGACTAAATGAAATATTGTTTCATTATTTTATGAATAAAATAAAAATTGTTATAACAAAAATATTTTATTTTGTCTTGAATCATTGCTTGTTAAAGGTAAATATAATTTCGTAGAAAATTTGATTGTCTTTGCAAAATTTTGTTATAAGGAAAAAAAAAGTATTTAAGAAAAATATGTGAAAGAATGGAAAGTTTATCTCTTGTTTCAGTGTTTTTCGCTCCACGATTAAATGCTATGAATGCGGTTGTCCACATTGCATATGTTAAAATCATCAGTATTTTCATATAATCCATTGTCGTATTTGTGTTGCAGTTTATTCTTGAGGTTTGCCGAGTTTTCTTTGTTTGGAGAAGATTATTACTTTTTATGTCATTTTTTTTGTTGAATAATAAAAAAAATATATATATAAGGATAACTTGGCTATTTATGACTTCTTATTTTAGAAATTTTAAGCCTATTGGAGTGTACTATCTTTTCTCCATTTTTTATTTTAATTTTAACGTTTCCATTTTCGAACACTTGTAAAACTTCGAAAGGACCTTGATATTCATTATCTAGTTTACTGGTTTTATGATTTTTTTTGTAAAAATACTAAATTTCCTATTTCCAATTTTAGTGGATTTATTTTTCTGTCATAATAATATTTTGATTTTGTTTTTGCAGATATTTGGTTTTTTCTTGCGTGTTCTTGTGTGTCATATAATTTGGTAGTTAACTGTTGAATGTAGTCGCTGTACGTTATTTGGGTAGTATCTTTTATAGCTTTTTGAGACGGTAATTTAGCTATTCTTCCAAACATTAGTTCAAATGGGGTATATTTTGTTCCTTCATGGACACTAGTGTTGTAAGAGAAAGTTGCGAGTTCTAACCATTTATCCCAATCGGTGTATTTATTTGAAAATTGTTTAATGTATTCTTTGATTACGTGGTGTGAACGTTCGAGTGACCCATTAGATTGTGGATGAAATGCTGTAGTTTTTATATGTTTGATGTTAAAAATTTGTTCTATTTGTTTCATAACTTTGCTTAAGAAGTTTTTGCCTTGATCAGTTAGTATTTTTTTTTGGTGAACCAAACGTACAAATTAATCGTTTTACTAATGCTTCGGCGATATCTGAAGATGTTGCTTTTCTTAGTGGAATCGCTATCAAATATTTTATTAAGTTATCTTGAATAGTTAGTATATTTTCATAGCCGTCTTCTGTTTTATTATTTGGAATTACTATATCCATTGCTATTTTCTATATATTCGTATTCATTGCTTGTTTAGGAGTATCTGATATAATCATTGGTTGTTTAGTTTTTACTCTGGTTAAATTCTTGAGTTGGCAAGATTTGCAATTTTGGATGAATTTTTCTATATCTGATTTCATGTTTTCCCAAAAATATCGTTGTTTTATTCTTTTCAGAGTTTTATCGATGCCTTTATGTCCTCCTATTGGTGTTGAGTGTAATTCCCTTATTATTCCCGGTCGATCTTTGATGTCTGCATGTATTATATTTCCATTGTATATTATTATTTTTGTATTTGAGTTTTTGAATTGTTTTTCGATTATTTTTATGATAGTTTCCCAATTAATTTCTTTGATCTCATTTGATTTTGATATGCTAATTGTGGATAATTGCAGTAAATTTACTTTGTTTTTGAGCTTTTTTATGAGTTTTTTTATATTTCTCTCTATTTTTAATTGGCTTTCTCCTGATTCCGATGTTACTGGCAGTGCTATGTGATATTTATTATTTTTCTTGATAACTGAAATTTGGTTTAGTTTTAGATTTTTATATTTTGGTAATTCATTTCTGTCATTTAATTTTCTAAAGTCAAGTACCATTCTCCATCTCTTATTTCCTTGACCGTCGGCTTCCTTTGGTACTATCCATATTGGGGTATTATAGGGTGAATCTGAAGGTTTTATTATTCCTGTATCCAATTGTTGTTTAATTTGTTTATTTATTTCTTCTTTGTGAATTGGTGGAAATCTATACTCTTTATTATTGATTGGGATGTCATCCGTAGTAGAAATTTTGTGTTTAATAAGGTGCGTAAAACCTAAGGGTTCGTCAGGTAAGTGAAAGACGTCTGCGTGAGTATTTATGAGTCTTTCTACACTCTCGGTTTCTTCTCTGTTTAAGTGTTGTAAACGTAAGAGGTATTTAATTTTTGCTGCCCTTTTCATCTGTTTTATGGTGTGTAAGATGATTTCTTGACTAATACCTGTTGCTTTGGGTGTCGTTGCTCCTAGTATTTGTTTTTCTTTTAAGAACTCCGTATATGTTAAAAATATATCTTTTTCGTTGTAGTTGGTTTCTCTGGTTTTTATTGAATTGTTCGATGTCTTGTCTCTTTTAATTTGAGAATTTGTCGAATTTTTTTGTAATTGAGGGGATTTACCTATAAGGTTTTTATCCCAGTTTATTGTTCCCTTTTTATTAGAACTGACAGACCTGTCTATCGAGTCTTGATCTGTGTATTTTATTTTATTTTCAATTTCATAATGGTTATCGGTTTTATTACCGTCATGTTCATTATATTCATTACTTTCATTATATTCGTATGATTCGTATTCGTAGAATCCATAATTTTTACTATATTCATTATTTTCATTTTTATTATATTCATTTTCATTTTCATTTTTATTATATTCGTTTTCATTTTCATTTTTATTATATTCGTTTTCATTTTCATTTTTATTATATTCATTTTCATTTTCATTATATTCATTTTCATTCTCATTTTTATTGTATTCATTTTCATTTTCATTATATTCATTTTCATTTTCATTTTTATTATATTCGTTTTCATTTTCATTTTCATTATTTTCATTTTTATTTTCATTGTATTCTTTATTTTCATTTTCATTATATTTATTTTCATTTTCTTTATATTCGTTATTTTCATTTTCATTATATTTGTTATTTTCATTTTCATTATATTCATTATTTTCATTGTTTTCAATATTTTCATTGTTTTCATTATTTTCATTACTTTCATTTTTTTCACTATTTTTGTGGCATTCGTTGTATTCGTTACATGCTTGACGTTCATTTTCCTTGATGGTTTCATACTCGTTTTGATAAATACTCGTTTTGTGATCTTGACTCTTATTTTCTTAAACTTGTCTCTTGCTACAATATAGGTAAAACTGTTGATAATCGTAGGTAGATTCGTTTTCACAGAATATTCTTTGTTGTTCTTTATTTTCATGGTTATCTTCATAGTTCCAAGGTACAGCATTGTAATTTTGGGATTTCCATTTTTGAGAAGGTTTAATTTTCTTCTTTGCTGCTTGAAGGTTTTCATAGTTTTCAATTTTATAGTCTTTGCTGGTTTTCCTTTTAATTTCATGACCGATGTGAGTGTAGTGCTTGGCTACATGAGTGTTGTCAGTTCTGTTCGCAGTTTCAGAATCATTAATGATTTCATTCCCAATTTCATAATAGTCGGTTTTGTTTTCTATTTCATCGTTGTTCAGAGTGTGGTGCTTAACTTCGTAATTGATATTAGTTTTGTGCGTCGTTTTATTATCATTGTCGATGTAGCTCTCAGTTTTATAATTGTCGTTAGGCAAGTTCGTGGTTTCATGGTCGTCATCGGTTATACTCTCTACTTCATGATCATTATGGTCTTCAGTACCTGATTCATGGTCATGTTCTTTTTCTAGCATGTTTTGGCTGTTAAATTCTGGTAATATTTCTGAGCTTATCTCCTCTCTAAATTTCTTGCATTGTTGCCAGTTATGTCCTATATTTGTGCAATGTGTACAATAGATTCTTTTTCGGTTTGATTTATATTGGGTGTAATTTTGTTGAACAGTTTGTGAATTCTTGTCCGTTTTGTTTTTGTAATCATTACCAGAATCGTTCTCAATTATGGTATATTCATTATCAGTATCATTCTCGAATTCATAATCGTCGTCAGTATTATTTTCGGTTACGAATTCATTGCCTGTATCGTTCTTGTTTTCATAATTTTTGTTGGTTTTATTTTTATGATTGTTCTTGGAGTCGTTTTTAGTGTTATAAGACTTGTTCGTTTCATTTTCTTCTTTATAGTTCTGCACATATTTAGGTTTCTTATGTTTAGTTTGTTCCAAATTTTCGTCTGTAATTTTCTCGTTTTTCCGCCTTGACAGCTTTATACCGTTAAATTCGTGTACTACTTCTGAGATGATTTCTTCCTTAAATTTGTTACATTCTCGCCAGGTATGTCCTATACGTTTGCAATGCGTGCATTTGGTTCTTATTTGTCTTGATCTATTTTGTATAAAACTTTGTTGATGAAATTGTGCACATTGAGATTGAATTCGATTATTTTGACGATTGTTAGGTTGGTCGTATTTGAAACTATCCTGATAATTTCGCGACTTTAAGTTAAACTGTTGAATTTTTTTTTCTGTTTTGCGGTTGGTTTTCTTCGTAGTTCCATGGTACTGCTTGATAATTTTCGAAATTCGAATTTTGGGAATTACACGTTTGGCGTTGATCTTGTTGATAGTTCCAAGGTAATTTTTTGTAATTGTGTGTTTTTTTATTTCGAACTTGAAAATATTCATAATTTTGTGGTTGACATTCATTATAGTTCCAAGGTACTGCGTGATAATTTTGCGTTTGCATGGTTTGAAATTTGTGCAATTTCTTATTGCGGAGTGTCGGAGCTTAGTAATTTTGTGGTTAATAGTTGTAGGAATTATTCTGTCTGAAATCATCAAATTCTTTCAATTCATGATATAGAAATACATTTCGTTGATTGCTTTTATAACTTGGTATTTATTAACTATTGTTGTAGGCGATTTACTTATTTGAATAACTATTTATTTGTTTTATAACTATGTTTTACTTTTGACAAACTCAGACAAATTTTTGTAATAATTCGTATAGATCCTCCGTAATACCGTTTTTGTTGTTTATTGTTGATACATTTCATTAAAAAATTATTACCATAGAAATTTATTATTTATACAATTGCTTTAAAACAACGTGTTTCTGTTAAAATATGTTGACATATTGTCGAAAATTCTGAAAATTATTAATGATATAAAGAGAATTCGTTGATGGTTTATTAAAATTATATTCGATTTATTTACTTATTGCTTTTTTTGTTTTCAGTCCATTTTCTGAAAAGAATTTTTAACCAAAAATTGTTTAGGAAGAAATTATGTTTACGAAAAAGACTACTTATAAATACAAAATGATTTATAATTTAAAAAATCTATTTTAAAAGTCGTATTCAAATGAAAGATTGTATGTGATACGCACCAAAAAAATGTTTAATAATTGTTTTGAGCTAATAATAACTTTTTAAAACCTGTTTATAAATTCAAAATTGCTGGAAACTAGTAAGATTCGCAAAAAATAACCTTGAACGAGGTTAACGAGACCATTTAAGAAAAATAAATAAATTATAATTTGAACTTATGTAAAAGTGGACCTTCAAAGTTTTTTTTTTTTAAATAAAAACCCGTTTAACAAATGTTGTAAGTTTTTAAAAGATGTTTGAACATAAAAATTTGTCAGGAGCGAAAATAAAGAATATGTTAAAAATCGACTGTAATTTAAATATAAGCTGTAAGTGAAAATGAACGGATTGTATAATCTAAAAAATATTGTTCATAGCTTAAAATAAAATAAGGTTAATTTTAAGGTTAATATGTATTTAATTTTACAAATGTTACTTTACATTCGAAAAAATTGCTTAGAGTCACAAGGAAATTGCCTAAAAAATGTTCCAAATTGTAAAAATTTAAATAATTAATAAATTTGTCTTCCCCTTTTTTTTATAAAATTGATAAAAAGATATCGAAAGTGTAGTAGGATTGTAATACTAATTCAAAAAGAAGTATTTTTTTCGGAAAAATATTATTGTGGTGTTTTTCTGATATAATTCTGTTTTCTTTTTGATTAATCAATAAAATAACCAGTAAAGTTTTAAATCTGTATAAAAATTATTAATAATGTATTGAACTTTTTCTTAATATCTAAACAAAAATGTTGTTAAAAATGTTGCTAAGATGTCAAAAATATTAAACTTCGTGTAAGTATTGAATTTTTTTTTTTTAATATATTCGTCAAAGAATTTGAAAAGGTTTTAACGAAATGTTAAAAATTTGTATACTGTATTAGAAATTGATTAAATTTTTCTATTTATATTGATTATATTATGATTTTTTTCTTAAATTAAAAAATAAATGTTTTTAAATGCCTGAAAATAAAGGATGAACAATACATAACTGGTAGTTATTGCTAAGCAAAGAGGAAGTAAAAAAAACATGAATCACCTAATATTGAACTATTAGTATTACTGTTCGTATGGTTGCTAGTATTTTGATTTGCTGTAAATTTCTGAAAACTTACTATTTTCCATTACTTTTATTTAATAATTAATAAATAAAAAATTCTTTTTAAAAACCACGTTTTTATAAATGGACTAAAAAGGATAAAATAATTTTTCCCATCCACACAGGTCACTAATACCATGCCGAAATAAATACGCAATAATTTTTCATTTTATTAGGAAATAAAATATTTGTAAGACTTAAAATGGAAAACGTGGGGCGCAATAGAGGTAACAGAAATGACTATCATGTCTAAACTGGCGTGTCATATTGTTCATTTAAGCATACGTTTCTCATTTGTTATTGTTCGTCGAGGAGGTTTCAAGAAGGAGTCATTTCTGTTACCTCTATTACGCCCCACGTTTTCCATTTTAAGTCTTAAAAATATTTTATTTCCTAATAAAATGAAAAATTATTGCGTATTTATTTCGGCATGGTATTAGTGACCTGTGTGGATGGGAAAAATTATTTTATCCTTTTTAGTCCATTTATAAAAACGTGGTTTTTAAAAAGAATTTTTTATTTATTAATTATTTTCTGCTTTTTAATTTTAATAGGTCAAATTTTACAATCGATTTTAAACTATTACATTTATAAAAAATCTGCAAAGAGCAGTTTCAAAATGAAAAGAATATGCAAGTGATTTTAGAATTATATTTATTTTATCAGAAAACACAGCAACATTTAAAGAACGTAGAAAATTTGGCTTTATGGCGGCGGAGGTTCAAGTTGTCGTAATCGCTCCATTTCACTCATTGCTTCCTTATTACATGGAGTTTTGCCAGTTAATTTTGTACAATCTAATTCTTCAATGCGCAAGCCATCGAGAGATCTGACACGGCTTAGTGCTACATAAGCCTGTCCATTGGCAAATAGTGCAGGTCCTAGGTATACAACAGCATGATCAACTGTGCATCCTTGCATTTTATGTACTGTGCAAGCCCAACAGAATATCAAGGGAAGTTGAGTCCGCTCCATTACGCCAAAATTTCTTAATGCCGGAAATTGAATTGACTTCGGCTGAATCAAATGTATTCCATCACGATTAAAGTCTATGCGAACAGATGGAATGTCTTCGTTGTACATTTGATCTCGACTGAATAATGGCCAAACGATTTCTGTTACTGTGCCCATGGCGCCATTCACAAGTCCTTGTTCAATATTTAAATTTGAGCGCAACATCACTCTTGCTCCAACAAAAATTTCAAACTCTTTTGGCAATCCTCGCCTGATACAATGTTTGCCATATTGACATTGTCGGCATTTCTTGTTGCCTTTACAAGGACATCTTTAGCAACGATTCGGTAAATCCGTTCAGTATACGCCTGTCGGTGTTGAAGCCGTATTTCCCGTTGATCAGAAGTTTCAATTTCTCTTGTGTATTTATTAATCGATCATATTCAAGTCTAGATAAATTTTGTTCAGGCGTCTCGACCGCTCTTACACTAGCGTGTCGTTTCGCATCACGAGCAAGGCGAAAGAAATTTTGTTCGGGCGTCTCGTTCGCTCTCAGGTTAGCTTGACGAATTTGCTGACTATGGCGGCGAGAGGAGTATTGCTCGGGTTCTTCGTTTGCCCTTTCTTTTTTTTCGTGCCTTATCTTTTGCACGTCTAATATCACGTTGTTCATCAGTCGCATCTTCATTTACCTTTCGCCGTTTGGCCAATTTAATAGTTTTACTTGCTTCCGATTCCTGTAGCTGCTTCTCCAATCTTTTTTTCTTCTCCTTCTCTAGCCGTCGTTTGCGCTGTGTTGATGTCTCTTGTGCCATCTTAACTGCTCCACTTGCCGTCGTGAATGAGTTCATATAGGCAAGGGAATTAATGACGTCAGTGGAGGACTTTTCCCGATTGCGAAAGGAAAACAAAGGACAAGTGCGACGGTGGAAGGGGGGAAAACGCCGGGCCCCCGCTTTGAAACTTATTTTTTTTTTCATATAAAATTTAAAATTGCTGAAATTGTTATTAAAACTGATTGAAACTTGTAATAAACGGTAAAGGAATGCATTGTCATCCAATTTTGGGCTATCCTCAAAGTTTCAAGTCTCTAGCTCATCGGGAAGTTAGTCTAAAATCGATTACCAGATTTGCACCGGACAAACAGACAGACAGACAAGAATACGAGCTGATAAAAACGTGGTAAAAAGATAAAAAGGATATTATATATTTTATGCTCGAATGTATTTTGCCAGTAAAACTATAACCACTTTTAATATTTTAATACTGCTAACAGTTAAATATTATTAATGAACATTTTTACACATGAGGATTTCTGTTATTTGCAATTGTAATTGCAATTTTCTGGTAGTACTGCTTTTACTTCCTGTTAGAAATGTCAATAAAAGTTCATGACTGTGAAAAGCAATTATTTTTTATTGCTATATTTTGTTGTTGTTCAAACTTGCTAGTCCTTTATTCTTTCTTTTGCATTAATAGTTTTTCCGCGAATACTGCGTTACCACTTTTTTATTTATTTATATGTCATTTATTGCCGCCGAGGGATTGATCGACAGACTGCCATATGACTCCGCGTGTCATCAGGTTCCCACTCAGTTGCGCTGTCACCAAATTTTTATTTATTTATATGTCTTTTAATGCCACTGAGGGATTGATCGACAGACTGCCATATGACTTTCCATGTGTGATCAGGTTCCCACTCAAATGCGCTGTCACCAAATTTTTATGTTACGACCCAGTGAACATCTCGAACGAGATATTAACTGAATTGCAACAAGGGCGTGTAACTCAGTAGAATTACTGGGTTCTTTAGGTGAGTGGGGGCTACTGATGACACAGGAAAGTCGGGAATAAGGGTACAATAAGGAAACACTTTATTTGGTTGAAATTAATTAATTTATTGCTGGTTTGATAACATTTCTTTAGGTGTACAAAGTGGTGTTGTTGGATGAGGGGAAAGAGGGATAAGGGAGGTTCTATTAAGGGGAAAAATTCCTCAGCAGTCTGTCGCTCATTTTCCTCCAGGATAAGGTGAACGACCTTTGGCAAGTTTGGGCGCTGAAACTTTTGTCCTGCTCGACGGCGTTTGACTGAAAAATATTTGTTTCTTTTTAGATATTCATTTTTTTATTTTAAAACTCGCGAAAGTGAGAAAACAAAATATTATAAAACTAATCAATTGTATTGTTCATTTAGTTAACGCTCTGCTAGAAATCTTTGGAACATCGAATGTGAGGAAGGTATTTCCCTAAGAATGCATCTTTAATATTAAATATATATTTATATTGTCTCTATTTTTAGAATTAAAAAAGATGAGTTATTTAGGAAAAAATAATGATAAAAACCGGAATATTAGTCGCGTGAGAGGGGCGACTTCGTCTCGGTGGGCTGTGCGCAATATGTAGGAGAGAAGGAGCTGTGGTTTTGCAGGACTACCCGCTATGCCACAAAAGAAAAGGGGGGTGCGATTTCGCAGGCCTACCCGCTATGTCACGAAAAGGAAGGAAGTGCGCTTTCGCAGGCCGACCCGCTATGTTGCAAAGGGAAAAGGTTGGTGTGATTTCGCAGGCCTACCCGCTATGTCACGAAAAGGAAGGAAGTGCGATTTCGCAGGCCGACCCGCTATGTCGCAAATGGAAAAGGTTGGCGTGATTTCGCAGGCCTACCCGCTATGTCACGAAAGGAAAGGAGAAGAGAGGGATCATTTGTTTATTTATAAAATAAAGAGATACTTACCATTTCTTTTCGCTGGTCCGTTTTTGAACGGCGATCAGTTGTTCTAAATGATTGGGCGTGCTGTATTCTTCCCTGGAGTTTTTCGGAGCCTCCTATCTGCTGAACGACGGACTCGTTCTATGGAAATCGGTTGGTTGGCCAGATGAACTTCTGTGACTGAAGAACTTGAATTCTTCTCGTGGTAGAGCAGACGAAGTAGTCTGCATCGTCCGGCAAATCTCTCCACGATCCTCTACTATGATTCCTACTATTCTCTAGTTTTCTCTGGTCTCTCTAGTCCACTCTCTGGTCCACTCGTCCTCTCTCTGGTACTCTCTAGTCCACTCTCTGGTACTCTCTAGTCTACACTCTAGTCTACACTCTAGTCTGGTTTACTGTACGCGACAGCGTATTTATGGTGAGTCATAGTTTTATCCCCGCTTTGAGTTTTTCCCCTTCTATTTTGAAAATGGTGGATTTGTGTGTTGGACAGGTTTTGAAAATAGGTCAAGGAGGAAGCACGCATTAACTAATGCTTTTACATTATTGTTATAACATATGGTGTCATAGATATCTATTTAGAACGTACTCGTTTTCTCTAACTTGATAGTTATAAGAAAAGTTTTTCGGCTTAGGCAACGCGAGCCATCTTCTGATTTGTGGCGAATAAAAGTTAAAGGAAGGTCCAATTTGAAACGGTTTCGTTGCAACATGCTACGTCTACGTGATCTCAACGCTATATTAAAAAAAAAGGGACTCGTTTGTCCAATACCGACATACAATTACGACAATTTTCGGATTTGTCAATACATACAAAAAAAAGGGTAATCGCGCTAGTTACGGAGACGTAACAGTAGCCTAGTGGTTAAAGTGCTGGAATGTTGCGCTGTTTTTTCGTGTTCAATAGTAAGTTCAATTTATAAATTTTCCATATCAAAAAAATCAAAATTTTATTATTTGTGATTTTAATGTGGAAATTTTCGCTAATCAATAACAATAGATAATTTATTGAATCCAACGAAGGTGTTTTTGTAATAATAATAATAATTCTATTAATTAGGATTGCAAATTAAATATATTTGTATAAAAATGCCATAATTAATAATATTGAATGGAATAAATGTTGTGGGAATCAAAACAGAGTATTGTAGTATTTGCTTTAACATTATATATGCCAAAATAAATTTTTAAAAAGTAATAATAAATTGTCTAATAAATAATTTGATATGCACGATCGTTATTATGAAAATAAAAAAAAAAAGTCGTCCCATATTGGGCGCGAAGGCCAAAAATATTCTTTACTGTCCAACGCTTAGTCCACTCGGCTACCAAGCGGTACGGGAGATTTAACAATAATCCTCTTAATAAAGTTTTGCCCGACTGTATACTATATATTAAAAACTATTTCATTAATCAAATTAATCCCAGGCGTTATTAATGTAAACGTTTTTTTTCATTGAATATGAAAAATGCATAAATTGAATTAAAATCATAAAATTCGAATAAAAAGAATTATAAATGAATGTCTCGAAACTATCACTGGTTTATATTGTTTTCAGTTAGTTATTTATTCTTTAAAAATATAATTATATCGTTAATTATGTTGTAAGTTATTGCTAATAGTTAATACAATACCTTCAAAACTGCTAAACAAAAATGTTTAAAACGTTTATTTCATGAAATGTGAGATTATATAGGAAAAAACGCGTGTTCTACTATGTTTTGCATTTACTGTTACGCTACATTTTCCTGAATTGCTATTTAAGTTATATTTATATAATTGTATAATTGTTATAAATATACGTCTCCGGATGTAAACTCGATCCTGAATTTTCTTCTCTCTGATAATTTTGGAATAAATCTAGGTACGACATTCAAAATGAAAAATAATAAGGTTCTGAATTAAAAAAATACATGTGTAATAGATTCGTAAAACTCTCGGTCGGTATGTTATCTACCTACATACAATATAAATATTTACGATGCAATAGATAAACATTAGTTAATTTTTTATGAAAATTCATGAAAAAAATACCTATTTCAATTGAATCAACAATCAAACATGAGGGTTGGTAAGAATCAAGGCGTTACAAGAACAACTCGTTATTCGTTAGTGAAATACAATTATTATAAGTTTTTTTTGTAACAGGTACATATATATACTATATAATACGGGTAATTATGGAAACAAAAACTCTATTTGTGATATATTACATTATAATTGGTGATAATGCTCGAAGTATTTGCATGCGCAGACTTTAATATCGTAAATTACCATAAAATTTTATTAAACAATTTCAGAGTTACTGCTCTGCATGTATCTTCATAAAACTGTTAAAGTTGCAATTTTATGTTAAAAATTGAAAACGAACAGCGATTTTTGTTGTTCCGAATCGTTCGAAATTAATAAATTAATATTGCTTGAATTTTTAATAATCAATTTTTCATTTTGAATGTCGTGCCTAGATTTATTCCAAAATTATCAGAGAGAAGAAAATTCAGGATCGAGTTTACATCCGGAGCCGTATATTTATAACAATTATACAATTATATAAATATAACTTAAATAGCAATTCAGGAAAATGTAGCATAACAGTAAATGCAAAACATAGTAGAACACGCGTTTTTCCCTATATAATCTCATATTTCATGAAATAAACGTTTTAAACATTTTTGTTTAGCAGTTTTGAAGGTATTGTTTTAACTATTAGCAATAACTTACAACATAATTAACGATATAATTATATTTTTAAAGAATAAATAACTAACTGAAAACAATATAAACCAGTGATAGTTTCGAGACATTCATTTATAATTCTTTTTATTCGAATTTTATGATTTTAATTCAATTCATGCATTTTTCATATTCAATGAAAAAAACGTTTACATTAATAACGCCTGGGATTAATTTGATTAATGAAATAGTTTTTAATATATAGTATACAGTCGGGCAAAACTTTATTAAGAGGATTATTGTTAAATCTCCCGTACCGCTTGGTAGCCGAGTGGACTAAGCGTTGGAAAGTAAAGAATATTTTTGGCCTTCGCGCCCAATATGGGACGACTTTTTTTTTTTTATTTTCATAATAACGACCATGCATATCAAATTATTTATTAGACAATTTATTATTACTTTTTTAAAATTTATTTTGGCATATATAACGTTAAAGCAAATGCTACAATACTCTGTTTTGATTCCCACAACATTTATTCCATTCAATATTATTAATTATGGCATTTTTATACAAATATATTTAATTTGCAATCCTAATTAATAGAATTATTATTATTATTACAAAAACAGCTTCGTTGGATTCAATACATTATATATTGTTATTGATTAACGAAAATTTCCGCATTAAAATCACAAATAATAAAATTTTGATTTTTTTGATATGGAAAATTTATGAATTGAACTTAAATCATAAAAATTGAATAAAAAGAATTATTACTTAACTTCTGAAATCTGAATTTAGAATTCTTTGGTTCGATGTATATGGCTTAATCTCATTTTATAGATTTTCAATATTAAAAACATTGTAATTGGTTAAAATATATTAACGATTGATATTGGATTGCATGAATAAATTTAATACATTGCTTTTAGATGTCTCCTTAAAAGAAGTAAAGTTTCTTTGATATAATAATTACGAAATTAAGAATTTCGGACATATCAATAAGTTAAAAATATTTTTGAAAAATAAATTAAGGTATTTTTTAATTTGCTTTAATGTTACATTTGTAAAAATAAATGAAGAAAACATAAACATATATTAAATCGGCTGTTAAATAATTTTTATATGCACAATCTTTATTATGCAAATAAATAAGAAAAAAAAATCGTCCCGTACTGGGCGCGAACACCAAAAAACAGCGCAACATTCCAGCACTTTAACCACTAGGCTACCAAGCATTACGAAATCACATATGTAGTAATGTTGTATATGAACATCGGTAGAAGACATTTGTTATAAGAAAAATAAAGAAAGCAATCACTATGCAATATTGAAAATTCTAGAATTTTATCGCAAATATATAAATGCTGCATTATTTTACTATTACGTAATATAACAATAATTCAGAAATAATTAATTTATTCAATGCTTATTTTTCAAATTGAATAAAAAATTATCTAGGATAGTTGAAACTTGGCTAGCATATTTTTGAATTGAATTTACATTAAAAAATAATTAATTTTGATTAAAACAACCTGATTAATAAAAGTAGGAATTTTCCTGATAAATAACAACAATTAATTGTTTCTTCATTTTGAATTTCGCGCCTAGATTTATTCCAAAATCATAAGAGAAAAGAAAGTTCTATTTATAGTATCGGAATTCGCGGAAGGATGCGTCCGTTAAATTTCCTTCTAACAGCGTCAGTAAAGCTCACACAGACACGCCGACTTTGATAGTGTGAGTGCGGTGGGGATATCACACGGGCGCGTCGACTTTGGTAGTGTGAGTGCGGAGGAGAAATCACACGGATGAGCCGCGTTTGCATGTGGATTCTCCGCGGCGAGTCCGCGGGAAGCATGGAAGGGGACGAAAATCTCCGTGGCCGGAACGCGGTGGGGATGGGAATTCTCCGCGGATCGGCAAACCGTGGCGTCTAGCCTTTCCTACCGTCACGTTAGGAACATCGAGACGCCCCATCGTGAATTCGATTCCCGATTGGCCGTTCCGATGGTCATAGCAATATTCCTATTGGTTCAGCCTGTACCGATTCTAACGGCATTCAGAACGACTCGATTCGGGAATACGTAAGCGCCAAGTCGGGAAATTTTTTTCCGTGTACGCATATGCTAACAAAAAATTGTATTGTTAAATATTATCAAGACAGACCGTAGTCACGATACTTTTATTGGTCCCGTTAGTAATTTCAACATTCTTGAAAAATTTGAAATTCATAAATAAATTCTTATGGACGTTAATAGTTTTTTTTTAACTCGATATTAAGAATATTATTCTACGTATTGTTTCTTGTATTTCTACATGTATCGTATTTCGATTATGAATTCTAAAAGCTCTTTAACACATATCTGAGTTAAACGATCCTGTTTCGTTAAATTATTTTTCGGTGCTCCGCGCCGCCGATTCGCCCCTACTACCACTGCTATCCGTGGAGGTTAAATTTATCCAAGGCAACGTCATATAAGTTGTTGACGATGACAAAATAGTAGATTCTAAGAGAATCTACACTTGTTTATCGTCGGATAAAAGAAATCCCAAGGAAATCAAATTTGAAGTTGTAATAGGAAAATTAGGAGATAATATACATTAAATTATATTATTTATTCACAGAGAGTCGTTTGGGCACGCTACTCACTCAAATGAGGAATCAAGCTCAATAAATACTTAGTTACAGTATCAAAATTAAAATAGAAGTATATATAAAAAAAGATTTTTTAGCATCGGTGATGTATCATTTCGTCATTGAGACAACTTTTGCAACATTGTTAGACTACGAAATTGATTGAGAAGTTTAAAGAAGTGCACATTAATCCTAAAGGTTAAGTATATTCCCTTAACTTAGTCCGTGAGTATAAAAATCAGGTCATTTTTTTTGTTGGGAAGGGGAGGGGGTCAGCCGAAGTATACGTTTCTTTTTAATATTGTAATTTAGCACTAAAAACAAATTAAAAAATTACGGATATATGAAAAATGTATATTAAAATAAAAATGCACTAAGAGAATTGTAATGGATAAAAGTCAGTAGTATAAGGCCACCGATAGTCAGACGTAAACACCCCACTCCTCCCTCCATCTTGAGGTAGGTCTGGCGCCAGACGACACACGCGCATTGAGATAGGTCAGGGGTTAATGACCTCATAAAGAGGTGATAATGGTTATTAATGGTCAATTAATGTCAAAACAAACAATAAAAATGTCAATAAATAATGTTGATTGGTGTCATTAATGTCAGATAGATATGATCTATGATCGTAAATAACGCCATGTCCGTCATGTGAGGTAGGTCAGTAGTCTGACGTAAACAAAAACGTACGGGCACCCTTTTGCACGATAGTGAGGTAGGTCATGGTTCAACGACCGGATACACGAGTGTTTCGTGGTTAATTGTTATATAAGCAAATAATAAAGTCGATAATAAATATCGATAATTGCACGGAGAAAATTTTCTACGTTTTATAGCACGACAGTTTCTGCTTTTAACACATCAGATATTGTGATGGTATATTTTCAAGGACAAGTTCCTACGTAAGTTTGAATTCAGTGATTGAAATACACTGACGTACTTATGAAAAGAAAGGCTAGTGTGCATGGTAATGCAGCAAGTTTACGTGTTTTCGAAGCAACGACGGCATCAAAATACAATACGTAACGACCATATGAAATAGTTTCAAGGGTTATTCATGCTTTTACAGGATATAAAACTGTTCGTACCACAGTCCACCGCATTCCTCAATTTCCTCGTTCCTATTTCCGATGTTCCATCGATTCCATTCTACAATCTGTACACTGTCAGAAATCGTAAGAACATAACCCTAGTGATAGCAGAATGAATGCAGGAATGACGGTTTTGGTACGACCTATTGTATCTCCTGTAAAAGCATGAACCCGAGGTATATTAGGTAGCTGAGGTATCATCCATTATAAGCGTACCGTACATGATATTAAAGGTTGAAATTGTAGAAATTATGTCACATGCGTGGTACTCGTTTTTCAACGAGTATAAATATAATAAAGATGGTAATTAATAACGATAACGACCTTGCGATAAACATATATGTACGTGGCGAAAAGTTGAGGTAGATCACGGTTCAACGACCTCTCAATGTCTGTGTATTAGTTTTCTTTTTTTGTTATGATGAATAAACGGTAGAGCCCACACCCCCCTTCTTTCTTATTGCGTATACTACACAACACGCCACTGACCTTTATTTCTATACACGTTGCGCACGTGTCACTCCACTTGCAGGTAGAAACGAGTAACTGTAATTTCCTACATCGGTGGAACACACATGTGGCTTATGTTCGAGAGACCCGTTTTTCTAGGAAAATCTTGAAGACAAGGGGAAGATAAGGTTCTACAAGTAAGCTAGAATAATTTATGTAAAAAAAATAATAAAGACTGTAATAAATTACGATAGCGGACTTGCAACATCACATTTGTTCGGGGCCATTTGGAGAAAAGTTGAGATAGGTCATGCAGTATTATACTTTTTTTGGAAATCGCTCCAAATATGCAAGGGGAGTTACGATGTCTTCCTATGAACTTCAAATGGGATGAAAAGCTACTGAAGAATTATGTAATATTATGTTCTTACCTTGTTGTCATAAATTAATAATTATACAATTATCATTAATTATCATTAATAAATCTAATATAAAAATGAATTTCGCTTATATTGCTAATTTTTCTAAACTAACGAGAAAACTATTGTTTTTTACAAAAATTTACATTTTTACAGCTTTGTGACACTTTATGCTTTGTATCCGAAGGGAAGCGAATATCTAGTCGAAATGTGACGCCTTTTTTTAAGAACAATTTTACATGTTTTTTCTTCTTTACGCGTTACAACTTGAACGAAGAAGAGATTGAGGGCTTTTTTTATCCGGAAGAACTAGGGAAAGTCTCGAAAATCCGAACAGAATAAGAATTTAAAATTGACCGTGTAATTCACTCTAAGGGTCAAGGTACGAAGAAACAATACTTTGTTAGCTGGGTCGGTTGTTCCGAAAACTTCAATTCGTAAATCTCTGTTAGTAGTTTAAATGGTCTTTAAAAATGCATCACTCACAAATGGATGAGTTTTTTTCTAGTTTTACCCAGCAACAGTAGTATGCAATATTTTCCCGATAATACAACTACAAGATTCACGACGTAAATCGAATTAAAATGAAAGTGGTTAGTGGGATTATCGAAAATTCACGTACCTTTCAGTGTTGCACGTATAAGACGTAGTAATAATTTATTTACATTGGAAAGCATGGAGATTGGGGCCGATGGAGTACAAATTATCGATACAACCAGTGTTAATATTTCCGATGGTTATTAACATAGTGTATCTGATTTTGTTGACGGAATCAACGATCGTCTAAAAGTTTTTTACGAACGATTTTCGACGTAGTACACTTACAATTCAATTATGCAAATACGCGCGGATGCATCATTTCTTCGTTTTGTGCGCAAAAAGATTATAAAAATTCACATTACTTTATTTTTCACAGTTCGGTATTTCTCCTAAAGAGGGGGAAGAAACTGATAAGAAAAATCGGATACATCGTTACTATCCTGCTAGTTAGTCCCGTGCGATCCCAGATCAATTATTTGTCTACAACGATATTTGCGAGCCGGGCAGTGTCGGTGATTTGCAAGTGACTTTGTTGCGAATCGTTAATGTGCAGGGGTACCAATATCATTCGAATACGGGACCGTCACTCTTCCCTTTAACCCGTAAAGTCCCAAAACGGCATAAATTCAATCCATTTTTCGACATACGACTACAGATCCAATTCGCAGATGAATCTTAAGCGAATTATATTTCCTGACGTATTTTTTGTGCTCTTTTCAAATCCGTCGTTATTTTTGCTCTATCTCTCCTAGATTTTCCAATATGGCGGAGTTTCCCTGGAAAAACGTGTTAATTTTCAATTTTGATTTTGATCAATCGCGATTTACATTCAGTTAAACAGCTTAGTTTTGCTCCAAATTCTGTATCTAGTGGAATTTTTTGTTGCACTGTAAGGTTTTATTGGTATTTTAAAAAAATTCAAGATGGCGGTTGATTGGCATGTTGAGTTGTATCAAAATTTATTATTATTTTCTCAAAAATAATTGTCTTACAATAGAAGTTGGTGGAGGTCAATAAATGCTATCATAGCAAAAAAGGAAAGAGCAATCTTTCTGCTCATAAAAATGGAACTCGATGCAGAGGAAAATGCGCGTTTGAAGGTTGTTCTCAAGGACCAACGAGAACATGCATAGATTGCAATGGATATTTTTGTTTTACATGTTTTGGAAATTATCGAGGGACTCACGAAAATGAAGCACCCAAAAGGGATCATATCTCCGTTACGTCCACGTCGTTGATCCTAGGTGTTGCTAAAAACGGAAATAGACAAAAAGACAATTTTTTCGAAAGACTTCTCCCTCTTTTTTAAAGAAAAGAGTAAATCGAAAATGGTTTGTTTGTATTATTCAAAGAAGTTAACGACCTCAAAAACAGTAATATACTAATTTTGGTTGCAATCTCAACGTTTTACCGAAATTTGGTCCGCCATATTGGATCCGCCATTTTGAATTTCGCAAATCTGATTTTAGATTCGGATTCCGCGACCTCAAAAACTGTAGTATACCCATTTCTGTTGTATGACAATCACTTCTGAGAAATTAATAATAAATTTCGTTACAACTCGACATGCCAATCAACCGCCATCTTGAATTCTTTAAAAATACCAATAAACCCTTATAGTAGAAAAAAATCTACCCGATACAGAATTTGGAGCAAAACTGAGCTGATTAACTGTATGTAAATCGCGATTGATCAAAATTAAAATTGAAAATTAACACATTTTTCCAGGAAAACGCCGCCATATTGGAAAATCTAAGAGAGTTATAGCAAAAATAACGACGGATTTAAAAAGAGCACAAAAAAATACTTCAGGAAATGTAATTCAATTAAGATTCATATGCGAATTGGATCTGTAGTCGTATGTTGAAAAACGGGTGGAATTTATGCCGTTTTGGGACTTTACGGGTTAAAAGACAATAGTGAATGGAGTTCAATATTGAATAATTACATCACATACTACGACGAACAGGCTGGTAGTGGTTTTGGTGGAAACTTTTTCGGTAAAGGTCGACAAATTCGAAACGTTTCTGATGGTTCTTTGGATCAGCGCGATCACGGAATTAGAAGTTTTCTCGGAGGATTGTTTAGACGTATATTACCCTTATTAGGTAAAGGAGCGACTGCAGTTGGTAAAGAGGTTTAACGTGCTGGAATAAATGTTCTCGATGATGTCGGCGAGAAGAAGGTTTCATTCAGGGAACCGTTAAGAAATCGCGCCAAAGAATCTGGGAAAATCTTCACAAGTAAAGCAAAAGAGAAACTTTAAAAAATGATGCCTGCTTCGAGATATGAAAGTTTATCAAAAATAGATCCTTCTCAGTATTCATCTTGTAATACGTTAGTGCATATCGCGCAGCGACGCCGTCGACGCAGCGCCAGTAAATTACGCAAAAACCAATTCTTGGCGTGTTTGGAAACGAAAGTTAAATGGATCTCGAGGGAAAAATAATAAGAAAACTCAGAAGAGAAAGAAGAAAAATATCGTAAAGTGTAGGAGTAGAAAACGAAAACGTAATATCTAATCAAACGACATATTTAGATAAAAATAGAAATAATGTAATTTCTCCATTTACACTCGTGAGAGTGCATGAAATCCGAGCTCGACTTCTTCACCTTACCTCCGACACAAACGACGATCGAGAGATCGCACTACATGCATTATAAAGCCATTTCTTTGTTAACAGATGACTCGCCGATAGAATTTGTTGAACCCGGTCATGGCGAGTACATTGACCTTGCGCATACTATAATTAGCCTCAAAGCTTGCATTCACCCCAACGATAAAAAAGACAACGTCAAAGTCGCACCTGTGAATAACTTTTTGCATGCAATGTTTAATCAGGTAGATGTTTTCTTCAACCAAAAACTAGTATCACCACCGAATAATACCTACGCTTACAGATCGTACATTGAGACATTATTGAATAACGGTCCAGCGGCAAAGTCTTCGCACTTGACTTCGAGGCTTTGGTATAAAGACACTGGGGATCATATGAATTCGTTAACGTCAAGTTCGCATAATGTTGGACTAGCTAACCGTAAAAAGTACACTGAAAATTCTCAAACAGTGGATTTCATTGGACATTTGCACTACGATATTTTCAATCAAGATAGATTCATGTTAAACGGTGTTGAAATACGCTTGCGACTCGTCCACTCTAAAGATTAGTTTACTCTCATGGACGAATCGGTAGATGGACAATTTTCAATCAATATCACCGATAATACGTTACTATTACGTCGATCCAAGATAACCCCATGTGTACTTCTCGCACATGCAAAAACCTTGTTAAATACTACAGCGAAATATCGGTGATACACTTGCTAACGTTATTCTACGGCAGTAACCGCAAAGGGTGGTTATCGGTTTTATCGACAATAAAGCTTATAACGGAGATCGTCGACTTAATCCATTCAATTTTAAAAATTACGGTATAAACTTTTTATCGCTCTGCGTTGACGGTACACAAATACCTAGCAAACGTCTGCACCAAAACAAATCCAAAATTAATCGTGGAAGCGTATCACACACTGTTTTCAGGTACAGGTATTCATCCGAATAGGTTATTTTATGAACGAGGGGAACGAAATCTCTAGGGATGAATTTGCAAATGGCTATGGTTTGTTTTCTTTTTATCTAACGTCTGATCTTTCTGCAAGTTGCTCTACTCATTGGAACCCCGTAAAGAACGGTTACGTATAGTAGTAAGCTTCAATGCCGCTCTTCGAAATACCGTAAATTGTATAGCCTACACAGAATGCGATAATGTTTTAGAAATTGACTCTTCACGTCAGATTATTACTGATTACAATGCCTAAATTCGTAAGGAGAGGGGACCCTGTATCGTTCAAAAGACTGAAATCGAAGGAAGTCTGACATTAGTTACACGATCTCGGTTGAGTATAACGGTATAAGTATGGAGTTGATCGTCGACGTTCAAGGTTTTTTTAAACAAAAAGCACAATTTATGTTCCCGCCATACTGATTTAGCCGTCGACGATGCCGTGAGGGGCATTGTTGCGGTAGCCGTGCGAGCGTCGTGTTTTTTTTTATCACCGTGCAGGCGCCTTTGGGTCAGACTCGGTCGCGCTTCATTGTTGCGGTCGTCCGGCGATGTGATTGGGTCCGGCGTACCATCGCCGTTTGTCGCTGCGGCGACGGTCGGATCGAACGGCGATTCCGCGAGGGCCTAGCGAGTGGAGGGGCGGCGGATAAGGCCCGCGGCCTGCCGACGCCGCGGGGCAATCGAGTCAGTGCTTGTTTAGCAGCGATCCGAGCAACATTGACGAGCGATTTAAACGAGTCCAAATTGTGTCGAGTAGTCACCGTGGTTTTTTCTGGTTTGCCGATAGCCGTGAGCGACCTCGAGCGAGCGTTCCATCGAACGGCGTGGTTTTTTGTGTGATATAGCGTGAAGTGCAAGTAGGAAGGGGCGATACCCCGTTAGGTGCGTTTTGTGCGGGCGTGTGCTCTCGTGACAGAGCTTGTTAGGACCAGAGGAACAGGATCTATGGACGCTGCGTCGACGTGACCTGTTCCTGGGCGAGCGCAGCACGCGGCAACGTTATTGTTTGTTGCCCGGGCCACAAAGTCAGGTTCTCGAGACGTCGAGACGCTTTGCTGGCGAGGTCATTGAGGACCATCTCTGCGCTCCCGGACCCGGCTTCCACCCTTTGGACCTTGGGCGAAGTTGTAGTAGACCGTTTTGTGCAACGGTTTTTCCCTAGCGAAACTGCGGATAGGTAAGAGAGCTCTCGAAGTTTATTTGAATGATCATTCAAAAGGGGATTGTATTTCGTTTTCCCGCGTAGCTTAAGTATTATTATTAATTCACTTTTAGTATTTAATATTTAACTTTCTGTTGTGATAACTATTATTAATTCATTTTGGTTTGCTTTGTTATCAATAAACGTGGTAGCTTGTTCGGGCTTTTCCCCTGCTCCGTGGGGTTTTTATGCCTAGACAAGTTATTTTTTTATTATCCGTGAAATATTCTGTGTTTTATTTGTAAGCCTGCCACTCACCCATCCTTTCTATTTAATTTAACCGATTTTTGAAGTTAGTATAAAATCTTTGTTCAATTTCATTCCAAAAGCGATTGCTGTTGCTTGCATCGAAAAAAACTACATTGCTCACTGGATTCTACGATCGAACGATAATTTTTCCGAATTACCTGCCAATTCGAGAAAGACAAATTCGTATCTCTTCGAGCATCATCACGGGATCGAGTGCTTCGGTGGTGAATCAGACACGTGTAAAGTATTTCACACACTTCAAGAAATCACGCGACATGAGAGTCATATTTAAGTACATGGATATAAAAAAAAAAGATATCTGCAGAAAATTATTATGAGACCATTCACAAATTTACAAGAAAAATCGGACGCGCGAAAGTTCGCCGAAATTCGCTTGAATGGAACCTTCTGTACCTATGATAGACTGCGAGTCTCTGGAAAATACACGTGTGTCCTGAGTAATACTGCAAACTTGCGAGAGTGGCTGATTTTGCGCAATTCCGCTTCTAACAACAACAACAACAACATAGACAACAATAAAAGCCAAGATTGGAGTTTGCCGCCTTCGACGTCGTCGTCGTCATCGTTGTTATGTGTTTCTACAGAAACTAGTTTCAGTTTCATCGCCGAAGATTGTAGTTCGGAGGTGCCTAACAAAATCGCCAATGAATTCGAAACAACTGTTACGATCCCTTCAGTATATCCAAGGGCATACGAAAGGCGTGTATCCGGCAGATCTGATTCCTCTGGTGTGGACGAAACCTGCGATACTAATCGGTAACACGGACGATAAAACAAAACCAGGTTCGCACTGGGTAGCATTCTACATTGTCGTATTTTCCAATGGGATCTTCTTTGAGAGCTATGGATCACCCCCATTCATCATGTATCGCATTCTTCGCCTCCGACGCAATTGTAAGACAATCTGTTGGAGTGACAAATGTCTTCAGAGCTTTACTTCTTCTGAGTGCAGTCAATATTGCCTTATGTTTTTATATACTATGTCTAACGGTTATAGCTTATATGATTTTCACTGGAATTTCTCTACTGACACTAAACAAAACGGTTACGTTGTGAGCAAGTGGTATAATCAATTTTTGGGAAAATATCGATATTCTAGAAATGAAAAAAATAATACACGTATCAATTACTCGTCTAATTTTTGTCTGTCAATATAATAACAAATGTAACCAATCGCGTACGCTTAAAATAAACGATGTTTTTTTATTAAAAAGTGTTTTTTAACAAATACAATGTTTCCATTTTTTATCCTTGTCTTTCGTATATTTACTAATTTAAAAGACCTCATATTCCCCTCTTCATATCTCCCCTCGTCTTCAAGATTTTCCTAGAAAACTGCGTCACTCGAACATGCACCACATGTGCGTTTCAACACCGTAGGAAATTACAGGCTCTCGTTTCGACCTGCAAGAGGAGTGACATGCGCGCCACATGTATATAAAGGTCATCGATGTGTTGGGTAGGTAAATATTAATATACATCATAACAAAAAATTACAACTAACACGCAGTTTGTGAGTGGTCGTTGAATCATGACTTGCCTCAAATTCTCGCCAAACCCCCGTACAGGTTCGTTTATGTCCGGCTAGTGACCTCACAACGGCGTTATCATTTATTATTATGATATTTAAAAACAATATCAAACACCACCCAATCAACGAATATCGAACGGAGCAAATACAAGCCACAAGCGTAGTAGTAGAGGATTACAACGGTCCAATTACGATCTCCGCTGTGTACTGTCCCCCAAAGCATGCCACGAAACAAAATGAGTTTGAAGATTATCTTAAAAAATTAGGAAATCGATTTATTCCAGCAGGCGGCTGGAATATCTATCCAACATCGACAACGGGGTTCTCCATTGATGTCTCCAAAGAGTAGAGAACTTCATAAAGCCATGAACAATTTAAATCCCCAATCAGTATCTACGGGCGAAACAACCTATTGACCTACAGATAGGCGAAAAATCCCCGATGTCTTTGACTTTTATATCACAAAAAGCATCAGTAAACAATATCTAAAGGTATTATCATGTCTTGATCTATCCTCGGATCATTCACCTGTCCTACTTACACTGAATAGTAAAATTATAGAAAGAGAGACATCTTATATGTATTGTGCAATAAGAAGAATCACTGAAGCCATAGAACACTTCAATCAGTGCATTCAACAAGCAGCATGGAATGCTACGCCAGCGAAGTCAACAATGAATACCGTAGGGTATCCTCAGTATCGGCAAGATAAACAGTGTCCGAAAAACGCCAATTAAGAAAACAATGGCAAATGACTAGATCCCCGGAGTTGAAAACTAAGTTGAATATAGCTATTAAAAATCTGAGCAGGCTGCTCAAATCGGAGGTAAACAATAACATACAGGATTACCTACGAACGATTGGACCTACTCAAGGAACTGATTACTCGATCTGGAAAGCCAATAAATTTTTCACCCTTCACCCTGGCGAAATGCAAACAGAAGAAAATCCACCAAGTACTTAATCAAACACATCAGATGGAACTTCCACTAAAAAAGTTTACAGTGAATGAAGTCATAAAAATTATCAAACACGGCACTGGTCTAAAATATTTCAAATACTTCAAAACTTTCCAAAAAAAGGCTGGAAATTCTTAACACAACTATTCAACGCAGTAATGAGAACTAGCTTCTTCCCACTCCAATGGAAAGTTGCACAGATGATACTAATCTTGAAACCTAGCAAAGATCCTGAAGACGTAAAGTCGTATCGGCCAATTATTTTACTACCACTAATTTCAAAGTATTTGAGAAATTGCTACTTTCGAGATTAAAACCAATCATTGAAAGGAAAAAGCTGATCCCGAATCACCAGTTTGACTTTCGCCACAAATATGCCACTATCGAGCAAGCGCATCATCAAAAGAAGTACTATTTGGCCGCATTTCTGGACATCACACAAACTTTTGACAAAGTATGGCATACTGGCCTACTGCATAAAATGAAGTCAAACTTACCATTAGGTTATTACACCCTGCTAAAATATTATCTTCAAGATAGGCACTTCTATGTGAAATATCAGGATGCATCTATATGCAAGCTCGTGTATCTCAGGGAAGTGTATTAGGGTCTCTATTGTATCTTCTCTACACCGCTGACTTGCCTACAAAAACAGGAATAACAACAGCGACATTCGCAGATGACACAGCAGTATTAGCGTCTCACGAAAACCCATTAATTGCCACCAAGATACTGCAAAACAATCTTAATAATATTCAAAAGTGGTTAAAGACTTGGCGAATTAAAGCCGATGAAGCGAAATTAGTCCATGTGACTTGACCATTCGAAAACAGACCTGTCTTGCAATTTAATTTAATGGTCAACAAATCCCGCAGTCTGAGGTTGCTAAATACTTGAGCATGCACTTTGATCGTCGATTAAATTGGAAAACACATATATTTATTCAAAGGAAACAACTTAGACTCAAGTTGCAGAAACTATTTTGGCTCCTAAACCGAGACTCACAGCTAACAATGAAGAATAAATTATTGATATATAATACAATTATGAAACCAGTATGGACCTACGGTATCCAGTCGTGGAGGACTGCAGCCAACTCTAATGTAGAGACACTACAACGCTTCGAATCAAAAGTTTTGAGAAGGATTGTTGATGCGCCATGGTTTGTGACTAACGATATCATACAACGCGATTTACAAGTACCAAGTGTCAAAGAGGAAATACAGAAATATTGCAAAGAATACGGCGATAGACTTAAAAAGCATCCAAATATCTTTACAGCTGACCTAATGAAACCACGAGGAGCTAGAAGACTAAAGAGAAGAATTCCTTCCAATTTTGTGCACTAAACAAAAGCAGACTATACCAATGATCTGAGATATCCGCTGTATCATAATATATATTAATTTAAGAATATCGTTATAAGGACGCATCGCTGGATGTGTTCCTGTCGTGTTCAAATTTTTCGACACAAATATTGCCGAATGTCATAAGACAGATTGTAATAGAAATGGGATGTTAATAACAAAAAAAAAAATTACTATTATTATTTGTTTATACACACATTAACTTCAAAGAATCATTATTAATACCTGACTGCCACTAATTACGCAACCATAGGGGATTAGCAGTCTTTATTTTTTTTTATACATGACTTATTCTATCTTACTTCTAGAACCTTATCACCCCTTCATTTTCAAGATTTTCCTAGAATATCGGGTTTCTCGAATATAAACCATATGTGCGTTCCAGCGACGTAGAAAATTACAGTCTCTCGTTTCGAATTGTTCACAATTTTTTAAGCTACCAAAATTTGTGAGATTGGGTATACTTGGGTTTTCAGGATCGCTGGTAACGTATATGAAGTCCATTTGTAAAAATTCAAAATGGCGGATCAAATATGGTCAACATACTTTTTTGAAATCCTTGGATTCTGTTAAAATTGTTTCAAAAATAAGTTTATTTAAAATTTCATGTCCTGAGTTACGATAATATATTCACATTTACAGATGCAATTTAATAAACTATCACACATTACATTTTTTAAATTTCGAAATAGAAACAAGATTTTTGAACACTCCCTATTCAGAGAACGTAATTTGCACAAGTCACATTAAGAAGAATGTATGAGTGATGTAAATCTACTTGTTTTTTGTGCTTTTTATAAATTTTCTTTAATGTACGTCTATAGACGTACCCTCACACTCAATGAGTTAATAACCATTATCACCTCTTTATGAGGTCATTAACACCTGACCTATCTCAAGGCGCGTGTGTCGTCTGGCCCCAAACCTACCTCAAGGTGGAGTAGTGTGGGGGGGGGGGGTGTTTAAGTCTGGCTATCGGTAGCCCTATACTACTATTACACTGTACAACATTTTCGTTGAAAATTATTACGGAAGTGGGTAACCAGTATAACATTCAAAATGAAGACAAAAGCTTCGAAAATTTTTTTCTTCTTAATCCGTAATATATTTGAAATAGATACGTTGTTAGAGTTTATTTTCTCGGTTTATCGGATAGTGGATATTAAATATAAAAATTAAAACGAAGAAAATTACGTTTCGGTCAAGAATGTTTGACCCTCTTCAGAAATTTATTCTTTTAAACGTATAGATCTTATTAAAATCCAAGATGAGATAATACGAAATCACCACTCCAAGGATTAAAAAAAGAAAAAAGGAAGATGTACACGAGTCGCACGATGTTATATGCTAAACAGTATAACATACTCTGAGCACGGTTTCCAAATTTTAGTGTAAAATCGCTACCTTTTTACGTGAAATATGCAGCATCACTTTATCAATTTAGCAGCAGCAGTGACGCTGAGAATATTAAGATCTGTAGAACAATTGCCAAACGTTGATCTTGTAATGTAAATGCAATTTACGGCTTACAGAGTAGTAAAAGCATTAATAGATTGATTCCATCTCAAGTCGTACAGAGTGGACTGGGTCATGTTCTCAGAATAAGTTTATATCGTAGTATATGATTCAACAAAGAAAATAAGGAAACCGGTATTTCACCGTTGCCGAAAAAAAATTTTGTGTCGAGGTTAGGAGCTTGCAACGTTAATCCCTCTTTTTGCCGAAAGTGGCACAATTTTTAGTAAAATATCGTATATTTTCACGAATAATTAACGTATTCCAATATTTCTTTTTGCACCTAATGTAGGAATGTATTCTTTATCAAATTGCACTAAAAAAATGTGTTATGTTAAATAATAAAATGGCGGCCATTTTAGTGAAATAATATAACATCTATTTTCTCAAAGCCCCACCTCTTAAAATTTTCAATTTTTGTTACAAGTTCGTAGACCTATAAAGTACTTTTACAAACAAAAAATCATTTCTGGTAAACCATTCCTTCTTATGTGAAAAAATAATTTTATGAAATAATCTATATTTCTTCGTAATCGCCGATCTGAACGCAAAATGTTTGTGTAATTGTTACGTCCTACGTAACGCACCTAATTTCAAAAATACCTACCAAATATCCGATGCAATAGCGCGCCTGGCGTATACTAACCGAACCTCTTAACAAATAACTTACCGATACCGATCGAAAATAAAGAACCCTATAATTCCTGAATTTTCACTCCCACTTACAGTTTCCTACATTACCAGTAGGGAGTAAAAATACCATTAATTATTTTATATAAACTTTCCAAAATAGTCTCAAAGGAAAATGTACGGAAAAATCTAAAAGCATCTTTAGAAAGTGCAGCAAACCGGACTAGCAACCCGTACCCTTGACCAACTCTATCTATTTCTAAAAACGTAATAAAAATTCCAAAGTACATCTGCTTTCTCATGCACACGCTTATATGACATACTTTTCTTTTCCAAGAAAATTCTTTTCCATATAGCTTTTCATATAATATAAAAATTATAAACCAACACTAACGAACAATAGAATGATAACATTGGTCGGATTAGTCTCCATATTTAGATACAAATTCTATTACAAAATAAAGTGCTGGTTTTGCAGAAAACACATTTACAAATTAAAATGGACCGTTTATTTATAATAACTAACAAATTCCGTTTTTTCCTTTTATTACAATAGATTCAACCACGAAATTTCATTAGTCAAACTTCCAAACTGGTACCGAACAAACGAATAAACAAACATTAGCATATAAAACATTGTAAACACCATCTCATGAATAAACAATGAACCTTTTATTTATATATTTCTATTACAAAATTGAACCTCCTTTAAAATTTAGCATCTCGATAATCATGTTTTCAAAGCTACAATAATACAAAATTTATAAAAACAAACAATTATTTTAAGAATATCTCATTGTTTATTCATGTCTTGTACGAAATTCATGCTTTGTATCACTATGCGTAAATTGCTCTTACAAGCCTTCAATAAAAATAATGTTAAATTGTACAAAAATCAACAACAGTTGTATTAAAACAATTAATGCAAAATAGTTTATTAAAAATACAAATTTACTATTAAAACAATACAACGACATATAAAAATTGCATAAAATCTATCGGATTATTAAAAAACTAATTTAGTAAATATTAACAAATAAATATCTCCAGTTCTATACAAGATACAACTACCGTTCATTTTTGTACAATCTTAAAATTAAAGTAATTGTCTAAACGCGCAAAAAGATTCTGTTCAATTCGGACGGAAGCTGCAAATCTTGCATTCGCATGAATTTTGGATAGAAAACCGTGACACGATACAACGCTTCAAAACGGGACTGGGCACCACGGGCGGTATCCAGTATATATACAGCACCTCCTGGACCAAAAAAAGCAGTTAAGGTTGAGCAGTTAAGGTTGAGCAGTTAAGCTCGAGCAGAAGTTCAGCTCGACAAGTACATCGCGTCAGCCCAGCAGTCCAAATTCTGAAGAGGGTTCGGGACTTCCACCGGCACAGAAATAATATGGCCCGAAACAAACATATGGAACAACCCGCCCAACGCGAAGGACAGCCAGTCAACACCCCCCGACCATAACCAGCCTCCTCAAAATAATCTCAAAAATAGAAATATATGATTAAAAATAAATGATCTCAAAATAAAAAAAAAACCTATAAGAAAAAGAAAATCGAGTTATTATTTACTTTCACCTTTCTCCTTTCCTTTTGAACAAACACATTCGGCAGCTCCGTCCACCCTAAAAGAATCCTCAAATCGACCCTTCTGGTCGATTTGGCCCTTTCACGTCAGAGAGGTGGCGTCCACTTTCGGGCGCCATCCTAGCCATTGTAACCCTTCTTTTTTATTTCCCCAAGTAGGAAAAGTAAGGAGGGCATCGAAATAAATTACTATTATTTATTAGTTCCAAACCGATATATTTCCCGATAAGTTTACAATAGACTATCTTAAATGTTGCATACGGCGCGGGTCCTAATCACGCGAGGGGAGTCGTTACTTAAAAATGACCGGAGTACATAAATCTAAGAAAGAAACGTGGGGAAAGGCAAGCCGCAAATAAAGAGGACGTATTTACCGCACTACACGTAATTCCTCAAAAAGAAAAAAAGGGGGAGTATCTAGAGAATGGTGGCCCCATGGGCGACTTACGGGTCGCTGGTCGCTCGTCTGGAAGGTGTTCGATCAACTTCTCCAAAGGATGAGGTCCTCCGAAGTCGGCCGGGGACGTCGTCTTCTCCGGTAGGACGTATGGAGGAGCCGTTGGGCCCTGGAGCGCGTTCGCCTCCGGTTGGTGAGGTCCCGGGTCTTCGGAGCTTAATCTGGCACAAAATTCCAAAAAGGCACTCTCGTCGTCGCACTAATTTACTTCGAGATCCGCACCACACGCGTAATAGAGGTTCGGGTAATTCTCCCGCAGTGCAGGAGAGGCAACGAGATAATTCGAACTCATTCGAAGCGCGATCGTCCGTCTCTTCGATGCTCCTCGAGGGGCGCCACCTCGGGGCCTGATGTCGGGGTGATCCGTAGAAGGAG
Organism: Trichopria drosophilae; assembly: GCA_030407085.1. Lineage (NCBI taxonomy): Eukaryota > Metazoa > Arthropoda > Insecta > Hymenoptera > Diapriidae > Trichopria > Trichopria drosophilae. The sequence goes on along the minus strand of CM059584.1, from coordinate 65,367,755 downwards.
GGAGAAGCGCGGCGGCCGCGCCGCCCGCTCGTACCGGCTTCTCCTTCTGAGAGGGAGAGAGAGAGAGGCTCGATCGAGTTAATCGCCTCGGCTTCCATTGGCGGAGAGAAAGTGAGAAAAGTCCCGGCGTCACTCGGCTCCGTCTGTGTGGGAGGAACTCCCGACGGCGACTGCCCAGAGGAGCGACGGCGGGGAGGTATGAACCTCCATGAAGCGTATCCCCGGTACGGCGGGCGAGAACAGCGGCGAATAGGGGAAGGATTCCCCCGGAACGCTCTTCCCGGTTAGAGTTAACGGGTCGATCTGTGACTACGTCACAAACCCCCGGGCCTGACTCGAATACACCATCGACAGAGGGGTGTATGAGTGTCATATTAAACGTCCTGGGAGGCACTTTTCTGGGGAGCACTTCAATGGGGAGCACTTCAAGGAACCGGTCCATCTCGATAACTGTCACTAGGGAGCACTGTACTTAAATCTAGAACACTTCACAAAGCCAACAGAGGCGTCTCCTTCGCCACTGGGAACGAATTGCCCGTAGGCCTATACAGTGAGGTAGCTAAATAGCCATTAGAGGCACCGAACGCAAAGTCGCAAGGTGAAAGAGGGGTGCTCGCAACGAAATAAAAAAAACTAAAATGGTGAATACGCAGATTCACTGACGCATGTTCGAACGCTACGCTGAATCACATCATCTCAGGACCATGCCCGCATATGGCAATGATCCTGTTGGCACATCACTCAAATCCATACTACAGAAAGATGTCACACCAGTAAAAGCTCAGGAACCCGGCATCGCAAAGACATACCATCGCCACAACTGATAACCAAAAAAAAAAACGAAACATCGCAATCATACTCTTTACGAAGGTAAGAGTCGCAAATACAAGAAAAATCAAAAATCGCAACTAGGCGATACATAAAAAAAATGTGACAGGTTCTACGGGTTACTTCACTGTTCACCCGGGATAGCAAAATCGCCATCTGGCTGATACAGTGTGACTTACAACTAGGCCTTAATTTCTATCGCACGGTTGGGATTCGCCTCTTCCAGTTCCATACCTTTACAATCATCATACCAGCTAAGACGTCGTGGAGGATGGAGAGAAGAATGGAATGACGAGGGATCCGCGTGACAAAAGAAAAGAGGGACAGTACGATATGCAACGACAACAAAGGATTTGAGATGACAGATGCTGATGCGGTTGATACATGCTCACGATGGGGTAGCGGCTATTTTCGCCGTGGGGCCAACTGAATGCAACGGGACAGCGGCGAGGAAATGTCAACTCGCTGGATTTCCTAAAATACTAAGTTCCGACGAGTGCCACACAATGACCTCCACTACAGTACCGAATCTACGCGGTGCACTACTTCACAGCACTAGTGGCTATCATTTATGAGCATGATGCAATGAGACTAGCCTTAGGAGGCCTACCTGAGATTCAAACGTTAGCCATGTCTGGAAGTATGTCCGGGCAAACTCCATACTCGTAGATTCGTAGGTGATGATGTCGCGTCGGGCTATCGAGGTTTCGACTCACATTAGGCGACCATACAATAGACTTGGGGGGGGGGGGGATATCGCGTTACACTAGACCGTTTACGCAACTGTGAAGCGCATCTGCAATGGCATAGTATACAACGACACGATAGTTTCCGGGCCAACAAAACGCAAAGGGACAGCGCATACCTCGACGGTATTCTTATCGCGATTGGTCGCAGTTTATCGCGGCGTAGAAATTTAAGTACTCGAAAACATGGCTTAGCACATCGCCTGCGCGAATCAGCGCGAATTAAGCTTGAAGTTATCAACTGCGTGCGTCGTCCGAGACGTACCCATGGGCTGATGAGGTCGCGCTGGTTAGCGTAAAACACGTAAGTTACCGAAATGCGCGATTTAGTGCAATATGGAAATAACGCATGGGTGGCGTGACTAGACGTAATACAAAGTCAAGCAAACCGAGTGCATAACTCAAACTACGCGAATTCCAAGTCGGCTTTCGACACAATGCACTACTACCACCACTATGAGCGTATCTCAGCACTATCGGGCATTGAATAAATCTACTGAAAGTCCGTTCGTTAGAGCTACGGATGGCTCACCGAAGAAGCCATGGGGCGACGACTGTTTTTTTTTTTCAAAAACGTATCGCGCGAGTTAGCGTAGGTCCCGATAAAGTAACTACTAGCTTCGACTTAGTGACCTTCAAATTATTGAACAGAACCATAAGTTTACGCAAATCAAAGTTACTCGCATACTCAGAGTGAGTAGGTGCTAATTCACAAAAGAAAATTTTTAAGGGAGGGTCGCGATTTCCCGAAATCAAACTCGACCATATGATTTAGCGCAGCTGAACTAACTTTTCTTACATCCTCTGCGGCCACTGGGGCACGCAACAGGAACTCTCTCGGTATTGTCGGGTACCGAGCCATGACAAAAAAAAATGTTTATAGAATCTGTGTATCAAATCAGAACGTACCATAGTCGGGGATTTGTATTAGATCGGCTAATTTACGTGTAAAAGTTGCAAATCGAAACACAGAAATATCGCTATCCGAAGCAATCGGAACGTGATTGACGACGACAGGTCGTAACAACAAAAAAAATTTTTGCTCCATATTTACTATTGGAACGCGATGGACTGACACAAATTACAAATGAAAATTGAAAACGCGGTTACGTTCCGTACGACTGAATGAAGCGACTTCATGTGATAAATGCTCGACTATCGGAGCTTAAGGTCGGTTCTACTATTATACATCCGTGCTCGCACGTATCTGGATTTTTGGTACCGAAGGGACAACTTAAACGCCAGGGGCTACCAAACACAATCGTGTAGAAGAAGAGGGTGGTAATCATCGCGTCATCATCGGTGATACGTCTTATCCACTCCTAAGTGGCCGGCTTGCAGACAATCGTGTGCGTCACTCAGGGCACGAGCACGCGAGTCCGCGGGAAGGACTAGCTTCCTGGCGTCGAGGTCGCTCACGGCAGCTTCTATAATGGGGTGTGGTCGGTGGAAATATATTCGATCGTCCTCGATGCGCCAATCAGGGTACTTCGAAGGGAACTTTCGAATATTCTCCAGTTTCTGAGTATACCACTTATCCTCTGTACCTCCAAGGGCGCAAAGGGCTTCATCAAGGTTCACATACATCCGCGAAAGAGCATCGGGCACCACGTTAAGAGTACCCTTCCTATGCTCGATTTCCATATCATAGGCCTGCATGGCCAGAGCCCACCGCGCAAGTCTGCCGGTCGTGTCCCGCAGGTTCCTAAGCCATTGCAGGCTGCTATGATCCGTTATAATTCTAAAGTGGGTCCCCTCGATATAAGGTCTGTACTTCTTCACGGCCCAGAGGACGGCGAGGCACTCTTTTTCGGTGACCGTATATTTCCGTTCGGCTTTAGTGAGCACACGACTGGCGAAGCTGATCGGATGCTCATTACCGTCCACCTCTTGGGTGATGACCGCGCCGATCGCGAAGTCACTCGCGTCCGTCTGGATCGTGAAGGGTGCATCGAAATTTGCGCGGGTGAGGATTGGGGTATGGGTAAGGGAGTCACGGAGGGACTCGAAAGCAGACTGCTGCGCCGGACCCCAGGCCCAGGGAGTGTTTTTCATCAGGAGTTTAGTTAGAGGGATACGATCTCGCGAAAAGTCTAGGAGGAACCGCGAGTACCACCTCACCATGCCCAGAAAGCGTCGTAGCTGTTTGAGATTAGTGGGGGGTGGAAATTCAAGTACGGGGGCGACCTTGTCCGGATCAGTCTTTAATCCGTCGCGATTCAGTACGAAACCGAGGTACTTCACCTCCTCCCGGAAGAATTCACTCTTCTCCAAATTTAACTCTAGACCGGCGTTCCGCAGACTGGTCAGAACAAGTTCTAAGTATCGGAAGTGGCCCTCCTCATCGTCCGTGGCGATGATGATATCATCGAGGTACGCGAATACGTGGGGCTCCCACGCGGGATCGATGAGGCGGTCCACTAATCGCTGAAACGTCGCAGGTGCGTTGGTGAGTCCAAAAGGCATTCGCCTAAATTGGAACAATCCGCGACCGGGGACGGCGAAAGCGGTGACGGGCCGGCTGCCAGACTCTACCGGTACTTGAAAGTACGCCTGGCTGAGATCGAGCGTGGTGATGCACTGGGCACGACTCAACCCTGATAGAATCCGGTCCATCGAGGGGAGAGGATATGCATTTTTCCTCGTTACCTTATTAACGTCTCGGAAGTAGACGTAAAATCGAAACGTCCCATTCGACGTCCCATTCGAAATTTGAAGGATGGAAAAGGGAACACATTAAATACAACTATCTATATTATTAATAATTACTCTTACACTCTCTATATTATTAATAATTAATTCTCACGCCAAGGGGAAAAGAGGGGGGCGCGAACAACACAGTCGGAACTGAAAAAAAACGCGAAACTCAAACGGAACTTTCTCCGGCGAACTTCCCCGATACAAGTGTCCAATTACACAAAAAAATGTTCATGATTTTTGGGAAATCTTTTTAGATTTCCGCACCAGGGATGCCATTTGTAACCCTTCTCTTTTATTTCCCCAAGTAGGAAAAGTAAGGAGGGAATCGAAAGAAATTACTATTATTTATTAGTTCCAAACCGATATATTTCCCGATAAGTTTACAATAGACTATCTTAAATGTTGCATACGGCGCGGGTCCACATTAAACATTTCACAAACAAACACTCTGACTGGGATAAATGGCTAGAATTAGCTACTTCTTCCTATAATACTAGCATTCACGAGGGAACTAAATACACACCTTTTGAACTAATGTTTGGTAGAATAGCAAAATTACCATCATCAAAACTTATCGAAAACGAAACCCAGGAAACATACAGTGACTATGTACAAAATTTAGCCTCAAAACTTTACGACACACAGAAATTCGCAAGACAAAATCTAACAACCGCTAAACTAAAATCAAAACATTACTACGACAAACATATTAACCCAATAACATTTAATATAGGAGACCCTGTTTTTCATCAAAAAAATCACAAAACTAGCAAATTCGATGACGAATATCAAGGCCCCTTCGAAGTACTCGAACTATTTGATAACGGAAATATAAAAATAAGAATAAAAAACGAAGACAAAATAGTTCACGCGAATCGACTAAAATTATCAAAAATACCAATACAGTAAATTTAAGTATATATATATAAAAAACAAACTAAAGACAAAAAAATAATATAGATATGTTTAACAGAACAGGAATAAACAATATATATATATGTTTAACAGGAACAGAGACAAACGAAGAACAGAAGTCAATATTACAAACAAAATGAATACTCTCATAACCACGGTTCTACTACTTATAACAATTCTGGACGTTCAAGCATTTATAGCATTCAATTGCGGAGCACAGAGTTCAAACATATCCACAATCTCATTATTAAATACACAAGATTGCGAAATAGAAAAAAAATCAATCAAATCTGAAAAAATGATAGCCCAGTTATTGCAACTAAAAGAATATAAAGAAATTCAAGTAACATAGTGTAAAAAATAAATTAACCGAATCATCCAATATTGCGGAATGCACTCACATATGTCTATAGTATCAAACGGTTTAGCAACATATATACTAGAAGTATCACGAGACGAGTGTGACAAAATACACAACACAGGGAGGGTGCGGGTCGAAAAACCGACAAATTAAAAAGCCGACAGGTCACAAAAGCGACAGTCAAAATACCGACAATCGAAAAGCCGACAGTCAAAAAGCATAGACGCATCGACGTGGACTATCATTTTTTGAAGTGTCGGTTTTTTTACTGTCGGCTTTTGGATTGTCGGTATTTTGACTGTCGGTTTTGTGACCTATCGGCTTTTTAATTTGTCGGTTTTTCGACCCGCACCTCACAGGGACGTTAACTATAAATTCCAATATATTCCTAGATCAAATAACCCCTAAGTTCACTCCCGCAGTTTAAACATGGCTGGTACATCCCAAGTAGATGGAAATTGTAAAGTAATAGAATATAGCGATTCGTTTGGTTCATGGAGCAACGTGGTAGTACATGCAACAGCAAAAATACTAATTCAAAAATATCAAGCCAGAATAAATAAATCTTAATGAAAATAGATTACACTTAAAATCAGGAATAACATATCCTTTAACAGATAAATCTTGCCTAGACATCGAAGGCGGAAATACATACTGGGACACAATCCCGAAAGACTTCTGTGGAGCTAACAAATATGACGTATTATACGAAGGATTTGTTGATAAGACTTATAATGAAGACAAAACAATAGTCTATTCACTCACAACAGACGAAATAACCTTTGCATTAGGAAAAAAAGGAAAGAAGAATATATGTGGCTATGAATTAACACTTACAGAACGGTACCAGTACACTTAATCGTAGCCTATTTCATTGTCCCCCACTTCATAGTCTTCCGTTTCATCGTCTGGACACTTCATCGTCTACGACACTTCATCGTCTGGACACTTCATCGTCTGGGACATTTCATCGCCCGGGACACTTCATCGTCGGGGACATTTCAGCGCGCTCCATACTTTCTTGTGTTATGAGCTTTTCTACGTGCACCAGGTGTTCAGGCTCGCCGATTACGGGGTCTAGGTAGTGCGCTCCGTAGCTATTTATGATATTAGCTATTCTACGTGCACTGGGTATTTAGGGTCGACGATTACGTGGTCTAGATAGTGCGCTCCGTAGCTTTTTATGTTATTAGCTCAAATACGTGCACCAGGTGTTCGGGGTCACCGATTACGGGGTCGAGGTGGTGCGCTACGTTGCTTTTTATGTTATTGGCTCAAATACGAGCACCAGGTGTTCAGGGTCGCCGATTACGGGATCTAGGTAGTGCGCTCCGTAGCTTTTTATGTTATTAGTGCAAATACGTGCACCAGGGAATCGCAGGTATATATGGACTCGTAGAGCTTGAATCCGCCGTTGTCCCTATGTCATGGGGAAACTCTGCCCCCTAGACCCCATTCTTGTACTAAGTGAACCGAACCGTGCAATAAGTAGGGGAAAGTCGACCAAACCCAACCGGGTTGTACCTACTACCCCCTGCTCTATGATCTAACCTCCTCTACTTATTGCCCTCCATTGGAAAAAAAATTGTGCATACAATCAATTAACCATTTCATGGTATATCCGGAGGGATGCATTTTTCACGTGGGTTTACTCACATCTATTGGTTCGAGGTTAGGTAATTATAAAAAGGGGGGGTCTGGGGGGCGGAGCCCCCCAGGACATAGGGACAACGGTGGATCCAAGTTCTCCGAGTCGTACGTGGGTTCGTAAACCTTACAACACCCTGAGGGGGTTAGTTACGTTCAGTTAGTATAAGAAGGGGGTATGGAGGGCGGAGCCCTCCCCCCATGACATAGGGTCAGCGGTGGATCCGTTCCCTATGGGGAAATTTTTTCCAGGGAAATTTTTTCCGAGAAATTATATAGAATAGCTAATAACATAAAAAGCTACAGAGCGCACCACCTAGACCCCGTAATCGTTGATCCTGAACACCTGGTGCACGTATTTGAGCTAATAACATAAAAAGCTACGGAGCGCACTATCTAGACCACGTAATCGTCGACCCTAAATACCCAGTGCACGTAGAATAGCTAATATCATAAAAAGCTACGGAGCGCACCATCTAGACCCCGTAATCGGCGAGCCTGAACACCTGGTGCACGTAGAAAAGCTCATAACACAAGAAAGTATGGAGCGCGCTGAAATGTCCCGGACGATGAAGTGTCCCGGACGATGAAATGTCCCAGACGATGAAGTGTCCAGACGATGAAGTGTCGTAGACGATGAAGTGTCCAGATGATGAAACGGAAGACTATGAAGTGGGATACGATGAAATAGGCTACGATGAAGTGTCCATAAATCTTACAGAACATCCTAAACGGATAATATTTGAATCACAAAATAACGGAGACTTCAAGAAACGCCCCATAAAAACATGGAACCTCGATATAGTCTCATATGTAAATTCCAAGTTTGTTTATGTAGAAAGACACGTAAGGCATCAGATAAAACAACTTTACTATGACATGCTGGTACAGATGCCTTAGAAAAAGAAGTACTTCACAACGCTCTATCACTAGCAACACATGCCCCAGATGAATTTGCTTGCAATATCATGAAAGGCCCTGGATACATGGCAGTAGCAGCAGGAGAAGCAGCATCTATAATGAAATGTATCCCAGTCGAGGTAAAAATTAGAAGAACGGAAGAATGTTACTCTCACTTACCAATTACATACATCGAAAAAGAAATGTACAGTCGAGCCTCCGTATCATGGACTCGTCGGGAATGCTCCGATCCCGAATATGGTCAATGAAGGGGAGAGAGCGCTTCCCCTACTTCGTCGCCTTTCGCTACAAGTACGAGTGAAAGGCGGCACATGTATATATGTATTGTATGTATGTATAAGTGTGTAAGCACAAAAGTGGGGGAAGGCGATAAACAGCGACAGAGGGAAAAGTCCATAATTGGGGGAGAAAAAAGTCCATAAAACAGATAGTCCATAAGAGGGAAGTCCATAATACGGAGGCTCGACTGTATATGACACCCAAGACAAGAATAATTATCAATAAAGGAAATCAAATAACATGCAATAGCCTAGTGCCACCAATGTATTCAGTTAATAATATTTGGTACAAACTCCTATAAAATCCAGTTCAGGCATCAGCCCCAGAACAATTAAAACCTCCAACTAAACAAACTTGGACATATATAAACCCTTAGAATTTAGCCACAAATGGAATCTACAGCCAAGAAGACCTCAAGAAACTAAAAGAACATATAATGTTCCCCGCCGAAAAACCAGCACTCCTCAATACTGTAGCAAGACGTTTAACAGGACAACAAACAAACTATCAAGGTACATCAGTAACAAACTTATTAGACGAAAACTCCATAGGGAAAATCAGCATGGAACAAAACTTGGCAAAAGTTTGTAATATTCGGATCAACAACAGCTGGTATAATGGGAATATTTGTAATAGTAAAAATAATAAAATCTATAATAGACACAGCAATCCATGGCTACGCACTACATAATGCTTATGGATGGTCAATCTTTTTATTAGGAGCTATTTGGGATTCTGTAACTCATCTTCTACTACACTTATCAAAGAAACACAATAACAAAAACAATAACAATGATACAAACTACCAACAAATTCCCCAAATCGAGCTTCAAGAAATAAAAATTAAATAAAACGAAATACCTAATTTACACCTATCACAAGACACTAAAAATGTCGAAAACAATCAAATATACCCAGACCTACACAAAGAAACCATAGAAATTCAAAACGAACCGACGGAATTAAACGTAAAAAACCAATTTCCTAATAGAGAAATCAAAGCATTTACATTAAAAAAATAATAATATATTCCTTATTTAATTTTTTTTATATATTTACTACAAAAATTCCTTTCTATCTACAGTAATCAACAAAAAAAAACAACAATGAATACCACACTTTTACATTACTTACTACTCATAACCTTAGGAGTAAGAATCAAAGGCGAAACGATACTTGTAAAAAGTTGTGAAGTGAAATTTATGAAAACAATAGACTCATGTGACAGAAAATAAATAGTAGAAGACGATAAAAAGTTAATATCTCAGTAGAATATTGTAAAAATATGCACAAGACTCGCAAAATACAACTTCTTGGAGTAGAAATCAACGATTTAGAAATAGACAAATATGCAGAAAAAGAACTGACGACATTCGAAGACTGCAAAGATGATGGAGTTAACACAGAAATAACAAACTACCTAATAACAGCAATAATAACAGAATATGAAACACTATTAGAAAATAATAACGTAATACTATATAACGGACAAGAATGCCTCGTGAATGGAACATGCTCCGACGACTATAAAGGCAGCTTTTGGGATACAATAATTACCACAACGACACCATGTCCCAAAATAGAACCAACTACAGAAATAACACAAAATAGCGATAACCATACAATAATCGAAAGTATGAAACCAAATAACAACGATACACCAACAGTGGAAAACTTACCATCACAAGCACTAATAGTTGCTGGGATTTACTGCCTTATCGTTACCATACTACTAACTATTATAATAGTAAAATTATATAAACAAAATAAAAACAAACCTACAAACCAACAAAACACGTATGTAAAATTTAGTCAAGACGATATCGAAATAATGGCACATACAGGTTCAAAACAAGATGAACCAATATCCAACAATAAAACGAAAATCAACTTTGATAACATCAAATTCATTCTAACTCCTACTGAAGAAGATTCAAGACAGGAACCTATATATGATATACCTAACCCAACTACTAAAATAACTAAATTTGAAATGATAAATGAAGAATTATAAAATTAAGTTAAAAATGTAATAAATTTGTTTTAATCCTTAAAGTGTAACGAAATACGTTACAGATCTTACCCCCACCCTATTTAAATTATAAGTTTCCGCCATAAAAAACTTCCGAGCTGGTGATTCAGTGTGACCAGGCAAGAGGTCAAGAAGATACCTGCTTTACCAATACACGGACAACGGGAAAATCCCAATAAAGCCGCGCAGTGGCAAAATCGGTGACCTCTTGTCAATTCAAGGTCACGCGGATAAAAACCCTGAGGCTAGGGCATCATCTTCGATTTTGCCATCCCAATTCCTATGCTTTCCTTTACATATTACCTGCGTTATTTCCTCCCACCTCCCATTAGCTGTCCGTCAATTGCAATCCGAGCAATTGCACGGAATCACCGATTGCTCGTAAAAGCATCTGTTGTGCACGAATATTTTCGTCACACACTTGATGTATGAGTCCCCTTCCCCCTCTGTCGCCCCTTCGGCGCTCCATAGTTCGTCGTTTTCACGAATGAACAGCCGTTCGCTTCGTTCGTTACGAACTCTCCCCCCTTTCCCCGCTGGATCTTTCCATGCAACGGCCTCACCACGACTTCGTCGCAGCCGCGACACGCGAGAGTCCGGTTCCGATTTTCGTTTCCTCTCCCCACCACGGCTACGCATCCGTCAGCCGTCCAAAGACTTCGAACATCAAATGGACGTTACGTGCCGCGCGCCCGCGCGCCGATTCCCTCCCCTTGGCTCGCCTGTGTTGCGCAGCCCCCACCAACACTCGTCTTTCTTCGTCGGACTCATGCAGCCTTCGCTGCGTCCGCCTCACTCCCTACCCCTCTTTTCTTACATGCATCCATGCATGTTCGGCGACTTTGGTTGCCGCCACCATTTCGTGCCCGAGTTGACAGTCGTCCCTCGGCAAAACTCAGCGGCAGACCTTATGCCGCATTCTTCGCTGGCTACACCAGGAGTTTTTACAATAAGAGACGATATCCCGTCCGTCTCTCTCCAGGACACGGAAATCTCCGCCGTCCCGCTTCGTCGCTTTGAGACGTTTCCATATGCTCTCTCTCTTTCTTAGTTATTAGGAAATGTAATTACCCTCTCCTTATCTCCTTATGACGACAAGTCTTGTTACGTCACATCACCCCCCCCCCCTTCTTTATACAGCCGCCACACCTTTCCTACTTTCGTCCGGTATCGCTGTCCTTTTCCGGCAGCATGCCCGTCTGGTATTGTCTTCCTTGTCCTCCTTACCCATGATGCTCTACGCCGATGGAAAATTGGCAACACCGTGCCCGTGGGCAAGAACCTCGAGGATTTCGTGGAGAACATCGACACATTCCGTCCGGCGATCTACAAGCGTGCGGTATTATTATAAGAGCGTTTCCGATCTCCAAAGCAAAGCGATTTCCAAAGTGCGGTCCCCCAAAAATTGTTCGCGAAAATTGTTGCGAATCCCCATTTGTTTGCGTGCAGCCCCTAAATAGTGTGTGTGAGTGTTCCAGGTGGTGAAGCCCTGTGGACCATACAGATTTGGACAATTCATCTCCCGTAAGTACCGCAGCCCCGATCCTTTTTGTACCCCTCCGCGATTTCCGGTCATTTCACAAGCAATTTTCCCTTTGCGTGATTTCCGAACTTGTCGCCCTTTACATATTTTCCGCCGTCCGTTTTCTTGTCGCGCCCCAAGATTCATGTACAGTCCCTCTATTTTGAGAAATATATTGATATTTTGATTTCGTAAATTTTGGAGTTTGAATTCTTATACAACCCCTTTTTCCCATCCGAAAATTCGGGTTACAATTGGCATCCCTCGTGGGAACCATATTTAGAGTTGCGTATATGGTAATAAATTTTTGTTCAGCCCTTTTCCAATCCGGAAAAGGGTTACAAATGGCATCCCTGGTGGGAAAATCAAATAAGATTTCCCAAAAATACTAATTTGAGAAGTTTGTTTTCGGGAAAATTCGCCGGTTATCGCGTGAGTGTCGTTTCCGATATTTTCAAATTCAGACGATAGGTAATGTCGAGTTTCTCCCTTTGAATGCTTAGAGTTAAGTTGTTAGATTTAAGTATATTAAAATATATTGAATTATTTTGTTCCCTTTGTTCCTGCCCTCCCTCTCAGACCTCTCATCCTTTTTTCCAGTATTCCAAAATACTCCAGAAAAATAAAAAAATTGTTGATTCACCAATCAACAGTTTTAACTTAACGGTTGACCTTTTTTTTCAAAAAAGTACGTTGGTCAGTCACCGTTGAAATTGACGGTTGCAGTTTGAAATCAAATCAACTGCAACGTCAAGTTGTTGTGATTACGTTCGCCGCCCTTCACCCTCCCCAAAGTCCATTTGTAAATATCGAACAAGAATAGAATTAACGTTCTATTTTTAAATTTAATTATCCTTGTTAACTACAGGATTTAAATTCTAATTTTCGTTCGAGTCTTAGTTAAAATTTTTTTTGAACCTTTGTATTTTGAATTTCGGTTTGAGATATTGTTGCAAATTTATCTTGATTTGATTTTCTCCCGATTTTCAGAAATTAATTCTAACGACAGGCTTACTTATCCCTCCCCCTTCCCCCCTGACCACGTTACGTAATAATAAGGCGTTAAGGATTGCGATATCCCAATTAGAGAATATTTGATTAATGGCTTTTCACAGGCTATAAATTTAATTAATTTATGATATTGATGCTAATTAATCCATTTATATTACTTAAGTCCACAGGTGTCAGTGCGGTAACGCGATTAAATTAAAATTCGTTCCGAGTGAAGCGACCTGCGGACTTGTCGTTGCGAAAGTTCGATTGTTTTTCGAAAAGTGATTTCGGTTACGCGCAGTTTTCCGTTGCGTTTTCGGAATTCCGGAATTACGGTCATTAATTTCAGTTTCCGATTTTGATTTTTTTATTCAGATTCCTTTTAGGTTTCGAGTTTAGAATCCCAGTTCGCGTTAAAAGTAAAATTCCAAATTTCATTTTTTCGTTTTAGTAAGTTGCAATTTCCCTCCCCTTCCATTGCCACGTGCATTTAATTTTGATTTTTCGATATTTTTGAACATCGGTGTGTACATCGGTAATTTTGTGCCGGTTAACGGGTCGTAATTTTAGGATCCGATTAGTTTTCCTTGCTCGCGTGCAAATTTTGTTTTCTCTCTCCCCCCTCGTCAACATCTGCATGATGGCCCCCTTCTTTATTACCAGTCCCAAGCCGCCCGCGTCGGCCGTCCCCACTCTAGTAGTCGTGACGTCTATAGAGAATTCCCCTATCACGACGACGTCATTATCCGTTGGCGCTACTGCCACGATGGTTTGCCCCTCTCGCTTAGCTCCGTTTCGCGCAGCAACTCCCGCGCAGTTCTGCGCGATTCGAACCGAAATCGACAGTCTCGTCGACCTTCGCGAATTGATCGACCGTTGCGATCGCGCCGAAATCATGATTTCAGGTTCGATGGACGATCTACGGGACCGTCTAACGCGACGCACGGTGCTCCATCGATTCCCCGACACCAAAGTCGAATGGAATCCTACGGTGGATGAATGTGGTGATCACCTGCCCTTCACCCTATCGGAAGCCATAAGTTGCCCCATCATCGAAGAGTCAATAAAGAAATCCCTTAATATCGCGTTTCCTCCTCGCAGTGATCCCCCGCGAACGGATCCATCGAATAGCCGCACGCGAAGTTTCGATTTCCCGTCCCCCTCCCAATCTCCCAATATGCAAGGTGCATATTTTCAGGACCCAATCTCATTTGGAGATTCCGTCTCCTTCTCAGACCCGGGTCTCCCTTCGTTTTTCGATTCGGCAAATTCACTTATGAATTTCGCCGGCCCCCAATATATTGCTTGCCCTTTGGAATCATGTAAAAACTTCCCTCCCGAATACCCTCTTAATTCCCCTCTCGGGTTAAATACTAACTTCACCTTACAACCCCCTGAAAATAGTCCTTTCGTCGATCATAATGCCCCGACAGTCGGACATGATCGAGTTCATAAATCAACTGCACCTGTCACCGGATTCGGTGCGGATAAGTTCCGAACTCGTAATAAGGATCCACTTTCCCTCGCAGAAGAAGGTCTTCTAGATTCAGGATCGAAACAAGATCGGGTCGATTTTAGTTTTCGATCACGTGACAGGTCCCCCTCCAAAACACCCTACCCCTCCTGTCCCTTACTATCTATCCCCACATATCTTCCATCGCGTAGTCCCCCTTTTAAGTCAATAAAAATTAAACCCTATCGTCAGTTACCTACTACCTCTTATCCTCGAACTCCGCAAATACCCTACCCGCACTCCCCTACCCGTAGTACGTTCCGCCGGGTTCGCCGAGGAAACGCTGAGCACGATGTTGCTCACTTAGAAAGAGTTTTTCGGCAGGAGAAAATTTGCCGACCCCCTCCCGCGGATTCTCAGATCGCTCCCCTCGCGTTATCGGGTAAGGAACGCAATCATGCGAAGGAGAACCGAGCAGCCGCGTAATCGGTCACCGCGCCTACGTGGAGAACATCAAATCGTCAAGCCGCCCCCTCGTTTTATTCTCCCACGGCTGACTTGATGCCTTTAATGAGCATAAAATTTGATAACCTCCCGTGGTCGGTACTCAGTAGGACAAACGCTGACACCCGCCGATTCCCTACACTACCCCTACATATTGAATCATTAATACGAATTCCGTCATTAGCTGAAGTAGCTCCCAGAATTCGCCCCCCTACTGTTCGGAATGCCGTCCCTGTTCGTAATGTGCGCCCTGTTAGAAAAGTCCGAGATGATAGCAGTAATTTTTGCATAGTTTGCGGTAGTTCTGATAAGAACTGCATTAACTCCCCCGCTTGTATATTTAGTAGTAGCAAAAATGCCGCACAACGTGATAATATCCGTTTTCGCCGCCCCTTAAGAATTTAGTCTCCGGTCTAGTAGAGCCAGACTGCGAGAACGATTTCGTATTTAGGTTTAGTACGATAATTGTTTATTTTTAAGCAGCCCATTGTTTTTGCGTTAGTATATCGGTTATATCAAGAAATACTGATGCTTTAGGTTAGATACTCCCGCCGAGTATAGTAACTCCCTTTGCGTTTTGCTCCCTTTTAGATTTTTGGATATGCTACATTTATTTATATTCGCCAAACCGTTGAGGTTGGTTATAAATTGGCACGCATTCCCCGAGTATCTTTTGAGTTTTGCGGACCCCTTGTACATCCTTTGAGATATTTTGCGTTTTTTTAGCCCCTTCTTGCGTTTTAGGTTTAGATTAGGTTAATTAGGGTCAGTGTTACTTTCTTATTGAACATAAGTTATTTCGAATCGCGTTCGCGCTCGAATAACCACTGACACCTCTGGCTAAGTACGGACTGAGATGGTAACTTTTGCCATTTCCGTCTATCTTTTTCACCCCGCCGGCCTGATATGCTGGCCCGAACATCCCTTCCCTCCAAGCCCTCCCCCATCGATCCTAAATCCAGTCCCATAATTTCTACCTTTTATTTTGAGAGGATTCCGAATTCCCAAAATCCATTTCCCCTCTTCCTTTTTCTAAGTTTGTGAAAATTGGAGCGGGATACGTCTGGATTTGGAAACATCGGATCCTATTGTTGCGTTTGCGGAAAATATGATTTGGTTTGTAAGTTTGCAACTGTGCTGCGAGAGTCGTGTGACTCGTTTCGCCACAACTTTTTGCGATTTCCTTTGCGACATCTTGAGATGCATAATTTTGCGATTAGTTTTAAGCCTTGTTTTTGTTATAATTTTGCGAGTATGTCACAACTTAACATTGGGTAGCGGTCCCATTGCGATAATTTATCCCCCCATAGCGAAAATTATAGTGTGATTTGCTTTGCGACATTTTGTATTGTTTTCCGACCTTAGCATTATCAAAGACTTTTTTTTACGTTGCGTTGTGAAAGTGATTTTTTTTTTGTGCAGTGCTTAAAAACATTTGAAACATAGTGGCCCCAAAGTATGACTCGTCGTACACAGAGGTACTCGAGTCAGGCCCGGGGGTTTGTAACGAAATACGTTACAGATCTTACCCCCACCCTATTTAAATTATAAGTTTCCGCCATAAAAAACTTCCGAGTTGGTGATTCAGTGTGACCAGGCAAGAGGTCAAGAAGATACCTGCTTTACCAATACACGGACAACGGGAAAATCCCAATAAAGCCGCGCAGTGGCAAAATCGGTGACCTCTTGTCAATTCAAGGTCACGCGGATAAAAACCCTGAGGCTAGGGCATCATCTTCGATTTTGCCATCCCAATTCCTATGCTTTCCTTTACATATTACCTGCGTTATTTCCTCCCACCTCCCATTAGCTGTCCGTCAATTGCAATCCGAGCAATTGCACGGAATCACCGATTGCTCGTAAAAGCATCTGTTGTGCACGAATATTTTCGTCACACACTCGATGTACGAGTCCCCTTCCCCCTCTGTCGCCCCTTCGGCGCTCCATAGTTCGTCGTTTTAACGACGCGTGCCCGTTTCATCCCCCCCCCCCTCGGCGGCTACGCACCCGACAGCCGTTCGCTTCGTTCGTTACGAACTCTCCCCCCTTTCCCCGCTGGATCTTTCCATGCAACGGCCTCACCACGACTTCGTCGCAGCCGCGACACGCGAGAGTCCGGTTCCGATTTTCGTTTCCTCTCCCCACCACGGCTACGCATCCGTCAGCCGTCCAAAGACTTCGAACGTCAAATGGACGTTACGTGCCGCGCGCCCGCGCGCCGATTCCCTCCCCTTGGCTCGCCTGTGTTGCGCAGCCCCCACCAACACTCGTCTTTCTTCGTCGGACTCATGCAGCCTTCGCTGCGTCCGCCTCACTCCCTACCCCTCTTTTCTTACATGCATCCATGCATGTTCGGCGACTTTGGTTGCCGCCACCATTTCGTGCCCGAGTTGACAGTCGTCCCTCGGCAAAACTCAGCGGCAGACCTTATGCCGCATTCTTCGCTGGCTACACCAGGAGTTTTTACAATAAGAGACGATATCCCGTCCGTCTCTCTCCAGGACACGGAAATCTCCGCCGTCCCGCTTCGTCGCTTTGAGACGTTTCCATATGCTCTCTCTCTTTCTTAGTTATTAGGAAATGTAATTACCCTCTCCTTATCTCCTTATGACGACAAGTCTTGTTACGTCACATCACCCCCCCCCCCCTTCTTTATACAGCCGCCACACCTTTCCTACTTTCGTCCGGTATCGCTGTCCTTTTCCGGCAGCATGCCCGTCTGGTATTGTCTTCCTTGTCCTCCTTACCCATGATGCTCTACGCCGATGGAAAATTGGCAACACCGTGCCCGTGGGCAAGAACCTCGAGGATTTCGTGGAGAACATCGACACAGTCCGTCCGGCGATCTACAAGCGTGCGGTATTATTATAAGAGCGTTTCCGATCTCCAAAGCAAAGCGATTTCCAAAGTGCGGTCCCCCAAAAATTGTTCGCGAAAATTGTTGCGAATCCCCATTTGTTTGCGTGCAGCCCCTAAATAGTGTGTGTGAGTGTTCCAGGTGGTGAAGCCCTGTGGACCATACAGATTTGGACAATTCATCTCCCGTAAGTACCGCAGCCCCGATCCTTTTTGTACCCCTCCGCGATTTCCGGTCATTTCACAAGCAATTTTCCCTTTGCGTGATTTCCGAACTTGTCGCCCTTTACATATTTTCCGCCGTCCGTTTTCTTGTCGCGCCCCAAGATTCATGTACAGTCCCTCTATTTTGAGAAATATATTGATATTTTGATTTCGTAAATTTTGGAGTTTGAATTCTTATACAACCCCTTTTTCCCATCCGAAAATTCGGGTTACAATTGGCATCCCTCGTGGGAACCATATTTAGAGTTGCGTATATGGTAATAAATTGTTGTTCAGCCCTTTTCCAATCCGGAAAAGGGTTACAAAAGAAGTCTACCTTATTCTCACCTTACATTTCTCCTTTAATGTTTTTGTTTTTCTTTCTTCTTCTGTTTAATTATATAAATCAAACTTAGGGCAATTCGAATTCGAGGTAATTTTCGCCCGGGAAACAATTATACGAAATTGTTAATTTGTTGTTCGTGGCCACGTATTTCCGCGTCGTTGAAGCGCCATCTATTTTTGTTTAGAGCGTTTCGCTTCGTTTCCGCCTTCTTGGCGTCCTGTTCTACGCTAGCTACGATCGAGAACGTTTCGAACTCCGATTACGTGTAATTATTTCACTCGAAAATACAATTCGTGTACGGCGCGGCACGCGTACTTATTCAAAAGGTGTACTGTATTATGTATAGTTTGGTTCTGACTTAATATACAGACAATTATACAACTATAATTGATTTTCTTAATTCGCACGGTTCCGAATTCCCGGTCTCCAAGATCCTGCAACCAATTTTCTACGTGTCGTTGTCGCGTATACGGCAACATCTCCTTTTATTTTAATTCTCTAGCTTCATTAGTGTTATTTTTCTCATATCATATCCTCTAGTTATAAGCGTTGCAAGATGGAGCCAAGCCGAAAGGCAGGTAAAAATTACCTCACCAAAAGAGAAATACATATTTTTCTTTTTAGGAGAAGGTAGTGCGCAAGTTCTCATTGGTATAACCGAAATAACATCTTTCTACATAACAATGAAGAAAACTGAAAACTCCGCAACAATTTCTTTTTTTTCTTTTCTCTTCCTTTATAAAAAAAAACAATAGAAAGCATACAAGGGATAGCATAATTCTCATCTGTAGGGAAAAGAAGTGAAGATAAATCTATATATATTGGCACATTCAAGTATATGTACTTATCATTTGAATAATATTAATAATAACTGACTACATATACACAAATGCAAAACAGCATATGTGTATATGAAAACTCTGTTTCAGGAACACTATCTTCACACGGCAGATAAAATAAACAATACAAAACAAGCATCATAGATTTCAATTTGCATCCTTACAAATTTTCATAAATACACAATTTTTTTTTATAGAATCTTTATCCCTTTTTTTTCTCCTCTTTAAATCATAATCAAAAAAGAAAAGTATATAATAATATTCTGCAATTGTGCTGCATAACATTGAATTTGATGAAATGAACAAAAAGTATATATATGTAACGTATAAAGGACACAACAAATGTTTAGTATCAAAACAATTTAATTAATTTCTAATCATTTTTTTGAGAGGATTCAAACCTCACATCACAGAGAAACGATAAGAAACTCGACGTCAAGTTAGGCTTGCCACATTTTAAGTGGAGTGCGAGAAAAATAACGTATTAAACTAAGTTAGTCTTTATATATATGTACACATATTCTTTTCTTACACTACGTACGTAAAAATTCAAAACCATTTTTAACTTTCGTAGAGTAAATAAACTTTGTATGGTTTCCTTAAGGCTTACCAGTGTCATGTCCGGGATTTGACGTAACACAGGGAAAGGGATGTTCTTCTTAATCATCCTAAGTATCAGGATGCTCAAGAGATGGAAAGGAGACAATAATAAAAATAATGATAATCGTAATTCAATTAATTTAACGAGGCTAACTACTTGCCTCGGGACAGTCAATTGTGAGTTTAAATTTGGGTCTTCTGATTCGGGGTTGTAATGTAAAAACTGGAGGGCAAAAAGGGACATTTGAAAAATAGGGGTTCTTTGACAATAAAGGGAAATATTTGGGGTTAGGAAGCATGAGCAACCTAGACATTTCGGGACTTGGGACCGTTGTGGGGACAACATTACAGTACTGTAACGTTGTCATATATTTGTCGGGCTAGGGAAAAAGGGGGCAACCAGCTGGCCATGGGGTGATTTTGTGGGGCGAAAAGTACACTGTTACTTACGTCGGGTTGGATTTGTTGGCGGGTGGCAACTCGTTGGTTCGCAACTCGTGGCTGGCAACTCGTTGGTTCGCAGCTAGCGGGTGGTGGCTCGTTACTGGTTGCGACGGGTTGGCAAACTAATAACACTACTATTAATTAACTCTACAGTTGACTGACTGCTGAGCAGGGCGAGGGGGCCTCTTTTTATACAGACACGAGTAGTGTCTGGGGCGGAACTTGGACCCATGTGTAAGGGCCAATAGGGAGCTTTCTTGAGGTGGAAGGGTGCAAAGATCTTCGAAAAAACGGCGAGGGGAGGGGCGATACGAGCGAACTGTCGCCGAGGCAAGACAAATACAAATTTATATTATTAACAATATTAATATCATATGCACAAATAGTTAAAGCCTTGTTTCTAAATCAGTTATTGATATTAATGAACATTGGATTTAAACAAAAAGAGTATAATGAAATAATATTATTTACGAACATTAATTTTAAAGTGGTTGTCAACATTATTTCCAAGTGGATCATTAATATTAATAAGTGTTACCTAATTTGAAACAGGCATTTATAAGTGCGATTCAATACGTCAATTATAACTAAACAAACTTAAATGTTATTTAATATTAATATTCGCCTATGGTAATAGATATTTTGAAATGTAATTGAAGACGGTTTATGTAATAGTTGTAACGTTGAATTTTTCTTTATTTCTTAAAAAATTACATATACATAATTATTGAAATTGCACACAATTTTCAATCTTTGGACGCGACCCGAAAATGCGGTTCCGCTGGACTGTTATGATTATTCTCTTCCTCGGCCCACGTTGCCGGAAGTGGAAATTCCCGTTCTTCCCTTCCTTGTCACCTCTCCCTCATCCCCGCTATTTTGCTCGCAACCCACGTCAACCCGCCTCATCCGGTCTACTAATTAATTAAAAAAACGATCTTTCGACTCTAATTTAGTCGCTCGCTACTTCTGTTGTAATAAGTAGTCTAATAAATTAGTTATTTCAATTATTTCACAGACAAACCCAAAAAATGTCTCCCGTGTCTCTCTCCCCACTTTCCGTCTACTCATTAATTAAAAAAAATGTTTTTAATTTGATTTTTCCTTAATTTACGCCACTTCCGATCCGATCATATTATTCGAAGATTTAATTACCGAAATCACTATACTTATCGGCCGCTATGCCGACTTACCTCAGTTCCCATCACTCTCTCTCTCTCTCTCTCTCTCTCTCTCTCTCTCTCTCTCTCTCTCTCTCTCTCTCTCTCTCTCTCTCTCTCTCTCTCTCTCTCTCTATCCGTCGCCTTGTACACTTCCTCACTTGTCTCCCTTGTCTCCCTACACCACACAAAAACTGTACTTCTCCCTATTCCTCGCCAACTATGTTGCGGTCACGAACGTACTAAATTTTGAAAATCGCAATCGGTACTGACCGATGACGATTTTCCACCTCTCTCGCTACTTTCCTTTAAATTTTGAATATTAAATGGGTGCGTAATATAACGCGCTAGTGTGTGTAGCGCCTGTATACATACACACACGCGTGGTCGCCTCTCCGTCGCACGGTGGGAGACGCCGTCGCCGACACAACAAACCGGCGATCGACGGGAGAGATCAAGCGTCCTTCTCTTAAAAATTAAGTACTTGTAAATTTGGAGTTATTTGGGGGCAGTTAATAAAAAAATTATTGATAGCATCTGGATCGTTGAAAATGGGTGGTAGTTCAGGATTGTTAGGTTTCGAAAGTCCAAGGAAATTTACCGTTTTCCACAATTTCTTCTGTGGCATCCTGTTTAAATATTTTAGGTAAGCCGCTCTTTCCCTCTTAATTGCCAAAGTCGTGTAGTTGCGCAGACTCTTATAGTAACTGATATCACTTTGTCGCTTAGTTTTAATCTTTTTTGTTTGAGCGATATTCCTTTTCTTGATAAGCACTTTAATCGTATCAGTTATCCATGGTGCCTTAGGTTTAGTCACTCGAATAGTATTTGCTGGCGCAAACGCATCAAAAAGTTCGATAATAGAATTGTTAATAAAACGAAGTTTAGCATTTACATCATCAAGATCATTAACAAGGGACCATGGAACACTCATCGCAGCTATCCTAAATTGATCAGAGTCAAAATTCTTAAAGTTTCGCAAGTTATGAGGAGGCCTAGGGCAGTCAATAGTACATCCTACAATATTATGATCAGCAATTTTAAAATGACTGTTAGAAAAAGACTGGAGTACTTTCACATCAGCCGAAACCATTATGATGTCGATTAATGATGATGAGTAAGGTGTAATTCTAGTTGCATCTTTTATCAGCTGTCTAAGATTGCACTGGCTCATGAAACTCGATATTTTTAAGGTATCCGGATTGTCGCAATGGAGTAAGTTAACATTAAAGTCACCAAGTATTATCATTTGGTTATAAATGGAATACAAAGAGCTCACAAATAATTGTAAATTATCCAGACAGACTAAAGGTATATAAGATGGACGATAAAAAACCCCAACTAAGAATTTGTTATTGTGGTAGTTAAACGAGCAAAATAAATGCTCTAAACCATACTCATCATTAAAATTATCGACCTTAATGCAAGTGAAATAAGATTTGTAATATATGGCTACTCCTCCTCCACGCCTCCTAGCCCTATCTGATCTTAAAAGCGCATAGTTCTCTATAGCAATATCAGAGTCCAAAATACGGTCACTTAACCAAGTTTCAGAAATACAAATAAAATCATATTCATAGGTTAATAATAAATCTTTAATAATAGGTAAGTGAGACGTAAGTGAACGCACATTGACATGAACAATTTTTAACTTATTACTAACAGACGGGTCCAGGGAAGATCGATGAGACGAAGGCACTTTTGCAGATGAAGACGATATTGGAGAAATCGCAGCACTAGTAATGGCATCCTGCATGGGTTCAGGCTGTTCAGGCTCATTATTGACAGCGACGGTAGAGGTACTGGACGCATAACGTAATGCTGTAATTATTGCAAGATCTTCATCGGACGTTATCTCCACTGGGTTGGAGTCTTTTTGAGCTTTGTACCATAGAATTCCTCTGTAGATGTATACTGATTTCTCTTTATTATCCTTGATTAATTCTCGAGCCTGATTCTTAAGGCTTAAAAGATCAGGTGTGAATGACTCATTCAAGTAAATGGATGTATTTGGAAAATCTACATTTATTTCCTTGGCCGTCAGAGATTTTCTTTTACGTATTGCGCGCAATATTTCATTACGCAGTTGGAAATTTGAAAATTTCGCGACTATAATACGAGGGCGACTTGAACTTGCCAATGACGTGGAAGCTAATTGCTCAACCCCGCTTGATTTTTTTTTTTAGTTTACGCGAAAAGCAGCTAAAAGATCTCTATCATCCATTGCCACACCAATTAGATGACTAATTTTACTAATTATATCTCGCAGATTTTCGCCTTCCTGTTCGGGCATTCCCATAACGAGTAGATCGCAGTTACGTATTTCATTATGTAATACAGCTCTGTCAGTTGTAGCTTTTTTTATTTGATTCTGCATCACATTTAGCGAGGTCTTTAATTCCTTGACAGTCGCATCAAGTTCCAGTACTTTGTCCATTTTCTTATGTAGCGCAGCAAACTGAGCCTCCTGCATCATGCAAAATTTCTCGTGCTTCTGTAAAAATTCGGAAAAATTAGATGCAGGTGCATCAATTATTTCCATTGCACTAGCAGTCTCCATGTTCTCCGCATCTGAGGATTCCTTCGAGGATGCACTTTTAGAACGCATGAATCTCTTTGACTGGAACAATGGAACACCACCCCGTTTTTGACCTCTCTTGAGCGTCAAGCAGCATATGAGTTTATTCTCAGCTGTGAAGTTGCATGAAGTTGGAATGCAATCATTATGGTACACGGCTAAGCAAACAACACATTTATTCCCAATTTCTGCACTATCTTCAACAAGTTTCAAACATGTCTAGCATATGTCCATTATGGTGTCCGAAAATACGAGATGTCAAAATAAACAGAAATGTGATTTGAATAAATAAAGAATTGTAAAAAAAAAAAACAGTCTTGAACAATATTAAAGAGCGCTTGTTGTGATCCTCTGGAAAAGCATCAATTGATTAGAAGTAAGAGTATATGTGCGTAAAAAAATTAATTCGTGCTTATTTATTCGGCATAAGTTAGATGATAGGAGAAGTTTAAATGTTCTTCTATATCGTATGTAAACAATTGGCGACACGTGTAGTTGAAACGTAAAGAAATACCAAGCATCTGAGCATTAATTAATTTCGAATTTAAATGTATCTGTAATTCGAAGTTAAATGATACAATAATTCAAACCAAAGTACGAATCTAGCACTTCTTGGAATATATAACAGCTAAACTTGGCAATCATACACTTATATGAAGAGATGAGCACAAAAATTATAGCGTTGGTCCAAATCAATGTACACTGCAGTAGCAATAAAGATGGTCCTTCACTACTCGGTGATAAATAATTGCAGAGTTGCACGTCATACCAATTATTCACACTGCATCGCCTTATAAATACTTTGATAAAATAATTTCTATTGTCACACAATAAATGTTGCTGCCCAGATCAGAGTGGTCACAGTTATAAAATAAAATTATAAATACACTGAACTTTAATTTTCATTGTCAAGAAACAACAAAACTAATTGCAAAGCTGATTGTCGGATAATAACACGTCCGTTCTCGGCAAGGTAACAACTACGATATAATGTATAAATATATATATATTTTTTTTAAGATGCTCAAAATATGAACTCTTATATTTTTCAAATTGCACGAATAAGGAATACCTTTGATAATAACATGTATGTCATTTCACAATTAACAAAATAAAATAATTGCACGAGGTCAAGTTACAACTAACAACAAAACTAATAGACACACGCGTACAGTGAAAACAAAAAACAATGACACTATATTATTAAATATAAATATGCGAATTGCGTTTATTTCGAAAATAAGTAATCAAAATGTTTATACTGCTCCTTCGATTCACTACGAAAAATACCAATGTAACAATTACGTTATCACCAGCCCGCCTCTACAAAAATTGTAATAATAATCTCTGTAAACATTTGTAAAGCCAACTACAATGACTAGTACCGGTCGATCCGTTAACCCTTACAGAAATGACAAGTCTTATCACTTTTCAAAACAACCAAAAGCTACCAAAATGTGCCACCTAGACGAAATTTGCACAATAATAAACCAAAGCATGCAACCATACTCAAGTGGAGGGACAATCCAGCCAATATCTGTAATACATGGAGCACAAAAGAATTTCAGAGAATTCTATCATCAAAATGTCGCTGAAGTTTGAGTCGACTATATAGTCGAATTTTTAAAATGCGTAAGTTACATATGAAACCTTCACGGATACCTTTTAAATGTGAAAATATAAATTTCTAGTGTGATCAGTTATTCAAGATCACTCCGGATCACACCAAAAATTTTAAAAACCAGTAATATAAATGGGCCAATGCACTTATTACTCGGGAAACCTTCTTGAATGTCTTCCAAATGTAAAAATATATTTTTCTACTGTGATCAGTTATTCAAGATTACGACAGGTCGCACTAAAATTCTAAAAAACCCGTAACACAAGTGGTCCGATGCACATATTACCGAGAACACCTTCTTCAATACCTGCACCTACTCCAAATATGAAATTATAAATTAATCGCTTGATCAGTTATTTATGATCACCTCGGATCACACTAAAAATGTTTAGAAATCGTAATCGGGCCGGAGCATTTGATTCTCAGGAACTGTTTTTTAATATTTTTCAAACACGAAATTATAAATACCTAGTGTGATCAGTTATTGAAGATCACGCC
This sequence comes from Trichopria drosophilae, assembly GCA_030407085.1. Lineage (NCBI taxonomy): Eukaryota > Metazoa > Arthropoda > Insecta > Hymenoptera > Diapriidae > Trichopria > Trichopria drosophilae. The sequence goes on along the minus strand of CM059584.1, from coordinate 65,341,708 downwards.
CGATGACAGTGCCCCTTATAGGTTGGAATCATTAAATATGGCTCTAAAAATGAAAGTAAGACGAAGTTACTCCTGAAACCTTCTTATGCCTTCGGAAATTAAAAATATAAATTTTCATGCTGACAGGTAAGTCAATATACCCCCGGATCACAACGCAATAGGAAACTAAATATTTTGATAAGATGTTACTGGTTCTATTGGACACGAAATAAACTCCATCAGCTGTTTTCTTAAAGAATACAAGATTTCAAAAATATTTGGACCCCCAATAGCCTCTCCTAATAGGTTAGAATCAATAAATATGGCTCTAAAAATGAAAGTAAGACGAAGTTACTCCTGAAAACTTTTCTTATGCCTTCGGGAATTAAAAATATAAATTTTCATGCTGACAGGTCAGTCAATATACCCCCGGATCACAACGCAATAGGAAACTAAATATTTTGATAAGATGTTACTGCTTCTATTGGACATAAAATAAACTCCATCAGCTGTTTTCTTAAAGAATACAAGATTTCCAAAATATTTGGACCCCCAATAGCCGCTCCTAATAGGTTAGAATCAATAAATATGGCTCTGAAAATGAAAGTAAGACGAAGTTACTCCTGAAACCTTTTCTTATGCCTTCGGGAATTAAAAATATAAATTTTCATGCTGACAGGTCAGTCAATATACCCCCGGATCACAACGCAATAGGAAACTAAATATTTTGATAAGATGTTACTGCTTCTATTGGACATGAAATAAACTCCATCAGCTGTTTTCTTAAAGAATACAAGATTTCCAAAATATTTGGACCCCCAATAGCCGCTCCTAATAGGTTAGAATCAATAAATATGGCTCTGAAAATGAAAGTAAGACGAAGTTACTCCTGAAACCTTTTCTTATGCCTTCGGGAATTAAAAATATAAATTTTCATGCTGACAGGTCAGTCAATATACCCCCGGATCACAACGCAATAGGAAACTAAATATTTTGATAAGATGTTACTGCTTCTATTGGACATGAAATAAACTCCATCAGCTGTTTTCTTAAAGAATACAAGATTTCCAAAATATTTGGACCCCCAATAGCCGCTCCTAATAGGTTAGAATCAATAAATGTGGCTCTAAAAATGAAAGTAAGCCGAAGTTACTCCTGAAACCTTTTCTTATGCCTTCGGGAATTACAAATATAAATTTTCATGCTGACAGGTCAGTCAATATACCCCCGGATCACAACGCAATAGGAAACTAAATATTTTGATAAGATGTTACTGGTTCTATTGGACATGAAATAAACTCCATCAGCTGTTTTCTTAAAGAATACAAGATTTCAAAAATATTTGGACCCCCAATAGCCTCTCCTAATAGGTTAGAATCAATAAAAATGAGAGTAAGACGAAGTTACTCCTGAAACCTTTTCTTATGCCTTCGGGAATTAAAAATATAAATTTTCATGCTGACAGGTCAGTCAATATACCCCCGGATCACAACGCAATAGGAAACTAAATATTTTGATAAGATGTTACTGGTTCTATTGGACACGAAATAAACTCCATCAGTTGTTTTCTTAAAGAATACAAGATTTCAAAAATATTTGGACCCCCAATAGCCTCTCCTAATAGGTTAGAATCAATAAATATGGCTCTAAAAATGAAAGTAAGACGAAGTTACTCCTGAAAACTTTTCTTATGCCTTCGGGAATTAAAAATATAAATTTTCATGCTGACAGGTCAGTCAATATACCCCCGGAGCACAACGCAATAGGAAACTAAATATTTTGATAAGATGTTACTGCTTCTATTGGACATGAAATAAACTCCATCAGCTGTTTTCTTAAAGAATACAAGATTTCAAAAATATTTGGACCCCCAATAGCCTCTCCTAATAGGTTAGAATCAATAAATATGGCTCTAAAAATGAGAGTAAGACGAAGTTACTCCTGAAACCTTTTCTTATGCCTTCGGGAATTAAAAATATAAATTTTCATGCTGACAGGTCAGTCAATATACCCCCGGATCACAACGCAATAGGAAACTAAATATTTTGATAAGATGTTACTGGTTCTATTGGACACGAAATAAACTCCATCAGCTGTTTTCTTAAAGAATACAAGATTTCAAAAATATTTGGACCCCCAATAGCCTCTCCTAATAGGATAGAATCAATAAATATGGCTCTAAAAATGAGAGTAAGACGAAGTTACTCCTGAAACCTTTTCTTATGCCTTCGGGAATTAAAAATATAAATTTTCATGCTGACAGGTCAGTCAATATACCCCCGGATCACAACGCAATAGGAAACTCAATATTTTGATAAGATGTTACTGGTTCTATTGGACACGAAATAAACTCCATCAGCTGTTTTCTTAAAGAATACAAGATTTCAAAAATATTTGGACCCCCAATAGCCGCTCCTAATAGGTTAGAATCAATAAATATGGCTCTAAAAATGAAAGTAAGACGAAGTTACTCCTGAAACCTTTTCTTATGCCTTCGGGAATTAAAAATATAAATTTTCATGCTGACAGGTCAGTCAATATACCCCCGGATCACAACGCAATAGGAAACTCAATATTTTGATAAGATGTTACTGGTTCTATTGGATATGAAATAAACTCCATTAGCTGTTTTCTTAAAGAATACAAGATTTAAAAAATATTTGGACCCCCAATAGCCGCTCCTAATAGGTTAGAATCAATAAATGTGGCTCTAAAAATGAAAGTAAGACGAAGTTACTCCCGAAACCTTTTCTTATGCCTTCGGGAATTACAAATATAAATTTTCATGCTGACAGGTCAGTCAATATACCCCCGGATCACAACGCAATAGGAAACTAAATATTTTGATAAGATGTTACTGGTTCTACCCGACATGAAAGAAACTCCATCAGCTGTTTTCTTAAAGAATACAAGATTTCCAAAATATTTGGACCCCCAATAGCCGCTCCTAATAGGATAGAATCAATAAATATGGCTCTGAAAATGAAAGTAAGACGAAGTTACTCCTGAAACCTTTTCTTATGCCTTCGGGAATTAAAAATATAAATTTTCATGCTGACAGGTCAGTCAATATACCCCCGGATCACAACGCAATAGGAAACTCAATATTTTGATAAGATGTTACTGGTTCTACCCGACATGAAATAAACTCCATCAGCTGTTTTCTTAAAGAATACAAGATTTCCAAAATATTTGGACCCCCAATAGCCGCTCCTAATAGGATAGAATCAATAAATATGGCTCTGAAAATGAAAGTAAGACGAAATTACTCCTGAAAACTTTTCTTATGTCTTCGGGAATTAAAAATATAAATTTTCATGCTGACAGGTCAGTCAATATACCCCCGGATCACAACGCAATAGGAAACTAAATATTTTGATAAGATGTTACTGGTTCTACCCGACATGAAATAAACTCCATCAGCTGTTTTCTTAAAGAATACAAGATTTCCAAAATATTTGGACCCCCAATAGCCGCTCCTAATAGGATAGAATCAATAAATATGGCTCTGAAAATGAAAGTAAGACGAAGTTACTCCTGAAACCTTTTCTTATGCCTTCGGGAATTAAAAATATAAATTTTCATGCTGACAGGTCAGTCAATATACCCCCGGATCACAACGCAATAGGAAACTCAATATTTTGATAAGATGTTACTGGTTCTATTGGATATGAAATAAACTCCATTAGCTGTTTTCTTAAAGAATACAAGATTTAAAAAATATTTGGACCCCCAATAGCCGCTCCTAATAGGTTAGAATCAATAAATGTGGCTCTAAAAATGAAAGTAAGACGAAGTTACTCCTGAAACCTTTTCTTATGCCTTCGGGAATTACAAATATAAATTTTCATGCTGACAGGTCAGTCAATATACCCCCGGATCACAACGCAATAGGAAACTAAATATTTTGATAAGATGTTACTGGTTCTACCCGACATGAAATAAACTCCATCAGCTGTTTTCTTAAAGAATACAAGATTTCCAAAATATTTGGACCCCCAATAGCCGCTCCTAATAGGATAGAATCAATAAATATGGCTCTGAAAATGAAAGTAACACGAAGTTACTCCTGAAACCTTTTCTTATGCCTTCGGGAATTAAAAATATAAATTTTCATGCTGACAGGTCAGTCAATATACCCCCGGATCACAACGCAATAGGAAACTCAATATTTTGATAAGATGTTACTGGTTCTACCCGACATGAAATAAACTCCATCAGCTGTTTTCTTAAAGAATACAAGATTTCCAAAATATTTGGACCCCCAATAGCCGCTCCTAATAGGATAGAATCAATAAATATGGCTCTGAAAATGAAAGTAAGACGAAGTTACTCCTGAAACCTTTTCTTATGCCTTCGGGAATTAAAAATATAAATTTTCATGCTGACAGGTCAGTCAATATACCCCCGGATCACAACGCAATAGGAAACTCAATATTTTGATAAGATGTTACTGGTTCTATTGGATATGAAATAAACTCCATTAGCTGTTTTCTTAAAGAATACAAGATTTAAAAAATATTTGGACCCCCAATAGCCGCTCCTAATAGGTTAGAATCAATAAATGTGGCTCTAAAAATGAAAGTAAGACGAAGTTACTCCCGAAACCTTTTCTTATGCCTTCGGGAATTACAAATATAAATTTTCATGCTGACAGGTCAGTCAATATACCCCCGGATCACAACGCAATAGGAAATTAAATATTTTGATAAGATGTTACTGGTTCTACCCGACATGAAATAAACTCCATCAGCTGTTTTCTTAAAGAATGCAAGATTTCAAAAATATTTGGACCCCCAATAGCCTCTCCTAATAGGTTAGAATCAGTAAATATGGCTCTAAAAATGAAAGTAAGACGAAGTTACTCCTGAAAACTTTTCTTATGCCTTCGGGAATTAAAAATATAAATTTTCATGCTGACAGGTCAGTCAATATACCCCTGGATCACAACGCAATAGGAATCTAAATATTTTGATAAGATGTTACTGCTTCTATTGGACATGAAATAAACTCCATCAGCTGTTTTCTTAAAGAATACAAGATTTCCAAAATATTTGGACCCCCAATAGCCGCTCCTAATAGGTTAGAATCAATAAATATGACTCTGAAAATGAAAGTAAGACGAAGTTACTCCTGAAACCTTTTCTTATGCCTTCGGGAATTAAAAATATAAATTTTCATGCTGACAGGTCAGTCAATTTACCCCCGGATCACAACGCAATAGGAAACTAAATATTTTGATAAGATGTTACTGCTTCTATTGGACATGAAATAAACTCCATCAGCTGTTTTCTTAAAGAATACAAGATTTCCAAAATATTTGGACCACCAATAGCCGCTCCTAATAGGTTAGAATCAATAAATATGGCTCTAAAAATGAAAGTAAGACGAAGTTACTCCTGAAACCTTTTCTTATGCCTTCGGGAATTAAAAATATAAATTTTAATGCTGACAGGTCAGTCAATATACCCCCGGATCACAACGCAATAGGAAACTAAATATTTTGATAAGATGTTACTGGTTCTATTGGACATGAAATTAACTCCATCAGCTGTTTTCTTAAAGAATACAAGATTTCCAAAATATTTGGACCCCCAATAGCCGCTCCTAATAGGTTAGAATCAATAAATATGGCTCTAAAAATGAAAGTAAGACGAAGTTACTCCTGAAACCTTTTCTTATGCCTTCGGGAATTAAAAATATAAATTTTCATGCTGACAGGTCAGTCAATATACCCCCGGATCACAACGCAATAGGAAACTAAATATTTTGATAAGATGTTACTGCTTCTATTGGAAATGAAATAAACTCCATCAGCTGTTTTCTTAAAGAATACAAGATTTCCAAAATATTTAGACCGCCAACAGCCAGATCTAATCGCTTACACTCAATGACGCTCTTCCTAACTATGAAAGTAAGACGAAGTTACTCCTGAAACCTTTTCTTATGCCTTCGGGAATTAAAAATATAAATTTTCATGCTGACAGGTCAGTCAATATACCCCCGGATCACAACGCAATAGGAAACTAAATATTTTGATAAGATGTTACTGGTTCTATTGGACATGAAATAAACTCCATCAGCTGTTTTCTTAAAGAATACAAGATTTAAAAAATATTTGGACCCACAATAGCAGCTCCTAATAGGGTAGAATAAATAAATATGGCTCTAAAAATGAAAGTAAGACGAATTTACTCCTGAAACCTTTTCTTATGCCTTCGGGAATTAAAAATATAAATTTTCATGCTGACAGGTCAGTCAATATACCCCCGGATCACAACGCAATAGGAAACTAAATATTTTGATAAGATGTTACTGGTTCTATTGGATATGAAATAAACTCCATTAGCTGTTTTCTTAAAGAATACAAGATTTCAAAAATATTTGGACCCCCAATAGCCGCTCCTAATAGGTTAGAATCAATAAATGTGGCTCTAAAAATGAAAGTAAGACGAAGTTACTCCTGAAACCTTTTCTTATGCCTTCGGGAATTACAAATATAAATTTTCATGCTGACAGGTCAGTCAATATACCCCCGGATCACAACGCAATAGGAAACTAAATATTTTGATAAGATGTTACTGGTTCTATTGGACATGAAATAAACTCCATTAGCTGTTTTCTTAAAGAATACAAGATTTCAAAAATATTTGGACCCCCAATAGCCTCTCCTAATAGGTTAGAATCAATAAATATGGCTCTAAAAATGAGAGTAAGACGAAGTTATTCCTGAAAACTTTTCTTATGCCTTCGGGAATTAAAAATATAAATTTTCATGCTGACAGGTCAGTCAATATACCCCCGGATCACAACGCAATAGGAAACTAAATATTTTGATAAGATGTTACTGGTTCTATTGGATATGAAATAAACTCCATTATATGTTTTCTTAAAGAATACAAGATTTCCAAAATATTTGGACCCCCAATAGCCGCTCCTAATAGGTTAGAATCAATAAATATGGCTCTAAAAATGAGAGTAAGACGAAGTTACTCCTGATACCTTTTCTTATGCCTTCGGGAATTAAAAATATAAATTTTCATGCTGACAGGTCAGTCAATATACCCCCGGATCACAACGCAATAGGAAACTAAATATTTTGATAAGATGTTACTGGTTCTATTGGACATGAAATAAACTCCATCAGCTGTTTTCTTAAAGAATACAAGATTTAAAAAATATTTGGACCCCCAATAGCCGCTCCTAATAGGTTAGAATCAATAAATATGGCTCTAAAAATGAAAGTAAGACGAAGTTACTCCTGAAACCTTTTCTTATGTCTTCGGGAATTAAAAATATAAATTTTCATGCTGACAGGTCAGTCAATATACCCCCGGATCACAACGCAATAGGAAACACAATATTTTGATAAGATGTTACTGGTTCTATTGGACATGAAATAAACTCCATCAGCTGTTTTCTTAATGAATACATGATTTAAAAAATATTTGGACCCCCCATAGCCGCTCCTAATAGGTTAGAGTCAATAAATATGGCTCTAAAAATGAAAGTAAGACGAAGTTACTCCTGAAACCTTTTCTTATGTCTTCGTGAACTAAAAATATAAATTTTCATGCAGACAGGTCAGTCAATATACCCCCGGATCACAACGCAATAGGAAACTCAATATTTTGATAAGATGTTACTGGTTCTATTGGACATGAAATAAGCTCCATCAGCTGTTTTCTTAAAGAATACAATATTTCCAAAATATTTGGACCCCCAATAGCCGCTCCTAATAGGTTAGAATAAATAACTATGGCTCTAAAAATGAAAGTAAGACGAAGTTACTCCTGAAACCTTTTCTTATGCCTTCGGGAATTAAAAATATAAATTTTCATGCTGACAGGTCAGTCAATATACCCCCGGATCACAACGCAATAGGAAACTAAATATTTTGATAAGATGTTACTGCTTCTATTGGACATGAAATAAACTCCATCAGCTGTTTTCTTAAAGAATACAAGATTTCAAAAATATTTGGACCCCCAATAGCCGCTCCTAATAGGTTAGAATCAATAAATATGGCTCTAAAAATGAAAGTAAGACGATGTTACTCCTGAAACCTTTTCTTATGCCTTCGGGAATTAAAAATATAAATTTTCATGCAGACAGGTCAGTCAATATACCCCCGGATCACAACGCAATAGGAAACTAAATATTTTGATAAGATGTTAACTGCTTCTATTGGACATGAAATAAACTCCATCAGCTGTTTTCTTAAAGAATACAAGATTTCAAAAATATTTGGACCCCCAATAGCCGCTCCTAATAGGTTAGAATCAATAAATATGGCTCTAAAAATGAAAGTAAGACTAAGTTACTCCTGAAACCTTTTCTTATGCCTTCGGGAATTAAAAATATAAATTTTCATGCAGACAGGTCAGTCAATATACCCCCGGATCACAACGCAATAGGAAACTCAATATTTTGATAAGATGTTACTGGTTCTATTGGACATGAAATAAGCTCCATCAGCTGTTTTCTTAAAGAATACAATATTTCAAAAATAATTGGACCCCCAATAGCTGCTCATAAAATGTTAGAATCAATAAATATGACTCTAAAAATGAAAGTAAGACTAAGTTTCTCCTGAAACCTTTTCTTATGCCTTCAGGAATTAAAAATCTAAATTTTCATGCTAACATGTCAGTCAATATACCCCCCGATCACAACGCAATAGGAAACTAAATATTTTGATACGATGTTACTGCTTCTATTGGACATGAAATAAACTCCATCAGCTGTTTTCTTAAAGAATACAAGATTAAAAATATTTGGACCCCCAATAGCCGCTCCTAATAGGTTAGAATCAATAAATATGGCTCTAAAAATGAAAGTAAGACTAAGTTACTCCTGAAACCTTTTCTTATGCCTTCGGCACTTAACACTCTAAATTTTCTTCCTGTCAGGTCAGTCAATATACCCCCCGATCACAACGCAATAGGAAACTAAATATTTTGATAAGATGTTACTGCTTCTATTGGACATGAAATAAACTCCATCAGCTGTTTTCTTAAAGAATACAAGATTTCAAAAATATTTGGTCCCGCAATAGCCGCTCCTAATAGGTTAGAATCAATAAATATGGCTCTGAAAATGAAAGTAAGACGAAGTTACTCCTGAAACCTTTTCTTATGCCTTCGGGAATTAAAAATATAAATTTTCATGCTGACAGGTCAGTCAATATACCCCCGGATCACAACGCAATAGGAAACTAAATATTTTGATAAGATGTTACTGGTTCTATTGGACATGAAATAAACTCCATCAGCTGTTTTCTTAAAGAATACAAGATTTAAAAAATATTTGGACCCCCAATAGCCGCTCCTAATAGGTTAGAATCAATAAATATGGCTCTAAAAATGAGAGTAAGACGAAGTTACTCCTGAAACCTTTTCTTATGCCTTCGGGAATTAAAAATATAAATTTTCATGCTGACAGGTCAGTCAATATACCCCCGGATCACAACGCAATAGGAAACTAAATATTTTGATAAGATGTTACCGGTTCTATTGGGCATGAAATAAACTCCATCAGCTGTTTTCTTAAAGAATACAAGATTTCAAAAATATTTGGACCCCCAATAGCCGCTCCTAATAGGTTAGAATCAATAAATGTGGCTCTAAAAATGAAAGTAAGACGAAGTTACTCCTGAAACCTTTTCTTATGCCTTCGGGAATTACAAATATAAATTTTCATGCTGACAGGTCAGTCAATATACCCCCGGATCACAACGCAATAGGAAATTAAATATTTTGATAAGATGTTACTGGTTCTATTGGACATGAAATAAACTCCATCAGCTATTTTCTTAAAGAATGCAAGATTTCAAAAATATTTGGACCCCCAATAGCCTCTCCTAATAGGTTAGAATCAGTAAATATGGCTCTAAAAATGAAAGTAAGACGAAGTTACTCCTGAAAACTTTTCTTATGCCTTCGGGAATTAAAAATATAAATTTTCATGCTGACAGGTCAGTCAATATACCCCCGGATCACAACGCAATAGGAAACTAAATATTTTGATAAGATGTTACTGCTTCTATTGGACATGAAATAAACTCCATCAGCTGTTTTCTTAAAGAATACAAGATTTCCAAAATATTTGGACCACCAATAGCCGCTCCTAATAGGTTAGAATCAATAAATATGACTCTGAAAATGAAAGTAAGACGAAGTTACTCCTGAAACCTTTTCTTATGCCTTCGGGAATTAAAAATATAAATTTTCATGCTGACAGGTCAGTCAATATACCCCCGGATCACAACGCAATAGGAAACTAAATATTTTGATAAGATGTTACTGGTTCTATTGGACATGAAATAAACTCCATTAGCTGTTTTCTTAAAGAATACATGATTTAAAAAATATTTGGACCCCCAATAGCCGCTCCTAATAGGTTAGAATCAATAAATATGACTCTGAAAATGAAAGTAAGACGAAGTTACTCCTGAAACCTTTTCTTATGCCTTCGGGAATTAAAAATATAAATTTTCATGCTGACAGGTCAGTCAATATACCCCCGGATCACAACGCAATAGGAAACTAAATATTTTGATAAGATGTTACTGGTTCTATTGGATATGAAATAAACTCCATTAGCTGTTTTCTTAAAGAATACAAGAATTCAAAAATATTTGGACCCCCAATAGCCGCTCCTAATAGGTTAGAATCAATAAATGTGGCTCTAAAAATGAAAGTAAGACGAAGTTACTCCTGAAAACTTTTCTTATGCCTTCGGGAATTACAAATATAAATTTTCATGCTGACAGGTCAGTCAATATACCCCCGGATCACAACGCAATAGGAAATTAAATATTTTGATAAGATGTTACTGGTTCTATTGGACATGAAATAAACTCCATCAGCTGTTTTCTTAAAGAATACAAGATTTCAAAAATATTTGGACCCCCAATAGCCTCTCCTAATAGGTTAGAATCAATACATATGGCTCTAAAAATGAAAGTAAGACGAAGTTACTCCTGAAACCTTTTCTTATGCCTTCGGGAATTAAAAATATAAATTTTCATGCTGACAGGTCAGTCAACATACCCCCGGATCACAACGCAATAGGAAACTAAATATTTTGATAAGATGTTACTGCTTCTATAGGACATGAAATAAACTCCATCAGCTGTTTTCTTAAAGAATACAAGATTTCCAAAATATTTGGACCCCCAATAACCGCTCCTAATAGGTTAGAATCAATAAATATGGCTCTAAAAATGAAAGTAAGACGGAGTTACTCCTGAAACCTTTTCTTATGCCTTCGGGAATTAAAAATATAAATTTTCATGCTGACAGGTCAGTCAATATACCCCCGGATCACAACGCAATAGGAAACTAAATATTTTGATAAGATGTTACTGCTTCTATTGGACATGAAATAAACTCCATCAGCTGTTTTCTTAAAGAATACATGATATACAAAATATTTGTCGCGCCAGTAGCGACTCTAAATAGGTTAGAATCAATAAATATGGCACTAAAAATGAGAGTAAGACGAAGTTACTCCTGAAACCTTTTCTTATGCCTTCGGGAATTAAAAATATAAATTTTCATGCTGACAGGTCAGTCAATATACCCCCGGATCACAACGCAATAGGAAACTAAATATTTTGATAAGATGTTACTGGTTCTATTGGACATGAAATAAACTCCATCCGCTGTTTTCTTAAAGAATACAAGATTTCAAAAATATTTGGACCCCCAATAGCCGCTCCTAATAGGTTAGAATCAATAAATATGGCTCTAAAAATGAAAGTAAGACGAAGTTACTCCTGAAACCTTTTCTTATGCCTTCGGGAATTAAAAATATAAATGTTCATCCTGACAGGTCAGTCAATATACCCCCGGATCACAACGCAATAGGAAACTAAATATTTTGATAAGATGTTACTGGTTCTATTGGACATGAAATAAACTCCATCAGCTGTTTTCTTAAAGAATACAAGATTTAAAAAATATTTCGACCCCCAATAGCCTCTCCTAATAGGTTAGAATCAATAAATATGGCTCTAAAAATGAAAGTAAGACGAAGTTACTCCTGAAACCTTTTCTTATGCCTTCGGGAATTAAAAATATAAATTTTCATGCTGACAGGTCAGTCAATATACCCCCGGATCACAACGCAATAGGAAACTCAATATTTTGATAAGATGTTACTGGTTCTATTGGACATGAAATAATCTCCATCAGTTGTTTTCTTAAAGAATACAATATTTCAAAAATATTTGGACCCCCAATAGCCGCTCCTAATAGGTTAGAATCAATAAACATGGCTCTAAAAATGAAAGTAAGACGATATTACTCCTGAAACCTTTTCTTATGCCTTCGGGAATTAAAAATATAAATTTTCATGCTGACAGGTCAGTCAATATACCCCCGGATCACAACGCAATAGGAAACTAAATATTTTGATACGATGTTACTGCTTCTATTGGACATGAAATAAACTCCATCAGCTGTTTTCTTAAAGAATACAAGATTTCAAAAATATTTGGTCCCGCAATAGCCGCTCCTAATAGGTTAGAATCAATAAACATGGCTCTAAAAATGAAAGTAAGACGAAGTTACTCCTGAAACCTTTTCTTATGCCTTCGGGAATTAAAAATATAAATTTTCATGCTGACAGGTCAGTCAATATACCCCCGGATCACAACGCAATAGGAAACTAAATATTTTGATAAGATGTTACTGGTTCTATTGGACATGAAATAAACTCCATCAGCTGTTTTCTTAAAGAATACAAGATTTCAAAAATATTTGGACCCCCAATAGCCGCTCCTAATAGGTTAGAATCAATAAATATGGCTCTAAAAATGAAAGTAAGACGAAGTTACTCCTGAAACCTTTTCTTATGCCTTCGGGAATTAAAAATATAAATTTTCATGCTGACAGGTCAGTCAATATACCCCCGGATCACAACGAAATAGGAAACTAAATATTTTGATAAGATGTTACTGGTTCTATTGGACATGAAATAAACTCCATCAGCTGTTTTCTTAAAGAATACAAGATTTCAAAAATATTTGGACCCCCAATAGCCGCTCCTAATAGGTTAGAATCAATAAATATGGCTCTAAAAATGAAAGTAAGACGAAGTTACTCCTGAAACCATTTCTTATGCCTTCGGGAATTAAAAATATAAATTTTCATGCTGACAGGTCAGTCAATATACCCCCGGATCACAACGAAATAGGAAACTAAATATTTTGATAAGATGTTACTGGTTCTATTGGACATGAAATAAACTCCATCAGCTGTTTTCTTAAAGAATACAAGATTTCAAAAATATTTGGACCCCCAATAGCCGCTCCTAATAGGTTAGAATCAATAAATATGGCTCTAAAAATGAAAGTAAGACGAATTTACTCCTGAAACCTTTTCTTATGCCTTCGGGAATTAAAAATATAAATTTTCATGCTGACAGGCCAGTCAATATACCCCCGGATCACAACGCAATAGGAAACTAGATATTTTGATAAGATGTTACTGCTTCTATTGGACATGAAATAAACTCCATCAGCTGTTTTCTTAAAGAATACAAGATTTCAAAAATATTTGGACCCCCAATAGCCGCTCCTAATAGGTTAGAATCAATAAATATGGCTCTAAAAATGAAAGTAAGACGAAGTTACTCCTGAAACCTTTTCTTATGCCTTCGGGAATTAAAAATATAAATTTTCATGCTGACAGGTCAGTCAATATACCCCCGGATCACAACGCAATAGGAAATTAAATATTTTGATAAGATGTTACTGGTTCTACTGGACATGAAATAAACTCCATCAGCTGTTTTCTTAAAGAATACAAGATTTCAAAAATATTTGGACCCCCAATAGCCTCTCCTAATAGGTTAGAATCAATAAATATGGCTCTAAAAATGAAAGTAAGACGAAGTTACTCCTGAATACTTTTCTTATGCCTTCGGGAATTAAAAATATAAATTTTCATGCTGACAGGTCAGTCAATATACCCCCGGATCACAACGCAATAGGAAACTAAATATTTTGATAAGATGTTACTGCTTCTATTGGACATGAAATAAACTCCATCAGCTGTTTTCTTAAAGAATACAAGATTTCCAAAATATTTGGACCCCCAATAGCCGCTCCTAATAGGTTAGAATCAATAAATATGACTCTGAAAATGAAAGTAAGACGAAGTTACTCCTGAAACCTTTTCTTATGCCTTCGGGAATTAAAAATATAAATTTTCATGCTGACAGGTCAGTCAATATACCCCCGGATCACAACGCAATAGGAAACTAAATATTTTGATAAGATGTTACTGGTTCTATTGGACATGAAATAAACTCCATCAGCTGTTTTCTTAAAGAATACATGATTTCCAAAATATTTGGACCCCCAATAGCCGCTCCTAATAGGTTAGAATCAATAAATATGGCTCTAAAAATGAGAGTAAGACGAAGTTACTCCTGAAACCTTTTCTTATGCCTTCGGGAATTAAAAATATAAATTTTCATGCTGACAGGTCAGTCAATATACCTCCGAAGAACAACGCAATAGGAAACTGAATAGTTTGATAAGATGTTACTGCTTCTATTGGACATGAAATAAACTCCATCAGCTGTTTTCTTAAAGAATACAAGATTTCCAAAATATTTGGACCCCCAATAGCCGCTCCTAATAGGTTAGAATCAATAAATATGGCTCTGAAAATGAAAGTAAGACGAAGTTACTCCTGAAACCTTTTCTTGTGCCTTCGGGAATTAAAAATATAAATTTTCATGCTGACAGGTCAGTCAATATACCCCCGGATCACAACGCAATAGGAAACTAAATATTTTGATAAGATGTTACTGGTTCTATTGGACATGAAATAAACTCCATCAGCTGTTTTCTTAAAGAATACATGATTTAAAAAATATTTTGACCCCCAATAGCCGCTCCTAATAGGTTAGAATCAATAAATATGGCTCTAAAAATGAAAGTAAGACGAAGTTACTCCTGAAACCTTTTCTTATGCCTTCGGGAATTAAAAATATAAATTTTCATGCTGACAGGTCAGTCAATATACCCCCGGATCACAACGCAATAGGAAACTAAATATTTTGATAAGATGTTACTGGTTCTATTGGATATGAAATAAACTCCATTAGCTGTTTTCTTAAAGAATACAAGATTTCAAAAATATTTGGACCCCCAATAGCCGCTCCTAATAGGTTAGAATCAATAAATGTGGCTCTAAAAATGAAAGTAAGACGAAGTTACTCCTGAAACCTTTTCTTATGCCTTCGGAAATTACAAATATAAATTTTCATGCTGACAGGTCAGTCAATATACCCCCGGATCACAACGCAATAGGAAATTAAATATTTTGATAAGAGGTTACTAGTTCTACTGGACATGAAATAAACTCCATCAGCTGTTTTCTTAAAGAATGCAAGATTTCAAAAATATTTGGACCCCCAATAGCCTCTCCTAATAGGTTTGAATCAGTATATATGGCTCTAAAAATGAAAGTAAGACGAAGTTACTCCTGAAAACTTTTCTTATGCCTTCGGGAATTAAAAATATAAATTTTCATGCTGGCAGGTCAGTCAATATACCCCCGGATCACAACGCAATAGGAAACTAAATATTTTGATAAGATGTTACTGCTTCTATTGGACATGAAATAAACTCCATCAGCTGTTTTCTTAAAGAATACAAGATTTCCAAAATATTTGGACCCCCAATAGCCGCTCCTAATAGGTTAGAATCAATAAATATGGCTCTGAAAATGAAAGTAAGACGAAGTTACTCCTGAAACCTTTTCTTGTGCCTTCGGGAATTAAAAATATAAATTTTCATGCTGACAGGTCAGTCAATATACCCCCGGATCACAACGCAATAGGAAACTAAATATTTTGATAAGATGTTACTGGTTCTATTGGACATGAAATAAACTCCATCAGCTGTTTTCTTAAAGAATACATGATTTAAAAAATATTTTGACCCCCAATAGCCGCTCCTAATAGGTTAGAATCAATAAATATGGCTCTAAAAATGAAAGTAAGACGAAGTTACTCCTGAAACCTTTTCTTATGCCTTCGGGAATTAAAAATATAAATTTTCATGCTGACAGGTCAGTCAATATACCCCCGGATCACAACGCAATAGGAAACTAAATATTTTGATAAGATGTTACTGGTTCTATTGGATATGAAATAAACTCCATTAGCTGTTTTCTTAAAGAATACAAGATTTCAAAAATATTTGGACCCCCAATAGCCGCTCCTAATAGGTTAGAATCAATAAATGTGGCTCTAAAAATGAAAGTAAGACGAAGTTACTCCTGAAACCTTTTCTTATGCCTTCGGGAATTACAAATATAAATTTTCATGCTGACAGGTCAGTCAATATACCCCCGGATCACAACGCAATAGGAAATTAAATATTTTGATAAGATGTTACTAGTTCTACTGGACATGAAATAAACTCCATCAGCTGTTTTCTTAAAGAATGCAAGATTTCAAAAATATTTGGACCCCCAATAGCCTCTCCTAATAGGTTAGAATCAGTAAATATAGCACTAAAAAAGAAAGTAAGGTAGAGTAAGTACTGAAAACTTGTCGTATGCCTTCGGGAATTAAAAATATAAATTTTCATGCTGACAGGTCAGTCAATATACCCCCGGATCACAACGCAATAGGAAACTAAATATTTTGATAAGATGTTACTGCTTCTATTGGACATGAAATAAACTCCATCAGCTGTTTTCTTAAAGAATACAAGATTTCCAAAATATTTGGACCCCCAATAGCCGCTCCTAATAGGTTAGAATCAATAAATATGACTCTGAAAATGAAAGTAAGACGAAGTTACTCCTGAAACCTTTTCTTATGCCTTCGGGAATTAAAAATATAAATTTTCATGCTGACAGGTCAGTCAATATACCCCCGGATCACAACGCAATAGGAAACTAAATATTTTGATAAGATGTTACTGCTTCTATTGGACATGAAATAAACTCCATCAGCTGTTTTCTTAAAGAATACATGATTTAAAAAATATTTGGACCCCCAATAGCCGCTCCTAATAGGTTAGAATCAATAAATATGGCTCTAAAAATGAGAGTAAGACGAAGTTACTCCTGAAACCTTTTCTTATGCCTTCGGGAATTAAAAATATAAATTTTCATGCTGACAGGTCAGTCAATATACCCCCGGATCACAACGCAATAGGAAACTAAATATTTTGATAAGATGTTACCGGTTCTATTGGGCATGAAATAAACTCCATCAGCTGTTTTCTTAAAGAATACAAGATTTCAAAAATATTTGGACCCCCAATAGCCTCTCCTAATAGGTTAGAATCAATAAATATGGCTCTAAAAATGAGAGTAAGACGAAGTTACTCCTGAAACCTTTTCTTATGCCTTCGGGAATTAAAAATATAAATTTTCATGCTGACAGGTCAGTCAATATACCCCCGGATCACAACGCAATAGGAAACTAAATATTTTGATAAGATGTTACTGGTTCTATTGGACATGAAATAAACTCCATCAGCTGTTTTCTTAAAGAATACATGATTTAAAAAATATTTTGCCCCCCAATAGCCGCTCCTAATAGGTTAGAATCAATAAATATGGCTCTAAAAATGAAAGTAAGACGAAGTTACTCCTGAAACCTTTTCTTATGCCTTCGGGAATTAAAAATATAAATTTTCATGCTGACAGGTCAGTCAATATACCCCCGGATCACAGCGCAATAGGAAACTAAATATTTTGATAAGATGTTACTGGTTCTATTGGATATGAAATAAACTCCATTAGCTGTTTTCTTAAAGAATACAAGATTTCAAAAATATTTGGACCCCCAATAGCCGCTCCTAATAGGTTAGAATCAATAAATATGGCTCTGAAAATGAAAGTAAGACGAAGTTACTCCTGAAACCTTTTCTTGTGCCTTCGGGAATTAAAAATATAAATTTTCATGCTGACAGGTCAGTCAATATACCCCCGGATCACAACGCAATAGGAAACTAAATATTTTGATAAGATGTTACTGGTTCTATTGGACATGAAATAAACTCCATCAGCTGTTTTGTTAAAGAATACATGATTTAAAAAATATCTGGACCCCCAATAGACGCTCCTAACCTGTTAGAAGCTCTAAATATCTCTCTAAAAATGAAAGTAAGACGAAGTTACTCCTGAAACCTTTTCTTATGCCTTCGGGAATTACAAATATAAATTTTCATGCTGACAGGTCAGTCAATATACCCCCGGATCACAACGCAATAGGAAACTAAATATTTTGATAAGATGTTACTGGTTCTATTGGATATGAAATAAACTCCATTAGCTGTTTTCTTAAAGAATACAAGATTTCAAAAATATTTGGACCCCCAATAGCCGCTCCTAATAGGTTAGAATCAATAAATCTGGCTCTAAAAATGAAAGTAAGACGAAGTTACTCCTGAAACCATTTCTTATGCCTTCGGGAATTACAAATATAAATTTTCATGCTGACAGGTCAGTCAATATACCCCCGGAACATAACCCAATAGGCAATAAAATATTTTGATAAGATGTTACTGGTTCTATTGGACATGCAATAAACTCCATCAGCTGTTTTCTTAAAGAATGCAAGATTTCAAAAATATTTGGACCCCCAATAGCCACTCCTAATAGGTTAGAATCAATAAATATGGCTCTAAAAATGAAAGTAAGACAAAGTTACTCCTGAAACCTTTTCTTATGCCTTCGGGAATTAAAAATATAAATTTTCATGCTGACAGGTCAGTCAATATACCCCGGATCACAACGCAATAGGAAACTAAATATTTTGATAAGATGTTACTGGTTCTATTGGACATGAAATAAACTCCATCAGCTGTTTTCTTAAAGAATACAAGATTTCAAAAATATTTGGACCCCCAATAGCCGCTCCTAATAGGTTAAAATCAATAAATATGGCTCTAAAAATGAAAGTAAGACGATGTTACTCCTGAAACCTTTTCGTATGCCTTCGGGAATTAAAAATATAAAT
This sequence comes from Trichopria drosophilae, assembly GCA_030407085.1. Taxonomy (NCBI): domain Eukaryota; kingdom Metazoa; phylum Arthropoda; class Insecta; order Hymenoptera; family Diapriidae; genus Trichopria; species Trichopria drosophilae. The sequence goes on along the minus strand of CM059584.1, from coordinate 65,322,724 downwards.
TTTCATGCTGACAGGTCAGTCAATATACCCCCGGATCACAACGCAATAGGAAACTAAATATTTTGATAAGATGTTACTGCTTCTATTGGACATGAAATAAACTCCATCAGCTGTTTTCTTAAAGAATGCAAGATTTCAAAAATATTTGGACCCCCAATAGCCGCTCCTAATAGGTTAGAATCAATAAATATGGCTCTAAAAATGAGAGTAAGACGAAGTTACTCCTGAAACCTTTTCTTATGCCTTCGGGAATTACAAATATAAATTTTCATGCTGACAGGTCAGTCAATATACCCCCGGATCACAACGCAATAGGAAATTAAATATTTTGATAAGATGTTACTGGTTCTATTGGACATGAAATAAACTCCATCAGCTGTTTTCTTAAAGAATGCAAGATTTCAAAAATATTTGGACCCCCAATAGCCTCTCCTAATAGGTTAGAATCAGTAAATATGGCTCTAAAAATGAAAGTAAGACGAAGTTACTCCTGAAAACTTTTCTTATGCCTTCGGGAATTAAAAATATAAATTTTCATGCTGACAGGTCAGTCAATATACCCCCGGATCACAACGCAATAGGAAACTAAATATTTTGATAAGATGTTACTGCTTCTATTGGACATGAAATAAACTCCATCAGCTGTTTTCTTAAAGAATACAAGATTTCCAAAATATTTGGACCCCCAATAGCCGCTCCTAATAGGTTAGAATCAATAAATATGGCTCTGAAAATGAAAGTAAGACGAAGTTACTCCTGAAACCTTTTCTTATGCCTTCGGGAATTAAAAATATAAATGTTCATGCTGACAGGTCAGTCAATATACCCCCGGATCACAACGCAATAGGAAACTAAATATTTTGATAAGATGTTACTGGTTCTATTGGACATGAAATAAACTCCATCAGCTGTTTTCTTAAAGAATACATGATTTAAAAAATATTTTGACCCCCAATAGCCGCTCCTAATAGGTTAGAATCAATAAATATGGCTCTAAAAATGAAAGTAAGACGAAGTTACTCCTGAAACCTTTTCTTATGCCTTCGGGAATTAAAAATATAAATTTTCATGCTGACAGGTCAGTCAATATACCCCCGGATCACAACGCAATAGGAAACTAAATATTTTGATAAGATGTTACTGGTTCTATTGGACATGAAATAAACTCCATCAGCTGTTTTCTTAAAGAATACAAGATTTTAAAAATATTTTGACCCCCAATAGCCGCTCCTAATAGGTTAGAATCAATAAATGTGGCTCTAAAAATGAAAGTAAGACGAAGTTACTCCTGAAACCATTTCTTATGCCTTCGGGAATTACAAATATAAATTTTCATGCTGACAGGTCAGTCAATATACCCCCGGATCACAACGCAATAGGAAATTAAATATTTTGATAAGATGGGACGAGTTCTATTGAGGATGAGATAGAATATATCAGCTGTTTTCTTAAAGAATGCAAGATTTCAAAAATATTTGGACCCCCAATAGCCTCTCCTAATAGGTTAGAATCAGTAAATATGGCTCTAAAAATGAAAGTAAGACGAAGTTACTCCTGAAAACTTTTCTTATGCCTTCGGGAATTAAAAATATAAATTTTCATGCTGACAGGTCAGTCAATATACCCCCGGATCACAACGCAATAGGAAACTAAATATTTTGATAAGATGTTACTGCTTCTATTGGACATGAAATAAACTCCATCAGCTGTTTTCTTAAAGAATACAAGATTTCCAAAATATTTGGACCCCCAATAGCCGCTCCTAATAGGTTAGAATCAATAAATATGGCTCTGAAAATGAAAGTAAGACGAAGTTACTCCTGAAACCTTTTCTTGTGCCTTCGGGAATTAAAAATATAAATTTTCATGCTGACAGGTCAGTCAATATACCCCCGGATCACAACGCAATAGGAAACTAAATATTTTGATAAGATGTTACTGGTTCTATTGGACATGAAATAAACTCCATCAGCTGTTTTCTTAAAGAATACATGATTTAAAAATATTTGGACCCCCAATAGCCGCTCCTAATAGGTTAGAATCAATAAATATGGCTCTAAAAATGAAAGTAAGACGAAGTTACTCCTGAAACCTTTTCTTATGCCTTCGGGAATTAAAAATATAAATTTTCATGCTGACAGGTCAGTCAATATACCCCCGGATCACAACGCAATAGGAAACTAAATATATTGATAAGATGTTACTGGTTCTATTTTATATGAAATAAACTCCATTAGCTGTTTTCTTAATCTATACCAGCACGCCAAACTACCTGTCCCCCCAATAGCCGCTCCTAATAGGTTAGAATCAATAAATGTGGCTCTAAAAATGAAAGTAAGACGAAGTTACTCCTGAAACCATTTCTTATGCCTTCGGGAATTACAAATATAAATTTTCATGCTGACAGGTCAGTCAATATACCCCCGGATCACAACGCAATAGGAAATTAAATATTTTGATAAGATGTTACTGGTTCTATTGGACATGAAATAAACTCCATCAGCTGTTTTCTTAAAGAATGCAAGATTTCAAAAATATTTGGACCCCCAATAGCCTCTCCTAATAGGTTAGAATCAATAAATATGGCTCTAAAAATGAAAGTAAGACGAAGTTACTCCTGAAACCTTTTCTTATGCCTTCGGGAATTAAAAATATAAATTTTCATGCTGACAGGTCAGTCAATATACCCCCGGATCACAACGCAATAGGAAACTAAATATTTTGATAAGATGTTACTGCTTCTATTGGACATGAAATAAACTCCATCAGCTGTTTTCTTAAAGAATACATGATTTCAAAAATATTTGGCCCCCCAATAGCCGCTCCTAATAGGTTAGAATCAATAAATATGGCTCTAAAAATGAAAGTAAGACGAAGTTACTCCTGAAACCTTTTCTTATGCCTTCGGGAATTAAAAATATAAATTTTCATGCTGACAGGTCAGTCAATATACCCCCGGATCACAGCGCAATAGGAAACTAAATATTTTGATAAGATGTTACTGCTTCTATTGGACATGAAATAAACTCCATCAGCTGTTTTCTTAAAGAATACAAGATTTCCAAAATATTTGGACCCCCAATAGCCGCTCCTAATAGGTTAGAATCAATAAATATGGCTCTGAAAATGAAAGTAAGACGAAGTTACTCCTGAAACCTTTTCTTGTGCCTTCGGGAATTAAAAATATAAATTTTCATGCTGACAGGTCAGTCAATATACCCCCGGATCACAACGCAATAGGAAACTAAATATTTTGATAAGATGTTACTGGTTCTATTGGACATGAAATAAACTCCATCAGCTGTTTTCTTAAAGAATACATGATTTAAAAAATATTTTGACCCCCAATAGCCGCTCCTAATAGGTTAGAATCAATAAATATGGCTCTAAAAATGAAAGTAAGACGAAGTTACTCCTGAAACCTTTTCTTATGCCTTCGGGAATTAAAAATATAAATTTTCATGCTGACAGGTCAGTCAATATACCCCCGGATCACAACGCAATAGGAAACTAAATATTTTGATAAGATGTTACTGGTTCTATTGGATATGAAATAAACTCCATTAGCTGTTTTCTTAAAGAATACAAGATTTCAAAAATATTTGGACCCCCAATAGCCGCTCCTAATAGGTTAGAATCAATAAATGTGGCTCTAAAAATGAAAGTAAGACGAAGTTACTCCTGAAACCTTTTCTTATGCCTTCGGGAATTACAAATATAAATTTTCATGCTGACAGGTCAGTCAATATACCCCCGGATCACAACGCAATAGGAAATTAAATATTTTGATAAGATGTTACTAGTTCTACTGGACATGAAATAAACTCCATCAGCTGTTTTCTTAAAGAATGCAAGATTTCAAAAATATTTGGACCCCCAATAGCCTCTCCTAATAGGTTAGAATCAGTATATATGGCTCTAAAAATGAAAGTAAGACGAAGTTACTCCTGAAAACTTTTCTTATGCCTTCGGGAATTAAAAATATAAATTTTCATGCTGACAGGTCAGTCAATATACCCCCGGATCACAACGCAATAGGAAACTAAATATTTTGATAAGATGTTACTGCTTCTATTGGACATGAAATAAACTCCATCAGCTGTTTTCTTAAAGAATACAAGATTTCCAAAATATTTGGACCCCCAATAGCCGCTCCTAATAGGTTAGAATCAATAAATATGACTCTAAAAATGAAAGTAAGACGAAGTTACTCCTGAAACATCGTCTTATCCCTTCGGAGATAAAAAATATAAATTTTCATGGTGACAGTTCAGTCAATATACCCCCGGATCAACACGAAATAGGAAACTAAATATTTTGATAAGATGTTACTGGTTCTATTGGACATGAAATAAACTCCATCAGCTGTTTTCTTAAAGAATACAAGATTTCAAAAATATTTGGTCCCCCAATAGCCGCTCCTAATAGGTTAGAATCAATAAATATGGCTCTAAAAATGAAAGTAAGACTAAGTTACTCCTGAAACCTTTTCTTATGCCTTCGGAAATTAAAAATATAAATTTTCATGCTGACAGGTCAGTCAATATACCCCCGGATCACAACGCAATAGGAAACACAATATTTTGATAAGATGTTACTGGTTCTATTGGACATGAAATAAACTCCATCAGCTGTTTTCTTAATGAATACATGATTTAAAAAATATTTGGACCCCCCATAGCCGCTCCTAATAGGTTAGAGTCAATAAATATGGCTCTAAAAATGAAAGTAAGACGAAGTTACTCCTTAAACCTTTTCTTATGTCTTCGGGAATTAAAAATATAAATTTTCATGCTAACATGTCAGTCAATATACCCCCGGATCACAACGCAATAGGAAACTAAATATTTTGATAAGATGTTACTGGTTCAATTGGACATGAAATAAACTCCATCAGCTGTTTTCTTAAAGAATACAAGATTTCAAAAATATTTGGACCCCCAATAGCCGCTCCTAATAGGTTAGAATCAATAAATATGGCTCTAAAAATGAAAGTAAGACGAAGTTACTCCTGAAACCTTTTCTTATGCCTTCGGGAATTGTAAATATAAATTTTCATGCTGACAGGTCAGTCAATATACCCCCGGATCACAACGCAATAGGAAACTAAATATTTTGATAAGATGTTACTGGTTCAATTGGACATGAAATAAACTCCATCAGCTGTTTTCTTAAAGAATACAAGATTTCAAAAATATTTGGACCCCCAATAGCCGCTCCTAATAGGTTAGAATCAATAAATATGGCTCTAAAAATGAAAGTAAGACGAAGTTACTCCTGAAACCTTTTCTTATGCCTTCGGGAATTGTAAATATAAATTTTCATGCTGACATGTCAGTCAATATACCCCGGATCACAACGCAATAGGAAACTAAATATTTTGATAAGATGTTACCGGTTCTATTGGGCAGGAAATGAACTCCATCAGCTGTTTTCTTAAAGAATACAAGATTTCAAAAATATTTGGACCCCCAATAGCCGCTCCTAATAGGTTAGAATCAATAAATGTGGCTCTAAAAATGAAAGTAAGACGAAGTTACTCCTGAAACCTTTTCTTATGCCTTCGGGAATTACAAATATAAATTTTCATGCTGACAGGTCAGTCAATATACCCCCGGATCACAACGCAATAGGAAATTAAATATTTTGATAAGATGTTACTGGTTCTACTGGACATGAAATAAACTCCATCAGCTGTTTTCTTAAAGAATGCAAGATTTCAAAAATATTTGGACCCCCAATAGCCTCTCCTAATAGGTTAGAATCAGTAAATATGGCTCTAAAAATGAAAGTAAGACGAAGTTACTCCTGAAAACTTTTCTTATGCCTTCGGGAATTAAAAATATAAATTTTCATGCTGACAGGTCAGTCAATATACCCCTGGATCACAACGCAATAGGAATCTAAATATTTTGATAAGATGTTACTGGTTCTATTCGACATGAAATAAACTCCATCAGCTGTTTTCTTAAAGAATACAAGATTTCAAAAATATTTGGACCCCCAATAGCCTCTCCTAATAGGTTAGAATCAATAAATATGGCTCTAAAAATGAAAGTAAGACGAAGTTACTCCTGAAAACTTTTCTTATGCCTTCGGGAATTAAAAATATAAATTTTCATGCTGACAGGTCAGTCAATATACCCCCGGATCACAACGCAATAGGAAACTAAATATTTTGATAAGATGTTACTGCTTCTATTGGACATGAAATAAACTCCATCAGCTGTTTTCTTAAAGAATACAAGATTTCCAAAATATTTGGACCCCCAATAGCCGCTCCTAATAGGTTAGAATCAATAAATATGACTCTGAAAATGAAAGTAAGACGAAGTTACTCCTGAAACCTTTTCTTATGCCTTCGGGAATTACAAATATAAATTTTCATGCTGACAGGTCAGTCAATATACCCCCGGATCACAACGCAATAGGAAATTAAATATTTTGATAAGATGTTACTGGTTCTATTGGACATGAAATAAACTCCATCAGCTATTTTCTTAAAGAATGCAAGATTTCAAAAATATTTGGACCCCCAATAGCCTCTCCTAATAGGTTAGAATCAGTAAATATGGCTCTAAAAATGAAAGTAAGACGAAGTTACTCCTGAAAACTTTTCTTATGCCTTCGGGAATTAAAAATATAAATTTTCATGCTGACAGGTCAGTCAATATACCCCCGGATCACAACGCAATAGGAAACTAAATATTTTGATAAGATGTTACTGCTTCTATTGGACATGAAATAAACTCCATCAGCTGTTTTCTTAAAGAATACAAGATTTCCAAAATATTTGGACCCCCAATAGCCGCTCCTAATAGGTTAGAATCAATAAATATGGCTCTGAAAATGAAAGTAAGACGAAGTTACTCCTGAAACCTTTTCTTGTGCCTTCGGGAATTAAAAATATAAATTTTCATGCTGACAGGTCAGTCAATATACCCCCGGATCACAACGCAATAGGAAACTAAATATTTTGATAAGATGTTACTGGTTCTATTGGACATGAAATAAACTCCATCCGCTGTTTTCTTAAAGAATACATGATTTAAAAAATATTTTGACCCCCAATAGCCGCTCCTAATAGGTTAGAATCAATAAATATGGCTCTAAAAATGAAAGTAAGACGAATTTACTCCTGAAACCTTTTCTTATGCCTTCGGGAATTAAAAATATAAATTTTCATGCTGACAGGCCAGTCAATATACCCCCGGATCACAACGCAATAGGAAACTAAATATTTTGATAAGATGTTACTGGTTCTATTGGATATGAAATAAACTCCATTAGCTGTTTTCTTAAAGAATACAAGATTTCAAAAATATTTGGACCCCCAATAGCCGCTCCTAATAGGTTAGAATCAATAAATGTGGCTCTAAAAATGAAAGTAAGACGAAGTTACTCCTGAAACCTTTTCTTATGCCTTCGGAAATTACAAATATAAATTTTCATGCTGACAGGTCAGTCAATATACCCCCGGATCACAACGCAATAGGAAATTAAATATTTTGATAAGATGTTACTGGTTCTACCCGACATGAAATAAACTCCATCAGCTGTTTTCTTAAAGAATGCAAGATTTCAAAAATATTTGGACCCCCAATAGCCTCTCCTAATAGGTTAGAATCAGTAAATATGGCTCTAAAAATGAAAGTAAGACGAAGTTACTCCTGAAAACTTTTCTTATGCCTTCGGGAATTAAAAATATAAATTTTCATGCTGACAGGTCAGTCAATATACCCCCGGATCACAACGCAATAGGAAACTAAATATTTTGATAAGATGTTACTGGTTCTATTGGACACGAAATAAACTCCATCAGTTGTTTTCTAAAAGAATACAAGATTTCCAAAATATTTGGACCCCCAATAGCCGCTCCTAATAGGATAGAATCAAAAAATATGGCTCTGAAAATGAAAGTAAGACGAAGTTACTCCTGAAACCTTTTCTTATGCCTTCGGGAATTAAAAATATAAATTTTCATGCTGACAGGTCAGTCAATATACCCCCGGATCACAACGCAATAGGAAACTAAATATTTTGATAAGATGTTACTGGTTCTATTGGACATGAAATAAACTCCATCAGCTGTTTTCTTAGAGAATACATGATTTAAAAAATATTTTGCCCCCCAATAGCCGCTCCTAATAGGTTAGAATAAATAAATATGGCTCTAAAAATTAAAGTAAGACGAAGTTACTCCTGAAACCTTTTCTTATGCCTTCGGGAATTAAAAATATAAATTTTCATGCTGACAGGTCAGTCAATATACCCCCGGATCACAACGCAATAGGAAACTAAATATTTTGATAAGATGTTACTGCTTCTATTGGACATGAAATAAACTCCATCAGCTGTTTTCTTAAAGAATACAAGATTTCCAAAATATTTGGACCCCCAATAGCCGCTCCTAATAGGTTAGAATCAATAAATATGGCTCTGAAAATGAAAGTAAGACGAAGTTACTCCTGAAACCTTTTCTTATGCCTTCGGGAATTAAAAATATAAATTTTCATGCTGACAGGTCAGTCAATATACCCCCGGATCACAACGCAATAGGAAACTAAATATTTTGATAAGATGTTACTGGTTCTATTGGACATGAAATAAACTCCATCAGCTGTTTTCTTAAAGAATACATGATTTAAAAAATATTTTGACCCCCAATAGCCGCTCCTAATAGGTTAGAATCAATAAATATGGCTCTAAAAATGAAAGTAAGACGAAGTTACTCCTGAAACCTTTTCTTATGCCTTCGGGAATTAAAAATATAAATTTTCATGCTGACAGGTCAGTCAATATACCCCCGGATCACAACGCAATAGGAAACTAAATATTTTGATAAGATGTTACTGGTTCTATTGGATATGAAATAAACTCCATTAGCTGTTTTCTTAAAGAATACAAGATTTCAAAAATATTTGGACCCCCAATAGCCGCTCCTAATAGGTTAGAATCAATAAATGTGGCTCTAAAAATGAAAGTAAGACGAAGTTACTCCTGAAACCTTTTCTTATGCCTTCGGGAATTACAAATATAAATTTTCATGCTGACAGGTCAGTCAATATACCCCCGGATCACAACGCAATAGGAAATTAAATATTTTGATAAGATGTTACTGGTTCTATTGGACATGAAATAAACTCCATCAGCTGTTTTCTTAAAGAATGCAAGATTTCAAAAATATTTGGACCCCCAATAGCCTCTCCTAATAGGTTAGAATCAGTAAATATGGCTCTAAAAATGAAAGTAAGACGAAGTTACTCCTGAAAACTTTTCTTATGCCTTCGGGAATTAAAAATATAAATTTTCATGCTGACAGGTCAGTCAATATACCCCCGGATCACAACGCAATAGGAAACTAAATATTTTGATAAGATGTTACTGCTTCTATTGGACATGAAATAAACTCCATCAGCTGTTTTCTTAAAGAATACAAGATTTCCAAAATATTTGGACCCCCAATAGCCGCTCCTAATAGGTTAGAATCAATAAATATGGCTCTGAAAATGAAAGTAAGACGAAGTTACTCCTGAAACCTTTTCTTGTGCCTTCGGGAATTAAAAATATAAATTTTCATGCTGACAGGTCAGTCAATATACCCCCGGATCACAACGCAATAGGAAACTAAATATTTTGATAAGATGTTACTGGTTCTATTGGACATGAAATAAACTCCATCAGCTGTTTTCTTAAAGAATACATGATTTAAAAAATATTTTGACCCCCAATAGCCGCTCCTAATAGGTTAGAATCAATAAATATGGCTCTAAAAATGAAAGTAAGACGAAGTTACTCCTGAAACCTTTTCTTATGCCTTCGGGAATTAAAAATATAAATTTTCATGCTGACAGGTCAGTCAATATACCCCCGGATCACAACGCAATAGGAAACTAAATATTTTGATAAGATGTTACTGGTTCTATTGGATATGAAATAAACTCCATTAGCTGTTTTCTTAAAGAATACAAGATTTCAAAAATATTTGGACCCCCAATAGCCGCTCCTAATAGGTTAGAATCAATAAATGTGGCTCTAAAAATGAAAGTAAGACGAAGTTACTCCTGAAACCTTTTCTTATGCCTTCGGGAATTACAAATATAAATTTTCATGCTGACAGGTCAGTCAATATACCCCCGGATCACAACGCAATAGGAAATTAAATATTTTGATAAGATGTTACTGGTTCTATTGGACATGAAATAAACTCCATCAGCTGTTTTCTTAAAGAATGCAAGATTTCAAAAATATTTGGACCCCCAATAGCCTCTCCTAATAGATTAGAATCACTAAATACAGCTCTAAAAATGAAAGTAAGACGAAGTTACTCCTGAAAACTTTTCTTATGCCTTCGGGAATTAAAAATATAAATTTTCATGCTGACAGGTCAGTCAATATACCCCCGGATCACAACGCAATAGGAAACTAAATATTTTGATAAGATGTTACCGGTTCTATTGGGCATGAAATAAACTCCATCAGCTGTTTTCTTAAAGAATACAAGATTTCAAAAATATTTGGACCCCCAATAGCCGCTCCTAATAGGTTAGAATCAATAAATATGGCTCTGAAAATGAAAGTAAGACGAAGTTACTCCTGAAACCTTTTCTTTTGCCTTCGGGAATTACAAATATAAATTTTCATGCTGACAGGTCAGTCAATATACCCCCGGATCACAACGCAATAGGAAATTAAATATTTTGATAAGATGTTACTGGTTCTATTGGACATGAAATAAACTCCATCAGCTGTTTTCTTAAAGAATACATGATTTAAAAAATATTTGGACCCCCAATAGCCGCTCCTAATAGGTTAGAATCAATAAATATGGCTCTAAAAATGAAAGTAAGACGAAGTTACTCCTGAAACCTTTTCTTATGCCTTCGGGAATTAAAAATATAAATTTTCATGCTGACAGGTCAGTCAATATACCCCCGGATCACAACGCAATAGGAAACTAAATATTTTGATAAGATGTTACTGGTTCTATTGGATATGAAATAAACTCCATTAGCTGTTTTCTTAAAGAATACAAGATTTCAAAAATATTTGGACCCCCAATAGCCGCTCCTAATAGGTTAGAATCAATAAATGTGGCTCTAAAAATGAAAGTAAGACGAAGTTACTCCTGAAACCATTTCTTATGCCTTCGGGAATTACAAATATAAATTTTCATGCTGACAGGTCAGTCAATATACCCCCGGATCACAACGCAATAGGAAATTAAATATTTTGATAAGATGTTACTGGTTCTATTGGACATGAAATAAACTCCATCAGCTGTTTTCTTAAAGAATGCAAGATTTCAAAAATATTTGGACCCCCAATAGCCTCTCCTAATAGGTTAGAATCAATAAATATGGCTCTAAAAATGAGAGTAAGACGAAGTTATTCCTGAAAACTTTTCTTATGCCTTCGGGAATTAAAAATATAAATTTTCATGCTGACAGGTCAGTCAATATACCCCCGGATCACAACGCAATAGGAAACTAAATATTTTGATAAGATGTTACTGGTTCTATTGGATATGAAATAAACTCCATTAGCTGTTTTCTTAAAGAATACAAGATTTCAAAAATATTTGGACCCCCAATAGCCGCTCCTAATAGGTTAGAATCAGTAAATATGGCTCTAAAAATGAAAGTAAGACGAAGTTACTCCTGAAAACTTTTCTTATGCCTTCGGGAATTAAAAATATAAATTTTCATGCTGACAGGTCAGTCAATATACCCCCGGATCACAACGCAATAGGAAACTAAATATTTTGATAAGATGTTACTGGTTCTATTGGACATGAAATAAACTCCATCAGCTGTTTTCTTAAAGAATGCAAGATTTCAAAAATATTTGGACCCCCAATAGCCTCTCCTAATAGGTTAGAATCAATAAATATGGCTATAAAAATGAAAGTAAGACGAAGTTACTCCTGAAACCTTTTCTTATGCCTTCGGGAATTAAAAATATAAATTTTCATGCTGACATGTCAGTCAATATACCCCCGGATCACAACGCAATAGGAAACTAAATATTTTGATAAGATGTTACTGGTTCTATTGGACATGAAATAAACTCCATCAGCTGTTTTCTTAAAGAATACAAGATTTCAAAAATATTTGGACCCCCAATAGCCTCTCCTAATAGGTTAGAATCAATAAATATGGCTCTAAAAATGAAAGTAAGACGAAGTTACTCCTGAAACCTTTTCTTATGCCTTCGGGAATTAAAAATATAAATTTTCATGCTGACATGTCAGTCAATATACCCCCGTATCACAACGCAACAGGAAACTAAATATTTTGATAAGATGTTACTGGTTCAATTGGACATGAAATAAACTCCATCAGCTGTTTTCTTAAAGAATACAAGATTTCAAAAATATTTGGACCCCCAATAGCCTCTCCTAATAGGTTAGAATCAATAAATATGGCTCTAAACATGAAAGTAAGACGAAGTTACTCCTGAAACCTTTTCTTATGCCTTCGGGAATTAAAAATATAAATTTTCATGCTGACAGGTCAGTCAATATACCCCCGGATCACAACGCAATAGGAAACTAAATATTTTGATAAGATGTTACTGCTTCTATTGGACATGAAATAAACTCCATCAGCTGTTTTCTTAAAGAATACAAGATTTCAAAAATATTTGGACCCCCAATAGCCGCTCCTAATAGGTTAGAATCAATAAATATGGCTCTGAAAATGAAAGTAAGACGAAGTTACTCCTGAAACCTTTTCTTATGCCTTCGGGAATTAAAAATATAAATTTTCATGCTGACAGGTCAGTCAATATACCCCCGGATCACAACGCAATAGGAAACTAAATATTTTGATAAGATGTTACTGGTTCTATTGGACATGAAATAAACTCCATCAGCTGTTTTCTTAAAGAATACATGATTTAAAAAATATTTTGACCCCCAATAGCCGCTCCTAATAGGTTAGAATCAATAAATATGGCTCTAAAAATGAAAGTAAGACGAAGTTACTCCTGAAACCTTTTCTTATGCCTTCGGGAATTAAAAATATAAATTTTCATGCTGACAGGTCAGTCAATATACCCCCGGATCACAACGCAATAGGAAACTAAATATTTTGATAAGATGTTACTGGTTCTATTGGATATGAAATAAACTCCATTAGCTGTTTTCTTAAAGAATACAAGATTTCAAAAATATTTGGACCCCCAATAGCCGCTCCTAATAGGTTAGAATCAATAAATGTGGCTCTAAAAATGAAAGTAAGACGAAGTTACTCCTGAAACCTTTTCTTATGCCTTCGGGAATTACAAATATAAATTTTCATGCTGACAGGTCAGTCAATATACCCCCGGATCACAACGCAATAGGAAATTAAATATTTTGATAAGATATCACTGAATATATTGGACAAGAAATAAAGTCTATCAGCTGTTTTCTTAATGAATGCAAGCTTTCAAAAATATTTGAACCCCCAATAGCCTCTCCTAATAGGTTAGAATCAGTAAATATGGCTCTAAAAATGAAAGTAAGACGAAGTTACTCCTGAAAACTTTTCTTATGCCTTCGGGAATTAAAAATATAAATTTTCATGCTGACAGGTCAGTCAATATACCCCCGGATCACAACGCAATAGGAATCTAAATATTTTGATAAGATGTTACTGCTTCTATTGGACATGAAATAAACTCCATCAGCTGTTTTCTTAAAGAATACAAGATTTCCAAAATATTTGGACCCCCAATAGCCGCTCCTAATAGGTTAGAATCAATAAATATGGCTCTGAAAATGAAAGTAAGACGAAGTTACTCCTGAAACCTTTTCTTATGCCTTCGGGAATTAAAAATATAAATGTTCATGCTGACAGGTCAGTCAATATACCCCCGGATCACAACGCAATAGGAAACTAAATATTTTGATAAGATGTTACTGGTTCTATTGGACATGAAATAAACTCCATCAGCTGTTTTCTTAATGAATACATGATTTAAAAAATAATTGAACCCCCAATAGCCGCTCCTAATAGGTTAGAATCAATAAATATGGCTCTAAAAATGAAAGTAAGACTAAGTTACTCCTGAAACCTTTTCTTATGCCTTCGGGAATTAAAAATATAAATTTTCATGCTGACAGGTCAGTCAATATACCCCCGGATCACAACGCAATAGGAAACTAAATGTTTTGATAAGTTCTCACTGGTTCTATTGGCCATGAAATAAGCTCCATCAGCTGTTTTCTTAAAGAATACAAGATTTAAAAAATATTTGGACCCCCAATAGCCGCTCCTAATAGGTTAGAATCAATAAATGTGGCTCTAAAAATGAAAGTAAGACGAAGTTACTCCCGAAACCTTTTCTTATGCCTTCGGGAATTACAAATATAAATTTTCATGCTGAGAGGTCAGTCAATATACCCACGGATCACAACGCAATAGGAAACTAAATATTTTGATAAGATGTTACTGGTTCTATTGGACATGAAATAAACTCCATCAGCTGTTTTCTTAAAGAATACATGATTTAAAAAATATTTTGCCCCCCAATAGCCGCTCCTAATAGGTTAGAATCAATAAATATGGCTCTAAAAATGAAAGTAAGACGAAGTTACTCCTGAAACCTTTTCTTATGCCTTCGGGAATTAAAAATATAAATTTTCATGCTGACAGGTCAGTCAATATACCCCCGGATCACAGTGCAATAGGAAACTAAATATTTTGATAAAATGTTACTGGTTCTATTGGATATGAAATAAACTCCATTAGCTGTTTTCTTAAAGAATACAAGATTTCAAAAATATTTGGACCCCCAATAGCCGCTCCTAATAGGTTAGAATCAATAAATGTGGCTCTGAAAATGAAAGTAAGACGAAGTTACTCCTGAAACCTTTTCTTATGCCTTCGGGAATTAAAAATATAAATTTTCATGCTGACAGGTCAGTCAATATACCCCCGGATCACAACGCAATATCAAACTACATATCCTGATAAGCTCTTACTGGTTCTATTGGACATGAAATAAACTCCATCAGCTGTTTTCTTAAAGAATACATGATTTAAAAAATATTTTGACCCCCAATAGCCGCTCCTAATAGGTTAGAATCAATAAATATGGCTCTAAAAATGAAAGTAAGACGAAGTTACTCCTGAAACCTTTTCTTATGCCTTCGGGAATTAAAAATATAAATTTTCATGCTGACAGGTCAGTCAATATACCCCCGGATCACAACGCAATAGGAAACTAAATATTTTGATAAGATGTTACTGGTTCTATTGGATATGAAATAAACTCCATTAGCTGTTTTCTTAAAGAATACAAGATTTCAAAAATATTTGGACCCCCAATAGCCGCTCCTAATAGGTTAGAATCAATAAATGTGGCTCTAAAAATGAAAGTAAGACGAAGTTACTCCTGAAACCTTTTCTTATGCCTTCGGGAATTACAAATATAAATTTTCATGCTGACAGGTCAGTCAATATACCCCCGGATCACAACGCAATAGGAAATTAAATATTTTGATAAGATGTTACTGGTTCTACTGGACATGAAATAAACTCCATCAGCTGTTTTCTTAAAGAATGCAAGATTTCAAAAATATTTGGACCCCCAATAGCCTCTCCTAATAGGTTAGAATCAGTAAATATGGCTCTAAAAATGAAAGTAAGACGAAGTTACTCATGAAAACTTTTCTTATGCCTTCGGGAATTAAAAATATAAATTTTCATGCTGACAGGTCAGTCAATATACCCCTGGATCACAACGCAATAGGAATCTAAATATTTTGATAAGATGTTACTGGTTCTATTGGACATGAAATAAACTCCATCAGCTGTTTTCTTAAAGAATACAAGATTTCAAAAATATTTGGACCCCCAATAGCCTCTCCTAATAGGTTAGAATCAATAAATATGGCTCTAAAAATGAAAGTAAGACGAAGTTACTCCTGAATACTTTTCTTATGCCTTCGGGAATTAAAAATATAAATTTTCATGCTGACAGGTCAGTCAATATACCCCCGGATCACAACGCAATAGGAAACTAAATATTTTGATAAGATGTTACTGCTTCTATTGGACATGAAATAAACTCCATCAGCTGTTTTCTTAAAGAATACAAGATTTCCAAAATATTTGGACCCCCAATAGCCGCTCCTAATAGGTTAGAATCAATAAATATGACTCTGAAAATGAAAGTAAGACGAAGTTACTCCTGAAACCTTTTCTTATGCCTTCGGGAATTACAAATATAAATTTTCATGCTGACAGGTCAGTCAATATACCCCCGGATCACAACGCAATACGAAATTAAATATTTTGATAAGATGTTACTGGTTCTATTGGACATGAAATAAACTCCATCAGCTGTTTTCTTAAAGAATGCAAGATTTCAAAAATATTTGGACCCCCAATAGCCTCTCCTAATAGGTTAGAATCAGTAAATATGGCTCTAAAAATGAAAGTAAGACGAAGTTACTCCTGAAAACTTTTCTTATGCCTTCGGGAATTAAAAATATAAATTTTCATGCTGACAGGTCAGTCAATATACCCCCGGATCACAACGCAATAGGAAACTAAATATTTTGATAAGATGTTACTGCTTCTATTGGACATGAAATAAACTCCATCAGCTGTTTTCTTAAAGAATACAAGATTTCCAAAATATTTGGACCCCCAATAGCCGCTCCTAATAGGTTAGAATCAATAAATATGGCTCTGAAAATGAAAGTAAGACGAAGTTACTCCTGAAACCTTTTCTTATGCCTTCGGGAATTAAAAATATAAATTTTCATGCTGACAGGTCAGTCAATATACCCCCGGATCACAACGCAATAGGAAACTAAATATTTTGATAAGATGTTACTGGTTCTATTGGATATGAAATAAACTCCATTAGCTGTTTTCTTAAAGAATACAAGATTTCAAAAATATTTGGACCCCCAATAGCCGCTCCTAATAGGTTAGAATCAATAAATGTGGCTCTAAAAATGAAAGTAAGACGAAGTTACTCCTGAAACCTTTTCTTATGCCTTCGGGAATTAAAAATATAAATTTTCATGCTGACAGGTCAGTCAATATACCCCCGGATCACAACGCAATAGGAAACTAAATATTTTGATAAGATGTTACTGCTTCTATTGGACATGAAATAAACTCCATCAGCTGTTTTCTTAAAGAATACATGATTTAAAAAATATTTGGACCCCCAATAGCCGCTCCTAATAGGTTAGAATCAATAAATATGGCTCTAAAAATGAAAGTAAGACGAAGTTACTCCTGAAACCTTTTCTTATGCCTTCGGGAATTAAAAATATAAATTTTCATGCTGACAGGTCAGTCAATATACCCCCGGATCACAACGCAATAGGAAACTAAATATTTTGATAAGATGTTACTGGTTCTATTGGATATGAAATAAACTCCATTAGCTGTTTTCTTAAAGAATACAAGATTTCAAAAATATTTGGACCCCCAATAGCCGCTCCTAATAGGTTAGAATCAATAAATGTGGCTCTAAAAATGAAAGTAAGACGAAGTTACTCCTGAAACCATTTCTTATGCCTTCGGGAATTACAAATATAAATTTTCATGCTGACAGGTCAGTCAATATACCCCCGGATCACAACGCAATAGGAAATTAAATATTTTGATAAGATGTTACTGGTTCTATTGGACATGAAATAAACTCCATCAGCTGTTTTCTTAAAGAATGCAAGATTTCAAAAATATTTGGACCCCCAATAGCCTCTCCTAATAGGTTAGAATCAATAAATATGGCTCTGAAAATGAAAGTAAGACGAAGTTACTCCTGAAACCTTTTCTTATGCCTTCGGGAATTAAAAATATAAATTTTCATGCTGACAGGTCAGTCAATATACCCCCGGATCACAACGCAATAGGAAACTAAATATTTTGATAAGATGTTACTGCTTCTATTGGACATGAAATAAACTCCATCAGCTGTTTTCTTAAAGAATACAAGATTTCCAAAATATTTGGACCCCCAATAGCCGCTCCTAATAGGTTAGAATCAATAAATATGGCTCTAAAAATGAGAGTAAGACGAAGTTACTCCTGAAACCTTTTCTTATGCCTTCGGGAATTAAAAATATAAATTTTCATGCTGACAGGTCAGTCAATATACCCCCGGATCACAACGCAATAGGAAACTAAATATTTTGATAAGATGTTACCGGTTCTATTGGGCATGAAATAAACTCCATCAGCTGTTTTCTTAAAGAATACAAGATTTCAAAAATATTTGGACCCCCAATAGCCTCTCCTAATAGGTTAGAATCAATAAATATGGCTCTAAAAATGAGAGTAAGACGAAGTTACTCCTGAAACCTTTTCTTATGCCTTCGGGAATTAAAAATATAAATTTTCATGCTGACAGGTCAGTCAATATACCCCCGGATCACAACGCAATAGGAAACTAAATATTTTGATAAGATGTTACTGGTTCTATTGGACATGAAATAAACTCCATCAGCTGTTTTCTTAAAGAATACATGATTTAAAAAATATTTTGCCCCCCAATAGCCGCTCCTAATAGGTTAGAATAAATAAATATGGCTCTAAAAATGAAAGTAAGACGAAGTTACTCCTGAAACCTTTTCTTATGCCTTCGGGAATTAAAAATATAAATTTTCATGCTGACAGGTCAGTCAATATACCCCCGGATCACAGCGCAATAGGAAACTAAATATTTTGATAAGATGTTACTGGTTCTATTGGATATGAAATAAACTCCATTAGCTGTTTTCTTAAAGAATACAAGATTTCAAAAATATTTGGACCCCCAATAGCCGCTCCTAATAGGTTAGAATCAATAAATGTGGCTCTAAAAATGAAAGTAAGACGAAGTTACTCCTGAAACCTTTTCTTATGCCTTCGGGAATTAAAAATATAAATTTTCATGCTGACAGGTCAGTCAATATACCCCCGGATCACAACGCAATAGGAAATTAAATATTTTGATAAGATGTTACTGGTTCTACTGGACATGAAATAAACTCCATCAGCTGTTTTCTTAAAGAATGCAAGATTTCAAAAATATTTGGACCCCCAATAGCCTCTCCTAATAGGTTAGAATCAGTAAATATGGCTCTAAAAATGAAAGTAAGACGAAGTTACTCCTGAAAACTTTTCTTATGCCTTCGGGAATTAAAAATATAAATTTTCATGCTGACAGGTCAGTCAATATACCCCCGGATCACAACGCAATAGGAAATTAAATATTTTGATAAGATGTTACTGGTTCTATTCGACATGAAATAAACTCCATCAGCTGTTTTCTTAAAGAATACAAGATTTCAAAAATATTTGGACCCCCAATAGCCTCTCCTAATAGGTTAGAATCAATAAATATGGCTCTAAAAATGAAAGTAAGACGAAGTTACTCCTGAAAACTTTTCTTATGCCTTCGGGAATTAAAAATATAAATTTTCATGCTGACAGGTCAGTCAATATACCCCCGGATCACAACGCAATAGGAAACTAAATATTTTGATAAGATGTTACTGGTTCTATTGGACATGAAATAAACTCCATCAGCTGTTTTCTTAAAGAATACAAGATTTCAAAAATATTTGGACCCCCAATAGCCTCTCCTAATAGGTTAGAATCAATAAATATGGCTCTAAAAATGAAAGTAAGACGAAGTTACTCCTGAATCCTTTTCTTATGCCTTCGGGAATTAAAAATATAAATTTTCATGCTGACAGGTCAGTCAATATACCCCCGGATCACAACGCAATAGGAAATTAAATATTTTGATAAGATGTTACTGGTTCTATTGGACATGAAATAAACTCCATCAGCTGTTTTCTTAAAGAATGCAAGATTTCAAAAATATTTGGACCCCCAATAGCCTCTCCTAATAGGTTAGAATCAGTAAATATGGCTCTAAAAATGAAAGTAAGACGAAGTTACTCCTGAAACCTTTTCTTATGCCTTCGGGAATTAAAAATATAAATTTTCATGCTGACAGGTCAGTCAATATACCCCCGGATCACAACGCAATAGGAAACTAAATATTTTGATAAGATGTTACTGCTTCTATTGGACAGGAAATAAACTCCATCAGCTGTTTTCATAAAGAATACAAGATTTCCAAAATATTTGGACCCCCAATAGCCGCTCCTAATAGGTTAGAATCAATAAATATGGCTCTAAAAATGAGAGTAAGACGAAGTTACTCCTGAAACCTTTTCTTATGCCTTCGGGAATTAAAAATATAAATTTTCATGCTGACAGGTCAGTCAATATACCCCCGGATCACAGCGCAATAGGAAACTAAATATTTTGATAAGATGTTACTGGTTCTATTGGATATGAAATAAACTCCATTAGCTGTTTTCTTAAAGAATACAAGATTTCAAAAATATTTGGACCCCCAATAGCCGCTCCTAATAGGTTAGAATCAATAAATGTGGCTCTAAAAATGAAAGTAAGACGAAGTTACTCCTGAAACCTTTTCTTATGCCTTCGGGAATTACAAATATAAATTTTCATGCTGACAGGTCAGTCAATATACCCCCGGATCACAACGCAATAGGAAACTAAATATTTTGATAAGATGTTACTGCTTCTATTGGACATGAAATAAACTCCATCAGCTGTTTTCTTAAAGAATACATGATTTAAAAAATATTTGGACCCCCAATAGCCGCTCCTAATAGGTTAGAATCAATAAATATGGCTCTAAAAATGAAAGTAAGACGAAGTTACTCCTGAAACCTTTTCTTATGCCTTCGGGAATTAAAAATATAAATTTTCATGCTGACAGGTCAGTCAATATACCCCCGGATCACAGCGCAATAGGAAACTAAATATTTTGATAAGATGTTACTGGTTCTATTGGATATGAAATAAACTCCATTAGCTGTTTTCTTAAAGAATACAAGATTTCAAAAATATTTGGACCCCCAATAGCCGCTCCTAATAGGTTAGAATCAATAAATGTGGCTCTAAAAATGAAAGTAAGACGAAGTTACTCCTGAAACCTTTTCTTATGCCTTCGGGAATTAAAAATATAAATTTTCATGCTGACAGGTCAGTCAATATACCCCCGGATCACAACGCAATAGGAAACTAAATATTTTGATAAGATGTTACTGGTTCTACTCGACATGAAATAAACTCCATCAGCTGTTTTCTTAAAGAATGCAAGATTTCAAAAATATTTGGACCCCCAATAGCCGCTCCTAATAGGTTAGAATCAATAAATATGGCTCTAAAAATGAGAGTAAGACGAAGTTACTCCTGAAACCTTTTCTTATGCCTTCGGGAATGAAAGATAGAAGTGTAGATGCTGACAGTAGAGTCAATATACCCCCGGATCACAACGCAATAGGAAATTAAATATTTTGATAAGATGTTACTGGTTCTACTGGACATGAAATAAACTCCATCAGCTGTTTTCTTAAAGAATGCAAGATTTCAAAAATATTTGGACCCCCAATAGCCTCTCCTAATAGGTTAGAATCAGTAAATATGGCTCTAAAAATGAAAGTAAGACGAAGTTACTCCTGAAAACTTTTCTTATGCCTTCGGGAATTAAAAATATAAATTTTCATGCTGACAGGTCAGTCAATATACCCCTGGATCACAACGCAATAGGAATCTAAATATTTTGATAAGATGTTACTGGTTCTATTCGACATGAAATAAACTCCATCAGCTGTTTTCTTAAAGAATACAAGATTTCAAAAATATTTGGACCCCCAATAGCCTCTCCTAATAGGTTAGAATCAATAAATATGGCTCTAAAAATGAAAGTAAGACGAAGTTACTCCTGAAAACTTTTCTTATGCCTTCGGGAATTAAAAATATAAATTTTCATGCTGACAGGTCAGTCAATATACCCCCGGATCACAACGCAATAGGAAACTAAATATTTTGATAAGATGTTACTGCTTCTATTGGACATGAAATAAACTCCATCAGCTGTTTTCATAAAGAATACAAGATTTCCAAAATATTTGGACCCCCAATAGCCGCTCCTAATAGGTTAGAATCAATAAATATGGCTCTAAAAATGAGAGTAAGACGAAGTTACTCCTGAAACCTTTTCTTATGCCTTCGGGAATTAAAAATATAAATTTTCATGCTGACAGGTCAGTCAATATACCCCCGGATCACAACGCAATAGGAAATTAAATATTTTGATAAGATGTTACTGGTTCTATTGGACATGAAATAAACTCCATCAGCTGTTTTCTTAAAGAATGCAAGATTTCAAAAATATTTGGACCCCCAATAGCCTCTCCTAATAGGTTAGAATCAGTAAATATGGCTCTAAAAATGAGAGTAAGACGAAGTTACTCCTGAAACCTTTTCTTATGCCTTCGGGAATTAAAAATATAAATTTTCATGCTGACAGGTCAGTCAATATACCCCCGGATCACAACGCAATAGGAAACTAAATATTTTGATAAGATGTTACTGCTTCTATTGGACATGAAATAAACTCCATCAGCTGTTTTCATAAAGAATACAAGATTTCCAAAATATTTGGACCCCCAATAGCCGCTCCTAATAGGTTAGAATCAATAAATATGGCTCTAAAAATGAGAGTAAGACGAAGTTACTCCTGAAACCTTTTCTTATGCCTTCGGGAATTAAAAATATAAATTTTCATGCTGACAGGTCAGTCAATATACCCCCGGATCACAGCGCAATAGGAAACTAAATATTTTGATAAGATGTTACTGGTTCTATTGGATATGAAATAAACTCCATTAGCTGTTTTCTTAAAGAATACAAGATTTCAAAAATATTTGGACCCCCAATAGCCGCTCCTAATAGGTTAGAATCAATAAATGTGGCTCTAAAAATGAAAGTAAGACGAAGTTACTCCTGAAACCTTTTCTTATGCCTTCGGGAATTACAAATATAAATTTTCATGCTGACAGGTCAGTCAATATACCCCCGGATCACAACGCAATAGGAAATTAAATATTTTGATAAGATGTTACTGCTTCTATTGGACATGAAATAAACTCCATCAGCTGTTTTCTTAAAGAATACAAGATTTCCAAAATATTTGGACCCCCAATAGCCGCTCCTAATAGGTTAGAATCAATAAATATGGCTCTGAAAATGAAAGTAAGACGAAGTTACTCCTGAAACCTTTTCTTGTGCCTTCGGGAATTAAAAATATAAATTTTCATGCTGACAGGCCAGTCAATATACCCCCGGATCACAACGCAATAGGAAACTAAATATTTTGATAAGATGTTACTGGTTCTATTGGATATGAAATAAACTCCATTAGCTGTTTTCTTAAAGAATACAAGATTTCAAAAATATTTGGACCCCCAATAGCCGCTCCTAATAGGTTAGAATCAATAAATGTGGCTCTAAAAATGAAAGTAAGACGAAGTTACTCCTGAAACCTTTTCTTATGCCTTCGGAAATTACAAATATAAATTTTCATGCTGACAGGTCAGTCAATATACCCCCGGATCACAACGCAATAGGAAATTAAATATTTTGATAAGATGTTACTAGTTCTACTGGACATGAAATAAACTCCATCAGCTGTTTTCTTAAAGAATGCAAGATTTCAAAAATATTTGGACCCCCAATAGCCTCTCCTAATAGGTTAGAATCAGTATATATGGCTCTAAAAATGAAAGTAAGACGAAGTTACTCCTGAAAACTTTTCTTATGCCTTCGGGAATTAAAAATATAAATTTTCATGCTGGCAGGTCAGTCAATATACCCCCGGATCACAACGCAATAGGAAACTAAATATTTTGATAAGATGTTACTGGTTCTATTGGACATGAAATAAACTCCATCAGCTGTTTTCTTAAAGAATACATGATTTAAAAAATATTTTGACCTCCAATAGCCGCTCCTAATAGGTTAGAATCAATAAATATGGCTCTAAAAATGAAAGTAAGACGAAGTTACTCCTGAAACCTTTTCTTATGCCTTCGGGAATTAAAAATATAAATTTTCATGCTGACAGGTCAGTCAATATACCCCCGGATCACAACGCAATAGGAAACTAAATATTTTGATAAGATGTTAGTGGTTCTATTGGATATGAAATAAACTCCATTAGCTGTTTTCTTAAAGAATACAAGATTTCAAAAATATTTGGACCCCCAATAGCCTCTCCTAATAGGTTAGAATCAATAAATGTGGCTCTAAAAATGAAAGTAAGACGAAGTTACTCCTGAAACGTGTTCTTATGCCTTCGGTAATTACAAATATAAATTTTCATGCTGACAGGTCAGTCAATATACACCCGGATCACAACGCAATAGGAAATTAAATATTTTGATAAGATGTTACTAGTTCTACTGGACATGAAATAAACTCCATCAGCTGTTTTCTTAAAGAATGCAAGATTTCAAAAATATTTGGACCCCCAATAGCCTCTCCTAATAGGTTAGAATCAGTATATATGGCTCTAAAAATGAAAGTAAGACGAAGTTACTCCTGAAAACTTTTCTTATGCCTTCGGGAATTAAAAATATAAATTTTCATGCTGACAGGTCAGTCAATATACCCCCGGATCACAACGCAATAGGAAACTAAATATTTTGATAAGATGTTACTGCTTCTATTGGACATGAAATAAACTCCATCAGCTGTTTTCTTAAAGAATACAAGATTTCCAAAATATTTGGACCCCCAATAGCCGCTCCTAATAGGTTAGAATCAATAAATATGACTCTGAAAATGAAAGTAAGACGAAGTTACTCCTGAAACCTTTTCTTATGCCTTCGGGAATTAAAAATATAAATTTTCATGCTGACAGGTCAGTCAATATACCCCCGGATCACAACGCAATAGGAAACTAAATATTTTGATAAGATGTTACTGCTTCTATTGGACATGAAATAAACTCCATCAGCTGTTTTCTTAAAGAATACAAGATTTCCAAAATATTTGGACCCCCAATAGCCGCTCCTAATAGGTTAGAATCAATAAATATGGCTCTAAAAATGAAAGTAAGACGAAGTTACTCCTGAAACCTTTTCTTATGCCTTCGGGAATTAAAAATATAAATTTTCATGCTGACAGGTCAGTCAATATACCCCCGGATCACAACGCAATAGGAAACTAAATATTTTGATAAGATGTTACTGGTTCTATTGGACATGAAATAAACTCCATCAGCTGTTTTCTTAAAGAATACATGATTTAAAAAATATTTTGACCCCCAATAGCCGCTCCTAATAGGTTAGAATCAATAAATATGGCTCTAAAAATGAAAGTAAGACGAAGTTACTCCTGAAACCTTTTCTTATGCCTTCGGGAATTAAAAATATAAATTTTCATGCTGACAGGTCAGTCAATATACCCCCGGATCACAACGCAATAGGAAACTAAATATTTTGATAAGATGTTACTGGTTCTATTGGACATGAAATAAACTCCATCAGCTGTTTTCTTAAAGAATACATGATTTAAAAAATATTTTGACCCCCAATAGCCGCTCCTAATAGGTTAGAATCAATAAATATGGCTCTAAAAATGAAAGTAAGACGAAGTTACTCCTGAAACCTTTTCTTATGCCTTCGGGAATTAAAAATATAAATTTTCATGCTGACAGGTCAGTCAATATACCCCCGGATCACAACGCAATAGGAAACTAAATATTTTGATAAGATGTTACTGGTTCTATTGGATATGAAATAAACTCCATTAGCTGTTTTCTTAAAGAATACAAGATTTCAAAAATATTTGGACCCCCAATAGCCGCTCCTAATAGGTTAGAATCAATAAATGTGGCTCTAAAAATGAAAGTAAGACGAAGTTACTCCTGAAACCTTTTCTTATGCCTTCGGAAATTACAAATATAAATTTTCATGCTGACAGGTCAGTCAATATACCCCCGGATCACAACGCAATAGGAAACTAAATATTTTGATAAGATGTTACTGGTTCTATTGGATATGAAATAAACTCCATTAGCTGTTTTCTTAAAGAATACAAGATTTCAAAAATATTTGGACCCCCAATAGCCGCTCCTAATAGGTTAGAATCAATAAATGTGGCTCTAAAAATGAAAGTAAGACGAAGTTACTCCTGAAACCTTTTCTTATGCCTTCGGAAATTACAAATATAAATTTTCATGCTGACAGGTCAGTCAATATACCCCCGGATCACAACGCAATAGGAAATTAAATATTTTGATAAGATGTTACTAGTTCTACTGGACATGAAATAAACTCCATCAGCTGTTTTCTTAAAGAATGCAAGATTTCAAAAATATTTGGACCCCCAATAGCCTCTCCTAATAGGTTAGAATCAGTATATATGGCTCTAAAAATGAAAGCAAGACGAAGTTACTCCTGAAAACTTTTCTTATGCCTTCGGGAATTAAAAATATAAATTTTCATGCTGGCAGGTCAGTCAATATACCCCGGATCACAACGCAATAGGAACCTACATATCTTTCTAACATTTTACTGCTTCTACTGGACATGAAATAAACTCCATCAGCTGTTTTCTTAAAGAATACAAGATTTCAAAAATATTTGGACCCCCAATAGCCGCTCCTAATAGGTTAGAATCAATAAATGTGGCTCTAAAAATGAAAGTAAGACGAAGTTACTCCTGAAACCTTTTCTTATGCCTTCGGAAATTACAAATATAAATTTTCATGCTGACAGGTCAGTCAATATACCCCCGGATCACAACGCAATAGGAAATTAAATATTTTGATAAGATGTTACTAGTTCTACTGGACATGAAATAAACTCCATCAGCTGTTTTCTTAAAGAATGCAAGATTTCAAAAATATTTGGACCCCCAATAGCCTCTCCTAATAGGTTAGAATCAGTATATATGGCTCTAAAAATGAAAGCAAGACGAAGTTACTCCTGAAAACTTTTCTTATGCCTTCGGGAATTAAAAATATAAATTTTCATGCTGGCAGGTCAGTCAATATACCCCGGATCACAACGCAATAGGAAACTAAATATTTTGATAAGATGTTACTGCTTCTATTGGACATGAAATAAACTCCATCAGCTGTTTTCTTAAAGAATACAAGATTTCCAAAATATTTGGACCCCCAATAGCCGCTCCTAATAGGTTAGAATCAATAAATATGGCTCTGAAAATGAAAGTAAGACGAAGTTACTCCTGAAACCTTTTCTTGTGCCTTCGGGAATTAAAAATATAAATTTTCATGCTGACAGGTCAGTCAATATACCCCCGGATCACAACGCAATAGGAAACTAAATATTTTGATAAGATGTTACTGGTTCTATTGGACATGAAATAAACTCCATCAGCTGTGTTTTTTTAAAGAATACATGATTAAAAAAATATTTGGTTTCAGGGGTAACTTCATCTTACTATCATTTTTAGAGCCATATTTATTGATTCTAACCTATTAGGAGCGGCTATTGGGGGTCCAAATATTTTTGAAATCATGTCTTCTTTAAGAAAACAGCTGATGGAGTTTATTTCATGTCCAATTGAACCAGTAACAACTTATCAAAATATTTAGTTTCCTGTTGCGTTGTGATCCGGGGGTATATTGACTGACCTGTCAGCATGAAAATTCATATTTTTAATTCCCGAAGGCATAAGAAAAGGTTTCAGGAGTAACTTCGTCTTACTTTCATTTTTAGAGCCATATTTAATGATTCCAACCTATTAGGGGCACTGTCATGGGGCGTGATCTTCAATAACTGATCACACTAGGTATTTATAATTTCGTGTTTGAAAAATATTAAAAAACAGTTCCTGAGTATCAAACGCTCCGGCCCGGTTATATTACGATCTCTAAACATTTTTAGTGTGATCCGAGGTGATCATAAATAACTGATCAAGCGATGAATTTATAATTTCATATTTGGAATAGGTGCAGGTATTGAAGAAGGTGTTCTCGGTAATATGTGCATCGGACCACTTGTGTTACGGGTTTTTTAGAATTTTAGTGCGACCTGTCGTAATCTTGAATAACTGATCACACTAGGAAAATATATTTTTACATTTGGAAGACATTCAAGAAGGTTTCCCGAGTAATAAGTGCATTGGCCCATTTATATTACTGGTTTTTAACATTTTTGGTGTGATCCGGAGTGATCTTGAATAACTGATCACACTAGAAATTTATGTTTTCACATTTAAAAGGCATTCAAGAAGGTTTCCTGAGTAACAAGTTCATCGCCCCACTTATATTACTGTTTTTTTAGATTTTTAGTGTGATCCGGGGTGATCTTGAATAACTGATCACACTAAAAATTTATATTTTCACATTTAAAATGCATCCGTGAATTCGACTATATAGTCGACTCAAACTTCAGCGACATTCATCAAACGCAGGAGGAATCCAGCAACTCATATAATAATATATATCAAACGCAGGAGGAATCCAACAACTCATATAATAATATATATCAAACGCAGGAGGAATCCAGCAACTCATATAATAATATATATCAAACGCAGGAGGAATTTCAGCAACTCATATAATAATATATATCAAGCGTAGGAGGAATCCAGCAACTCATATAATAATATATATCAAACGCAGGAGGAATCCAGCAACTCATATAATAATATATATCAAGCGTAAGAGGAATCCAGCAACTCAAATAATAATATGTATCAAACGCAGGAGGAATCCATCCAAAACAAAAGAAAAAGCACACACAAAAACCAATAGAATTTCTTTCTTTTTCGCTACCAACAGAGATGTATTTCCCATGGATCATATTTATCAACACTACGATGATAACCATGCGAGATATATGCATCAACACTTGAATAACTATGAAAACATGCAACCAAACGCAACATGTCTATACAAATGACAAAGATGAATGGTTTTATCGTCAGAATCTACCTTGCCACAAAAAGAAACCAAAACAATAAAACTAACAGGCATTCATTAACAAACGACATATAACACGGCATTTAATTGCGAATCCTGCAACAGACTACTACTTAGTAGAAGACCAACCACTTCTTGCATGAAATATTTAAATAATCTCACGGATCGCATAAATTGTTTAATCAAATATGGATTCCACAAATAGAAGGAACGAAAATGTATCGACTCAAACTACGAAACAATATAGATGACATCAATATTGCTAATCCCACAAAAGAAGATAACATCTACTAGAAATAAAATACTGCATTTCTTCTAGGGATTCACGGAGCAAAAGGTTCTAGACACACGAAGAGGCTAAACTCTTTTTATTAATTTCATGTATAACAATTAAAAATATAAACAGAAAGCGACTGTAATATAAACTATTTGTAATACCAGCGGAAATTCCATATTGGTTAATCATCACACTACAATGATTCTGCACTAACACACTAACGCACGTACTCACAAAGTCGGAGGGCCGACTTTCGACCGAGCAGAGGGGTGTTACGTCCTACGTAACGCAGCTAATTTCTAAAATACCCACCAAATATCCGATGCAATAGCGCGCCTGGCGTATACTAACCGAACCTCTTAACAAATAACTTACCGATACCGATCGAAAATAGAGAACCCTATAATTCCTGAATTTTCACTCCCACTTACAGTTTCCTACATTACCAGTAGAGAGTAAAAATACCATTAATTATTTTATATAAACTTTCCAAAATAGTCTCAAAGGAAAATGTACGGAAAAATCTAAAAGCATCTTTAGAAAGTGCAGCAAACCGGACTAGCAACCCGTACCCTTGACCCACTTTATCTATTTCTAAAAACGTAATAAAAATTCCAAAGTACATCCGCTTTTTCATGCACACGCTTATATGACATACTTTTCTTTTCCAAGAAAATTCTTTTCCAGATAGCTTTTCATATAATATAAAAATTATAAACCAAAACTAACGAACAGTAGAATGATAACATTGGTCGGATTAGTCTCCATATTTAGATACAAATTCTATTACAAAATAAAGTGCTGGTTTTGCAGAAAACACATTTATAAAATAAAATGGAACGTTTATTTATAATAACTAACAAATTCCGTTTTTTCCTTTTATTGCAATAGATTCAACCACGAAATTTCATTAGTCAAACTTTCAAACTGGTACCGAACAAACGAATAAACAAACATTAGCATATAAAACATTGTAAACACCATCTCATGAATAAACAATGAAACTTTTATTTATATATTTGTATTGCAAAATTGAACCTCCTTTAAAATTTAGCATCTCGATAATCATGTTTTCAAAGCTACAATAATACAAAATTTATAAAAACAAACAATTATTTTAAGAATATCTCATTGTTTATTCATGTCTTGTACGAAATTCATGCTTTGTATCACTATGCGTAAATTGCTCTTACAAGCCTTCAATAAAAATAATGTTAAATTGTACAAAAATCAACAACAGTTGTATTAAAACAATTAATTAAAAATACAAATTTACTATTAAAACAACACAACGATATATAAAAATTGCATAAAATCTATCGGATTATTAAAAAACTAATTTAGTAAATATTAACAAATAAATATCTCCAGTTCTATACAAGATACAACTACCGTTCATTTTTGTACAATCTTAAAATTAACGTAATTGTCTAAACGCGCAAAAAGATTCTGTTCAATTCGGACGGAAGCTGCAAATCTTGCATTCACATGAATTTTGGATAGACAACCGTGACACGATACAACGCTTCAAAACGGGACTGGGCACCACGGGCGGTATCCAGTATATATACAGCACCTCCTGGACCAAAAAAAGCAGTTAAGGTTGAGCAGTTAAGCGCGAGCAGAAGTTCAACTCGACAAGTACATCGCGTCAGCCCAGCAGTCCAAATTCTGAAGAGGGTTCGGGACTTCCACGGGCACATAAATAATATGGCCCGAAACAAACATATGGAACAACCCGCCCAACGCGAAGGACAGCCAGTCAACACCCCCCGACCATAACCAGCCTCCTCAAAATAATCTCAAAAATAAAAATATATAATTAAAAATAAATAATCTCAAAATAAAAAAAAACCCTATAAGAAAAAGAAAATCGAGTTATTATTTACTTTCACCTTTCTCCTTTCCTTTTGAACAAACACATTCAGCAGCTCCGTCCACCCTAAAAGAATCCTCAAATCGACACTTCTGGTCGATTTGGCCCTTTCACGGCAGAGAGATGGCGTCCACTTTCGGGCGCCATCCTAGCCATATCATAATACATATAAATACAAGAAATGTTTCTATTAATAGTTGTCACGTCTGGGATTTGGCGTAACACAAGGAAAGGGATGTTCTTCTTAATCATTCTAAGTATTAGGAAGCTCAAGAGAAGGAAAGGAGATAATAATAAAAATAAGGATATTTGTAATTGAATTTATTAACGAGGCTAAACTACTTGCCTCGAGACAGTCAACCGTGAGTTTGAATTTGGGTCTTCTGATTCGGGATTGTAATGTAAACTGGAGGGAAAAAGGGATATTTGAAAAACATGGGTTCTTCGACAATAAAGGGGAATATTTGGGGTTTAGGAAGCATGAGCAACCTAAACATTTCGGTACTTGGGACAACATTACAGTATTGTAATATTGTCATATATTTTGTCGGGCTAGGGAAAAGGGGGCAACCAGTTGACCATGGGGTGATTTTGCGGGGCGGATAGTGCACTGCTACTTACACGTTGGGTTGTATTGAAGACCAAGTTGTTGGCGGGTGGCGACTCGTGGCTGGCAACTCGCGACTTGGCGATTCGCGGCTGGCAATTCGCGGCTGGCGGCTAGCGACTGGTGACTCGCGGTTGGCGGCTAGCGGGTGGCGGCTGGTTGCTGGTTGCTGGTTGCTGGTTGGCGACGGGTTGGCAAACTAACTATGGGAAAGTGAAGAGTAACTCCACAGTTGACTGACTGCTGAGTAGGGTGAGGGGGCCTCTTTTTATAGAGACACGAGTAGTGCCTGGGGCGGAACTTGGATCCATGTGTAAGGGCCAATAGGGAGCTTTCTTGAGGTGGAAGGGTGCAAAGATCTTCGGAAAACGGCCGGGGGAGGGGCGATACGAGCGAGATGTCGCCGAGGTAAGACAAATGCAATTTTATATTATTAACAATATTAATATCATATACAGAATTAATTAACGTACAAATAGTTAAACCCTTGTTTCTAAATCAGTTATTGATATTAATGAACATTGGATTTCAACAAAAAGAGTATAACGAAATAATATTATTTACGAACATTAATTTCAATTAAAGTGGTTGTCAACATTATTTCCAAGTGGATCATTAATATTAATAAGTGTTACATCATTTGAAACAGGCATTTATAAGTGCGATTGAATACGCTAATTATAAACTAAATAAACTTAAATGTTATTTAATATTAATATTCGCCTATAGTAAGAGATATTTTGAAATGTAATTGAAGAAGGTTTCTGCAATAGTTATTAATAACGAAAAAGATATTGTTGTAATAGTTAAGGGAAAGATGTGTTTTGATTTAACAGTTAAAATATAGTTCGGAAAAAGGCGAGTATCTATGTAAATCTTAAATGATACGGCTTAAATTTAATTAATAATAAGAATATTACAAGAGAAGCATCCATTATTATCAATATTTTCATATTAACTATAATTTTTTAATCTTTGAATAAAGCAATTTTTAACAGTAGGTACATTTAACAATTTAGTTTAAATGAATAAGGATGATTCTTTTGTAACTTAATAAAATATATAAATTTTAGAATATTTTGAAGATGAAACTTCTAGAAAAATAGAATTAAGAGGGTTTCCTTGGTGTTTAATTTTAGATAAATTTGATGACGGGTTTTCCGCCAGATTGCATGTATGAGAATGACAGCAAGGATGCGGTCCCAAAGTGTTCTCACACTTGAGCCAGCTTATCTAATATGAGATAATTTTTATGATCGTTTTCCGAGAGAAACCTACAGTCCCCAAGTTCTCATTCTCACATTTTCGTTAGTTATGACTTGCCGTTAGCTCATTTAAATAAGTTATAACTTGCAGCTGTACTAAAGGAAACGTATATTTCACTTTTCCAAACTGTTTTTTTGAGATTTTAGAAGACTTCCAAAAAATATTCTAAATATACCGGGTGTTTAAAACGTACGTATTACGGCTCGTACGTTACACTTCCCTACCTTTAGATGAAGTTACGGATGAAGTCACGTAATTTGAGCTAGAATAAGGTTTCGGGGTTGCGCAGATACTTATACTATGATCACTTGAAATACATTATTCTTACTTATAGTCTATATTGTGGAGTTTTCTTCTTTCACTTGTGCTGATGCTGTTAGGTTCGTATGCACATATTATTGCTGTTTGCTCGTGTAGATGCTCTGATGGGTATTGGGGGTTTCGGGGTTCATCGTAGCACAATTGGGGTCAATTTCGTTCATGTTGGGAGTGCGAAATCGCAGGTGTAAAAGGGTGTTGGTCAAGGAATCCAATACGGCACCAACTAAATAGAAGGAGCATCCGAAGGCATGTTGGAGATTGAATATGTGTATTGAGGTGTCGTAAAGGAATTTCACTAATTTAGCTATTAGTGTTATTCCTAACAGTCCAGCGTTAAAGTTGCCGAGATCATTGTATCTGGACCAGATGTATTTCGAAGTAGAACTAGCGATAGCTTTAGTGTTAGGTGTCGAGAAACCTCTAATACAGATGCCACCGGGATTTGCCCCGTTCTCCTGAAGCACCCTTTTTAAGAGTGCGGAGAATGCGAAACATCATTGTGTCGCTTCTTTGTTGAAACAGTATTTCATGGTAACTTGGTTGGCATTCCTTTAGCTTCTATTGGAACGCATTTGATTAAATGAATGACTTCGCCGGTATCTGCGGCAGTATATCCGGGTCCCTTTTTTATGTGCTGGAAATTTTTTCTGGTTTAATAATTATTAAACAATTATAATTGTTAGAGCTTGGGAATTTGCAGAAGTTTTTGCTCAGTTCGGCTTTTATGCCGGAGTACTTCACGATAGGCGTTTGTGACCTGGATTTTAATGTATTTTCAACATAGATTAATTTACAATTCTCATATGCGAAAAGATTGGGGTTTTGGGTTCTGGAGGGTGTAGTTAAGTTGAAGTATCTGTCCTTTAGATCTTCGGGAATGCAAAGTTCGGGATGTTTTGAATAATAGTGTTACCGCATAGGTTACGAGAGCCATGACTTCATGAGAATGAATGTATTGTCTTGCTGCAGAACAATATAGATGGTCTCAAGGTGTGGGAGAATCCACTATCATGGATGCGTGGCATTGTTAAGAAACGCCATAAAGGGTATTTTTGCAGGAACTTCTTAGGATACGGTTCCAATAGGTTTGGCTCCCCTTGGAGTAACCGGTATCATTTTGGGTTATGTGGGCCAACCTGGAGATATAGGAAGTTTTCCTGCAAGTGGGTTTGGGCTTTAATTAAGGAATTACCAAAAGTAATTAACCTTTTAATGGGTATAAGGGAATCAATTGTTTCGCTTCTGGTAATCTCTGGACATTTCTGAATGTTCCAAGATAGAAACATGTCCAATAATGTGTATAAACAACTTAAATAGTCGCTTTTGCTGATTACATAAAACTCATTATTTCGTGTGTACAATGTCAGACGATAGCATTTATGCGAGTTGGATTGCTAAACGCATAAATTTTAACTTGGTGGTATTCTCAATGGACAAGGGGTCACTTGTTGGGTCGTCATTTTGGTAAATAATATTCTTCTGTTCGGGTCTTGAAAGGGGATTTGATCAGCAAGAATCGCTGGGGAGGGGGGGGGCGGACTTGTTGACATCCAATTCCTCTTCTTCATAACTCGTGCAGATGGTAATAATTTCAAATCAGAAAATGGGAAGCATACATTATACAGATTTCCAAATTACTTATTAAAATTCATGTAGCTTCCGTATTTCTTACTTGTTACATGTAGTATATTATTTAGTACGTTTTTATTAAACACTACTAAATTTTTACTAGCCACGTGTTTCTACAACAACAAATACAACACTAATACAATAAAAATGTTAACAGAAGAATCGCAACGTTAATTCTTATTCTAATACGAAGAGAGACGAACAATATTTTGAACGATGTACAAGTTTGTGTTGCGCAGGTCTACAACACTATTTTCGCAGGAAAAAAAATAAATAAATGTAAGCTCTATTTTACGATAATTTTCAACATTATGTAGAATAAAAAACAGAATTGTGTTGAAAATGCAAATAGGTTTATCGGTTACGATAGAGTGTAATTTCTGCAATATTCTACACGAATTTAGATTTTAACAGTCTGCAGAGATTGACAAGATGTTAGAAAGAAATTTTTTGACTGCATAAAATATTCCATGAATTGGAAAAAAAAACGATACATGTTGTCATGTTTACGAATGTAAAAAGAAAATATATTTATGAACAACTGTTGGAAAAATTCCATCTAATACGTTCAATATAAAGTACCTATCTTAGTTACACTGCTGAAATTGAAAAGTGAAATGTGAAATGTGAATCCTAGAAGGTTTGCAATCTTAATAACACTGACATAAAAAGTAAATACATTTTACGAATATTTAAAGATTACCAATATATTGCAGTACTTTCTCGTCGGACCATCACTGATTAAATAAATGAAGTTGCTTTATATTTGTTTATAATAAAAAGGATTTAAAAACAAAGTCAGCATTATGTAGAAGCATTTTGACAAAAGAAAAATGATTTATGTAAACAGATATAATCTTGTAGAGAAATGTAGAGAAATATAAAAAAAAGTGAAATAATACAACATTATAACTATCTTCTGAATATTATGTTATTGGGAACGAAAATTTAATTGTACTTTGAGTGTTAGAGAATGGGTTTTCCATGCACATGTACTGAGTAGTAAAAATCATGCAATTACTCATAATCTTCGATCAGGCATTTACAAATTATTGTATAAAAAAGGTATTTTTGTGAATTAAATGCAATTTGTCAATTTAATGATTTAGATATAAATAGATGATGCAATGTAGTTATATTCCTAGGACGAAATGGAAAATTAAGGTTTAGTGCACACACAAAAACAAAATCTTGGCATACTGATGTTAACGGGAAGTTAGGAGTGACGTTACAATTGAGTAACGAGATTTTAGGGACTGGAATATCTTTCTATAATATAGATTTGGACAGGGAAGGACTAATATTTTATTTACAACTTCTAGAATAATGGGATTAATCATTCATATAGGGATGGGTGTAAGGTAATAATAATTAATATACCTCAGGGTATGTTTAAAAATAATGAAATGGGAAATTGAATTTTTAGGGATCAGCATAATCTTTTAATGAATGTTAGTTTAGCAACTACAACATTACATTCCGGCAACTCGTCAGCTGTTTCTAGGCATTGTCATTATGGAGAATATGGTATCACTTATCATTGGATAATATCTTCGAGGAGGGTGTGCACATCTTCTGAACAATAGAAGGCAAAAAGGGATTAAATAACCATTTGAATAGTTAATGTTTATTCAAAATTCAAAGTGAATAACAAGGATGTGGATTTCGGGCTAGTCAGCTTCAAATTGATTGAAGTTGTTACTTGTTCCTCTTCTGTTTTTTTGGGATAGGAACTAAAACATATATTTCGTGCGCAGTTTTATTTTGCAAAGACTGACACACTTATCTAGGGAAGTACTGGAACTTTCTCTAGTGCAAATTTACGAACCTCTGACAAACTTGCATAATTTCTCATACACTGGGAATCGGTTATATCGGGATCCAGGGGTTAATGCATATCGGGTTGTTTTATGAGCAGGTTATCTCATATTTCAATGTCGATATGTGCGACGGGCCATAACTTGTTTAATTACAATTATATGTGAATAAAGCAACATTTAAATAACGCGTACCGAGAACAACTTTGTATTCCGGGAGTTTGGCACATTTGTAAAAACAATTGCAATGGACACTGAGAATCATGTCTGTATCATTAAAAATATATGTAGAAATGTTCTATTTTAACGAGCCAATTTTCTGTCAGTATGGATTTTACTTAAATGCACTATTTCTTTGCATGAAATGAATGTTATGACTTTTAGCAACAGAGAAGGTAGTTTCAAAAAAATGTAATATTATGTCAAGTTTGATATTTATGTTTTGTTTTTATCTCGAGTTAATTGGTAAAATGGTGGATTTTGGGTATCTTAGAATATTAGTTTATTCCAAAACGATGTGATCATTAATATGATTGAAAAACGAAAGATTTTTACTTGTTATATGGTGGTTGGAACAGTGTGATAGTAGTTCAAATGAAGTTTTCATTTCTGGTTGGAGTCTTATTAGTAACAGGCGTACAAAGTTTAGTGACGGATTTAGAGAGATGTTTCTTGTTTAATGTTTCAATGTTTCTTGAATTGAAGGGTTTTATATTTTAGGTGATACATTTCTACAAACTTACAAATGAAAGTGGGGTAAGAAATTTGGGTTGTAACTCGTACAGTTCTTTTTATAAGATATCTGCTTATATTGAAGGCAGAGTTTCTTAGACTTGTGCTTGAGTACACTGGGTGGAGAATTAGGGTTGGAGTATAACCGATTTTTCGGGGATGCCATAAAAAAATGGTATTAGTTCACACGCATCGCGGGGTTTCAAGTATTGCGTCGTGACGAACTTTTTTTTTTATTTTTTCAAATTGCAGAAGGAAAGTGAGGAAGGAGAGGAGGGGTAAAACAGGGGGTTTCTGATCAGAATTGGGGGGTTTTCTTTGACGATGTCGTCTGTAGATTTTATGGGCGAATGGGTTAATCGAGTCGACCCTTGGAAGGTGTTAAGCGGATGTCTTTTATATGGTAGCCCGGGATTTAAATCACGCGAGGTCTTGCCTAGGTTTTCACGGGTGAGTATGAGGTCATACGACATCTAGACTGAGACTCAAAAGATTTAGATTAGGTTCCAAGTCTTCTCGAGGGGACTGGAAGGGAAGGAACAATAGCACAGAGGTATCTAGTGCCTTTAGTGGGTTTATCGGCTTGACCATTATTGGGCGATAGAGAAGATGAGAGGACTTATGTGTACCAATCTCTTGGATATCATCTTGGGGTGCGCATTCGGCTTAACATTAGGATCTCGATTATAGGGGTCCTAAGTGTTCCGGTACACTGGGCCAACAAAAAAGTTCTAGTGTCCTCTTTTCGGTAGACTAAAAAGTCCTAGTGTCCTCTTATGGGTACACTGGAGAAAAAAAAAGTCCTGATGTCCTCTTTTGGGTACATTGGAAAAATTCCTAGTGTCCTCTTTTTGGTGCACTGGAGAAAAAAAATCCTAATGTCCTCTTTTGGGTACATTGGAAAAAAGGTAGCCTCCATGGGCAATTTCAAAAAGTCCTTGCATGGTATTGCTAGGAAAAAAAACATGTGCAAGTAGTTGATTCTAATTTTTTTGTTGGGAGCCCAGGCTTATATTTAAATATAATGTTACCTACAAAAAAAAATGTTAAATAATAGAAAAAGATTAATTATTTCGGCTAATGCAAGCTGAGTTTGATTTGAAATGTAAAACTAACCTTTATCGCTGAAAGAATAGATGATGAATGCGAAAGAACATTTTATTCGGCCGATATTCTAATGCATCAACAAGTATTTCTAACCAGTGATACTGACATTTTTATTTTTACTGCTTGAATTTAAGGGTTGCTCAAAAGTATACATAGTGAAAAACGTGAATTTGAGTCTAAATCACGAGCGTATACTATATATTTAAATGAAAATTTTAAGATTGATCGAAAACAATGCTTTATAACTGGACAATCACTAAAAATGGTGGAATTGCAAGTGAATTCACTGAAATATAGGAGAATAAAACAATTATTTTGTAATTCTACGTAACATATTAGAAGTTTATGTTTGTAATTTTCAATGTAATGGTTATTATAAAAAAAAAATAATAATGTCTGATTTTTAAAAGATAATTATTCATTTTTACCGTGGATATGTATATTTTTCTAATTTAAACATCCCTTTATTTGAACTGTAGAAATTTACGCAAATATAACGCATTTAATATTCAATTTTACAATAATAACGAACTAGCATCGATTTCAGCTGTCGCCATTTCCGTAAATGCCAATAGTGAGGAAATTAGGCGCGACGTCGCTGGCTTGACACAAATAGTTCTTGACCAGAGGAATGAGTTCTCAGCGCGCATTACCGCCCTCGAAAAGAAAGTCGAAGAAAACGCGAGTACAAATGATCAACTCAAAGCGAAAGTTGAATCCCTGGAAAGATAACTTAAGCGGAAAAATATTATTATTACCGGCCTTCGAAATAATAATAAGGATTCGTCGAAACAGGATGTTGATACTTTTCTTGCGGATAAGTTTTCGCTTGAGAATGCTGTGGCCTCAGTCACAACATTAAAAGCCAATCCACCGACTTTATTAGCGGAATTAACATCGGCTGACCAGAAATCCAAAATCTTGTCAGAAAAAAGAAAAATGCTGCGAATACCAACATCTTTATTTCGAACGACCTTACAGACAAAGAACGTCTATTCGAATATAAGGTTCGTGAGGCACGCCGCAAAGCAACGGCAGACAACATCTCGTTCTCTAGACGAGGTAGAAGCGTTTTTTTGGGCAACAAACGATTATCCTGGTCCGACGAACTCCAAGAATTTGTTGACCTGTCAAATCTCGCAGAACATGAGAACCAAGACATGTCTTGTGCTTCTGGAGAAGCCCTAACGGGTCCTATGGAAGGCATT
This sequence comes from Trichopria drosophilae, assembly GCA_030407085.1. NCBI lineage: Eukaryota > Metazoa > Arthropoda > Insecta > Hymenoptera > Diapriidae > Trichopria > Trichopria drosophilae. Next base: position 65,283,096 of record CM059584.1, on the reverse strand, counting down.
TTACCCAAATCTACGTCTCAAGATCAACAAAATTTTTAAAGGCTACCCATCTCTCTTCTTCGTCATCAACATCTCCGGTATCTAAGGCGAAAAGTTCAACAGACTCATCGACACATGGAAACACTGTATTTGATGCGCAAAAATGTAAAGTAACCCGTATTGTTTTTTGGAACGCCCGCGGTTTTTTAAATATTAAAAATAATTCTTTTTCATCAACACAAAGTATTGTTAATTTTTCAGAAACTTGGTGCAACGTCGAAAATAAGATTCGCGAACTAAAGTCTAACTCGGGTACGATTTTTTCTGCAGCCACTCGCGCAGCCTCCATTGGACGTTTCAGTGGAGGGCTTTTATCTATGATAAATCCTGATTTTGCTCACGAAATTCTCGACGTTTCACCAAATTGGATTTTTTATTCAGTTAACACATTACCTATTAAAGTTATTATCGGCTCTTTTTATATTCCTCCAAACGCAGATCTGTCTATATTTTTTTAAATTTAAATAATGTTCTCGATGCTCTTAAAACCCAGTTTTTGGACTGTATGTTTGTAATCGGTGGCGATTTTAATTGCAGGATTGGGACATTGAACGACAATCACGACATTGATCAAATATTTGAAAACTCTAATGTCTCATCGATGCGAGTATCCCACGAGGCGGTGCACAATAAGCACGGCTCGGCTCTACTGGAGTTCATGTATTCCAACAATTTCGTTTTAATCAATGGCAGGTCACTTAGTGACACTCCGGCCCACTTTACTTTTCAAGGCAGCAATGGCTTCAGTATAGTCGATCTAGTGTGGGTTTCCGACACTCATTTACCTTTTGTGCACGATCTCAAATTAGGCGACGATCTCCACGGGTCCGATCATTTACCGGTATTTTTATCCCTATTTTTACGTTCCGATCGCGCAATTCAGGCAGATTCTCACGCTCTTTCAGCTAGTGTACCCGGAGTGAGAGTTGTGAGGTCGAAAGATGGGTATGATAATTTTGTAGCAGCCTTAAAAAAATCGAGAACTTGGGAAGAACCCGCAAGTGCAGATCCTACCGCGAATTACGTAAGTTTTTGCAGGAAGCTTAAAGAACTCGCTTTAGAATCTAACATATTAGTGGCGACCTATCATCGTAGTTTTAGTTTTACCAATTTTGAGCGTAACTTGTGGTTTGACCGAAACTGTACTGCAGCGAAAAAACAAACAAAGCGCTGTTTATATGTAATGCGGCGAAATGATTATAGCGAGCTCACAGTTCAGGAATATAAAATAGCTAAAAAATCATACACGAAATTAATTGCAAATAAGAAGCTAGTTCATATTTCCAAATTAACCGATACCTTTGCTGCGACTAAGAATGCCTGCGACTTTTGGAAAGCGGTCCGTCTTTTCTCTAAGAAACCGTCTGTTGGATCATTGATTTCGGAGGAAGCGTGGAGAAACTTTTTTTCTTCAGTTTTTCCTTAAACTACCGATCCTTTACTTCTGCTTCCTAACATCCATGACCCTGCACTCGATTCTCCTTTAACCCATAATGAATTATTGGCGAGCATTAACTCACTCAAGGCCGGTAAGGCAGTTGGTCCGGATAGTCTACCTGCAGAAATTTTCAAACTACTTGACAACTCTTCAACTTTTCGTTTATTATATATTTTTAACGCGTTTTTTGAGCGAGAAGAATTTCCCAGTGACTGGGCCCGGGCGACTGTTTTTACCATCTTTAAGAAAGGCTTAAGAGATGATCCTTTTAGCCACAGATTTATTGCGATAACAAATGCCATATCTAAAATATTCTCACAGATTTTGAATAAACGACTTATAGACTGGACAACACGTAGGAATATTATACAAGAAGAACAAGCAGGATTTCGTTGCGGAAGAGGTACGGAGGAGAACATCTTTTGCCTTCTCGCCGCTATTCAGATAGCCCTCAGGCGGAAGAAATCCAAAATCTATAGCATATTTGTAGATTTCAAAAGAGCATTCGACACAGTTCCACGCGCACTGCTCTGGAAGAAACTGGCTGGTTTAGGTGTCAGCGCCAAATTCATAAGGATTTTAAGAGCCATCTATGAAACGGCATCCTCATCAGTCAAAATGGCGAACGGACTCTTGATACAATCGGACGTGACCATAGGGGTGCTACAAGGTGAAATTTTAAGCCCTCACCTTTTCCTACTCTATTTATCTGACTTGACAGACTTCTTCAGGGGAAGAGGGGTCAGAGGTGTTGATTTAACAACTTCATTTGATCTGCTCATGCTAATCTACGCCGACGATCTTACGATTTTCGCCTATTCACCGGCGGACTTACGCGAGAAGTTGCGGCTACTTTCGGAGTACTCGGAGTGTAACGGCCTTATGGTTAATGTCGAAAAAACCAAAATTATGAGTTTCAGAAGGGGCGGACATTTAGACTCTTACTCGAGACATTTTGCATTTAACGGTAGTCCGGTTGAGGTTGTCAATAGTTATCGGTACTTGGGAGTTATCTTTTCCTCCTCCGCGCAGGGTTTATTAGCCTGTAAGGAAACCACCATAAAAACCAAAGCCGCGTCTGCCGCAATCGCATCAATTATAGCCAACGCTAAAATAGATTCTTGGGAGGCAATTTGGAAACTCTATGGAGCGAGCATTACATCCATCCTGCTTTATGCCGCTCAACTGTGGGGTCTTAGATATACCTCTTACCTAGAGTCTGTTCAGATCACTTTTTTCAAACGCATCTTCAACCTGCCGGTAAATACACCATCATATTTAATTCGGCTGGAGTTCGGCCTTCATTCTATAGCTGTAGAGGTACTCAACCTTGCTATGAAATGGGTTGTTAAAGTCTTACGCCTACCCGACTCTAGGATTCCAAAAATACTTCTGACGCGTTTAAGGGACTTACTTCAGGCCAATACAAGTGACTCTTTTAACTGGCTGTTACAAGTTAAATCTTTTACCGACAAATTGGGGGACAACGAACTATGGGCGAATTTTGATGCAGATTTCTGGGAGCGGAAAGGCTAACAATAGTAGATCAGTTTGCCAAACTAAGCAGGAAAAGTGATTTCGAACATTACTGCAACGCCAACTCTCCGCAATTACCCATTTACCGAAATTATAATGACTCACATTCCACGCATTATCCGGTCCGTCTTCGTCCTGATCATTTGAAACTAAGAATCCAACTTAGAGTATCCACGATTCATTCTAGATCTTTGCTGATATCTGGACAGCGTTTCGCATACGATCCGACGGCTCTCTGCTCGCTATGTAATCTCCGCAGTAATGAAAATCTTATGCATATTCTTTTTGATTGTCCTCTTTATCATGTTCTACGGGAAAATCTTTCCCTCGCTAAAAATGTCTTGCCCACGTCGCCGGAAAATATTATCATAAGTTTTATCTGCGCCAACGACGTTACTTCAGCGAAAACTCTATACTTTTTTGTAAAAGCGTGTTTCAGGTGCCGGGATTTTACGTTAGGTGATTAGCTTAGTTTAGATTAGTTTAGCTTAAGAAATACTTTGTAAATATCTTTGTAACACTATGTAATGCCCGATTACGGGACTCCATCTCTACGGGACATCTATCCCTTTACAAGAGTAATAAATATCTATCTATCTATCTATCTATCTATCTATAATAACGAACTAAAATCATACAAAATATATTATTATTAATCTAATTTGAAAAGGAAAATTCTAAAAGCATACTTGCAATTCTTTATTTTGGAATAATATCAAAAGAAAAGTTAAAAAGAGTAAATTGAACAAAAGTACACATAAATTTTATTAAAATATATAAGTTTGATTTTTAGTAAAAAAAAATATCATCAGTATTATTTTAATAATGTGTATTTTAATGGTAACAAAATATATTATTATTAATCAAATTTGAAATGGAAAATATTATTCATTACTTTGAAAAAAAAATCAAAAGAATAAAATAAACAAGGTTCACACAAGTTTTCTTGATTTTTTTGAAAAAATATAATAATGTGTATTTTAATGGTAATGAAATATATTATTATTAATCAAATTTGGAAAGAAAAACACTATTCATTACTTTGGAAAAAATCAAAAGAATAAATTAAACAAGGTTCACATAAGTTTCCTTGAATTTTTTGAAAAAATATAATAATGTGTGTTTTAATGGTAACAAAATATATTGTTATTAATCAAATTTGGAAGAAAAACACAATTCATTACTTTGAAAAAGTAAAATCAAAAGAATAATTAAACAAGGTTCACATAAGTTTTTTTGAATTTTGTTGAAAAAATATAATAATGTGTATTTTAATGGTAACAAAATATATTATTATTAATCAAATTTGGAAAGAAAAATACTATTCATTATTGTGGAAAAATCAAAAGACTAAATTAAACAAGGTTCACACAAGTTTTCTTGAATTTTTTGAAAAAATATAATAATGTGTGTTTTAATGGTAACAAAATATATTGTTATTAATCAAATTTGAAAGAAAAATACTATTCATTACTTTGAAAAAGAAAAATCAAAAGAATAATTAAACAAGGTTCACATAAGTTTTCTTGAATTTTTTTGAAAAATATAATAATGTGTATTTTAATGGTAACAAAATATATTATTATTAATCAAATTTGGAAAGAAAAATACTATTCATTATTTTGGAAAAAATCAAAAGACTAAATTAAACAAGGTTCACATAAGTTTTCTTGAATTTTTTGAAAAAATATAATAATGTTTGTTTTAATGGTAACAAAATATATTGTTATTAATCAAATTTGGAAGAAAAATACTATTCATTACTTTGAAAAAGAAAAATCAAAAGAATAATTAAACAAGGTTCACATAAGTTTTCTTGAATTTTTTTGAAAAAATATAATAATGTGTATTTTAATGGTAACAAAATATATTATTATTAATCAAATTTGGAAAGAAAAATACTATTCATTATTTTGGAAAAAATCAAAAGACTAAATCAAACAAGGTTCACATAAGTTTTCTTGAATTTTTTGAAAAAATATAATAATGTGTGTTTTAATGGTAACAAAATATATTGTTATTATGTTACGTACCGCTTTAATTGTAAGATATAATATATTCGGTCCATTTAAAAAGTTAATGCTATGTCTGTGTATTTGGAGAGTAGCAAGCGAGCGTTGTATAAGTGTATGAGATTAGGCTTAGTTGTATTGATATCGTATAATAATTGATAATCGAACGAGCTGTCACCGTTGACATTTAGTAATGTTTCGTGGAATGTCAAATTCGGTTGTTCGCGAACGTTCTAAAAGTTGAAAATACACAACGACCTTTTTCGTCAACAGTTCACTTGTGTCCAGGAAGCGACTTGAGCCGGAGCTCGTCACTGAGGATTTACACAATAAAGTATTTTTCGATAGTGTTAATAAAACGTAGTGTTTTATTTCATACTTTCAATATCATAAACGAGTGAGCTGTTGGAATATAATGGTAAATATAGAATAGTGTATATAATCTGATTAAAGAAAATTATTAATAATAAAGATAAAAATAAATCAAAGTCGATCCACGTAACAATTAATCAAATTTGGAAGAAAAATACTATTCATTACTTTGAAAAAGAAAAATCAAAAGAATAATTAAACAAGGTTCACATAAGTTTTCTTGAATTTTTTTGAAAAAATATAATAATATGTATTTTAATTGTAACAAAATATCAGATCGATATTATATTAATATAATAAAAAGTCGATCCACCTAACAAAATTGGTGTCAGAAGTGGGATTTTGATTTCGATTAATTGGAAGTTAATTGAAATTAATTATTCAATTTTATGTTTTATTTTATTTTAATTGTGTCTTAGAAAAGATAATTTGTTTAGTTTTATTAAACTTTTGTTAAACTTTAACGGAAAATTAGAAATCGAAATTTATTTCAGTTTTAAATATACGTATGATTATTAGAATTATTGTTAGATTAAGAATATATTTTATTTTTGTGTACTAAGGAAATTTTATTTCAGGTTTTGTGTTAATAATTCATAAAATTAGTAACTAAATTTATTAAAATTTTATTATTGGAAATGAAACGTGGTTAAACAATATATTATTATATGGCTATGTCCCATTGTTAAACCACGTAACAGTTATATTTTGAATCATACTTATTTTATGAATTTTTAAGAAAAGAAAATAAGTGAAGTGTTTTAGTGTGTTGATAGTGGTTTATTTAAAATAATCATTTAATTCAAATTTTATAAATTATTATATCGTAATTTTTCTCGAACACGTTATTCAGCAATATTCTATTATCTGGCTATGCCCCATTGCTGAATCACGTTGTTTTATAATTAAAAAAAGATATTTTAAATTGATCAAGTCATATAAATCTTATTGGTATAAAATTAAAAAGGTAAAAATTAATTATAGTGTTAAGGTTTGTGTAAATTAATAAAACTTAATTCAATTAAAATTTTGAAAATTTGATAACAAAAATGTTAAAGTATCGAATTGTTATTTCTAATTAATTTTAAATACAATTTATTTTATTTTATTTTTTTTATTTAGTGAAATTTCTTTTAATATTGATTTTATTGGTTATAATTAAACGTAGTTAAAAGTGATAAAATGCAAAATTGATTTTTAATTAAGAAAGTCTATTATAATTTAATATTATACCATTTAAAATTCTGGGAATTGAATGAAACGTTTAAAGGGACAAATAATTTATTATTTCGGTATTACTTTATTTAAGTGAATAAAATTAATTCTCGTTTTGAATCATAATTTGTAGTGTTATTTTATTAGATATTTGTTTTAAATTACAGTGCTAAAATATTATTAAAACATTGCATACAAAAAATAAAAAAAACACACAAATAGAAGAATAATTTCGTAATTTCATAAAATTAATTTGAAAGCATTATTTTATATTACATTCAAACATTCCAAACCTTACCAAATTATTTGTTTTGATTCTTGAAAAGGTTTTTGAATGTTATGCAATTTTATAGAAACGAATTACAATAATTCAACTTATAAATTATTTTTAATTTTTAGTTAACATTTCAGTTTTAAAAATAATTTACTATAAAATTATTAATGATAATTAATTATATTTTTATAATTTATAGTAGAATATTTTTGTTTTGTGTTATTTATATATTTATTTTATTTTATTTTTTATATTTTTTTTAAATCGCAAAATGGACGAAACGACTAAATTAATGACTACTATGTCAGAGTGCATGATTTTACAAAATGCCATGTCAAGCATTCCTTATTTTGATGGGAAAAATATGCCCCTTAAGAATTTTTTGTCAGATGTTCAAAATGCATCTGCGAACGTACCTGATGAATTTGAAAAATCTCTAATTAATAGCATTATTGGGAAATTACAAGGTACAGCTCGTGATAGTATTTTTGGAAAGACTTTTGTAAAAGTAGATGATTTACTTAGGCATTTAAAGAATAGATTCGCGTCTGGAAAAAATTATCCATTTTATATACATGAAATACAACAAATTCAGATGAAACGAGGAGAGACAGTATCTGATTTTTATGATCGTTTAAATATGTTGCTGTCAGGAGCAACTTCTGTTTTAAAACATACATATGGCGTTGGCGCCTCTGAAATGGTGAAGCCTCTAAATGATTGTGCGTTAGAGTCATTTTTAAGGGGTCTACCGGACGAGATTTCGGGTTTAGTTCAAGCGCGTGATCCTAAAAATCTAGTTGAAGCATTGCGTTGTGCCGAAAGATTGGAACTGAGAATAGAACCCAAAAGTACAGGATTTCAATCCCTCTATCATGTGCAAAGTGATAATGAAAGTACAGAAGATGAAAATAGTTTAAAAAGTGAATGCTATGTCTGTGTATTTGGAGAGTAGCAAGCGAGCGTTGTATAGGTGTATGAGTTTAGGCTTAGTTGTATTGATATCGTATAATAATTGATATTCGAACGAGCTGTCACCGTTGACATTTAGTAATGTTTCGTGGAATGTCAAATTCGGTTGTTCGCGAACGTTCTAAAAGTTGAAAAGACACAACGACCTTTTTCGTCAACTGGTCACTTGTATCCAGGAAGCAACTTGAGCCGGAGCTCGTCGCTGAGGATTTACGCAATAAAGTATTTTTCGATAGTGTTAATAAAACGTAGTGTTTTATTTCATACTTTCAATATCATAAACGAGTGAGCTGTTGGAATATAATGGTAAATATAGAATAGTGTATATAATCTGATTAAAGAAAATTATTAATAATAAAGATAAAAATAAATCAAAGTCGATCCACGTAACAATTAATCAAATTTGGAAGAAAAATACTATTCATTACTTTGAAAAAGAAAAATCAAAAGAATAATTAAACAAGGTTCACATAAGTTTTCTTGAATTTTTTTGAAAAAATATAATAATGTGTGTTTTAATGAGAAAGGGAACCTAACAAAGCAAGTCTCCACATTTTTCATACCTGGCCCCTGGCGATGAACTCGGCAATACGCAAAGCCGGTGTTCGACCTCCGCCGGACTTTCTAAGACGCCTTGCCCGTCAACAAACTCGGCGAGGTCTTCCAAGACGCATTGCCACGTGACGGACTCGAGCGGGACTTTATACGCGGGGCCCCGCGAATACCATGTCACGACTACTCCACCGTCCAACTAAAACTCAATAGTCAAATCCCACAACTACATGGTAATAATGCACAAAAAAAAACCAAACGGAACTGAAACACCCATAAACTCTACGAATATATTGAATAGTGTGGATCAATTTAAACCTAGAAAACGCGCTCTATTCTGACGAAGCATTACACAAAATGTGGGTGGCCCCTTACGGTCCGAGAGCCTTCGAAATAAAACATACAAAAAGAGCGTCACACCTTCATAATGGGTGTCCTTAGCCGCTATGACCGATAACACAAACATAAGGAAAATTAATTATTCAGCAGTTCAGTGCATCCTCACAGGTGTCGGTAACCCACCGCGAAAGAGACGTAACGCGTCTGTTCAATTCGGTACCGACTGGTCGAACCAACACTCCCTGTTTGTCGCTTTATTCGATCTTCCTTTGTATGGAAACTACTCCCCGCAGGGCCTCGTGGAAGAGAGCGGAGCGGGTAACTCCGTCCGCAAGGAAGAGGGAGGGGTCGAAGTGCCCGAAATCGAAGAGGAGCAATGTTTTGAAAGATCCGCTTCTCTTAGCAAGTTTTGAGAATTGACGACCTCACGGACCCGATCGTTCGGTTGGTCTGTTACCGTCGAATGCCTGATCGTAAAACGACTCGAGATGCCCACCGTACTGGGGAGCTGGGGTGCGGTGTCAAGCCCCTACCAGGTGGGTTCCACACGGGGGCGCGCTTCGGCGTGCCGTGTCCACCTGGTAGTCATCCGCAAATAGGGTTGGATTCTGGCGGGCCGTGGCAACGCTTGAAACGTTCTCTAACCAACAGAAGCATCAAGGCAGGCAGCCGGTTGCTAATAATTTGGGAGCTGTATTGTTGTATAATTTTTTGAAATGTGCACAACCAGTGGTGCTGGAGCATCACACAAATTTGGCCCCATCCCCCGTGTGGAGGGGGGGAGGGGTGTTTTGAACCCGAATGGGAGGTAAGACACTTAAATTACTCTTAAAGGTGTATGTAAACTACTTTCGGCGTGCCGTGTCCACCCGGTAGTCATCCGCAAATAGGGTTGGATTCTGACGGGCCGTGGCAACGCTAAGAAAGGTTCTCTAAACCAACAGAAGCATCAAGGCAGACAGCTTGTTGCTAATAATTTTGGAAGCTGTATTGTTGTAGATTTTTCAATGTGCACAACCAGCGGTGCTGGCGCTTCACTCAAATTTGGCCCCATCCCCCGTGGGGGGGGGGGGGGTGTTTTGAACCCTAACGGGAGGTAAGACACCTAAAATAAAACTTATTCAGTGTATGTACTACTGTAATACTATTCACTGCCTCATTTTTTCCTGCTGTCAGTTCCTTGTCCGATAATCTACCTGCTTCCTTTGCTCATGATAATTTTAGTGACACGCGACTATTCTTCAGTTACATTAATCCGGATCTTCTTGTTAATCATATTCATCACGTGCAGACTGATGCTAAGGGTATTGATGAGCTCGCTATGAGTTTCTTGATGAAAACTATGCCTGCGATATTTGTATATCTTCTTGACATTTTAAACTTTTCATTTCAATCATCAGTATTTCCATCACTGTGAAAAAAGCTCTTCTTTTACCTCTGAATAAAGTAAACGCATCATGAAACCCATCGCATTATCGGTTCATATCAATCCTTTGTGCATCTTCTAAAATTCTTGAGCGCATCGCACATGAACAAGTAACTGCTTTTCTTAATGAAAATAAGTGGTTTGCCCAATATCAATCGGGTTTCAAACGTGGTTGCAGTACCCAGACAGCACTTTTAAATGTTATGGATGAGATACGCCTTGCCATGAATGACGGCATGGTTGGTATTGTAGTTCTTTTTGACTTCAGTCGAGCGTTTGATGCGGTTAACCATTCTCCTTTTCTGGCTAAGCTTCGTGAAGCAAACCTTTCGAATAATGCCATTGCATGGTTTGGGTCTTATTTGTTTAATCGTCAGCAATGTGTATTGGGACGAGATGGTCAAAAATCGGAGTCGTTCACTCTCACTTCCGGAGTACCGCAAGGGTCAGTTCTAGGCACTCTACCTTTCTCAATCTACATCAATGATCTTCAATCAGTGTTAAAATCTACGCGTCACAATATCTTTGCTGATGATATACAAATAATGCTGCAGTAAGGCGGTAGTAAGATTACGTTTGGTTAAATTATTTATTAACCTCTTTGGAGAATTATCAAAGACGAGAACACTTAAATTCAATTTAATTAATTAACAATATTAGTTTCCTTGAATAAGTCACGGATGGTAGAAATTTTATGTTTAAAGTGATTAAGGCCTATTTTGTTCGACAAAGAACCACTACCACGGAACAAGTCCGAAAACACGAATCTTTTTTTAATTTCTATCTATTTATTTGATAACGATACCCGCACGTCGTCCACAGAAAGTTACACTCGCCAAAAGAAACGACGATGCTAACGAATTTGCGAAGAAAATGAGATTTAAGGAAGAAAATAAAGCGAGCGATAAACTATTTACGAATTCCGGAAGGCAGTTATCGAACCGCACTATAAGAGAACGCGAAACCTTCCGAAATTCGTTGGCCTGGACCTCGAACGGCGCTCGCTAATTGGCTGTCGCGGCCACGTGGATCTTCCACGCTCTAGTCACCGCTTGCCCATTCTACGCCTTCCCCTACTACACGTTTCTCTCACGCCTTCTGAAACCTTCGCGAAAATTCCAGAAGTGATATCCCTTGTAAACACCCATTCGTTTATCAACACAATAGATGACTTTGTTTATTCCGTAACCGACAAATGAAACTACATAATATTATTTGCACTGAGAAACACAATATTGTTACGAAATTACCAGAATGAGAACCTTGTAAGAAAACAAATAATATGCGTAAAATACCCTTTCTCGGTGTTCTAACTTCTTTAATTAATTATGCCGAATAGGAAAACCTTTTCCAAATAACAAAACTATATAAATAAATAATACTTCATATTAACTAAATCTTAGATAAATGATAGTACTCACAAAGATTTTAATTAATGAAAGCTACTTTTGAATCTCTTTAAATACTAAATCATTCGATAGCCCGTTTAATGTTACTCCACGATTATAAAAAAAAAATTTTTACTTAATTTTACTTAATTTAACTTACTTTAACTTACCTTAACTTACTTTAGCTTAATTTAACTTACTTTAGCTTAATTTAACTTACTTTAATTTGCTCTAACTTAATTTAATTTACTCGAACTTAATTTAATTTACTTTCATTTACTCTAATTTAATTTAACTTAATTTAACTTAATTTGACTTACTTTAACTTAATTTAACTTACCTTAACTTAATTCGAGGATCTCTAATTAACCTTACTTAATGTCTTACGACTCCAAAATCTCAACACTTACAACGCAATGTAGGATATCTACGAAATTAGCGCCTTCTCAGCAGTCCCCCCTTATATAAAAGAATATCCTTACATCCAGGATAGAGCCTCCCGGCAAGACAAAGTCTATCTTCTTATTTCTACGGCACTCCGGCCGCCATTGCTCAAAATCGCAAAACCAAAACTTAAAACACCATACCAGACGTCACTGTAAAATCAGTCTCGAACAGCAGTCCTCCCTTATAGTGATCTTTCCCCGGATAAAGCCTCCCGGTAAGACAAGGTCTATTATGCAATAACGCCTACCGCCACCGAATTTCTTTAATAGTCACAATTTTCTCAGAACAAACAAAGCAATGATATTAAAAGTCTAGTGCCATCATAGCAGTCCTCCCATAAAAATATAATTGACCCCCAGATAAAGCCTCCCGGGAAGACAAAGTCTGTATCGGTACAGAGCGGTAATCCCTTACCACGGGTCAGTAGAGAAGCTTACAAAAATTAGCTCCACGAACGACAGTCCACCCCATTATAGAACTATACCAACCCATGATTAGGAGCCATATCCTTAAAAACCAGCGCCAGTAGAGCAGATCCCCCATTTACCCCACTGATATCACCTCGGCGAGCAACAGTGCCAAAAAAATTAGCGCTACGATCGGCATTTCCCCATTATAGGCCCTGCAGCATTTCTTCGAATTGATTCTGGCGCAGATCCACAGCTCTAACGTGTTGCCACGTTACAACTTGAACATTTTTTAATATTTTTAAAATTTGCTATTGTTGGTAGTCTATGTATTATTAATGTAGTTTAAAATTATGTGCAAATATCAATGTACCTCAAATAAAGATGTTCATTGAACTTATTTTTACATTATGCCATAATTTTTATCTTGCGTAAAAAAATTAAACACTGCGGTCAACAAACTTGAATAATTTATATTCATATTTTCATTTAATTATAGGGTAAAACTGCAGAATAACTACAGCACCTCGAAAAAAGTGTGTGTGTGTGTGTGTGTGTGTGTGTGTGTGTGTGTTCAAGGCTAAAGAGAACCCATTATGCTGCTTATTCTGAGGTTTATCCTTTTGGTTTGCAAGGTTATTGTTGGTCAAGGGGCAAAGGGTCAAGGGGACAAGGGGCAAGGGAAATAAAACTGTGTACTATGTATATATTCTGAATTTTGAATTTTAAAACCCGAGATCAGGTTTGTAATCAGTAACCCCGAAAACATCCCGAGAATGCAATTTCTTAAGATTATCTCTAAAAATTTCGTGAATAATGAATCTTTTATCTAAAAATGACAATTTTTAGACTATCTAATTATAAAAAAATTGACAATAATTTTACTGCACATAAATTTTGATATTTTAACATCCCATAGACATATAATAACAAAAAATACGGGATTAATGGAATAAAACCAGTATGCCGCAGAGGGTTAAATAAACGTGATAAAATACGTAATAGGTATTTCTGATGTCATTTTCCTCAGCTTTCCAATATTGCAGGTATTTTCCCCTTCATTTTCCATTTACACCTTTAAAAATGATAAAACATTGTAAGGAGCTGTGCTACGATACGTACATGCACAGATCGATTTCAGTCTATGACGTTGACTAGAGTGAAACACTAGTATTTTTGCTAGCGGCAACACCTTCCTCTAATCATATTCAAACCTAATGGGGAATTGAAAGCTTATTTAAAGGTAATTTAATACCCCAATGCCGAATTTTTTTTATTAAAGAAAGGTGTTACGCCAGCTTAATGCAGCTCATGTATTGAATAGTCCGAAAGCAGTTTCTCTTTGATTTTAGATTCATGTGCAAATAAATAATTGATGCTATCTGAAAGTCATTCGTAGGTAAAAGCGATCTCACCTGTTTTTAACTAGAAAACCTTAGTTTCGCTGCAAATATCAATGTGTCTTAGAATTATTGAAAATACTTGACTAGGCTTTGGAGTGTACGAACTTTTACCTAAATTAATAGTACTTATATATGTTTCAATAGCTCCTGATACCGCTACTAAATCTTGAAAAGGATTGTTCAAAATTGTAATTATTTTTAAAGTGATTGAACATTAAACCTATTTGCAACTTTTTAGAAAAAATTTGAAAAGGAGGAAAAATTACAACACATAAATTTATGTTCGATAAATTTACAGAAAATACACAAAAAATGTAATTTGTTTTAAAAAATTATATTTTTAATATTATAAATAAACAACGTCCATTAATTTTTTTATTTTTTAAGATGAAATCGTAAAGAAAGACATGCCATGATTTCACAGCAGAAATAAAAGAGGGGGATTCTCGAAAAATTTGGAAGTTATGGAATTTTTAGTCTCGTCGCTTTTCAGCTTTCTACCAGAAAGCCTCGGGTCGTAAAGCGTCTGCACCTCATTACTTAAGAGTTTTTTACTAAAATATTTAACAGAATGAGCAATTACTTTTTATATTATGTATTTTATTAATTATATTCGTTACTTATAATATGAATTTTATTGAGAGCGTTCGACTTAAGGATTCGTCCCCTATTTTCATCCAATTCTCAGCCTTTGCGGAATCAGTGCGTTCAGAACTCGATTAATGATCGATTAATCGATTCATGTGGAAATACAACGAATAAACACTAGTGAATATTGATAGAACGTAATAATAATACCCTGTGAATATTAAGGGGCCTCGAGTGTATGTGCGGGAATCCACATTGAAAATCCATATGGATAATCCACACAAATCTGTATGGAAAATCCATGTGGAATCCACATCGAAAATCCACAGGTAAAATCCACAGAAATCTACATGGAATCCACACGGAAAATTCGTATGGAATTCCATATCGCAAATTCATATGGAATCCACTACGAAGAACCATATACAAATTCCACACAACTCCATATAGAAAATCCATATGGAATCCACATCGAAAATTCACATGAAAAATCCACAGAAATCTACATGGAATTCCATATGGAAAATCCATTTGGAATTCCACATCGAAAATCAATGTGGAATCCACTTCGAAGAACCATATACAAATTCCACATAACTCCATATAGAAAATCGATATGGAATCCACATCGAAAATCTGTATGGAATCCACATCGAAAATCCGTATGGAAAATCCACACAAATCTATATGGAATCCACATCAATCCACATAGAATCCGTATGGAAAATCTATGCGGAATTCTGTATGGAAAATCCGTATGGAATTCCACATGGATTTTTTCAATAGGGAATTTGGAAGAATCTATGAATTGTTTCCGATCGTGAACATTATAGCTTTCGAGTCCTAAACGTTTCAACAATCCTGGTATACTGTTACAAAGAAACTAACAAATCATGCTGTGAAAATATGTCACGAAACTTTTCTTCCTTATTTCTATACCGGTAGAAAGTTGTATTTTCCGCAAGTAAGTTTCATTCCTTCACTCTTGATCCGAGGAGTTCACCATTACTTTTTGTGAGATTGAGGTGTCTGACAAGATCATTCAAGTCATTTTGGGAAAAAGTTGGGGTTTAGATATGGATTCATAATAAGAGGAATCGATTTTACCATCATTTTCATCAATATTATCTGCTTCACTTGATTCAACGACTGTTCTGAAGAAAGAGAGGTGGCAAGGGTGCACGAACATTTTCTTGAGGACTACAACCAGATATCATCCTTTGGGCATGTTCTGCAATAGTCAAACCTATTATCACATACGATGCCTTAGTCTGGTGGTCAACGGTTTGTAAAAAGGGGGCCATAATGGCCCTTGGAAAGATTCAAAGGTTGGCATCTGTCGATGCAACTGGAGCGGTGAGGTCCTGTCCTACGGCTGCACTCGAAGTCCTGCTGGGCTCCCCCCCCCCCCCCCCCGCCCCTTCGGTAGCTGCAGGGGAAGCCCTGCGACTCGGAGCGCCTAGGGGCTCCGCTCCTGTGGAAGATAATCACAGATGCACGTACCAGGGTAGTCCGGTTCGATAGGGGATTTGATATAAAAATTCCTCACAGGAAAGAATGGGAAGATAATAAAGTCCAAATGGACAATAATGAAATAAATTGGTTTACAGACGGATCCAAAAGAGAGAGGTATGGGACTGGGTCTATCTCTGGTCCCAATACAAGCAGATGTATGAGGAAGCAATCTAGCGTTTTGCAGGCTGAAGTCATGGCCATTTTAAAGTGCTCTGAGTTAATTGGAGAAAAAGGCATGAAAGAAACAAAAATTAAAATTTGGTCAGACAGTCAAGCTGCCATCAAAGCAATTGCAACATGCAATCGATTCAAAATTAGTGGCGGACTGCCAAGACTCGCTGCAAAGGCTCGCGAAGAACAAGAATAAAATTACCCTCGGTTGGGTACGGGGACACTACGGCCTTAAGAGAAATGAAGACGCTGACGCCTTGGCAAAGGAAGCTTCCACGTCCCCTTTCACAGGTCCAGAGCCATGTCTAGGTGTTCCCGTAAATTCAGCTATTGGGTACACCCAGCACAAAATATATAGCGATTGGCTAAAGTACTGGGAAAATCTCCCAGGGCTAAGGCAATCTAAAAGGCTCATAAATTACTTAGGGAATGGTAAAGCGACCTCGAGAAAACTGGATAGAGATAGATCTCATAAATTCAAATATTCATAACTTCTTTAAAAATCATCGTAAATTAATTTTAAAAAATGGGTTTTAAAGCTGTCAAATCGAATACTTTTCGAGTTGTAGGCATTGTCAAAAGATACTTGTTTATTTTCATACATTCAACTTTTGTGACGTTTGTCTACGAGCTTCAATAACTGAAATTATGAAGATTAACTTCTTCATTCAGTTTGTTCGCGCGGCATCCGCGACCGTGCCGAAATTGGTATGAGTGGCGACATCTGCGGGCGTCGCTAGACGGTTCGTCGTACTCGCGCGAATTTATTACCGATCGTCGCGATCATTAATCTGACTATTCAAATCACGCGCGCAATAAACTGACCAGTAATAACCTTCGCGGTCTTGAAGGATGCAGTGGCGGTACCTGGTTCCGGAGGTGTTCTTCCTGGTCAGACTGGAACCGCTCGCAAAAGGTCACCCACGTGTGCACCATTGTCGCAACCTTTTGGTAATTTTCCAATTTGCGCTTTCGCCGCGCCGCAAGAGATTCCTCGTGATCTCCGCAATTTTTAGATCGTAGTTATTTAATGTAAATCTAATTAGTGTAAATAAAGTTATATAGTATAAATTAGCGTTGACTCTGCTGCAAACCTGACCCGCATCCGCACGCCAGAGTTCAATGATTTTTACTGTTAAAATCAGGGCCAGGAGCGAACACAGTTGAAATATGGATTCATATGTAAAATCGATAAGCTGCAGAAAATTAAGATCCTTATAAATTATATCCATCACATTTTCAGAAAATTGCACCCTACATTCAAAATTATCTCATGTAACTACTGGTGAAGATGAAATTTGTAACGATGAAACTTTACGTGTTTTAAATTTTAAACAACTGATCATTGGCTGATTGTTATTCATGTCACGAAAAACCCTCGCTTCGAGTTCGGGTTTTGGCGTTATCCCGTCAACAATACCTAATAGAACGCATCGCATGAAAACTGTTTTCATCAAGAACTCCTCGAGCTGAAAATTTGACCTGGCAAAATTTTGTCACAATTTTCGTGTCGATTGTTTCTCTCATTGTAAAAATAATTTTAGAAAAAATTGGAAAAATGCATGGAAATACATAAATAGATTTCACAAGATCATTTTGAAGCAGACTGTTATTATATTGATATGTAATAAAACACTTCCGGCTTTTTGTGTCGCAAGTACTCGACTAGAGAACCTCCAAAAATATCTACAATCACGCATTGAATTGCAAAATAAATTCACTGATTGCGACGCCTGGGTCCATAACCTATTAAAATATTTGTAGGTAAGTGAAATAAAATACTGAACACGTGTATTTTACAAAAGAAAATTGTAATTAACAAATGATGAACGTCTTTGACGAGCAAATAACGATGCTTTTGTGATGCATACTTTTCCATTTTTCAAGCTAATTTATTTCTGTTCGCAGAAACTCATCTGCTGTAACAGAAGCTAATGAAAATATTGCTAGAGAAACTCATAATTTTATTTTTTGTGTATTTATGTATCGTGTTTAAGATTTTTCGAAAAATATAACAACAAAAGTTAAAAGATTCCATGCGCCGGGAGTTGAAACCGGGACCTTTCCATAGTCGGTGGAATGCTGTACCACCTAAGCTACGTACCCTTTGAATACTTCGCTACATTAATTTCGAAACCTTTAATCCATCCAATCATAATCAGGTAATGTGCTACCGCGTCAATAGTGGAACCTCCTCTCGTCTGAACCCGAATTATCCGTTTGATAAGCCCCCGCAATTTTATACCGATATCTGTAGTCATAAGGATAAAGGTCTCCAGGATAACCCTGGTGAAAATGAAGCGTGCACTTTAAATGTACGGAAAATGTACATGTATGTAAATATAGAACTTTATACTTTAAAGCTTTGTAAATTAGAGCACGTTCAAGTGATCTTAATATAAAAATATGAACACATGTGGAATATAACAAGTCTCCTCGAACACCAGAAGCTAGGTTAGAGGGCGGGAATGTAACAAATGAAATATCAAATAAAATTAGCAGTTTTGATTTATTTCTTTTCGTATATAATGCGTCGTTTTTCAATTTTTATACAAGTTCAAGTTTGAATTAAATATTTTATTTAACAATATTTAATAACAATTTACTCAGAACTCATAGCATTAATCTCCAAAAATATTCATGTTTGCTATTTCACATCAAAATGCATTTTTCCTGTACAGTATAAATACATAATACGTACGTACATTTGTAGATTGTGCAGAAGTTTGAAGACATTCGGATATGTACACATTTCGAAAAAATTATTCTATTTTAAGTTTTTGGAAATTTTCAATTGTGACCCCTCCCCCCCGCTCCCAGAAAAAATCAACTAAAACCAAAACGAAATTGGACTTAAAATTCTAACATCCGAAATGAAACTTGATAAACACCGAACTCCAAAATTCCCGACCCGGCGTCGCTAGGCTCAGCCCCGAGACAAATTCGGCAAGGAAGAGGGCGGTATTCGCGAGCGCAGTCAAACTCGAAATCAAAATCGACGATCGAAAATGGCGGCTACAACCGACGAGGACGGCTTATCTCTTATGGTCCCCATTTTACCGACAAGCATACCACGCGCGAGCCGACAATTAGCGTTCCTGATTTAAGAACGAGGCGAAATCGAATTTCCTCCCAAAAAAATATTGGGTTGCCCCGTAGGGGCCGAGAGCCGTCGAACAAAATTAAATACAAAATCGCGCCACATATGCACAGCGGATATCCTTAGCTATGATCGTGACTTAAAATATCGAAATAGAAAAAACATAATGTCGCGATTGCACAAGGTCCCGGTAACCCAGATTTTTTCCTTATCCGAGACCGACGAGAGCTACGACCACGCTGGTCAGCGTCGCTCGACCTGAACATACCCGAACGGATATACGGCCTTTTCTCCGGGCAAGAATATATCACGAGGCCGGGACTTGCACCACGAATCCCGAACTAGAAGTTAACGATTATTTACCGGTTACAGAAAATTTTCATCTTTCCTTGACCGAAGTCCAGGACGATAACCACGATAGTTTATTTTTAAAGTTTGTTTAAACCCTTTGAAATACCTTCAAAGGCGACATCCATTTAAGAACTATTTACACTTTAAGGACTTTTAATTGTCTCCTTGACCAATGCCAAGGACGATAATCATAAAACATTTTTATTCAAGTTAGTTAAAACCCTTTGAAATACATTCAAAGGCAATATCCGGATTACGAATAAGTTAACTTCACGGAATCTTTAATTGTCTCCTTGACCACCGTCAAGGACGATAACCGTAAACTATTTTTATTCAGATTAGTTAAAATCCCTATGAAGTACATTCAAAGGCGATATCCGGATTACGCATTAATTTGCCTTTAGATTTATTTGGTCCCTGAAAGAAAAATCGCGAAACGACGAAGTTAGTGATTTGCCGTTACCACGCTGTGCAAGCCTGTCGCGTAGTGTAACAAAACAAAAAAAACAAAGGATAATAGCCGCACTTCGTCCAATACTTTACACTCGCTGGTTCCCGTCCGAACGAAATAATTGGCAGATAACGCCGACGATACCCGAACCCCGACGAATTTTTAATCGCAAAGCCATTAGTTTAAATTGTCGCGAGAACCTAAAATTGACTTCACTTGGGAACGGGAGTAAGAAACTTGAAACGGATCCCGGTAGGTAATAAAAGAAAAAAGACCTCAAACTTGAGATTAAGTGACACATTCTGAAACCCGTCATACCTGATCACCAAGCGAGGCCCACCTTCCAGAGTCCAGTAATCCTGCCGTTGTCGCTGCTAGAACGAGAATGAGCGGCGTTCGTCGCCGCCCTACCAACGCGCGGTTCTCGCCGAGCGCCGGTGCCAGAGGGCGCGCGCAGATTGGGTCCCGCGGTATCGCGTGACTACCGCGACTTGCCTCTCTTTTTTCTTTTCCCCTTTTCTCCCGTTCCCCTGTCGCATTAAATGTTAGCGCTTCCACAGCAGTCCCCCCTATTATAGTGATCGCCACCATAACCCGGATAAAAGCCTTCCGGTACATCCCCGCGATAATTCAAAGTCATAATTTAATAAATACGAATTTATATACCGCTCCGCAATTTCTCTAAACCAATACCGCAAAAAGAACAACGCAACGTAACGAGATACAAAAACTAGCGCCATTACAGCAGTCCCCCCTATAAGATGATCTACATTACCCCCTGGATATAAGCCTCCCGGCAAGACATAGTCTGTTAATGCGGAGCGGTCCCCAAATTTTCCGACAACCCAGTACTGTGCATAAAAAAACTAGCGCCACCGCAACAGTCCCCCCAATTATGGCGCAGTAATGACTTTACGGTTTGGAGCCATATCCTCCAAAATTAGCGCCACCACTGCAGTCCCCCCATTTACCCAACAGATATGACCCCTCGCGAACCACAGTGCTAGTGAAATATTAGCGCTTCGACCGACAGTCCCTCCTATTATTAGCACTGCAGCTTCTCCTCGAATGGATTCTCGCTCAAACTGGGCTGTAACGTGTTGCCACGTTACAATGTATGTATTAATCGACTTGAGGTGATCCCCCTTTCAATAACCCTCGAAATTTTATCAGATTTCGCGTATTTCTTGTCGTTTTCGAGATAATTAAGATTTTTAAAAAAGAGATAGGCCAATGGTCCGTGTCGCGAGCGGTCGTTGATTCCGTAAGGCATCCTTGTTGAGGAACAATACTTGGATAGGTGACTGCTTGAGATAATTTATTTATCTTAAAAAAGTTTAAAAAATATTAAAATTAAAATAAACTAAAAATAAGAAAAAATAAAATTTTTTATTGAAATCTCTTGCTGTACTCTTTTGAAAGCGGTATTTAAGTGTACGTACGTTAGCTCTTAATGTCCAAAATCACTCTTATTGTACGCTTATTGTACTCTTATTGTACACTTCGGGAAGCGGTATTGAAGTGTACGTACTTTTTGTGTACTCTTATCGTAACGTACATGAAGCGTACGTACTCTTCATGTATCTTTAATTTCACTCTTACTGTACTCTTCGTGTACGCTTCCATTTTTACCGTCTCTAGGATTTTTCCAGCCTAGGCGCGTGGAGAGTATTATGGCGTAGGCAATAAATAATAATAATAAGAAACAGGATACAATGGAAAAATG
The DNA here is from genome assembly GCA_030407085.1 of Trichopria drosophilae. NCBI lineage: Eukaryota > Metazoa > Arthropoda > Insecta > Hymenoptera > Diapriidae > Trichopria > Trichopria drosophilae. The sequence goes on along the minus strand of CM059584.1, from coordinate 65,261,374 downwards.
AGTTGTCCCTATAAGCACGGGTAATATATATATATATATATATATATATATATATATATATATATATATATATATATATATATATATGTGTGTGTGTGTAATGCAAATGCAATTGGTTAACGTCAAGATATCCAGCTTTTAGAATCCTAGAGACCCCCTCTCTCTCCATCCCAATGCATCACCAACAAAAAACCCGTCATCCTACCATAATGAATAAAATAAAAGCTACGTTCTCAAAATGAAAGATACACGAGATTTTTATATTTAAATATATGTTAGTAATAAAATGTTATTACTACACACCAAACGCAAGGGATGATCTTCACTGATAATTTTTTAAAGCACACAAGAGTTATTTCACGTGGCAGAAGCTAAACTATCAAGTTAAAGGATCGGATAGTAATATTTACGTTTGAGTTGTTTGAATCACAGGATATGAACGAAAATATGGTACTTTTCTGAAAATTAGTTATTAACGGGTTAAAATACATTGCATCTCAGAAATGATAAGTTGGAATTTTTTAAATAAAAGATCTTCCAAACTTCGATTACCTTGATAAGGTGTGAGAACAAAATAACGTCGATCCACCGAAAATGAGCCAATTTTTCCCGTGTCAACGAGATCCTTCAGTGCGGTTTGTATCATGACCGTCATGTCAAATGATTCCATAGATGATGGTAGATTTTCTTGTTTATTTGCGGATAATTTAAGCCCTGCAATTATTCCATTATCTACATCCCTGAAAATATTTGTTCATTTTATTTCTAAAGAAAACCGTTCACGCGTGAGATTAATTACTTACCTCATTTTTTAAATAATTCATAATAAAATATATACAAGAGGCTTAATACAAGATACAGTTAAGGCTAAATGCCTTTATTATAGTAATAAGTAATAACCATATTCAATATAAATTATCTTTAATTTGTACAACCTATTTTTAAAATACCTTTATAAACGTTAAATGCAATAAAAATTACTTCTAAACTTTACATTACATAACAAAATATAATATCTAACTGCTTTTTATTATTTTAAACTATTATTTTCATCGTCATAATCATAGATAAGTTTGTCATTTCTTCTCTCAATAGGGAACAATCAACTATAGGAACACTAAGATTAACGAAAATCAATTACCTATGTAGATGAATAAGTTTGATTTCCGAATATCCTGGTAGATTTTCTAGGACACCTGCAAGCGGGGACGATAATTTATTTGAAATCTCCATGAAAAGTTCAGTGTCCTCTTGTGGAATTATAAAATCATCACCAAGATCTATGAGTTTAACTTTGACATCGTAATATAACTGAACTGATGTTTTTGTTGCAAGTTCTTCTTCATCTTTAATACAGTGAGAAATAAATAAAGGATTAGTACTATTTTTCTAAATCTGAAATAAAAAATTGTGGCAAATACTTCTCAAAAATAAAACATTTTGTTTAAATTAATTTATCGACATTTCTTCGGATTGAATGTTTCATGATTGCAATTCAAATTCAGATGACAACCATATGACTGTATGCATAAATCCCGAATTTTTATTCGATTTTTATGCGGTTCTTTTCTAAACTATTGCCTCATAATGCAGAGGGTAATACGATTAAAGTGGGCTATTATTGTGAAGCTTGCATATCAATGTTCAATCGTTGTGCCATATGGATCTGTGAGATGATACCGACACAGATCATTAATAGGAATCTCTCGAATGAGAGCATAGAAAGAATTAAAAAGTCATACATCAAATTTATTAATATGTGTATATTTGTTAACTGTAGACACTCGCACACTATGTGGCATTTGCATACATAGGCGGAATCGCAAAAGTCTGAGGCCTTAGATCTCGCTGAATACTAATTTAATGTCGGATTTTTGAAATTCGGTACAATAATATGGTGTACGAAAATTTCAAAAATTATTTGATGTCGATGATAGTGAGTACTTGAGGATGTTCGGGGTCCTACTTTTAAAATTAAAAATAGCACATATTAAATGATGCAGTTTACGCGTTGGCATTCCGGTAGCAAAATTAAAAAATGTAAAAGAACAACAAGACATGCTTTGAATCCAAAGCTGCACATAATAAATTTTTGAATTGAAAAAATAATGTATTTATTATAGTTTTAGTTGCATTCCGAAATCCACTATCAACAATTTTCGTTGACGGTTTCGTTAGTTGCTGCGGATTCGTTTTCCAATGCAAATGAGTCCTCCACCCGCTGACTGTCGTAAAAAAAGTTTCTGGAGTACACAGAAAGATCGAAAACGTACCTTTTACTGTTTCCGACACGACTGTCTGATGTTCGGCCGAATGCGAACGCAAAATCAACCGCTCTTCGGGTTTACTCGTGAACCAATCGTGTCTCGGCAGGTGCTTGCCGTTTTTTCTACAGCACTCTTTACTATCTAAACACGAACGCCGCTTACACGAACCAATCCTGCGTACGCATGACTCTCTTCTTTCTAAACAGTAGTGTTTCTGGCTCGAACGGGAAATCTGTGTACGGCGATCGGAAAAAAGTAATTATAGTGGAAAAATTTGTTACAATTTTTGGAATAATTGCAAGTTGGAAAGTAACGATTGTGGGTTACAGTAATGTTTATAAATATATGTTTCTTGTATTACAGGAAATCAGAATCTAGCTAGTCATGTGGCTGTATAAAAATTGTTAGCCTTATATATACTTTTGTGTGTTATACGAAACAATTCTGTGAGACTACAAATTAATTTATACCCGCTTTTCAGAGGAGGTTATGCAATGGCAAAGTGGCATTCTTCATTTACAATAAAATATTCATATATTATGATATGTACAATTTTTTTCATATCCAAAAAGCTGTAATTGAAATCAAACGTCAGAAAAGCAGGTGTAAATGTGCATCATTAACGTCTATTCATTCCGGCAAACCATTCAATTGCATTCTCAGGGTTGGGAACAGTATAACAGTATACGGATGAAAATTGAAATTGAAGACAGACACATGCAATAAACAGAAAAATATCATTTATTTCGTGCATTTTTAGGTTATATTTCTCAAAACAATACATACATAATACATGAAATATATATTTAATAAACATTACTGTACCTTACAATCGTTACTTTCCAATTCGCAATTATTCCAAAAATTGTAACAAATTTTTCCACTATAATTGAGTGCCCGGGTGTGAAAACGAGATAGGCTTTCGAAAGGTCTGACCGGACAGTAGATAAAGACTAAAAAATCAAAACGCGAAAATCGAATTTTAAAAAATACTAACTTATAACGAATTTTATGCTGCACAATATTTACATTTAACGTTTTTTGATCCGACCTTTAGATTCAGAGAAAAAAAATAAAAACGGTAAAATATCGAACTCGCGAAAGAATGCCGCGCGTGGCCGGCAGTCAGAGCGCTAGAAAAACGTTAGTGGATAATTATAGAATAATTATATCAAAGTTCTGTTTTCACCAAAATCTTTTTTGATTCTTTAGCTACAAAATAGTATTTTTATTTAGTTTTTCAATTACGAAAACTTCGCTCGACTCCCCAAGCGTTTGAAAATAAAAAACAAAAAAAAAAGTGCGCAACGTTTAACGGCAAGTAACTTTAGACCAACATTAAATTAAGATACTTGACAGTGCTCATTGCTTTCAGAAATCATTCCTGAGTATCCCACAAAAATTTCAACATTTTCCGTTCATGTATACCTGAGATATAGCGTTATATGTATAAAAAAAACATTTCGCGAGTTCGATATTTTACCGTTTTTATTTCTGTTATCGTTTTTAGACAGTAAAGAGTGCTGTCGAAAAAACGGAAAGCTCCTGCCGAGACACGATTGGTTCACGGGTAAACCGAAGAGAGTTGATTTTGCGTTCGGATTCGGTCGAACATCAGACAGTCGTGTCGGAAACAGTAAAAGGTACGTTTTCGATCTTTCTGTGTAGGCGTCGAGAGGGCCGCCTTTTCTGAATACAATTATTTTTGTTTTCTCTGTATTTACTTCAAGGCTATTAAGCTTGCAGTAGGACGCAAGCACCCTCAATTCGGATCTTAAGTTAGCAGGCGAGTAGGCAAAAATCGCCGAGTCGTCGGCGAAGACTAGCATCAAGAGGTCGTAGGTTGATGTGAAATCGATGCCATTCAAGCTTTGCTCACGAAAATAAGACTCTATGTCGGAAATATATAGAATAAATAGCAGCGGGCTCAAAATTTCTCCCTGGAGGACCCCTTCAGTTACCCTGACCCGATCAGTTGAACCTGATGCGCAAACAACAGCTGTCTCAGCTGAATTATAGAATGTCTTAAGGTAGTTGTACCCTAAATCAAAAGTATTGAGACTGAATTGAAATTTTCAGCAAAATTAGTTCACGTATCAAACAATACGCACGTAAAATTTCAGGTTGATTTATCGTACAGTTTCTGAGATAATCGAGTTCAAAGTTTGCTCAATTCACGTTGATTCGCACGGAGCTAATGGCGCCAACAACGAAAAATCGTATGTTTCTATTTTTTGTACCTGATGTAGTATTGCTATTCACTCCAAATTTCACACAAAACTTGATAAATGCTCTGTGAAGAGAACACCATATTTTTTTTAAATGCCCACCGTACAGTTGTAGTGAAATTTTAATCCAAATATCAGCATTATTTTATTTTCGGGTTAACTCGCCGAACAGCTGGTAAGCGAAAAATATACGTGGCAACGGCATACGACAGCGTCTCGCGCCGCGCAATTCAAAATGATCGAAATATGATTTTGTCAAGTGGAACATTAAAAACACAATTGTCAATAAAAAACGTAATCAATTTATTGTAATAAAAACATATTTGAATAAATATATTGGTACAAACTATTTTAACAAATTTATAACGGTATCGATAATTTTTTTTATAATCACGGGATCATTAGTGACACAAGGTTTGTTACGAATTGTTTTTTCAGTTAGGAAGGTAATCGAAGACTTCTCTCCGTTCTGAATATATATGTCTTTTAAGTTCTCGATAGAGATGTCAAGCGATGCCATTTTTTTTAACATATATTTAGAAAGAACCGATTTTAATACGCATAAATTATTTATTTTCGAATTTATATATATATTTGTTCAATATATTCTTGTACTTTAATTTCAAATTTTTTTACGTTTTTTAGTATTGCTGTTTTAAGAATATTTTTAGTTACTAATTATTGTAAAATAAAGGCATCAAAAACAGCGTCATGGTAACCGTTAGTAGGTTGGTTTTCTAATAAATCTTCTGTCAATTTTGACAGGGTGTACATGCCTTTTCCCTAGCGCTCGGGAAACTTTTGTCTAAATAATTGCAGACTATCACAAAATTCACAAATAATAGATTTAAAATCGTATATTAAGGAATATTTTACACATTCCCTTTAAAAAAAGAGATATCGAAAGATGCATTATGTGCAATCAATATACATTGCTTATTTTTACCGATTTTGCACAAAAATTCATAAAATGCTTGTAATGCATCCCGAATAATAAGCGTATCTAACTTTTCATTGCGTAAATATAGTTCGCCTCTGATATTTTGCAAACCATTCATTTCAGAAGCGAATTTATCAACATCTTGCGTGGGTGTTACATAAATTGAAAATACATTTTCCTGGTGGATAGCACCAATTTGCAAAATGTTTGAATTTTTTGATCGACCAGAAGTTTCCAGATCAAACGTAACTAGCACAGGATCTTCTAAATTTTCATTTTCACTTTTAATCACATTATTGAGACTAAACTTTTTAGGATCGTTTATTTTTTCAAATCCTACATTATTCTTATAAGTAATACCATCCACGTTTTCTTGTACTACTCCTAATTTTTCTCTTTCTTGTTTCAGCTCGTTTCTTCTCCGTTTAGTACCTGTACATTGTGATTTTGTTGACATGGCTAAATGCATACCATCTAATATTTTACAGTGATTTAACAGGTGATTAGTCACTGGAAGGTTTATCGATTTCTTCAAATCTTTTACATACGCATTACCATCGTTTTTTACTAATACATCAGCAGCTACTCGAGTGTCACTAGATGTACTTGTACTGTAACTTTTAGTTTTAGGAAATTTTCTTGTTACACTATGATTAAAGGCTTCATTAGCTTGGCTAGAAGCAGATACGCAGTATTTAAATGAATTATTAGCATAATTAGAAAAAACTTCCTTCAAATCTTCATAAAGTTTCTCATTTGTGATGAATTTTTGTTGATAAATACCAGTCTTATCGCCAGAAACCTTTTTGCACCAACGACCGCAATTATCATGCTTATTATACAAATTATCGGGAATACAGCGAACACTATTAGCTATTTGCGCACTATGACCTTTGTTTTGGGCAATGGCATAGCTAAAACATTTTTTTATGTGAGTTATGAATCCCTTTTTTTTAATTGGCTATGTTTAGATTGAAAACCTGTTTTGACGGCAAGATAGGATCTTTCGAAGGATCTCTCGTGGCCACTCAACCGCAGAAGATGAAGGGCTCTATTTAATGTTTTTCTGGCGGTTTTACATGAATCGTCGTACCACTGGGACACTGCACGCACTGAATTCTTTATATTCTTGGATGAGGTAGCCACACTGACTAGGCCCTCCTGGATGAGGAGGCTGAGCATGCCAGAACAAAGGGCTTCATAAAACGGAGTTTGCTTAGCATGGTCGTTAAACAGCGCGTATGGGTTGATTTCACCCATGTGCTTAATAAGCTTAGACTCACCCTCGGGTGACCACGACACTTTATATCTCGTTTCGACAGTATACGGCGAGCTCGAATAATACGGGACATTTGAGAGTGCGAGGGAGAGCAAAACGACTGCCGGAAAATGGTCGGAACCTCCACCATCTTGGCCGATAAAAAAGTCTTTAAACATAAGTCTAACGGCTTCGTAGCTCAGGCGGTAGCGTACTGGACTACGAAGTCGTAGGTTGTGAGTTCGATCCCCGGCTGGACAATTTTTCGAAATTGTTTTCAGGCAGCAGTTCGCTATGTGTAAGACGACGTCCGTTTAGCATTTACGAGGCATTATCTTCAGGCGGAAATCGAGCCATGGCCGATGCTGTACTTAATGTGGGTTTCTGCAGTTTCCAACATTCTCGACAAATGTGAGTGTGGCGCCAACTAAGACGACCTGCAACTCTCGCAAGGGTGCTCACCTGTACCCGGACAAGCTCGCTGAGAGCTTTTGGGACACCTCGATCGAGTAAAAAAAATAAGTAAATGGGCGGCGGAGACCCAGACCAAATCAACTATGCTACGCACATAAGAATCCAGAAAAGTGGATTGCGCGGGTGAGTCACTAGGCGAACGACCATTTAAAAGTATGAAGTTATTGATAAACATGAAATCATATGAGCAATTCCACGTGAGGCGGATCAGTCACCTCTCAGAAATGTTTGTAATTTTGTTTATAGATAGTTTTTGGTGAAATATAATGTTCTGCCAAGTGATTTTTTTTATTTAAAAAATCCACCGAGTTATAAACAAGCCAAGATTTTGGGAACTTTTTATTACAAAAATCATAGTCTTTTTCCTGTAAGTTCTATCGAAAAATGTTTCATACAAAATTTGTGGGTATTAAGTTGTAGTTTTCAATAAAATTATATAAAATTATAAAAAGATGGTTTATCCCTTATGTTTTTGACAATATTTTTTTTATGAATTTTTTAAACAATCAATATGGGCATAAAAAGTTATGGAAAAAATATATTTATATATAGTACCAGTCTTGAGGTATTATACAAAAAATCAGCAACGATGTGTTTTGTCTCGTTTTCGAGAAAATAATTTTGGAACACTTGCCCGCACTGTGCGCGCGCGCCCTGCCTACATCAGAGCATGTACCATTGCTCCGCCGCTGTCTTCGCATTGCTCTAATCATCAGAGTCTATGTGTCTAATGATGTTTTTCGCGGATAGGGCTTAGTCCAAATCTCTAGGATTTATAGTATACAATACTTGAAAAAATGTTTCACTTCTCGATGGTATGATGCATCCTGTAGAAAGTACCGTTGCTGTATGAGCCGTGGTTTGCGCCTTTTGCGTAACAACAACTACGAGCAATCCTACGAAATCGCGTACTTACAACCTAAAGAAGATTATAAAAACAACATTAGCAGCGAAAAAAGTACTTTGCAAGGGTGGAAGATTCATTTGCGGAGGGGGGGATGCTAGGAGTCTGGTCTACTGTCCGGAGGCATAGGCGGACGCCAACTCGAAGCTCCACTATTCCCTTGAGACGTGGAAGCGACATCTGGAGACTTTCTACCCTCCAAGGCTTCTGCCTTCTTTAACGGTTTTTGGCACTTTTGATAATGCGCTAGATACCCTTATCTCGTCTTATGAACTTTTGTGAAGAATGTAGAAACCGAAGACGCGTAAAGCTATAGGTCCGGACGGGATCTCTACAGAATCTCTAAAATTACTTACCAGTGACTGGTTCTTATTCATTCGGAACTTATTCAATAAGATTTTTTCTGATGAAATGCCCCCCGAAGGTAGGATGCAAGCCGGTCACTTCGTGCTTTTGAAAAAGGGGGAGCGCTCCGATCCGATGAATGATAAGGCAATGTTGTCGGCTGTCAACTGGGAGGCCTGTCTGGTGTCGTCTTACGATACCTTTGCCACTGACTCGCGCAATCGTGATTTGCACTGGTATTTTGTGTCGGAATCAATCCAGCTTCAATTTCTAGGCAGTTTACAGATGGTCTTGCCGGTCTTTATCCGAACCGTTGCCAGCATCCCTTTTTAAGCCTCAAGGTTCAGCTGAGAATAGCTACTATAGTTTTTATTAATAATACTCGTCATTATTACAATCCGTCCGAACCATGTTCGGTCTATAATACGAACGCAAATGAAACTCTGCTTCATATTCTAGGCGATTGTCCATTTACTCGGTCTTCCCGAGCTGTAAGACTGCAACAAAACACTAAACTTATTTCATTGATTCAAATTAACCTTGTATGCTAAAAATTTCGTTTCACTTCGTCAAGTCATGCTTCGTTAAAAGGCAGTTTGTTTTGGACTATTAAGCCCTGCGTTTTGTATTAAGTTTTCTATTGGATAAGATTTAAGGCCATATCCCAGTTTACTATGCGTTATCTCGATGTAAGTACTGCGCTCTACCCAAACGAATTCATGTATTCAAATTTGGGTCAATAAATTATTCTATTATTTTATTACTCTACTTAATCATAACAGTTTTAATAAAAAAAAATAACAATAAATTTACCTCTTAAATAATAAAATTAGTCAATTCGTGATCTGAATGCAGCCATTTCCCTAATTATTGTTTAAGATAAACGTCATACCATACTATTATATAAAACGAATTTTTGTAACTGAAGTGGAATATTCAGAACCTCTTCCATATAATATAACGATAATTGAGTAAACAATAATGCCTAGAATAGCACATTACTTTTGATGTTTGAATTGTGTACTACAAGGCCTATATCCGTAAGACTCAGAAAAATTAAAATTTTTTTCCAAAAAATAGGATTGAAGACACCAAAAGTGTATGTTTTTGGACTGCATGACATTGCTTGGATTCACTTGGGGAATGGTTATTTGGGGGTTTTTGGGGTCGCTGATTTCAGTATTAGTTTTCAAAAACATGTCGAGGTTGATATTTAATATTTATTTTTATTTTTATTTATACTTAATTTTTATCCTTCGACAATAGTGATTGAATATGATGCACATAATTTTCAAACATTATTTATACTAGGCTTACCTTCGCTGATTGGACTCAAACGAGTAATACCGGATTCTTAATCAGGGAGTAACCAATTTCAAGTCAATTCGATCAATTTTTTCTTTTTACATCCGCCATATTGGATATGCCCTTTTGAATTTTTAAAAAATAATACCGGTTTCGTAATCAGCTATCTCAAAAACAATTTGATTTCAGATTTCACGAAAATCCGTTTATTTTTGCGATTTTTGTCCACATGGCTATGATATTGCAAAATACAAATGCACATTTGCCGTCATTTTATATCCGCCATTTTGAAACATTTATTTTCAAAATGCGCCTATCTGATAGTTGATATGGGTCTTGTAATTTATAAATAAAGAAAAATTAATGACTGTATTAAAATCTCTGGTGTAACGATTTGATCGTTATAACGCGTCATTAGTTTGTAAGAAATATGTATCGCGATGCTAGTAATAGTTAGGATATGAGAAAGAGAATAGGTAGGGAGCAAGAGAGAAGAGATTTAAACGAATGTAATAGTGACGACTCAATGCTCATCAAATGTGACTGAAGAAAAGATGTCGACCAATCAGCGCACGAGAAGCTAACGCGTGAATGCGGTCGCAAACTCCGTAGATTTAATACTTACGCAGCGTTGTGCGCATCTTTTCCCTCCTTTGGCGTCACCGGGGTTTCTGAGCAAGGAGAAGAAGAAGACGACGCCATTAATTCCTTCTCGAACTCGGTCTCATGCACATGCCTCATGTGCTTCCAAAAGTACGGTTTGTTCGTTCCGTGGTAAAATTGTGATTGGTACGCATATCATGAAACGGAATTCATCGGTCGCGATCACAATCAGTATTTCGATAATAGTGACGCGAATAATTTCTAAAGGACAATTCTTTTTCAAGAATTCATTTCGATTTCTCACGAACGCCGTCATATCATATTCGGAGAACAGAAATGGAGGCACTCCGAACCGTCAAGAACAACTTAAACTCAAGGAAGGGTTGAGAAGAAACCAGATCGAGATTTCGAGATTGATTGGGCACATAGCCCAATATCGTCGAGCTATAAGGGTATTTAATTACAATGCAGAAGCGTGGCCGGTTGCCATTTTGTTTATGAAGGACGCTTTCTATGTTATCCAACGGACCAATAAATTGAAATTGAGTATCGACATCTAATTTTTGAAGACTACGTCACAAAGAACAGATGAAGATTATAGTGAGGTTTTTATTGGCATTTATTTTTTCAGTAAAAACTTCCGACTCGGGGTGCGAAAGAGTCAAATGCAATAATATGAAAGGTATGAAGAAATACGAAATATGCGCCTAATTAAAAATTAACGGAGCGGAGGGATGTGGGGAGATATAGCTCAGTTGGTTAGAGCATTCGACCGGAAACCGAAAGGTCCCAGGATCGTATCATGGTATCTGCCGAATGTTCTTCCAAGTTCCCCGTTATTTTTTCTGAATTTTTCACATATTTTCTTTTAAAATGTTTTTTCAAAAAAGCTGCTGGCTCGGGAATCGGAAGGATTACAGATGGCGCTTGGAAAATATTTCAACCATGTTGAAATGTTTGATTGATGCAATCACGACCAATTGCGTTGCAGGAAGAACCCACCAAATTTAAATTTATTAATTGTATAATATCATCCTGAAAAAAAAATCATATTTAATGAAATAGAATTACACGACTCACGAACTACGCAAATTGTATCTACAATATACATATATATCACGTGTAGTATTTATACAAATAAATAGCAGTCTTTTAAATCTACCATACGAATTACACTCCCGAACTGCCGCAGATAACTCATTCCAAATATGCTTAAGTCTAGAGGTGGGGGCATGAAATGCACAGTTTGTTCGATGTGTTGTTTCGTAAATTATCCTTGGGTTGCGAATAGAATAAGGTGTAGTTCTATATGGAAATAGCTCCAAAAGATCAGTGCATGACGAATATTTCAGAATACGGTAAACAATAGAAACATCATGATATGAATGAAGCGACTTAACGGTCGGAAAAATAAATTTCCTCGCAACATCATTATAATTATGATCTAAGCGCGACATAGGACGTCCCGATTTAAAGGCAAAAAATCTCAGAGCTTTTCTCTGAACCCGTTCAAGCATTTTAATTTCAATTTAAATATAAGGAAACCAGATAGGAGAGGCAAAAATAAGGTGTGGAATAACTAAAGAGCGAATAAGACACGCGATGGCCTCAGGATCTTTAAATTCCTTGGTTGTCCTTTGAATAAACCCCAACATCCTAAGCGCCTTTGAGCTGGACTGTAGTATGTGGTCCGTAAAACAAAAGTTATCTTGAAATACTACCCCCAGATCAACCTATTTATCTACTCTGAATAAAACTTGATTTTTGCACTAATATGCGAATTCGAATTTATTAGAACACTGACTAAAACTCATACATTTACATTTCATAATGTTTAAGTTAAGCGCATTTTGTTCAGCCCACATTCCGATCGAATCTAAGTCGATCTGTAATTTTGACGCATCCATCGGTAATGAAATTCTTGAAAAAAGTTTTACGTCATCGGCAAAAATCGAGAGCTTTTTCCCGAAGGAAAGCTAGAGGGTGTTGAAATTCCGTTCTTGATTTTTACTTTTTCAGTCCTATTAGACAAATAGGACTGAAGCCAACGCAAAAAAGAGCCAGGAAAACCAAGATCATTAAGTTTGCCCAATAAGATAGAATGATTTATAGTATCAAAGGCTTTTGAAAAATCTAAATATATGGTATCTACTTAAGAGTTGCTTCATAAAACATTTGAAACGAAATCGGAAAATAGTAATAAGTTGGTAACTGTTGACTTCCCTCTGATAAAACCATGTTGATTGTCAATTATGTGCTTGGAAAGAACATCATATAACTTATTTGCAACGATAAAGTCAAACAGCTTCGGAATGCAACTGATCACAGTTACTGGACGATAGTTCTCCACATCGCTGCTGTCACCACTTTTATAAATAGGAGTAATAAAAATTTCTTTCCAGCTTGATGGAAAAACGCCGTTGTTCAATGAAGCATTAAATAAACAACACAATGGATTTATCAAAGGTACAGCACAGTTTTTAATAATAATGGATGGAATACCATCCGACCCTAACGTGGCGTATCCTTCAAATTTCCAATAGCTTCCTTGATCTCATTAGAAGATATTGTGAATGGATTGATGTATTTATAGAATAGACGGAACTGAAATAAGTGTTGAATAAATTCGCTATCCCATTAGGATCGGAAGATGATTTATTGCAAAAGTTCATCTTGGAGGATAGTGTATTACTATGTCGCGTTGAATTAATATATGACCAAAAAGTTTTAATGTTTGTTTTCGATTTCGTTTCAATGCCATCAATATAAGTTTTATAGAGCTCTTTAGAGATTTTTAGGCAATTTGCGCGAAGACGTTTGAATTCAATATAATCCGCAGGTAATCTAAACCTTTTCCAACACCTATGTACTTTTTTCTTTCTAAAAACCAATTCCTTCAATTCAGGACTGTACCAAGGAGGAAAATGAGTCGATGTTAATTGCATTAACGGAGTGTGCTTTAAAATACTCGTATATAAAATATTATGAAAATTTGAAAGCGATCTTTCAACGTCTGTATCATTCAACGCATTGGTCCAATCGATGGAAGATAAATCCCTATTAATACCAGTAAAGTTTGATTTATTGAAGTTAAGAGGAGTAAAATTATAAGTAGAGGATTGTTGACTATAAAATGAAAAATCGAAATAAGCGTGGATATGATGAGAGTCTGTTGGGATAAGAAAGTCCGGACTGTCGTGGTATGAGGTATTTGGAAAAGATGAAAACATGAAGTCTAATGAATAGCCTTTGCTGGGATGAAGAGACGATACTGCGTTAGATCGAGACAAGAAAAAATATCGTTGCAAATTAAGGCTGCATGCTTAATGTCTGGTGGAACATAGCCGACAGTTTTGAACCCAGAAGAGTCCCATACAATATTTGGGAGGTTAAAATCGCCACAAATTATCCATCTTGCGTCATTAATGTGCAACGAAGTGGTTTCGATCCGTACGAAATATAATATAATCAGGGAGTCCTAATTCGGCATCCGAGATATCTCTATGCAACCATGTTTCTGTCAGCATGATTACAGCAGGTTGTGGATGAATAAGGCGCACATTATTGCGGATATTTGCCAATTTCGTACGAATCCCTCTGGCATTCTGATAATAGACAGTAAACAAACATTTATCTTGATTATCAACATGAAATGATGGATGTGGCTGATTCCGATGAAAGGATGGACTATTGACGATTCTTGAAATGCACGGCGATGGTCAGATGCTGCAGGAATTCCAAATCTTCACGAGAATTTATGATGTGAGTAGTTCCAGTATTCGATATTAAATGAACGGATGGTCCTCTACGTCGAATATTGAGACCCTTATCTTTGGCGAATGCTTTTGATTTGTTTAAGGTTTGATCAAGTTCACGTGGTAAAAATTCATTTATAAAAATATCATTTTGTGGCCTTTCAGGAAAAACTGATTTTGATTTTAATTCCTTAATGGTACGACGCGCCTGAAGAATGTTATTCCTTTTGACAGGTGAATTAAAGCGCACAAATATATTGAACGGTCGAGACTTAGTAATGCCACGGACAGCTGCTGCGAATGTCGAGGTAGTGGTTGATGACGTAGAATCAGTACTCGAAATGTCCCGAGAATATGGGGGAGGCATTCTACCCGCCCGTTCCACATCCGAAACAAGAAGGGGGACTCCTAAAGATTCGGCTATCTTACACACAGACACTACTAAATCTTCATTGACAGCTTCATGTACACCAGAAATAATTAAATCGCTCCTATGTTCGTGCAGTTCTACCGACAACATACGATAATCGAACTTCTCAATATGCTCATGCAGTTTCTGATTTTCTTTCTGAAGTGTTTAAACTTGAGTTCTAAGAGAGTCAATTTCTTCAGACTTTTTCTCTAGTGCTAATAATCGATTGCTGTGATCGTCAACAATTATACGAATATCAGCACTGAAAGTATCAAATTTACAGTCCATTGCTTGAATGTTTATATTCAGTTGATCGATACTGGAAAGTTTTTCTACGAATATTTTAAATTTACTTGATAAGAAATCTTGAAATGATTCCGAATTCTTGTCGGGCGAATTGTCAACGTCAGCTCGCAACCGCTTATTACCTTTGAGAGGTCGACCGACATGTTTTTTCGCAGTGAGCTGACTATTGCTAAATTCAGCATCGGTTAATGGAGGAGGAGCAATGCAGCAAATTAATTCTCAGATTCAGTACGATTAACGGAAGCAATACAGTCTGTATGAGCGACACGTTGACAAGAACTGCAGACTTCCGTAGTAGACGGTTCACTTTTTTCACAGCACACACACAGTTTGTTAATATCACCCATTTTTTTAAATTTAAAATTGACAGTAATTAAGCTTTAAGCGAGAATGTAGTCACGGCGCCGATGGTAAAAGTCAACACTAATAAAAACGCTGTTTTCACTTTTAAATAATCATGGAACCGAAGCAATGATTAACAGACTTTTCGGTTAGATAAGTTTGCGTTTCTATGTTTAAGTCGCGGATCGTTATAAAAATTATCCACTGCAGTTTGACTAAACTGTCAAAACGAGACCGCAATAATTATAAAATGAGCCAGTTTAGCTTGATCTACTAGTTTCAATAAATTTGAAAGTCTTTCTTAGATTTCGGACAAAATCAAAATGCGTACTCTGAGCGTTAATAAACACTACCGCTCTCGACGACTGACAATAATCAACTTTATTGGATACATTTCATAATTACGCTTTGTGTTTCTGGTAACTAACTTTTAAATTTCAATCTTTGTATTTCATGTTTCGTAATTTATGTGTGTATCCAGTACCTACTGTTATTTATATTAGTATTTATTTAGTTTTTCGTTTATTTTTTACTGGTCAGTCTGTAAAGCAGCTCTAGGTGTGGCTCGCCTTTTGGTTAACGAGGAAATTTAAGTACCATTTTGTGCCAATAAAGACAAATTATTATTATTATTATTACTTTACTCACAATCAGATTTAACCCTAAATTATAGTAATAATATTTATCCGCTTCAAAAGTTTTTCCCTCAATTTTTAGCCTATAACCATTAGAAAATAATACCAATTTCACGAAGATATGTGACCTATTCCGCCATTGCCATCACCCTACACGTTTCATATCCGGAACCATCATCATCGTCTTTTGTCTGGTGGTAGGTCACAGCCATAGCATTGCTTACTACATATATCTCTAATTTATTGATTACGCATCAAATCGTGTACCCCCGGCAAAAAACTGTACTTATTCATCATGAGTTCTTACGTAAGGAACAGTTTTCGAACGCGTTTAAAAGAAATAGTTAATTTTGCCATTTAAATGCTGTCTTCTTCATTAAAAAGAAGACCAAAACTCATTTCTTTCATGAAAGTAATATTATTAAATTATTAAATCAATTCTTTAGAATCTATTTTCTTTTTCAAATTAAACCTATTTATTTGTACCTACGTTAGTCCTCGTAACTAAAGTGAGTTGATATATTTAGACGTGATTAAATGTTTACGATTAATAAACACAGGTCTACAAAAAAACTTTTCTTTTTATGAGATATCGGAATGATTTTCGATGTATTTTTGGGCGCTGAACACGATCCCGGCTTCCAAAATTGCCCATCACGTCAGGATTTTGAGAAAAGTGGGGGTAAAGACCCCAAAAAAACTTGTTTTTGAGGGTTTTCAGTATTTTTTTTCTTCATACGCTGACGTGCCAGAAACTTTCAATTAGTCGTAAATTGATGATTGAATCGCAGACTACAAGATCCATATCCGTATGACCCCAAAAAAACATTTTTTTTTTCAAAAAATGGGGAGAAGATACCAAAAATGTGTGCTTTCGGATACATTCAGAAAGTTTTGAAATTACCAGTGTAATAAATTTATTGTTTTAAAATTTGATTTATTAGAATTTCAAACAATTTATTCGAAATTAAAAGTTGGAACGACACAATCAAAAGCAATAACTATAAAATACAAGATTATTAACATAATTAATTTTAATATGCATATTCTAAATAAGAATAATAAAACAAAGTTTTATATATATTCACTTTCGTCGAATTACAATGTCTCAAAAACATTTATACGCTATGATGCTATAAAAAATCTCGCTGAGGAAAACGCATGTTTTTTCTTTTTATATATGATTCGCGTCACACAACATTAACATCGATTATATACTTCTCATATATTCATCTTTCAAAAGAGCTCTTATCTGGAGACTATCAAAAACACCTTCATTTATTTTTGCCTCCGAAAGATAGGGAAACTTTTTAAATAAGTACTTGAAGCTAGCCCCATTATATTTTTTAAAGCTTTAATGAATTGTTTTAGAAGATCTAATTTAATATGGAGGGGTGGTAGTAATACTTTTTGTGGTGGTACTAAATTTTCTGACAAAACGTTTTTTTCTCCTGGTACAAAAGTATTTCTAGGAGGCCAGATTTTTTGTTTATAGTGCTTATCTCGTGCACGACTGTCCCATTCGCACAAAAAGCCCGGGAATTTAGTAAATCTACTTTGATGTTGCAGGAGCATAGATGTGATTTTCAAATCACTGCAAATTAACCATTTATGCTCATCGTACTGCAATTTATTTAGCACATACTGCAGATTTATGTATTCTTCTTTTAAGATAACAGAGTGTGCTAATGGAAGGGGAGCATATACATTCCCGTTATGTAAGAGCACTGCCTTCAAGCTTCTTTTAGAAGAATCGATGGAGAGGTGCCAATTATCTACAATATACTCGATAGAGTTGAATTCAGCAAATAGATCACGTATATCCTTACAAAATACTAAATTCTTGTTTTCATTAGTAAAAAAACATCTAAAAGGTTCATCCCTGTTTCGATAAATGCTTACTTTGGCATCATCAGTTAAACACTTTTTTTCTTGGATCCTTGATACTATATAATAGCTCCGCATTTTCTTTGGAGAGTCCTAAGTCTCGGATTAAATCACTTAATTCATCCCGATTAAATTTGCCTTCCAGAGATTTTTTATTAACAGATTCATTCTTGGAAATTATTTCCGGTTCTTTAGGTGGTTCATCAACAATGATTTCCACTGTTTCTTCATCGACGTCGGTTCTATTGTAACCCCATGTATTGCACATACAGCAATATCAATCAGTGTCATAGTTGAGTGGTTTACGCCAAAGCATAAGAGAGGCCAATTGGTTTGCAATTGATGCTTATAACTTGTAGTATCCATGGCTCATTAAAAATCTTTTTAGGTATATTGAAATAATCCTCATACTTGTTTTTTACAGTATCTGGACACTTTCTTCTTTTATTTCGCAGCAAGAATTTGCCACAAACTACACAAAAAGTGCCCCGACTCTGGCAGATACTTGATATTGTTGGAGTTGATGGATAAATGAAGTCCTAAATGTAGAAGAGTAAAATAAAATCAAGATTCTCTTTAAGGTGAATATTTATAGAAAAGTATAGAAATTCTGCGTGATTCGTATGCTTTTGAATCCTATTTTTGGCACATAATGTAAATCTATCAATTCTTATCCTATCTGAATACTTCAAGTAAAGCCAATGTTAATATTTTTCTATCCATTAGGTAAAATCAATAAATTTCTATCCCAATCGTGTATAGAGAATCAATCCAAATGTATCTCATTACACTTTTATCATTATGTACCCTAAAAATTTATAGAAATTCTATCAAAACGAATCAAAATGTGATTTTTATATTTTTGCGGTCCAGGTCGACCGCTCAGTAGTTTTCGGTGTCTAGGTATTCCGCACCGTAGTTTTTGACGTCTAGGTCGACCGCTCCGTAGTTTTCGGTCTCTAGATATTCCGCACCGTCGTTTTACGCCGTCCAGGTCGACCGCTCCGTAGTTTTCGGTGTCTAAGTATTCCGCACCGTAGTTTTTCACCGTCCAGGCGAAACTATGGGGCGGAACAGCTGGACAACGAAAATTGTAAAGCGGACCACCTAGATATCGAAAACTATGGAGCGGTCGACCTAGACTGCGAAAAACTACGGTGCGGAACACCTGGACAACGAAAACTATGGAGCGGTCGACCTAGACGGCGAAAAACTATGGTGCGGAACACCTGGACAACGAAAACTATGGAGCGGACCACCTGGATACCGAAAACTATGGAGCAGTCGACCTAGAGACGGCGAAAAACTATGGTGCGGAACACCTGGACAACGAAAACTATGGAACAGACCACTTGAAGAACAAAACACTACGCGCGTGTGTCCGCGCGCGCGCATGTGTGTGTATCCCACCAAACCGAAAAGGATAGCAATGTTCACAAAAAGATTCAATTTTCATTTTTTGAATCCCATTTCTTGATTTTTCCAATCCATTTCTATTTTGAATAATTTTTTGTGCCGCCTGAGCCTATACTCGTGAATACATTCAATAACAGTACACAATGCTTTTGTATACTTTCTATCTTTCCAGTACTTTTTAATTCAGCGAATGTGTTGTCACGTGACCAATCGCAGTCTTTATGAATACATTTAATCTTACTGTAAAAATAGCCATCGAGATTTTGAATCTATTTCTATATTCGAATTCTTTACAATACACTTGTATGCTTATTTTGAATACATTTTAGTACTCTTAAAAAATGAATTGTATCCTTATGAATCATAGATCTATTCTGAAACATTTCCTATGAAAATCGATATTTGATGGTTAGAATTCAAACCTTGTCTAATTGCATCGTCATCGAATCGTTTGCGAATGCTTCGTAATTCTTTTGGAAGCATATATGCGAATATTTTCAATGCTCATGGATACTTCTTTTTGAATACTTCTAGAGGCATTTGTGGGACTAATTTTAAAATCTTCTCAATGCTTCATCGAGTCGTGTGATGCGAGTGCTTTTATCCTTCCAGAGTATTCCTGAAGTATGAACATTTTTAAATTGTTTTACTATCAAGATTTCGCTTATGTCTTGCCATTTTCGAGATATTTGAGAATTTTAAAAATTTTCAGGTTTGCAAATTTTTAAAATCTGTTTACATGTATGAATTAACCGACTCGAGGTCATCCTCCTATCAATACACCCCCCAAAATTTTGTCAGATTTTACGAATCTCTTACCGTTTTCGAGATATTTGAGAATTTGGAAATTTTCAGTTTTGCAAATTTCAAAAATCTGTTTGCATGTATGAATTAATCGACTCCAGGTCATCCCCCCTATCGATACACCCCCCCAATATTTTGTCAGATTTTACTTATCTCTTGTCGTTTTCGAGATATTTGAGAATTTTGAAAATTTTCAGTTTTGCTAATTTTCAAAATTCGTTCGTATGTACGCATTAACCGACTCAATGGGATCCCCCTTTTGATAGCCTCAAAAATTTTGTCATATTTTGCTTATCTCTGGCCGTTTTTGAGATGATTAAGAATTTTTAAAAATTTTAATGTGTTACAGAAATATCATATTACGTTACTGATAGTGATCGACAGTGGTAGACCAGTGGTCGGTGTCGCGCGCGAACGTTGTTTCTAGTCAAGTATTCTTGGTGGGGAACACTACTTGGATAGGTGACCGCTTGAGAACACAACTTTCTTAAGATAATTAAATCAACTAAAAGAAGTTATTAAAAAATATTTGAATTAAATAAAAAATAATAATAAAATTAAAAGAAAAAAAACGTTTTTTGTATACAAAGAGGAAAAAATTTAAAAACAAAAATTTTAAATTTGCTATGCTTCTTTAAATTTCTATCCACTTTAGTTAGGATAGAAAAATATAGAATTAATTCGTGCCAAAAATAGGATAGGAAAATATTGGAAAAAATCCTATACTTTTCTATCCTCCTTTTCGAGTAGGGCCGTTACTAATTACCGAAGGTCAAGAACTTAAGAAATTAAAAAGAACAGAGAATCTCAGGGATATCTTTTTATTTAGATATGTACAAAGCATAATTCTGACTTCGGTTTCAAGGTCTCGATAAACAGCAGATAGTCAATATAAACGTTACCCGCTAAACATGTAACGTAAATGAAACGTTACATGTTATCCCATTTATGGCAAAAACGTAACGTTTCGTAACAACTTCTTGATGCCGTTTACACCACGTTGTACAATATCTAAATACGCAAAGCTAATCCGTAACATTACCAGAATGTCACTTTATAACAGTTTTAAAAACGTTTTATGGAATCGTTTCTGCAACATCACAAAATCACCAAGGAAATTTAAATCGTCGCATTCAGGTTACTAACGTAACATTCATGCAGGGTTGCCACTGCTCCAGAAATTTCTGTAGATTTCCAGAAATGTTAGGCCATTTCCAGAATACAGAATTCTGTAAAAAAATCTTCAGAAATCTTCTAATTTTTCCAGAATTCTCCAGAAAAATTTTTTTCCTTTTTAAGGGGGATCTAAAGCCAGACGAAAAATCACCTTTGGATTTTCCAAGATCCCTACATTACCGAGAGGGCATCGCTTATGTTTACATTTTACGCGAAATGAGAGGAAATAGTTGAAAGGAGAGCAAAACTCTAGGATTATTATTTTATTTTCTTCCGTTTCCAGCAACTTGTCACTTCTCCTGCTTACCATTTTTCCAACATATTAAGGTTATTGTAAACAATCGGAGGTTTATATCTTCACTAAGCAAAAGCGAAAACCGAAGAATCGTATTTCCACGATTCTGACTTGATTACTGTATCAAAACGATTTATATAAATTTCTAAAGATTCTGCGTTCACGTAGAAATGTCGTACCAAAGCCGCTTTTTGCAAAAAGTGTCTACAATTTTTGTTTTACGATAAATGCGATTTCTCGTCAGCTGACTAGCGCGCCGATTAGACGTAGTGGCAAAACGCCGAACTGAAAATATTGCAGCGCAGAATTAATTTTATAAATTTTTTTATTTATTCAAAATTTCGGCTTTGGTACAACAATAGAATACATTTTTTATGAATGTAGAAAAAATTTCAGCGCGATCGGTTCACAAATGCAGGAGAAAACGTGGGAAAACGATTGTCGAAAAAATGTCGGTAAAAGTTCTACTTTAGAACCCCCTTAAGGGGATGCCCTACCTTTCTACATTACCGACGTTTTTGACGGAATCGCTTTCAGGATGGTTCACGTTAACGATTGAATATTTCGCTACGAAATTGAAAGGGTCGATGCAAAATTCATTAGAGAATTTCTTTAACCCTATATATAAATAATATAAAACGTCTTAAAAAAGCATGGAAAACGAGAAATATGGATCATATGACAAGGCTGACATAAACGTTGTGTAACGCGACAGGAACCACGAGATGGCGCGGTGGGATGGGCCTTATGATCCGAAGGAAATTCATCCCCACTTTGTATTATTTTCTTCAAATCCAAATGCACGGTGGGAAGGCGTTTCTTTCGCTTTCTAGCAACGCACATTGAAAAGTTGGCCATATGAAATTTGAACACGATTGATTTCGTTTGGACAAGGAAAGATATTCATTATTCTCAAGCATCAAAGGGATTAAAGGTAATGGTATAATATTTCAGATTATTTCAAAGAAAAAGATAAAAAATTGATTTCGAAACGTCTTAAGAAAATTATTCCAATGTTTTAGCTCGTTTAAGTGAAAATAAATGTTCATGAAAAATTACACTTAGAGAATGAAGATCTGCCATATAGTAAATTAAACTTTTGGTAAACAAGAATACGACATATATATTGTACTACAACGGTGTTGTTGTTTGTATTTTCACTATAATTCTGTTAAAGCATACAACTTTTTTAGGTTATTTACTTCAACGAAGATGTCCATATTGGACTGTTTATTAACAACTTATATTATTATGACAATTATTTTACTCTTATAACGATTGATTATTGACATTATACATACATTTATATATTTGAGGTGAGTAACTAATCGAATAAATATCAAAGTTGAAAGAAATAAAAAAAGTATGTAGACCATTTTTAAGGGGATGCCCTACCTTCCTGCATTACCGATAATTGAGTACGAAAGTTGTACGGTGCGGCAAAACTGATTCGAATAATGCAGTTTTATCAGCAAAACGACGGCCCAGTATTTTCATAATATCTGTATCTTGAGTGCTGACACTCGGTTTTTTTGAAAATGCCTACCTTTTTTGTCAAATAACAATAATATCATTAACCGACAATAAATGGCTCAAAACGGCGGCAGTGACGCCATTCCGCTGCGTTACGGGAGATGTTGTCAGCGTTGTCGTCTAATGATTAATATTTCTTATTCTCTACGATGTTATTAATTTGACGATTCCGGGGTCCGTACTCTAGATATATACATTTTGAAACTGCTGTACAAATTTTATCGATAAATATTCAGTTGTTGGATAACTTTTCGCTGCACAAGTCTGCGCTTCCTACGTCGGTAATGCAGGAAGGTAGGGCATCCCCCTAAGAATTGACAGCTTGTTCGTACTATATATCTGTAATTGCTGAAAGCAGGAAACAAGACATGGGTTCAGATAAAAATCGCAAACCTGCTAAAATATTGTAGTTTTAGAGTATGTTTAATTTTTTTAGTTGCGTAATGGTCGCGTGCATGTATTCGTACTCGCGCGCGCGCCTTTTAATAAATTTGCAAAATGCGAATATACTAAGCCTTTATACATTGGGATCTGACGTATGTCGATGGGAGTATTTCAAAATACTTAAAGATAATCTGTCAAGAAAGACGATCGTCTGCAGACCTATCTGGCTAAAATGTTACAAAAGAAAATACGACAGGATTAAGGAGACGCCCTACCTCTCTGCATTACCGACAATCCACTATCGAATTCGACGCGTAGATTCCAATGTGTGTAAGCAATTTTATATACTTCTTTTTTTTATTTTTTGTCGATTGTTGCTGAATTGTTTCTTAACATTTCTAAGCTCGTATTTTTTTTTGTACAAATAATAAAAAATGCTTGAAAGTGAAGCAACTACAAATGAAAGCGAAAATAAAGCTAAGAAACCGAAGACGACGAAATATGCGCAAAAGTACAGAAGAGAATGGGAGCAAGAAAGTCAATTCAAAAATTGGTTACAATCCAGTATTAGGGGCCCGAATTACTTCCGTTGTAAAGTGTGTGGCAAAGATTATGTGACAAATGGTGGGAAACCGGATCTTGTAAAACATATGAAAGGAGTAAAACATGTTTCTCTAGCGTCATTAATTAAATCTCAGCCTTTAATTAGTTCGAAAATCAATGAAACTTCGGAACTCGAAAACAAAATAAAGGCTGCCGAAATTAAAATTTCCGCATGTATTGTTGAGCACAACCTACCTTTATCGGCGTTCGACCACATAACTAAATTAATCAAAGAAATTAGTTTGGATCAAAAAGTAGCAGAAGGTATATCATGTGCGCGAACTAAGTGTTCTAAAATTATAGTAAATGTTATGGGCCTTTATTCTTTTAAACAACTTATAGAAGCTTTAAAAAGTACTAAATTTTCATTAATCGCTGACGAGTCTACCGACATTAGTACCATAAAAAATTTAGCATTAGTTGTCAGGTATTTTAATGGAAATACTATTGTCGACAGATATTTAGGGTTAATACCAGTTGCCGATGCAACATCTGATAATTTGTATGCTGTAATTGTACGCTTTTTTAAAAACAATGATATACCATATAAGAGTAATATGGTTGGGTTTGCAGCTGATGGGGCCAATAATATGTTTGGTGTGCATCACTCTTTAGCGATATTATTTAAAAATGATATTCCATATTTATTTATGATGAAATGCATATGTCATTCATTTGCACTGTGCGCCAGTAATGCCTGCGAAAAATTACCGCGTATTGTTGAAGACGTAGCAAGAGATGTATATAGTTATTTATGCCACAGTTATAAGAGGCAAGCCAAATTCCAGGAGTTTCAAAAAATCCTCGAACTGGAGCCACATAAAATTCTACATCCTAGCCAAACGAGGTGGTTATCGCTGTTAGAAGTAGTTTAAAGGCTTTTAGAGCAATATGATGCACTTATTGCGTATTTTTCAGAAGCCGTTAAAAGCGATAAATTATTAGCAGTCGATATGATACTTTCTAGATTGAAAGAACCATACATTAAAATGTACTTACATTTCTTGGAATTTGTATTACCTCTTTTTACCGATCTAAATAAAGAAATGCAGTCGGAAGAACCCAAAATTTGTAAATTGTATAGAAATGTATGTAGGATTTTAAAAACATTTTTCGATGCATTTCTTAAACCGGAATATTTGTCGAAAAATCGAATTGAAGATATAAATTTTAAAAATCCTCACAACTATCTTTATTTGGGCGGTAAACTGGCATACACAATTCTTTCTGATAATCACGGCTTAGATTCGAAATCTTCGTTAGATTTTAGACAACGATTTTTGTCTTTTTATATCGAAGCATACACACAAATAACCATGAGGTTCAATTTTAGAGATCCAATCACGGCTATAATTAAAGAAATGAGTGTCCTGGATCCCGAAAATGTTCGTTCTGGCAATACCCAATCAATAATTCCATTAGCTGCTCATTTTCCAAATTTAATATCAGCTGAACAATATAATCTTATAGATAATGAATGGCGAAAACTCAGGAATACTGATTTACCCCTCACTTCCCTTTCAACTACTGAATTTTGGATAAATATCGGCAAAATGACATGTGGCGATGGTTTGAAAGCATTCCCCATAATCACTGAATTTGCATTAACTGTATTAAGCATGCCACATTCTTCCGCAGCCGTAGAACGAATATTTTCTGTTATTAATCAGAATAAAGCCAAAACCCGCAATCGTTTGGAAACACCAATGTTAAAGGGTGTCTTACATATAAAAACATTATTTGATAAATCAATTTTGTGTTTTAATTTTAACGCGCCGAAAGAAATGATTAACAAACTTAATGATAAGATGTACGAACGTAAAAATGAATAATTTAAAAAATTATTAAGATAAAGATATAGGTTATTAAAAGCGCTATTATAAATCAAAAAATTATAAATAAATAATAAATGTTCTTTTTATTTAGATTGTTAAATAGATTATTTTTATATTACGAATATTACACGGTGTGACAAAAAAAAAAGATCGGCGTGCACTTTTATGCGGACATAGCAGAAGTTGTAGGTCTGGTGAAACTGAAAAAATTGGTATGATGAAAGTCACCAATACACCCCGAAAATCTAAACTTATGGCCGAAAAACCGTTTTTGGGTAAGTTCATGTGAAAAATCACTCATAAGTACGCTAATTTTTATCCGATTTACAACTTTTTTTTTCATTTTAAAGCTGAAACCCTGACCTTTTCGACTACATATGCTTTATTTTATTAAAACTAAAACTGACGAGACTACAGTTAAAAGTATTTGCGATTTTTCATTTTTTTTCATTTTTTCTAATTTTAACGATCATTTTTCGATATTATTCGATCTTGGAGATTTTTTGTAGTTGAATATTTTGAAAGTACATTTAATTTCGCGTCGAATAAGCTATTGTTGAACGAAAAAGGTTAAAAAATGACAAGGTTATACGAGTTTTAAAATTTTATGATTTTTCGGCCAAATTTTGATAAACATATATTAATAACAAGTTTTTACTTGATCAATACATGTGACCTCAGAACATTCTTTGGTTCAAAATATCAATATTTGGGCATTGTATTTATAACTAAATCATTAGTACGGTGTCAGAAACGAAAGTTGTTTCTGGATACGCGGTATTATTGAAAATTTTAATACTTATTGTCAGTTAAAAGTTCAATAAAAATGTGTGATAATCGCAATAAGTTTTGCTTTATATGTGGTTTATTTGTGGATAAACAGCATTGCTTAAAGCTAGAAAATAATAAAGCTGTGGTTTATGGCTACAACAAATTTTTTAATCTCGAATATAACCCTTCTAAGAATCGCTGGTACGAACCAGAATTCGCGTGTGTCGAGTGTTCATCGAAGTTAAAGAAATGGAATTCAAAAAATTGTCATAAGGTTCGAATTTCACTACCTTCTCCGGTGAAATGGCATCATCAGCCTTATCACAAACCTGACGACTGCTATTTCTGTAAAACAGACGTACATGGTCATCATTACAAGACACGAAGAAAAATCAAATATGCTAATGTTTTATCTGTAACGAAACCTGAAGTCCTGAATAATATCGTTGACTCCACCGTCGTTCGTGAAATGAAAAAGGTAGAAGTGGTTAATCGTTGTGAAGATGATAGTCATGAAATGGATATTGATGAAACTGATGAAGAATGTATGACACGTGTATCGACTTCTGAAAAACATTTCATTACAAATGAAGACTTTCGTGATCTTACACGTGATTTAGGGCTATCGAGAATAAAATCTGAGTTGCTTGGTTCTCGATTGAAAAATTGGAATTTGGTTGAGAAAGACTTTAAGATCACGTTGGCTCGGAATGACGATCGAATTTTTTTCAGAAAAATTTTCAAAGTTGACGTTGAGAATTCCAAGCTTATTTATTGTTCAGACGTATCTGAATTATTCAGCCTCTTCGGCCACGATCACTTATCAAATGAATGGCGTCTCTTCATTGATGGGTCATGCATAAGTAAGTTCATAGTGCAAATTTTATTCATTCTATTTCTTCCATGAATATTAAAATTAAAATTTGTACAATTATAGTAACAATAATAATAACATTATTATTCTTATTTTATCATTATCATTATCATAGTCATTGTCATTGTCATTGTCACTGTCATTTTAATTGTCATCGTCATCGCCCTTGTCATTGTCATTGTTATTGTTATTGTCATTATTATTAATATTATAGGTTTGAAAGCTGTGTTATTACACAATGAAAATAAATTGCCATCAGTTCCATTAGCATATGCAACTGACATGAAGGAAACGTACGAAAATTTGGAGAAAATACTTCATGTTATCAATTACGCTGCATATAAATGGAAAATAATTGCCGACTTGAAAGTGTTGACGATTTTATTCGGAATGCAAGGAGGGTACACCAAGTATCCTTGTTACCTCTGTGAATGGGATAGTCGAGCCTCAAATAGGTATAAAAGACTTGAATGGCCGTCACGGAAATTTTTCAAAATAGGTCAAAAAAATGTTTTAAATCCTCCACTAGTCAGGGCGGAAAATGTCATTTTACCTCCACTGCATTTGAAACTTGGATACGCGAAGCAGTTTTTAAAAAAATTGAAAGTCGATGGTGAACCGTTTCGCTATCTGAAAGAGGTTTCATTTCCCAAATTGAGTGAAGCAAAGCTAAAAGGAGGTACTATATGCTTGTCATTTGTTTATAGTTGATAGTTCATTACTTTCCTATACTTTTTTTAAAGAACTATTGTTAATTTCAGAAATTCTTGTGGGGCCTCAGATTCGGAAATTAATGAAAGATGAGGAATTTACAAGCAAGTTGAGTTCAGTTGAAAGACGAGCATGGGAGAGTTTTATTGCGTTCTGTGAAAAGTTCCTTGGAAATACTAAAAGTCCTGACTATGTTGCAGTCGTGCGCGAATTTTTGAGTGCGTATGAGAAAATGGACTGCAACATGTCAATAAAAATTCACTTCCTGCACTCACATTTGGATTTCTTCCCGGAAAATCTGGGCCAAATGAGTGACGAACAAGGTGAACGATTTCACCAGGAAATAAAAACCATCGAAGAACGTTTCCAAGGGAAGAGCTCTATCAACATGCTTGCTGAGTACTGCTGGTCGTTGATACGCGTAACAAATGATGACTTCTATAAACGAAAGCGGTCAAGCAAACATTTTTAACTCGTACAGACATTTTATTTTTCGTTTTATTACATTTGTTTCGATTTGTACTGTTCTGAAGTTCTGGACTATACTGAATTATATTTTGCAGACACAAAATAATGATATATTTTGTAAGTTATGATTTATTTTAACGCCGGGCGTTATCATTTTCGCTCCTCGCGATGATCTGTGATGCAAATTTGGCGAATTGCAGATATTATTAATGTATGATGTAAATTTGGCGAAAAATTCTTAAATTTTAAAACTTACATAACTTCGTCATTTTTTATCCTATTTCGTTCAACAATAGCTCATTCGATGCGGAATTAAGTGTACTTTCAAAATATTCGACCACAAAAATCTCCACGATCGAATAATATCGAAAAATGATCGTTAAAGTTAGAAAAAATGAAAAAAAATGAAAAATCGCAAATACTTTTAACTGTAGTCTCGTCAGTTTTAGTTTTAATAAAATAAAGCTTATGTAGTCGAAAAGGTTAGGTTTTCAGCTTTAAAATAAAAAAAAAAAGTTGTAAATCGGATAAAAATTAGCGTACTTATGAGTGATTTTTCTCATGAACTTACCCAAAAACGGTTTTTCGGCCATAAGTTCAGATTTTCGGGGTGTATTGGCGACTTTCATCATACCAATTTTTTCAGTTCCACAAGACCTACAACTTCTGCTATGTCCGCATAAAAGTGCACGCCGTTCTTTTTTTTTGTCACACCGTGTTATTGTTACCACATTGTACATTTGAGTTGAATTTTAACAAAAAGATTCAAAATATATAACAAATATCATGTCATTTCATGACGAGTTGCCTCTTTAAATTTCCTATACAGTTAATGCTTGCGATGAAATCTTCCCAATTATCTGTTTTTTTTTTCTTTAATTTTACACACGCGGGCACATTCAAACTTCAAACATACACTCGCGCGCTAGTGCGCCACCTACGTCATAGATCTAAAAAAATACCTATATATATTTTTTTAGACATATTTTATTACACATATGTATGTACGTATATTCCCTATAAAACGACATTGGCACCATCTACAGAATTCTCCAGAAATTTTCACCGTGCTCTACAGAATTTCATTGACATCGACGTGGCAACCCTGCTCGTCGCCGATCGCGGAATGGAGAATTTCGCCGACGCGATGACGGACGAGAAGCGAAGAATTTCGCGGTCCAGTACCGCAACAATGGGCTTGGGAATCTTAAATGGTGTTAGATATTATACAGTTATAGCTTGTCTGCTTGGAATGATTTAAAAGAGTTTTTTTTATATTAGATATGAAGAATTTTTGAGTATTTGAATTAAGCATATTACGTTCAATATACCTGAAGTTCTAAACGATATCGCTACTCAAGTTTGAAGTAGCTTTGGTGCTGGTAGGTTCAATATAAGTAGATGTAGATTTTCATATTACTCTTACTTTTCATGTTAATTTCAAAATTGATAAATTTTAGAAGTTGATTGAGATCCTGTTGTTCTACTATGACTTTCGAATGGCTGATGTAAACAAAAAAATACTAGATAAATAAATACATAGAAATTACGATCATTGATGCTTTTTTAAATAGGTTTTTGTTTTCGTACACGCTTCTCGTCAAACAACCTGCGTAAAAGATTTCATTTACGTTTTTGTCCTCGCTTTGAAGTTGTTTCTCTTTTTATCATCCAGCAGTAGTCTGCCACCATGTTGATGTCCCACCGTCCTTGAAATCTACTTTCAAATTCTTTAAGATCTTGATGAAATCTTTCTCCTTGCTCTTCACTCAAGTCTCCGTTATTTTCTGGAAATTTGTCAACACGTGAATCCAGAAAATGAAATTTTAAATACATTAGACAGCCCGATTTTTGAAGTTACTTATCATTGTAGCAACAATATTTTTGTAAATGGCATCTTTTGTATTACCAAGAAATTTTAATGATACATCTTTAAAACTCGACCATGCTGCTTCTTCGACATCGCTCATAGCTTTGTCAAAGTTCTTATCTCTAAATAAAATACGATCTCATGACCATCAAAAATATCTTCTTTTAACTTGGTTTCTGACTTGCGATGATATACTTTACTTATATACTCAAAGCATTTCCCTTCCTTGTCTAAAGTCTTAATAAATTGTTTCATCAAACCAAGTTCTATAAGCATAGGTGGAATCAAAATTTTATACGGCTCAACGAGTGGTTCTTTAACTCTTTGCGTCATGGCGGTAACGTACGTTACCACCTCGATTTTGTTGAATTTTGATTATTTACATTCCTATTAACGCATTCAGATCAGTTTTTTACTATTTTCTATTGCATTTGTGATGAATGAACATATAAAAATTGTTAAGAAGACATTAGATGGTCAAAATAAACAAAGATGAAAATATAGCGTTTTCCGAAAGATTTCATTATTGACGATATTTTCAAAGCTAATTACTCGAAATTTGGTATGGCAATGTTTTTGGGGTCGCTGATTACGAATCTAACGTCACT
This sequence comes from Trichopria drosophilae, assembly GCA_030407085.1. Classification (NCBI taxonomy): domain Eukaryota; kingdom Metazoa; phylum Arthropoda; class Insecta; order Hymenoptera; family Diapriidae; genus Trichopria; species Trichopria drosophilae. The sequence goes on along the minus strand of CM059584.1, from coordinate 65,230,365 downwards.
TTTACGAAATTCAAAATGGCGGATTCAATATGGCTGACAAATTTTAGTAATGCCTGCTTTTTTAACAAAATTTGTTACTCGGGGGTTTTCGGGGTCGCTGATTACAAATCTGACATCAGCTTTACCAAATCCAAAATGGTGGATCCAATATGGCGGACAACAATTTTTGAAATGCCTCCTTTTTGAACAAAATTTCTTACTCAGGGATTTTCGAGGTTGCTGATTACGAATTTGACGTTACTTTTGCCAAATTAAAAATGGTGGATCCAATATGCGGAAAAAATTTCAGAAATGCCTCGATTTTGAACAAAATTTGTTACTCGGAGGTATTCGGGGACGGTGATTATGAAATCGATGTTAGATTTTTAAAATTCAAAATGCCGGATTCAAGATGGCGGCGAGCCAAATGCAAACGGTGATAATAACGGTGTAAATTCATAGATGTAAAACAACCGTATTCATAAGATATATCTATAGTGATTACAGGACATTCGCCCGAAAACAATTGCCCGAATGTCAGCAACCCGAAATTAACTCGCCCGAATACATTCGCCCGAATACTAATAGCCTGAAAACTATTACGCCCGATAAAATATTAAAAATGTATCTTGTTTAATTTGTTTATTCATTTATTAAATTGAAAATGTACACTTAATGTGTACACTTAATGTGTACTTAAGAAAGTTGAATATTATATGCCAAATTTGTCAAAAACTCTATTAGTCTATTTCCATCTTTATATTCCTGGTATTGCTCTGTAATGCTCAAAAAGCGTTGTTGTAGGGAAATCCACTTTTGGCGTGAAGCTGCTTTCACAGATCGATAACAGCAACTCATAGGGACATCAGGATATACAGAACTGCAAGCTTTGATAATTGCCAATTCAAAATCGAAAACAATTTTTTATGGCCTACAGTGTTGAATGCCAGCGGTCGTAGCCCCAGAAGCTATTTCGTGTAAAACTGCCTCGTATTGATGAGTCTCTTTCGATGACAATAGAGCAAACATGAAAGGGAACGCAATAGCAATCGATTCATTACCTTTTTTGCTAGGCTGCATAACTTTGCCGATGACGGTGACGAGCTGCGTAAAAATAGAAGGTGAAACCTTGAAGGTGCCATCAATATACCAGGTATCACTGCAGGCTAATCGTTCCAGGTTACTGCGAGTCGCAAAAACCAATACGCGTCCCTCGCCGAAATCTTCCTCGTCATCAGAATCATACAATAGGAAGCGCTCGTTTGACAAAGTTCGCTGATAGCGATCGTGAAGGTCATTGATGTCCTCTAAAGTTTTGGGGTTAGGAGGATGATTATGTCTCCTTTCTCGCCTTATCGTCTTTTTTAAGGTTTCGCGCTGAGGTAGCTTAGACAAAACACTGGGGCCCAATGTGGTGAGGTTGTTGCGTAAGATCTAATAAAGATGTAGAAGAAAAATAAAAATGCAACTGGAAATGCAAACAGAGTTAACCTAAATATTTTACCTGCGCTGGAGGATATTCGGGATTCTCTTCAGCTTTGCGTTTTAGAGTGACCTTCACCCGTTCTGCTTAAGCTTCGTCTTGATAAGCTGGGTGTGCATGCGGAGATTGCAGAGGACCTTTTAAAACAATTATTCCGGTACGACCCTGTTGAGTAATTGCTCGTGCCTTACATTCCCCTCTACGCACTTTTTGGCAATCCCAGTAAAATTTCTCATTTCGCGACGGCTTAGAACGTACGTAAATGTATCCATCCAACAGTAATTTATTACCAGCAAGTCGTGGGTGCTCAACATTGATATCCATTTTCACCAAGAAATTCGATAGACGTGACGAGCTGATAGACGTCCGTCTGACTGACGATTGTCATTTTTCATGGAATGCAGGTTCAGATCGATTTCATGCAATATTCAGGCGAATATATTTTTGGGTAAATTTTATTCAGGCAGATATATTTTCGGGCAATGGTATTCGGGCGATTAGATTCGGACGAATGTCCATTCGGGTCAAAGTACCTTCGGGGGAATGGATCCGGGCGGGTGTTTTCGGGCGAATGGGCGTATACCATCTATGATAGTATATCCCCAGCTCTTGAACTATTGCTGTTCGATCAGAAAAAGTACGTAAATAGCCTAACCTTATCGAATTTTTCTGTTTTTATAATCATATTTAAAATCATTTATTACATAATTTTTACATATATCCTTCACATATATATTTTGCAATGCAGGTAACATCGCATTCACAATCAGCTACCTGAAAATTGCCTGAATACCGGACATCCTTCAAATAGAGTAATATTTTACAAATTTCACATGTTATATTACATGTGAGATCTTGTTTTCAGAGAACTAATTCGGATACGTAATCAGTGACCCTAAAAATCCGCGAGTAACAAATTTTTTTCAAACAGAATTATATTTTAAATTTTTGTGCGCCATTTTGAATCTACCATCTTGAATTTTAGAAAACTAACCTCAGATTCGTAATCAGCGATCCCGAAAACCCCCGAGTAAAAAATCTTGTCCAAATACAGTTATATTTAAAATTTTTGTCCATCATTTTGAATCCGCCATTTTGAATTTCACAAAACTAAGCTCGGATTCGTAATCAGCGACTCCGAAAATCCCCAAGTAACAATTTTCAGCTAAATTGGAAAAATGCGTGACTCAAAGGATTAACGAGTGGTATTTATTTATACACTATTTTTTTCAACATCAACCCTTCGAATATCACGGTAGAATAACAGGATTCAATAAAATTCTGAAAATTACCAATTTTTAAATTAACGTAATAAGTAAGAATCTTATAAAATGCTACGTCCACATAAATTGAACACAGTTAAATCGTTATATTGTAGCAGACAGACACAACTGTATCAATTCCGTACGTATTTGTATGTGTCGGCATATCCTATGCTGTATGTAATAACAATGTACCGCGGCTCGAAGCCTTAGAGTCAAATAAAAAATCCATTTCTGCTACGGGAGTAGCGGACGTGCAGCATAAAGCGATGAGCGTCGCTACCGCGCCTATGGCGACAAGCCTACTTCGTGGAGGAGAGGTCATCGCATACTCGCGGGCAGACAAGGTACGGAACATACTGACTCGCTGTTTTAATCATATTTGCTTTTACCGACATCGTATTCTCATTAAAAAGCATATGTTGCAGAGAGAAGTCATATTGAACTATTATTTTAAAGTGCTTTTACAATACGAACGACATTCTTTATATAAAGAGCAAATGATTAAAACAATAACGAAAGAGAATTAGCGAGACTAAATGTCGCTCATTTGACTGCTATGAAAATTTATTCTTGTGAATTCTGAGTCCAATCTTTCCAATTCTGAACCGACATTCCTGCAATTTGATACATATATTCGCAACAAGGCGTATAATTATGTTAAATTAGATATAGGCTTGAAAATATACCTAGTTTCCGTCTAATTTGAATTTTCTAGGTTAGGAAGTTGACGTAATCGACTGTGTTAGTTTCGCAGCCCGTCAACTAGACATTTTTAGCCCCTTAGGACCACCAAGTTGCAAATTTGACTTTGGATTAACCTTGAACGACCTAAAAAATCCCGGGACTATATATTTAGTTCCTTCTAACGTGAGTAAACCTTGTATAACTAAAAATTCGATCTCACTTTACTACATTTGCACTGAATTTCAGCTTATAACCGTTTTTACACTTTTAATAGCTGTACTAAGGGTTAAAACTAAAAAAGGTAAGTTTAAAATATAATTTTTTACATGTATTTTGAGCGGTACAATCCAAATATCGAGTCCAATTGGCAATAATAATATTAATACGAATAAAAGTAAAAATAGGTCCGGAAATCGAAATTCGGCCAATACTTTACAAATATGTAGAAATGGATGAAACACGCGATGAAAAATACCGCAAGTCAAAACAAGGAAGTAAATGAAGAGCCCACCGGAAATCGAATACCGAGTGAGACAAGGAGATCAGGATCAAATAATAAATTTAAAAAAATCGTACCGAATTCTACCTGCGTCGGAATCACGACATTATCTAAAGACGAGAATGAAATATTAGAAAAATTCAAATGCCAATGCATCCAGAAGCCTACCGGAAAACCAGGCCTGACAGGTTTAGCCCAACACGAAATCGATGTGCAAGGAATGAAGTTTTTAACGATCCGATCAGCCAGGACTTGAAACCGGCACGCTTTGATTGTCACTCCAATGCTCTAAGAAAATATCTACGTGCCTTCACCCAAAGTCGCATCATTAATTTCATAATCTACAAATTATCATAATGAAACGATGTAACATGGACCGGTATTTAACAGATTAAATTACATATTACGGCTTATGCCCAACCAATAAAAAATCTCTATATTTTCTCCCATTCGGCCGACTCGCGAGCAATCCAGAGGAGGAAAATATCTCAATCACGATGAAAAATTGACCGTTTTTAATTGAAAAGGTTATTTTTATTATTAGATGAGCGAAGCAAAATTCCCTCATTGAAAAAATGAGAGAACTCCACCTCTGGCATTTCATCCCGATCTGCACATATTGGAATCATCAACAAGGCTTGTTCCGTGAGGATGACATATTTCCCCACACACCCTACGTCGCCGTGAATGTCCGTCATCCTGCATAGAAATTATCATATTAGTATTGTAGCTGAAAATCTCGCGGCGGAAAGGAAGTTGTTTGTCGCACGATCATAAGATTGCTCGGGTGGTTTCCTTGTACAGAAGAAATCCAAGGAACGTCACTCGAGTCAAGGCTATCGCGATGTTACGATTCCCTACTGTTGCGATTTTTCATCGGCAACGGAAATCTTAAATTCGGAATACTTCTCTTATTCCTCTACAGGAATCTATAAAATCGGATTGGGAAACCGGTTAAACTGATAGGGATCACACAAGCCAAAACCACTCACCAGACACTATATTTTATTTAGTTAAATCACTTTTTAATAATTAACTGTTACTACTTACCTCGTCGGGACTCACAGAGTTGACAAAGAGAAATTATTTTTAAGGACAACTTAGTAGTTCAAGTGCCTAAAGTGGGCCTTACTGTCCCGAAGTCAGAGCTTAACTGCCTGACAGTTGGCATGTTCGAAAATTAGAAGTTGAAACATACATACGTACGTACACTGTATTACATTGTATACTACACACATGTATACTAAATAAGTTACGTTTATAATTCCAATTTCCTATACTTTTAAAGATATACAAATTAATTATATTTAAATATTAAATTTTACATTGGAATTGAATAAATCCATAATACTATAAAGTGGAGTTTATTTCCGGTAGCGCTACTGATAGCACCGTCAACCGCCGTGCTCGTACTGAAAGACTTGTTTTGCTATTTCGAACGGAGTTGAAACGGGATTCATAACGCTTTTTTAATCTCAGGAATTGCGATCTTTGTATCGCTAATCTAGTGCAGTTTTTTTTGCGCCCCGCAAATGCCTTTTTGTCTCGTCGAACTGTGCTGGACCTGAGTTCATAACCTAAGTGACTATTGTTTCGTTGCTCTCGAACGACAATTTCGATTCTGGTGCCCTATAGTCTGTCGTACATGCCAGTATTCGGGATCAGTGCGTGTCCGAATTTTTTTTTGTTTTTTTTTTGTCTCTCTTGGTTGCCACGTGTTCGTGAAACTCAAAGGGACTTTGCGCGCATTGTGTGGCACGCATCTAGTGACGTCGTTTCCACGCCACCGTCTAATCGCCTGTTACTACATAAGGCTCAGAGAGTTTTCGGCAGAGGCAGCACGTCTCGGGAGTCCCTCACGGAAGAGGGGACCCCCTCACTGCCAGGCCCCGAGACAACGCCCATCTCCACAGCGATACGCAGCAGGGACGAGCTTTCCACCACATCTCAACCAAGTGTGACTGCAGTGGAACGGCCTTCGACTGCCTTGAGATGGCGGCAGCTTAGCAGTCCCGCGCAAGCCTCTATAACCAGCTTTTACGAGTCGTCCAAACGTCATCGCTCGCCCGAGCATTCTCCGAAAGCATCCAAGGATCAAACTCAGCCGACGAAAATACGACTGCGCCCCCCTTCGCTGCAGCCCCAAGCCTCACTAAGGTCAGACGCCGAAATGAACCCAGATACCATCCAAAAACTGCAGGACAGCATAATCGGCGCTTTGACGGCAAAAATTGATGCTGTCAATAATAAAATGGGTGCTGCTAATCTCGAAAGGAAGACGGAATCTTCACAGCATTCAAAACCGAGGTTATGGATGAAATAAGCGGTCTTAAAAAATCTTCAGCTGAAAAAGACGAGCAATTAAAGAATCTTGCAGCCAAAATTGAACAGCAGGACAAAGCATCGAGGAAAAAAAATATTATTATAACTGGTCTTCAAATTTCGGATGACGTCACTGCCTTAGTGGACCAGTTTTTACATAGAAATTTTAATCTCCAGAATATTGTCGATCGAGCTTACGTCATTAAACGAGAGTCTCCCACTACTATGGTGGAATTAATATCTGCCAGAGCAAAGTCGCACATCCTCACTAATAAAAGGCGAGTTCTTGTGAACAAAGACATTTATGTTTCAGAGGACCTCACAAGACACGAGATGAAAATAAGTTTCCATGCTCGCAAACTGGCCAGGAATGCTACGCAGGAAGGAAAGAAGGTGGTCAGGAATCATCTTCGCCTGCAAATCGATGGTGAGTGATTTAACTGGTCAGATGACCAAGAAAAATTTATAAACGTCAAAATGGCGCCCCTGGAAAAGCCGCGCAAAACATTTGCGCAAGTTTTAGATGCGCCAGCGCAACCTTCAAAAAACGGCCAGCATCCGCCTGCGTAAGCAAGAACGGGGGCGGCTGCCACAACATTACAGCACTTACGCATAGAATAGTGCCTAGGTCAGCCCAGCCGATTTTTTCACCTCCGCGCCAGATCGCAGATGTTAGCTATGCAAGATTAACTGCTGTTCCGGAAATGTCCATCCTTTTCTGGAACACACATGGCCCGCAAAATCTATCATCAATAAACGTCGCTGCAGCAACAATATTAAACCTCTCTGAAACTTGGAAACCTGATGACGTCACTTCTCTGAATCTTCAAGATCATCTGCTAGTGAACTCTCCTGCAATCCGCTCAGGCTCTAGGGGCAGGTATAGTGGTGGTATGCTCTCGATAATTCCGAACCAGGAATCCCCAGGGGTCCTTGAGGTTACCGCCAATTGGATTTTAACTCACATTAAATCATTCCCGATTCCTACAATCCTCGGTTCCTTCTACTTCCCTCCTGATGCTGACCTCTCCCGTCTACTTGATAAGCTGCAATCCAGTATAGACAATTTACTCACAGTTTCACCACTAGCTACAATAGTACTCGGCGGTGACTTCAATTCCTGGATGGGGGCCCTGGAATTGGAACGCGATTTTCCCGATCTTTTTATTGGTACGCTTCTTTGTCGTGATAGGCGCTCTTCCGATCCCAGAGCTAATCAGAGAGGTGCGCTTCTTTATAATTTTATGAGGGGTAATAATTTTGCTTAATTAAATGGTCGCACGATCGCCGATTCCCCGGCACGCTATACTGTTCTGAGCGAGAGGGGCCGGAGCGTGGTTGACTTGGTCTGAATCTCCAGTGATCATTTACAATACGTTAAAAATCTTGTCATCGGAACGGAGCCCGGCAGTTCAGACCACTTATCGGTTTTACTTAAACTGGATTTGTCTCTTTCGGCCTAGGTAGCCCCGCGAATCAAATCTTGTCGCAGAGGAGGAACGAGGATCCATGTTACGCTTGGAGGAAGCCGCAAATTCTAAGAGATCTTAAACAGAACTACCCCACGCGAAGGCATTGATGTCAACCTTCCTGCCAAAGCGATCCTTCCTTGCTTCTTTGCAAACTTGATCAAGATGGCAAAGAACGCTGGTCTTTTACGCGACTCGTGCACCCGCTACCAGCCCGCGCATCCGAAAATGCCGTGGTTCGACAAGGAGTGTAGGCAAGCGCGGAAAATGTCAAGTCGATCTTCAACTGCCTTGCGTCGCAATACTACATCGCAGTCGGAAATTGACTATTTACTTGCAAAAAAAATGTATTCACAAACTATTCAGCGGTCACAAAAGCAATATGCCGAAAAAATTGCAGACAAGTTCGCGTCGGTCAAAGAAGCCAGTACGTTCTGGTCCATAATACGCTCTCTCAGGCGGCCCCCCCCCCCTGCGAACTAACAAAATCACTATTGAGTCCTGGAACGCCCATCTAGCACTGCTATACCCGTATAAACCTCCGTTAACGTCAACTTTTTTTGGTACATACGACCGCGACCTTGATACTCCTATTACAGAGCGAGAACTATTGGAGAGCATGAAGAGACTGAAAACAGGCAAGGCAATCGAGCCTGACGGCCTGCCTGCAGAGTTTCTGAAACTTCTGGTAGGTGAATGGGCGGCTATACTCTTGACCTTTTCAACTACATATTTATGTATGAACAAATACCAGTGGGTTATATGAGCGCCAATCTCTTTATGCTCTTCAAAAAAGGCGACCGCGATAATCCAGAAAATTACAGAGCAATAGCGGTGACGAATGCGCTGGTGAAATTATTGTCACAAATTATTACGGGGAGGATGGAGGCATGGGCAAATCGGAATAGTGTTTTACCGAAGCGGGTTTCATGAGGGGTCGTTCGACTGAGGGTCGGCAAAGGGTCTTAAGGCGACGAAAGACGCTGTGGCGAGGACGCGTTAAGCTACGGCTTCTGTCTTGCCATAATGGCTTCGGCACGGGCTGACGCGTGGGCCGAGACCCTCAAGCTATACCAAGCCACGATCGTTTCCGTCTTACTTTACGCTGCACCGTGCTGGGCACTCCAGCACTTTAACCATCTCGAGGCAATACAAGTTGAGTTTTTCAAACGCCTCTATTGCCTGCCCAAGAATACGCCGGCTTACCTTGTACGCCTCGAACTGGGGCTCTACACAATCTCGGTGGAGATCACAAAGCGAGCGATGTCCCTAATCATACGTTATTTAAAGCAGCCTGCTATAAGCTTGCCGCGTATGGGGCTTTTGCGTCTAGCAGAATTAAGCCAGGGGAGATCTAACCTTGTATCGTATAATTGGGTATCACAGCTCAAGCTCGTTTTGTGTTCTCCACAATTCGCAGACTTGTGGACCAACTTCTCTGCGGACTTCTGGGAAGGAAACCTGGCGCGGGCGTGCCACCAATTCGCGCAACAACAGCGATCGAACGACGTGTTGAGATGTTGTAACTCGGCTGCTATCCAGTTTCCGATCTCTAGAGCGTATACCGATGGCTACGAGACTCTATACCCAAAACGCTGCCCTTTACACTTCGCGCGTCTCAAAATGCAATTAAAAACGACTACGATCCACACCCGTTCCTTTATTATAGACCGTGTGTGTTATAAATTCGACCCGACCACTAATTGCCCGTTATGCAACTATATAGCTAATGATTCACTGTACCACTTTTTAGGCGAATGCCCCCAGACGAAACCGTGTCGTGACTCATTAGTAGACAATACCAGAATGGCAATTAATTCGCTGTCTCTACTTCTAACAGCCCAGGATTTAGAGGCCACGAAGCTGCTTCATCACTATATTAAGAATTGCTTTCGCAGGAGAAAATTTTTGTTAAATCTTTAGGCCGTAACCAGCCCTCTCCGACTCCCCGCTATGACCGTTCGCCGTTAGCGTTACTACGGTTACTACCATGAACTAATCCGCGAGAGGCAGCACCTCCGTCCCACCCGATTGTCATCTGGCGGTTTCGACAGTTGAAACGGTTCAAACTATCGGTTTCTAAAAAAGTAATTTGTGCCATACTTATTTAAAAACAATGCCTTCTATAGGCAGCAAATGCATTATCCCGAACTGCAAATCGGGTTATGCATCGTGTAAAGAAAAGGTTAGTTTGTTTTCGGTGCCTAAAAACGAAGAAAGTGTAAAAAAATGGCAAAAAGCCATACCACGTGCGGAGGGTGCGGAGTTTACAGTGAAGAGTGGACTTATGGTTTGCGCAAAACATTTTTTAGACGATGACATTATTTGGAGGAAAGAAGTCAAGGATTCAGAAGGGAATGTTATGGCTTCGGTATGTAAACAAAAGTCTTATTCTATTCAACGTGAAAAACTAGAATATTTCTTATTTCATTTAGTTATTAAAGTCTTTTTTATTTTATTTTTAAAATACATATTTTTATCTTAAAGTTCGTTAAAAAAAGCTATAAAAGAAGTATGGATCAAATTTCTTTATAATACTATAATTTTGTAAAAAAAGTGAAACTTTTTTTTGACTGAATTCCGAAAATAGCTGAATGCAGATCAGTTATCAAATAAACTATGACATTTGTAATTACTATATTTTCATAACTTTTTGATAAAAATTGATAAAAACCAAATTAAATACGCAGTGTTCTACTTGGCATGGAATGTCAAGTATTAATTACTCAATTTTTAATATGTACATTAAAAAATATCAAATGTACTTAATAGTTATTGGCATAAATAACCCAGCAAACGAAGAATAATTGGAAAGCATTGAGAAGTATTCATTTTTGAACTTTAAATTCTATTTGTTGACCTCCGTGAATACTCCCCAACTGTCAATCATTCCAAATCGTATCAAAAGAATTAACTACCTTAATCTTGGATACTTTTCAATGTTTTGGTATAAAAATTATAACGACCACTGGTCTACCACTGTCGATTATTATCTATAACGTAATATGGTATTTGTGGTACATGTAGTACACGATTTTGAAGTACACGATTGTCTTTTAGGAATTGTTAAAAAATCGTACTAGCTTTTATGCATTTCGGTAACGTAGTTTATGGACGTTCCCTAAGCGGTACTCGGAAGGATAATAAATATGTTCGCACATGCTTTTCGAAGTATTACAAAACATTCCTAAGTTTCTAGATTGATAATGATTGAGAATATTGAGAATGTCGCACAGAAATACTTCCAGGAGTATTGCGAAGCATTCCCAAGTTCGTAGATTGAGAATTATTGAGGATCTCTCACGTAAATCCTTCTGGAAGCATTAGGAAGCATTAACTGGCTTCGGTTTCGCAGGAAGTATTCAGAATGTTAGAAAAAATATATGTCAATGCTTCATTCAGAATAGGGAAGTATTGGCTTTATAATTGTTATGCTGAAGCATTCAGAAGCATTCAAGAGTAAAGTGGCCAATTCTTGTAATAGGATTTGGAATGATTGACGATAGGGAAGTATTCATGGTGATCAACAAATAGGATTCAGAGTTCAAAAATGAATACTTCTCAATCATTCTCAATTATTCTTCGTTTGCTGGGTACAATATTAAGTCTTTAACTGCCGATTTGGGTCGTTTTCGTCCGGCCCAATATTGTATTAATTAAATTTAACACATACTTGCTCCATTTTTTAAAATTAAAAATTAAATTCTTTATAATTTCAGGATCTATTTTTCTAAATGAAACTTTGAGAAATTTACTACTTCACTCATCATCTAGCCAATAAAATAAAAAATGTTTTCTTACCAAAAAATGTTGTGGAAATTGACTATCGATTCACAAAACTTTGTTCAGAGCCTTTTATCTTTGAAATATTAATTTTCATGTTAATTTTATTTATTTTAAAATTTATCTGAAGTATATATGAAGTAAAGAATTTCCGTCTTTTAGGAATTGTTAAAAAGACCATACTTAAAGCCCGAAAGATTACCTTCCATTTTTCCAAATTGTCCAAAATACTTAAGCAGCACGACTAAAAAAAGGAAATCACCTAAGAAGAGAGAAGCAGTTACTTTTGCAAAGAAAAGGAAAACCTCTGAAAGTCGTGCCGATTTAGAAATAAGCTCAAGTATAATTGAGACTGGAATTGAATTAGTGGAACAACATGAAGATTCTTCTCAAATAGAAAATAATGAAAATTCCTCTAAAATAGAAAATAATAAAGATTCCTCTCAAATAGAAAGTGGTAGGGAAAACTGCGGAGAAGAAGAGTGTGTAACAGAAAATGTTACAAAATGTAAAAATGGTGTTTCTGTAAATTTGTTTAATTCAATTTATGACAGAGAAATTAATGTTGATATTCCAATTTCATGGAATCGTCGACAAACAAATGAGGGGGATTGCACAGCGATCGAGCTAACGAAGGTAATCAGTCGTCGAGTTGAAAACAAGTTGGTCTTTGTTTCGACAAGAAAATTAATCATTTATGACGATTTAAGAATTGAAGCTGAAATCGTGGATATGTCTTTAGATTTGAAACTCTTAGAATTTACGGATTCACATATTACGGCAACTGAAGACATCGAACATTTAATAACAAAATTAGATAATGCGAAATTCTGCGAGGGCTGCAGACCACCATTGAATGAAATGAAGTATAAGACTTCATATGCGATACGAGATTCCATGAATTGCCTGAGGCATATTAAATGTCCCTTAATAATGCAAAATGCAGGACAAAAAACAAAAAGCCTTTGCTGTAAATTTTGCAACGGACTAAAGAAAACTTTGGCAATGAAAAAATTACGTGCCCAAAGACGAAGTGGTACTATAAGAAGAATGAAAATGAACTTGAGCCCTGATAGTAGCAAACGGCTCGTAGAATTGAGGACAAAATTAAAAAATGAAAATAGGAAAAAAGCTCACTTTCAACAGCTTTGCCAACATTACAGAGGGAAATTAGAGAAAGTAAAGGAAGAAATGGCACATCTCAACGAGCGAAAATTGGAAGAAGATTTGAACAATTTAAATATTAAAAAAAATGAGAGAATTGTTATAACCGAAATGATTAATGCATCAAAGTGCAAGAACAAGAATGGAAGACGATATTCTGACGACTGGATTGTACTATGCATGATTTTTCATATGAGGTCACCAGCCGCTTACCGCTTATTGTCCGAGAATAACATTCTGCCATTGCCGTGCACAAGTACCATTCGCAGGTAATTGGATTTTATTTTGTCTAATTTTATGTAAACATTTTTATTAAATAGAAATATATGCATATATCCTAATATGTCATAGAGTAGCAAATAACAATTAAAATTAATTAATATAAAAATATATGTAATTTAAGGTTCGGCAGTTTTACAAAAATACCTTCAATAGAATAGTACAAATAGTTCACCCTTTTATCATTTTCAAATATATTTTTTATATATTTAAATTGGTAAATCATTCTAAATAAAGATATAATAATAGCCAATTTCAAATTTCGATTCTGTGATTTATTCTTAATAAACAATTAATAATTGACATATGTTTCCATCAATCAGTCTGAATAACAACATAATTGGTTAGAAATTCAGAAGATTGTGATTTATGAAAAAACAACTAAAAATAGCTGTAAGTATTAATCAAGGGACATTATAATTTTGAAATTCGCTGTCAGTGCCAATTTTTTGTTAAGTAAATATATTATTAATATTAAATGACAAAATAACCACTTTAAAATTATGAACATAAATTATTCTGAATAAACAACAGGCATATTAATTAATGGATTCATTTATAAAAAATGAGTTGTCGACATTTTTAATAACTTTCAATATTTTTTAATTAGCTACGTGGTTGAAATAACGATTTCTGATAAACGGTTATTGGGATCTATCATAATTTCATATAATATATTGGAAATTATTTGGGTTTATTGAAAATTTCAATCACTTTCAAATTATGAATAAATGTTCATCACTTCAAAATAATAATAGAAATTGATTGAAAACGATTTAAAGTTTGATTAATTCTGACTTACTTTTCTTTTGTTGGATTAGTTTTCTATATTTCTCCATTCTTTTTTGCGAAGATCTGCAACTTACTTTTCATGCAATAACAAAATATATGTACGTCCTCAAGAAATGAGCTCACTAGGCTGGTCGCATTTTTCGAGAAAATCGAAGTTTAAAAAATTAAATTTTAAATATATAACCGAAATAGAGTTTTAGAACGTTTCCCAATTGTTTCAGTATGTACATTTTAATTTACTTTATATTATTTTCAACAGGTATTTGTCATTCATGAAAACCCCTTGCGGATTCGATCCACAATTTTTGCAACTATTCTCAGATTGCATACGAAATCGCCCGGATATTGATTCCCATGGTTTGTTGTCTGTTGATGAAATATCAACAAGACAAAATGTCCGACTAGACCAAAAAAGTCTAAAGATTATAGGGCTTACCGATTATGGGGATAATAAAGAAGTACATATAGACGAGATGGCAGATCATGGAACGGTCTTTATGTACCATTCGTTAACGGGAACATTTACACAGCCTATTGCTGTTTTCGTGTCTAAAGGACCAACTTGTGGCATCGCTATTTCCAAATTACTTATAGAGGCAATTACGGTTTTAGAGAAAACTGGTGCCAAAATCCACGGGGTTATTACCGATGGTGCTAAAACCAACCGAAAGTTTTGGACAGAAGTTGGAGTGAGTGGCAAAATTGGCAAAGTGAAGCATTGGTTCCCACATCCAACAGAAGAAAAGCGTAGAGTATTTGTCTTTTCAGACACTCCGCACCTTATAAAGTGTGTCCGTAACCGTTTGTATGGAAAAAATGGAGAGGGTGAACTGAAGGCGTGTATAAGTTATAAGTATAATCATGAAAATTTGTTAGGGATTCAGTTTTAGTCATTAAAAAAAAAGATGTCATTGATGTTTTAATTGATGAGTTAATTAATTAGCTAATTAATTATTTAATGAATTAAATAATTTAATTAATGGTTTAATAATTTAGTTTAATCCTATTTAAGATGCATGAGAATGGCAACCCAATTAAATGGGAATATATTCACAAATTATTCGATGTGGACAAAAATAATCCCACAGGAAGATGGTGCCCTAAAATGACGCCACAGCATATAAATTTGAATATGCTGAAAATGCGAGTGTCTTTAGCAGTGCAGGTATAATTTTTAATAAAGTATAAATTAATAATATTATGTGTTTAATACAACAATTATATTTTAAAGATATTTAGTCAATCAGTGAGCGAAGGCCTGCTAAAAGCTCTAAAATATTACCCACAGACTTTTCAAGGGTGTGAACAGACCGCAGATTTTTGTAAAAAAATGAACGATTTATTTGATTCTCTAAATCGGACTCAAAATGGTTTAACTCTAGGATGCGAGGACTTCTCTGTTAGGATAATCATCTTTTCTTAAACGCACCTGACGTATTCCTATAGTATTAAATAATTTTCTATTTATTACTAAAAAACATATCTTTTTAGATATTAAACGACTTCTTAATTTGGCTGGACAACTGGGAACGTCGAGTTATCGGTAAAAAATTGAAAGATACCGATTTTTTAACAGCCAGCACCAGCGAAGGACTCCCAGTGACAATTAGTTCTATTATCGACTTGTCTACAATTCTGTTGACCGAATATAAATTTAAAGAAGTTTTGACAGGTTATATAAATCAGGATCCATTAGAGGTAACTATTTTTAAGTTCTTAAGGTGGTTCGAGCGTCCAGGACCCAATGTTCAGCAGACTTCCATAAATATACCACTGTAATTGTACTTATTAAAAATTTGTTCTTCATTGCCATATTTATTTAATAATTTTTTCATTAAACTATATAAATATTATAGGAAAAAGTTTCATAAGATAAAGATCAACACGTTCTAGACTTCTCATTAATCGAAATCCATATTAGGTTACATATTTAGTATGCTTATCGATCAGTGTTTTTTTTTTCAATCATTCGGCTAGGATAATTTTAAAATCAAAGTTTTGAATTTGAAAATAAAAAATCCCGTCAGTCTACAACGCCGTCTTTAAACATTATTCGTCAATAGCAATCTTCCTCGTGTACTGCTTTGACAACAGCTTGAGAGACCATATTTTTCACAAGGAGTTTCAAAAAAATCATGTTGGAAACAAAGAACTTTAAAAATAGATATAGTTGCATAAAATCGTTGCAAAAAACGAATCAATTTTCTTTTTAATTATAAGTGTTCTGAAATTGATATCAAACCGAATAATCATAAAAAAAATAAATGTTTACTTGTAAATAGAATAAATGGAATAAATATTAAATTAACTCTTAAGTTTTAATGCATTAACATATACTTCATACGTATTTGAACAGTTTTCATAATAAAATCCAAAATTGGATAGAGTTGTTTAACATATTCTGCATTCAGTAAATGTTTGCCTTGCGAACACGTCACTAATTTACTGAAATTTCGGGTAAGTAAGCAAGTAAGTGTGAGGAAATTTCCGTTTGTACATGCATGTAAGATTGTCTTTTAATTTTAATCTTTGATTTTCGTATAGTGAATAGAAATTCCTTCTGTAGAATAAAATACAAACTAGTTTCAATTAAATTGAAGTGAGAATTTTTTTAAATATTGAGTTTTGTGTATTTTAGAATCGGTATAGTATCTCGTAGGAATTTTAAGAAAGCTCACTTCATTAGAATGAAATCACTTTCGAAATAATATTATTTTCCAGATTAGTATGTATTGCTTGCTTAAGTCTTGAGCTTTTGAGCGTAACCCGTGTATTATTACCGTAATCATTATCATCAGTTATATTTTACTGCAATTTCTACATTGTTATATTACATTTTTATTATTGTATTTTATAATTCTGTTTTAATATTTGTTATTATTTTAATTTTTATATGTAGAGATTTTTCGGCACAGTTCGTCTGGCTGGTGGAACTAACGACCATCCTTGCACTCCGACATTTCTTCAGGTTTATAAAATCCTCTCCGCTTATAGCATTTTGAAACCTCCTAAATTAGGCAACTGTACTCCTGGCAAGTTTGCTAACTCTGTCAAGTCTACGAATCCTAATACGGCGCATATATTTGAATCATTTGAATCTATAAATCCCACTCCACTAATAACATTAACCAGGCTGAAAGAGCTCTATAAAGCTGGAAAAAAAATTGTTTTGATGAAATAAAGGAGAAGTTGAAAGTCGTCATTGAAGATGATCATTCTGATTTTAACGATTTCATCACTACAGCAGATCATGATTACGCGTCACCAGAACTTTTAGATTGCCTACTTTTTTTCACAACAGAAAGTGTATGTAGATATATTACAAAACGCGTTAAATGTGTTGACTGTTTAAAAGCCTTTTTAACAAACTCGAGCAGAGAAAAAGATGTGTTAATCTTTTCATATGGAAATATGCCAAATTGTTACGAAACATTAATTAATCCACATGATGAACTAATTCATCCAAATCATCGAATGTTTCGATTGATTATGAGCATTGTAGTACTTTTTCGAAAGTATTGCACTTTTAACAATGCTTTCGAACGTATTTTGGATGAATTTACTTCATCTGAAATTAAAATAAAATTCGAATGCACGAAACACGAAATTGATGCCGCGGAAATATTAATATATATTATAACATTCTATTTAACGATTAGAATGCGTGAATTTCTAAAGAAAGAAATGATAGAAAAAAGAGATAAAAAAAAATCAAACAAAAAAAAGCTAGCAAAATTGTGTAACACTTAATTTTAGGAAATTGTTGTTATTTATAGTCGTTAACTTTAGAGTGATCACAAATTATTGAAAAAAAGAGAAAATGAAAACAGAAGGAAAACCAACAGAGGTATGTTTTGTTTGTAAAATATTGTAAGAAATCGTTGTATTTTTACTGTTTTAATATTACTGATTTTATGTTTAATCTGTGTAGTGTTGTATTCGTTTGTTGCAATTAATGTTGTATTATATATGGATAAAATATATAAAAAAATAATTTAAAAAAAGTCCTACGAAATTGACGATGTAAGTAAAAAAAAAAATGTTTCACAAATTGTATTCTTATAAACCATATTAATATACACGAACTTCTGTCTAAGGTTTCAGATAATACACTGATAAATATTTCAATATAATTTTGACTATGGTCGATAACGATCTATTGGTCCTAGTGGTGTTATTGAACCAGTAACATTTTTTGTTTCATACAATAATTTTAAACGGACAATAGTAGATTTTGATAGAAGTAGGTTTACAACTTATTGAGTCATGAATTATTATATAAGGATAGGTATCTCCGCTCCGTGTTTTCGTTTCATAAAATATGATACAAACGCATACAAAACAGTTAAGTATTAGGCATTAGATTTTGTAATGATAATAATTTGTCATACTTTTTCCAAAATTTTAACAGTATTTTCTACATAGTTAAATGAATAGTTTAAACAAAAGTAATATCTAATTTAAAAAATCAAATTTGCTGATAAAATTACCTGGTATATGTATTAAAAATTAAACTTTGCAATTTTTATATACTTCATCATGAAGCTGTTACAAATACGAAGCTTTGATCCTTGATAGTATTTGTTGAGCATTGAACCGCTTTTAAGTTACAAGTGGTGAAGGTGGTGCGAAAATCTAAAATTTTCAAAAATCATAACACGAAAATTCTAAATATCATACTAAAATTAAAAAAAGACGTATATTTCATTTTTTGTGTACATCACGAAAAAAATATTATTCCACAAGAAAAAAAACATTGAATAAATATTGAAAACATCTAAAATTCGCAAACATTAACGTAATCAATTATAGAGAGCCCTTTAATAACTTTTAATTACTAGTTTCTGATGGTTTTCGATCATTTTATGTAAGTATTCGTTAGGCAGGAAAAATAAACGTTTTTAATTAAAAAATCTGAAATAAGATAGTTATCGTAAGTGGTGTTCATACAACAGGGTGAAGAAAAACGAATTGTCTCACCCTTTCAACTTTAAAAACGTCATTTCTCTTGTATAACGTTTTGCTGCTAACATTCTATTGGTTGGAACGGAGGTGCTATTTATTTAAAGAAGTTTTGAAGAAAAAGATGTCGCCCAAAAAGCGCATGTACTAAATATGCATTTAGTATGACATTGTACTAAAATCCCCCAATTTGTGGTTATAAGATTTTGTTGCATTATATTAAATTTAAAAAAAAAATAAAATAAGGCGAGTATCGTCAATTTATGATGTAATTTACGTATAAAAGCGGGCTGAGAAAAAGATATAATAATTAAAACAGTATTTCAACTTCAATCCACTTATATTTTTGACAACAAAACACTTCTCAAATAACTACAATTTTAATTTAAATAAAATTTCCCGCATTGCCCTCGTATCGTATAACGCTATGTTTTCATCGGGTGGGACGGAGGTGGCGCATCTCGCGGACGAGTTCCGAACTTCATACAAGCGGTAACGTTAACGGCGAACGCCCCATAATGCAATTCAGTACGGAGTCGGAGAGGGCTGGCCGTAACCATGCAAATCTATATTCTAACGGTTTGACTCATCTATGTATAAAATCGATTCGCTGCGAGAAAGGTCTTGTTGGATGTTTTTGCATATACTCTTACTACTATGTAATGTAATTTGCTTGTATACGGAAATGTAACTCCTTCCCAACAGAATGTAATATTCTTATTTAAGGGAAATAAAATTTATACTACTGCTACTATAATACTATAAAGTATTAATTAATATCATGCAAAATATTTTATAATTTACTCTTATTATTTGTTAAAAATTAAATTATTGAATAAGAACATTTTCATATATACGAATAGAAAATAATATAGTTCCAAGAATCGCTATAGGCATTCAGATCGCGCGCATGTGTTGGTGTTAACACACAATTACACGATACGCATTATTAGCGCTTTTCGACAATCCACATATTCTGACGTACACATACATTACACGCCATACATCACTCACAGGCATTTGAATACAATATACAATCAAAGCTAATGCAACTTATTAGACTCACACATTCCTACATACACATATATAACATACACTCTATACAATGGTGACGACTTACATTTACATTATTATGCATTTATTACATTTATTATTATTAATCATTATTACATTTATTGAACTTTATATAAATTACATTGGAATGGAAAATCCACAATACTAGAAATAGTATTCGTAATTCCTAGTGCAATTCATTTCAGAATTTTACAATTCATTAAAATATTAATTTATAATATAAGAACATATGTACGAAACAGAAATTAAATGATAATACAATTCCGAGAATCATGTCAGCTTTCTACGCGGCGTGCATGCATCGGTGCATTGTTATGATCCGGCGTTATTCACAATAGACTAATGATGGACATTTAATAAATTAAGAAATAAAATAAGATAATGATGAAATTAATTTTTAACTCGGATCATAACACTCCTCCCTTCTTAAAAATCATCACCGTCCCCGGTGGTTCAATAGCGTTGATGCTGGAATAAATCATAACATAGTCATAGATAGAAAATAATGCCACAATATTTTACATTTAAGCTATGACAATGCAACACTTTCTGTTGACACTGAAAAGAAAAAAGATTAGTCATGTGTTCATAAATGTTAATTAAATCTATTGAATCAACGACAAATGCCACAATATAAAATTAAAAATGACTCCAAAGACAGAAGGATGATATGCGAGCATAACAAGCACTAATTGTAGATCAAATTACGAGTTTAATTTTTGCATATTCATTGTTGTTTAACATACAAGGTAATTCTATTGAATTTCTACTTTCTCCAAAACCTAAAAAAAAAAAATTAATAAATAAAAAAAAACTATCTAATATCTTTACTTATAAACTTGACGACACTCTTGTAAAATAGATTTTAATAACAGAGTTCCGGTTGTCTTTTCTTTGTTTTTCCACTCCAGTATCTCCCAGATACATCGACAAGGCAGTGTCAATGCCGAAGTTGCATATCCGCGAAAATGCAGAGTTTATAATTTCCCTTCCTGTATTCTTACACCCTTCTAAGTCGAAGTGCGTTAATTCGCAACTGGCGTTCAACAAACTACATATCTCCGTCGTAGCAACACCAAGACACCCGCGACACTCCAAGTCACGAAGACCATGCAAAGATTCGAAGAAATAAGCCACGATGTTGGGGCGAAGCATGGATATTCTCAATCTTCGCAATCCCGTCAAGCGCCCCAATGGATCCAGTCCAAAGTCATCACGAATGTTAGTACATCCAGCGATATCAAGGCTCTGTATATGGTCCAAATGTTGACCAATCTCCCAAATAAATGAGTCATCAACTACCGGGCAAAATCTTAATTCTAGAAGTACTAGATTTTTACACTTTCGTGGCATATCCAGCACTTCTGAACCTACGTGAACGAGCGGATGCTCAAAGAAATCAACTTCATTCTGATTATCGTTTCGTTGGTTAATGTTATCATTTATATCATCATTCAAAATCTCACCTAATCCAACTCCCTGAAAAATGAGAGATGTTAGCTTGTCCGGACCACAACAATTAGCTAAGGCAGATAAAATCAATGGGCCTTGAATTTGACGACCTCTGATCAGAGTTCAGCCCTCTAGATTTTCTTGTCGTTTTAACAGATGCACCACATTTTCCGTTTTCAACTTCTCACATTTTTCTATTTTCAAAGATCGGAGACGTAGAACTGAATCTATAAAATACGTTCCAGTAATTTCAGTTCCGCATAAGGAAAAATTTTGAAGAGACAAGTTCTTATTAAAAACGCGCGTTAGATCTTTTTCGACCGGACTAACAGTTCTTTCCAAATGCAGACTTTGCAATTGCGTTGCAACCTCCGCCATCATTCGGATTGCTGTCGGCCTAATCTCTAAACCTATTAAATCTAAAGTCGCAAGACCCGGACATTTACGTGACAGATTATAAGTAATTTGGGGTGGTAATTCGCTTTTTAAATTAATCTCTCTGAGATATTCCCCTTCTCCACGGACAACCCAGTAGAGAAACCCCATAGATATAGGAGACTGATCCCATTCTTCATTCCATAACCATGAGGATCTATCCGAGATCTCTCGAAGACCTCGAAATGCTTCATAAACTCCATCTCTCCATAATCTAGACATTGTGGCTAAACGAGAGCGATCAACCAAGGGTAAGAATGACCCAATCCTGGAAGTTATTTCTACAGACAGTGTGTTGACTAAACCACCGGTCTCTTTTCCCTGCCGAACGCTCTGTTCTCGATGTTCTGAAGCACCACGAGCATGTCAGGGGTCAACACGAAGGAGACGCAGTTTTCGACCGTGAAGGGTGTAATCATGCTCTTTACTTTTTTCGAGACATGCAAAAGCTTGTTCTGAGGTGTTAAATGTGATGAACCCAAGCAAACCCGTAAGGACACATGACAACCACAGCATGTTTAGTACCGTCCTGTCGAAACAATCGCTTCAATTGCCATCCTTTATTTGTTGTGGAAAGCCTTGTAACATTAATTGTAAACTTCATGTTTATAATGCTATTACAACAAACGATATTGTTACACTCGCATATCTCTAATTATCTATAATAAAACAAGATTATGAAGAATATTCCTGGAGAACTCCACAATATATTAATGTAAAAGGATATTCTTCAATCACTATCAATGAATTAATTTTAATTTATCTACGTGTTTGGTGAGTCTATTCCCTTCTGCGTTTTCTATTGCAATATTATTTCTATTTAAGATCTCGACTATTCTATAATCACCTTTATATTTAGGAGAAAAATTTCCACGTTTGGGTTCTATTAACATTTTTACAAATTCACCAACTTTACCTTTAAAAGGATTACTGTTTCGATTTAATTAAATTTTTTCCTGCAATTACTTGCATTTCCGTTAATCGAGTGGTTAAGTCAAACAAATAAGAATTATAAGACTTTATGGAGTCAGTTTAAGGAAAAGAACTAAGACATCTCACTAATCTGCCAAACACAAGCTCAAAAGGCGTCAAATTAGTTGCTGAGTGAACCGATGTGTTATATGCAAACATGGCAAAGGGTACAATTCTATCCCAGTCATTATAGTCTTGGATGTAATGCGATATATATTCAGACAGTACTATATGACTTTGCTCTAAACTTCCATTTGTCTGAGGTCGATATCCAGAAGTATTTACTTGATGAATTTTAAACAATTGAATAATTGGTGTAATAACTTACTCATGAAACTCGGTCCTTTATCAGTCAAAATTGTTTTTGGAGATCCATATTGTAAAAAGTAGCTTAATCACAAAAGCATGAGCTATAGTCTCGGCTGTAATGTCAGGTATAGGTACTGCTAATGAGTATTTCGTAAAACAGTCTTGTATAGTCAAGATATGTCCATTTGGCGTTAACGGTAAAGGGCCTACAGTATCCAAAGAAACCTTTTCAAATGCGTCAATAGGTGTATCGGTAATTATCATAGGCTCTCTAACTTTAGCACGGACAACCTTTTGACTCTGACAACTTTTACAAACTCTTATATAATTTTGAATGTCATTTTTCATATCAGGCCAATAAAAACGTTCGCGTATTCTTCTATAAGTTTTTGTTACACCCTCATTATAACCTCCAATGAGACTATCATGATTTTCAGAAATTATTTGCAGTCTCAACTCTTCCGGTGATAATCGAACATTACCCGCACATATTATAATTTTAATCTCTGTTAGTAAAAATAATTATTGAATTAGTGTAAATAAAAACCTTTGAATATTAGGTTCAATAAAATCTCCATTTTGTGAAATTCTAAAGGTACTTATACCTAAATCTAATAATGTTTTTCTTAAATTTAATAGAGCTATGCGCAAATTTTCTTTTAAAACATTATCGAAATGCTTATTCTTTATCACTACACTAAATATTTTATAATTTCCATTAGGAATTATTACAATTTGTCCTATTTTGGATTTATTTATCTTAAAATTGTCGGAATTTATCTCTCCTAAATCAGCTAACAATCTACTGACAGGGGTTACTATTTCACTGTCAACTGAGATAAAATGAACATAATTCGAATGTTCGTAAGTTAGATTCTCTCTAGAAAATTCTAAAACGTTAGCTATCTCTGGTTTTAAATAAAATTTTTGTGGCTCTATTTCAGGGTATACACTTTCATTAATTTCTATTGTATTAAAAGGTAAATCTTTATTGGATGTAATTATTCGCCTAGATTTTACTGTTGAATTCATGTTTGACAATAAGTTTTCTCTCTTCTTAGAATTTTGTTCTAAATTAATATTTATAATCGGCGTTGATAAGGCTACGGGTTTATCTTTACTTAATGAAGGTGTTAATAAAGTTGATTGTAAGACAGGTCGAGAGAGAATAGTATCTTCAATTATAGTTTTGTTTTTCATGAAGCAATCAATAACTCTTCTTCCTCAGGTACGCCTTGTAATAAACCATATTTTTATTTAAGCACGGTTGTCGTTTAATAGCTTGTTTTTCATTTCCACATAGTCCAAATTCTTGAGCATTTAACCGCTTTTGATGTTCAATTAATTGATCTTTCCTTTCAGGAACATAATTTCGTTCTCTTAATGAATGATCAAATTCCCGAAATGAATTTCTTAAGGATTCTAAATCTATTCCTGAAGAACTTTCCTTGTCCTCAATTAATTCTTCACATTTATCTATTTCATCCTCAGTATCCGAACTGTGACCCGCAGGCAATTCCTCCATAATCTCTTCCAAATCATCACTCACCATCATAGGATTTTCATCCACAGCCATAGAAGCTCGTTTTATAGGGGAAGATTTTTCTTCAGAGATGATTGGAACATCCAAAATATCAAAATTCGAATTCACCCCAAGATGAGGAAAGACACTTTTACTTTGATTAAAAGCAGGTGGATCATCTTGTTCTTTGAATAAATCATCATCTGATTCTGATCCATTTGTGGAAATAGCACCTTCATTAGTGGCTATCTGAAGTTTTTTATATGTTGTTGAAGGTACTTGAAGTAAACCGGGTGGTGGGTTTATTTTTGATCGAGTACGAGAAGAAATAGAATTTAGATTTTCGGTATCAGGCTGTTTCTTTGTCATCGAACCTGATGGTCTGCGTACTTTTCGTTTATTTACTATATCTTCTTGTTTTTCATTAGATATTTGTGTTCTCGACGTGGGCTTTAATAATAATAATAATAATAATAATAATAATAATAACGTCTTTATTGGCGAACGAGGGGTACAAAATAGGCCACCAACGAGCCAAAGGGCGAGCCACAGCTAACGCTGTTTTGCAGACTGACCAACATCCGCTTTACTACCCTTTTAAGCGGAAATATTTGCTGTAGAGTATTTACTTCTTCGGAATTGAAATCATCAATCCGAACTGGATTTCTGGATAAAGCATCGGCGTTGTTATTTAGTCGGTCTGGTTTGTAAGAAAAATCAAAGTCGTAATCACATAATTTTATTCTCCAACGGATAAGTCGTTGCCCTGGATCTTTAACAGAATCAATCCATTTCAATGGCTGATGATCACTTAGTAGCTTGAATTTTCGTCTATATAAATATG
This sequence comes from Trichopria drosophilae, assembly GCA_030407085.1. Classification (NCBI taxonomy): domain Eukaryota; kingdom Metazoa; phylum Arthropoda; class Insecta; order Hymenoptera; family Diapriidae; genus Trichopria; species Trichopria drosophilae. The sequence continues at coordinate 65,205,076 of CM059584.1, read as the reverse complement.
GTCTAAAATGGATTACAGAATACAATATCGCAAGACGTTCTTTTTCTGTTGTAGAACAATTCTGTTCCGGATTCGTCAAATTCCTCGAATAATATGATACCGGGAGGTCATATCCGTCTATTTTTTGACTAAGTATAGCACCTATTGCATAATTCGAAGCGTCTGTCGTCAATTTAAATATTTTATTCAAATTCGGATATTGTAAAATTGGTTCTTTGCATAAAATTTCACGTAATAACAAAAAACTATCTTCCTGTTCTTTCTCCCAATTAAACTTTGCATTTTTCTGTAGTAGTGTTGTCAAAGGTTTTGCTATGTCAGCATAATTGTGTATAAACGGCGGTAATAACCGGTTAAACCCAAGAATTCTCAGATATCACGTTGACTTTTTGGACGAGGGAAGTGCATAACAGCTTTTAATTTATCAGGGTTAGATCTTACACCATTTCTCCCTATTATATGGTCTAAATACTTTACTTCCGATTTTAAGAATGCACACTTATCTAGCTGTAACGAGAGATTAGCTTTTAATCTTCTAAAAACTCTTCTTATTCTCTTCCCATGTTCTTCCAGATCTTTAGCGAAAACAACAATATCGTCCATATAAACAAAACTCTGTAATCCGATTAAACCTCTCAGCACGCTATCCATAAGCAGTTGAAATGTAGCTGGAGCATTTTTTAATCCTTCAGGCATTCGAAGATACTCGTAATGACCATTAGGTGTAGAAAAAGCCGTTTTAGCCTGATCCTCGGGATTCATCTTAATTTGTTGAAACCCGGAATTCAAATCCAAAACTGAAAAATATATTGCTTCTCCTAATTGATCTAATATATCAGTAATATTCGGCAAAGGATAAGCATCGCTTATAGTCTTTTCATTCAATTGTCTAAAATCGATTACCATTCTCCATCGGGGATTTCCTTGACTATCAGGTTTCTTCGGTACTATCCAAAGTGAAGAATTGTAAGGCGAAGAAGATGGCACAATTATTTTATTTTTCAATTTCAATTTAATTTGTTTTTCTATCTCATCCTTATGTATCATAGGTTATTCTGCGGTAATTTCGCGAGAATCGACCGATCGACGCTTTGGAAGTCCGGTTTTTCATCGGTTATTTTGGGTAATTTTGCTCAAAACAACCGATCAACGCACTTGAGCGGTTTTTCATCGGTTATTGTACGGAAATTTTGAGAGAAACGACCGCTCGACGCTTTGGAACGGTGTTTGTTCATCGGTTATTTAGCGATAATTTTGCTGGAAACAACCGGTCAACGCTCTTGAAGATCGGTGTTTCATCGCTTAATCTGCGGTAATTTCGGGAGAAACGACCCTTTGACGCTTTGGAACAGCAGTTTTTCATCGGATATTTTGTAGTAATTTTACAGGAAACGACCGGTCGACCATCTTGAAGAGCGGTTTTTTAGCGGTTATTCTGTGGTAATTTTGCAAGAAATGACCGGTCGACACTTTGGAACGGTGTTTTTTTATCGGTTATTTTACGGTAATTTTGCTGGAAACGACCAGTCGATGCTCTTGAAGAGCGGTTTCTTATCGGTTATTCTGCGGTGATTTTATAAATTCTGACCATACGCCTTTATCTGGTAGTCCGGTTTTTTCGTGGTAATTAGGGTTGTACGACGGTTATTTTTTGGCGGTTTTCGACCGGTTATTTTTTTTCGGTTATTTTGCGGTTACCCGTACTGATAGGGACATCACTGATGAAGAATTAGGTCTATTTCTTACACTATAGTTATCATTTTTAAAGCAATTATTTCTATTTGTTCCCGGGTAAACATTTTGATAAGGATATGTTTCATTTGGCAATATCCCCATTGGCATCACGTTTTGCTGAATCGGTGGATAAAATCCAAATATATAAGGCGGATAGAAATTCGGATAAAAATATGGAGGATAACAAGGCTGTATTGGCATATTATACGGATGTCGACCATATGTATTATCGCAGGTAGGATATCTATAATTTTCTGGCCTTTTATTTACATCGTCAGAACGAGAATCTGAAGATCTTAAAATTGAAGCCTTTACCTTTTGAACATTCTGTACAACAGGATAGTTATGAAAACTTGTTGATGGTAATTCACTACTATTGTCTAAATTTTGGAAAGAGTTTAAAATTGAACTTTCAGGTCGTTTACGCGATTCTAATTTTATTGCTAACTTTAATACCTCTTCCATATTTTTAGGATTGCCAACTAAAACAAGACCAGATATATCATCCGGCAAACCTGTTAAAAATGCATCTAATGCACAATCATTTAAGGGTTTTAACATTTTATCCCCATTTGCTTCATAAAAATATTTTAAACAAGTAATTGCACCTGATAATACAACATTTAAACGATTAGAAAAGTCACTAACACTCTCATTTCTTTTCATATAAATACTTTGAATTTGTTGAACATAAAATGGATAATCTTTACCGGGGGGAAAACGAACTTTTAAATGTTTCATTAAATCGTCAACTTTCTTAAAATTTTTACCGTATACGCTATCACGAGCAGCCCCCTGCAATTTACTCGACACTGCTTTTACGAAAGATGATTCAAATTCATCTGGAATTTCTCCACAAGCAGATTGAAGATCTTGAATAAAATCTTTCAACGGAATATTTTTACCGTCATAATACATAACTGACATGAGCGCATTTTGTAAAACCAGGCATTCAGTCACAGATGGCATCATTTTACTCGTCATATCCATACTTATATTCCATTCATCACCCATCATGAAGGCAAAGTAAACAGTGACAAACCAAAGCAACTAAATAAAAAAAAATTAAAATTAAAATACAATTAATTAAATAAATATTCTCTTTTTTTTATGTCAAAGTTAAAAGTCACGATTAAAATTAATAATTAAAATAAATTAATAAATTAAAACAATAAGTTAGGACAAAGGACAAAGGACAAAGGACAGGAAATTTTCCCCCGCGTTAATGACGAATATGTCTGTTTGCGGGTCGGCTCTCGGGTGGAGAGGTACAGAACAGAGACAGACAGTACAAGACAGAACTATAGACACACACAACACCCACCCAGAGCCAGTCCCCCCTACCCCAATATCGGTACCAACAGCAGATTCGACGGTCTGTGCCTTAGCGAGTACGACGCGGGGCTTATCCCCTCTTTATCCGAGATAAGACCCACGACGTACCGACCGCGGATAAGACGCTGACGGTACCGATAACTGCCGACGGAGGTCGGCAGCGGTCCCAAATTCGTACCTTCGCCCAGCAAAGTTCCCCGGTTATTCCACACTGGACATAAGCAGAGAAAATTGCAGGACGGGGATTCCAACTCAGGCCCTTCGCGACGTTCAGTTCGGGCGGACTAAGACTGACGCCTTAGCCCGCACGACCATCACGCCGGTTGAACAATAAGTTAATATAGATAAAATTTCAAATTCTTAAAATAAATAATATTCACTACATTCATACAACAATCTCACTGAACACTGAACATTTTCAAATTAACACTTAATCAACACATGAACAAAACATGAAATTAAATTTGAATTTCACGTGAAATAATAATATCGTGACACAATAAATGAAATACATATGTATTTCATTTAATATTAACTTATAAATATTAAATTCATACCTGTTCACGACAACTAACTTTTACAAAAGTCAATCGATCTCAATTGTCGGTAAACTGTAACGGTATTCAATTACCACTTGGCGATGTCCAAGTTCCTTTCCAAAAATAACCATTAAACGGAAATTCTCTATTTCCATATAAATATTTGGAATAAAAAGGAAAATAAATGCACTTTGCAACGCTTTATAGAACACTGAAAGTCGAGTATTTTAGGTGCCTTCCCTCCCTTACGGGTTTAAGACCCTCCCCCCCCCCCTGCCATGGGGGATGGAGCCATATTGAAGTGACAACCACACCGCCGGTTGTGCCCATTGAAAAATAGACAACAATTCAGCTACCAAATTTCTTAGTAACAAGCTGCCTGCCGTGATACTTCTGTTGGTTCAAAGAACCTTTCTAACGTTGCTACGGCCCGCCAGAATCCTATTTGCGGTTACTACCAGGTGGACACTGAATACCGAAACGCTCCCCCGTGTGGGACCCACCTGGTATGGGCTTTACACCGACCCCAGCTCTTCAGTACGGTGAGTATCTCGAGTCGTTCTACGATCAGGCATTCGACGGTAACAGACTAACGGGACGATCGGGTCCGTGAGGTCGTTCTCAAAACTTGCTAAGAGAAGAGGATCTTTCAAAACCATCGCTCCTCTTCGAGTTCGGGCGCCTCGCCCCTTCCCTCTTCCTTACGGACGGAGTTACCCGCTCCGCTGTCTTCCACAAGTCCCCTGCGGGGCGCTTTATAGAACACCTATGTGTCGTATTTAAGGTGCCCCACCTGCCGACCGGCTAAAGGACACCCCCCCCCCCCACGGAGGATGGGATCATATTGGAGTGACGCACCACAATACACTTTATAGAACAGTGGAGATCTAAAACTAAAACTATTAGAATAAATCAAATTCCGGATCCAATATTTCAACAAATTAAGAAGTCTCCTGGCAGGATCGTCAATTTTGTTACAATTTCCTACTGTTGCGAAAACAAGCGGAATCTTAAATTATTATATGAAATACTTCTCTTATTCCTCTACAGGAATCTATAAAATCGGATTGGAAAACAGGTTAAACTGATAGGGATTACACAAGCCAAAATCACTCATCAGACACTATATTTTATATAGTTAAATCACTTTTTAATAATTAACGGTTACTACTTTCCTCGTCGGGACTCACAGAGTTGACAAAGAGAAATTATTTTGAAGGACAACTTAGTAATTCAAGTGCCTGAAGTGGGCCTTATTGTCCCGAAGTCAGAGCTTAACTGCCTGACAGTTGGCATGTTCGAAAATTAGAAGTCGAAACATACATACATACGTACACCCTATTACATTGTATACTGCACACTTGTATACTAAATAAGTTACGTTTATAATTCCAATTAAATATTAAATTTTACATGGGAATGGAATAAATCCATAATACTATAAAGTATTAATTAATCCCATGCAATATAATTTACTCTTATCATTTGTTAAAAATTAAATTATTGAATAAGAACATTTTCATATACAGGGTGCGTGCGTACGATCCGAACATAGGGCATGCCATGTTAAAGGTAGAGCGTTCCTGATTGGCCAGTTCCAGCCCGTATGGTTCTCCCCATTGGCTGCGAGAAAACATGGAATGGCTGAAACTGGAGATTCGAGTACTGCCTTCACTGTTCAGTACTTTTGTCAGCCGCATTCAGTAATTCAGCCTGAAGTAAACAATAAGTGCACGATAAAAAATCGTAGATGTAATTTTCCTATACTGTAAAAAAACGTAAATGTAAATAACCTATAAATTGTGGTAATTTTACAACCCGTTGTAATTTTCCTTCTCTTAATGTTGTAAATTTACTATAAATTCACTACACCACTTTGTAACTTTCTTACAGGCTTAAGTGTCAATTTACAACATTAAACGTAGGAAAATTACATGTACTATCTTTTATTATGAACTGAATGTTTACTTCAGGCTGAATTACTGAATGCGGCTGACTGAAGTACTGAACAGTGAAGGCAGTACTCGCATCTCCAGTTTCAGTCATTCCCGCTCTCGCGCGGCCAATGGGGAGAACTGTATGGGATGGAACTGGCCAATCAGGAACGCTCTATCTTTAACATGGTATGCCCTATGTTCGGACCGTACGCACGCACCCTGTATACAAATAGAAAATAATATAGTTCCAAGAATCTCTATAGGTATTTAGATCGCGCGCATGTGTTGGTGTTACTACACAATTACACTATACGCATTATTAGCACTTTTCGGCAAGCCACATATTCTCACGTACACATACATTACACGCCATACATCACTCACAGGCATTTGAATACAATATACAATCAGAGCTAATGCACCTTATTAGACTCACACATTCCTACGTACACATATATAACATACACTCTATACAATGGTGACGACTTACATTTACATTATTATGCATTTATTACATTTATTATTATTAATCATTATTACATTTATTTAACTTTATATAAATTACAATGGAATAGAAAATCCACAATACTAGAAATAGTATTCGTAATTCCAATGTAATACATTTCAGAATTTTATAATTCATTAAAATATTAATTTATAATATGATGTTGGTAAGACGAGCCATGTTGTTTGTGTTTACGTTTCGAAAGTATTGTTTATCTGGCGGAAATCGACTCATGACCGCTGCTGTACTTGGTGTAGGTTTCTGCAGTCCTACATTTCATACACAAATGTGAAGTATGGCGCCATCTGTCTAAGTCGATCTGCAGCTCTCGCAAAATCATAGTCAATAATAAGGCAACAATTCAGTAAAAGGGCGATTCCGCCGGTTAATTAATTAATAAAAAAAAAAAAAAAAATATAAGAACATATGTACGAAGCAGAAATTAAATCATAATACAATTCCAAGAATCGCGTCAGCTTTCTATACAGCGTGCATGTATCGGTGCGTTGTTATGATCTGGCTTTATTCACAATAGACTACTGATGGGCATTTAATAAATTAAGAAATAAAATAAGATAATGATGAAATTAATTTTTAACTCGGATCATAACAGCGAATTCGGGAACTTGCGAGCAGAAACACGATCCTTCTCGTGCCTCGAACTTAAGTTTAATAGCATCGGTTATTTGGGGCCAAATCGTGACTTTCATATGCGCATTTACGCTTATGGCAATTCACAGTATTTATATAGATTTACCCGGTATGACGATCGGGGAATATAGAGACCTTGATTAGAATAAAATAGGCCATTTATAGATAACGACGTGACGCTATTTATTTGTACACTCCTTAAATAATAAACGTAGACACTTGCATCCTCTATGGTGCCTTGATCCTTGTAAGATGTGATTCGTAAATTAAAGTCGACCAGGAACAAAAGTGTCAGGTTACATTATTAGAAGAATGTATACGCCGTACCTAGTAAAGTGCGAGTTATAAATCTAATAATTGTAAATATGTTCATCGCGATTTATTAAATATTAAAAAATATATAATTAAATTATAACCCTGCGAATTTAGAGTCGCGAGCCACGAGTATAAAATGGGGAGTCGAAACAAAGAAAGAGAGCTTTATACGAGGCGGGTTCTAGCCACGCTATGGGGGAACTTCTTCAAGAAATGACCGAGTTTCGAGTTTCTGGGGGACTTGCGACGTCTTCTCCTCGGCACGAAAAACTGGTGTAACTGGCAAAAAAATTAATTACAGGCTGGTGATTTTGGAATCGCGTACCTGGCTGGCGTCGTCGGTGGGGCCACTTCTCGGCGCTGCGGCGATAACCAGGTTCCTTCCACAGGACAACGGACTGTCACGGCGACAACAGGTGCGTGGGGACCAATATGGGGTCCTCACGGGTGGCCACGAGCGGGAAGCCTCAATGCTGACCACGGCACCGAAGCAACATGGTCTCAAAGTATACACTTTTTATCTACATTTTTCGGGGACTGTCCCAAAAAAAGACCACATGTCCCCATAATACATAACTGACCTCATAACAACCATTCCACATATTTATAATAATATATCTATGTATAATTTAAATTCGGAGCACCGGCTTTCGAATGAGTAATTAGCCCTGCACAGCATATTTCTTACACTACCGCAACCAATTTTATTATCCCAAGCAGCAAAATTGGTCGAAATTATGTCAATTCGTCTTCTGAATAAGTCCAACTGCCTAACGGCCCTAACCTGATTAACGTCGGCTCGACTTCTATTTATTTCAGGTAAATGGGGAATAAAAACACGGTAAATTTTAAGTCGAAATTATGTAATGAAAGGCATTTGAAATTTAAAGACATAGTCCAATTTGGGAGAAAGGACCTGTAAGAAGTCAAATATTAGTAATAATTTCGTAGTTTTGTCCTAGTTTAGACTTTCTGACATAGCGGATCCCTTTGTTAAAAAAAACTGCAAAATTTTCAACGGAAATTTACGGGTTCTTACACGGAGAGAAATTTCTAATGTTTATACCGTGTGTTACCTTTGCCCGAAAAGACTGGGGCTCTCACTTACGAGATTTGTTTGTTGTCATACTTTTTTGCCGCAGAAACAGAGATTGACAACGTATTATACCGTGAACGCATGCTATATTTCCTCAAGACTCACCGGATGTCACAGTATACACAGAAACAAGTTATTTACATACATACATAAAAATCACAAACACGCGCTCGTTCACCCCTTACAACCTAAGATGCACCTAATATACATATACCATTATTCGACAACATATGATAAAGACAGATCAGTGTTCGCACGCACGAACCTAATTTCTGATTTCAAAACCAGCGGACTTTTAAGGCAGAATACATGTTCATATTTGGTAAATTATTTACTAAAATTTAATCTGTTCGTTAAAAACCTTCAGGGCAATTTTATAAGTCGAAATTTGGTTAATTGTGCTTTCACAATATACCTCAAATAAGGGAACGTGATGGTTAAGTGGTTAGCATGCTCGCCTCGTAAACTGAACGTTCCTTGAGTTCGAATCCCCGTCCGGTAAATTTTTCTGGTTATTTACATTGCTGATAATTTAAGAAACCTTGCTGGGCGAAGGTACGAATTTGGGACTGAAACCGACATCAGTACCGACATCGGTAGTTATCGACACCGTGAAAGGTTTTTCCGTGGTCGACGCTTCGTAAATATATAAATATTGTCTTGAATGAAAATAAGACCATGTTTGCATTACGCCTGCTACGGCATAAACCGCGCGCCGACTAACTGTTGACATTGTCGACTATGTGTAGTGTATTTGTGATTGTTTATTGGTATCGTCCTGTGTGGGATAATGACTAAGCCTTGCCCGATTAGCCATATATGGTATAATTTATCTTATATTAATGTTATTTGATATATTAAGAGTGCAATTATTGAAAGAATACTTTTAGAGACTCAGCAGTAAGACAGGTATTATTAATGCATCAGGTTTTGCATTACTCTCTAACCAAATGTGTGACCAATATTATATTCTACAGTCGTAATTAGTAATAAGCACTTTTCAGCTGGGAACATGCAAACTATAGTAGATCGCACGGGCGACCGTAGCTATGGACGCCCCGTGAAATTGGAAAACTCAGTAGATTCCCAGGACGGAAAGTGCAACCTTTGCTAAATCTAAGGAATTGATGTCCGCCGATGTTGGGGGTTTTGAGCGGACATTCAGATTCGAGATTCGTGGATTCGAACATCGACAGCGATAGGTCGCACCGAGTGCTGGACATCTACATCATTATAAAGAGATAGCCAATAAAGCTACTATCCTCAATCTTTCTATTTTAATACTATTCGTCTAGCCGGTTCGCGATCGGAGATCCACCTATAATAGATCTCCTCATGTCAGAAACCTGAGTTCTGCTACACCGATATTCCCCCTTACGTAAGATAAAGGGCTGTTTTGGTGTCAGAAGTGGGATATATGAGTTATCGAGTCGGCTAACGCTTGTAATCCGGTTGCTTGGGGTGTCGGTCCACTTAACGTGCATTTCGTACCCACTAAGGAACTGAAATAAACTATGAAATAAACTGTGAAATAAACTGTTGTGCCATCATCGACTCTGAACGGTAACGGTAGCAGCCAAACTACAATAGAGAAAATGCTGTTGGTCAATATCCTGACGGTGGCCCAACTGGTCATCTCCGGGTAAGTCGCCGCATTTTCTGCCGACTTATTTTCCAACTGTTGAAAATTTCGTGACAATATATAAATATATTTTTATGTATACGGTTGTGTTATGTGGCTGCCCGCAATTTATATAGGGAATAATCGACTGAGTTATTTCGTGCATTAAACACTCCTTCAGCGCATAAAAAAAGCCCGCGACATTCTCGGTTCACCCACTTTCAAACAAATTAGAGGTCGCAATCGGCGATCTCCTGTAAAATTATTAAAGATGGAAAAGGACGAGAGTTCGGGTTCTTCCTCAGGACGGTTTGGGGTCTCCTGAGGACACGAAGTGATAACCGGAGATAGAGACTAACGCGGGAGGCTCTTCGAACACCCCAACCGAGCGTCCGACCGCTATGGACGTGATACTGGGCATATCCGAATTTTACGGGAATCGCACCGCATACCAATCGTTCGCGAATAAATGCCGAACCGCGTTATAGTTACTACGTAAAGGACTTTTAAAATTCTTGCTAGGCGCGTAGTTCTGAGCTGCTCTCAGAAATAGACAAAACGTACGGGGGATCCGATGACCCTCATACATATTTGTCAAAAGTTTCGAGCCTGATACAGGCAGCAAACGAACGTGTCGAGGATTTCGGAGTACGCGCAATCAAATTGAAAAACGATGCGGTTGCTGCCTCTAGGGCATCGACTACCGTCACGGGACAGGTCTGTTCTAGTTTTATTGCAGCCATGGAAAAAAAACGTTAGACCAATTCGTAGCTGGTTTTAGGGGCCAATTAGAATTTCGGATACTACTCGAGCGCCCGAAGACACTCAAGGAGGCTACCGAGTGTGCTAATCGCCTTGATACTGCACATCGAATTAAGGATAGAACCTTAGGGTTGGGTCTAGATCATCGAGCGACCTCGAGGAAACTAGCGTCAACTTTTGTAATGAAAGCGGACAACGCCCCTATTTACATGAATTTCACGAACGAGCGGTGCAAGTACTACAAAAATTTCGGTCACATCGAAGAAAATTGCGAAATTCCCGTTTATAATAATACTCGATGCGACTATTGCATACGCATAGGCCATACTCAAGAAAGATGTTGAACCTAAAATCGAAGGATGAAATACGATCAGCCGCGTCACGACGATGGCGGTCCGAAATCGCAGAAATTCAATAGTCAACAGGTTGAACGATCAGTTGAAATTTAAGTGGCAACAACCGAATCGAAACTGCCCTCAAAATTCTGAAGGCACTCTAACAAACCTCGGTTTGTTGTTCACTCACAGCGCTCGGACAGGAACTGGGGTACCGAGCGACCCCCCACAACCAGTCCTAAATACAAAGTCGCCAAGTACGAATATTAAGGAACGACGAGCCGCGATCCATTTCGGAAATGCTGGCTTCGTACAATTGTACTTAGGAACACGGAGTACCTTAATATTACTAAGCTGCTGTTTTGAAGACCTGGACAAGAGTGACTTCCTGAAGTTTCTCGGCCCATATTTATACCCGGCCAGGAAGTTTTGAATTCAATGGATTTTCTACTCCAGGAATGGATAAGTTTTTCCGAGTTTTTTCTATTAACTGTCAATTATATTTTCCTTCATTTTTAATTTATTCTTTTTCTGTTTCAAATTTTTCTTATACGAAGAGGATACAAAAATATAAAAAAATTGATATACGCGACAAATTTGAGACGGATTTTTTCTGTAAAAAATCTGTACTTCACACCGTTCCGACACCCGCCTATAATCAAGAAAGAGATGCAACGATTAGTGATGGAGCAAGTGGAGGCCGGAGTCGTGCGACCGTCAAAGTCACCATACGATTCGCCTGCCTGGGTTGTGCCCAAAATGGCGTCGGGCCTCATATTTTACGACGCTTGATTTGAAATTTGGTTTCCATCAAATAAAGATGGATAAGCGCGACGCCCATAAAACCGCCATTTCAACGCCATACGGGTATTACGAGTATACCAGGATGCCTATGGGCATTCAAAATGGTCCAAGTTCATTCCAGCGCCTAATGGACTTGGCGTAAACGGGGTTGCAAGGTAAGGAAATGCTCATTTATCTGGACGATAGTGTAGTGTTCGCCAAAAGCTTAGCGGAGCACGAAAGAAAGTTCGCATGGCTTATGGATCGTTTAACCAAAGAGAACCTCACATTGGAGCCACAAAAGTGTCAGTTTTAGAGAAAGGAGGCTTTCTATCTCAGCCATGCAATTAGCGAGAATATAGTTAGACCTGATCCGAGGAAAATTCAAGCGGTGAATCAATTTCCACCCCCTAAGAATCCAAAGCAGATCAACGAATTCTTAGGCCTAGCAGGGTACTATCGGCGCTTCGTAGAGAAGTTTTCGATATAGCACTCCCCTTAACAAACCTACTCAAGAAAACGATTCCGATTAAGTGGGGAGACAACCAAACCTGGGCTTTTGAAATGCTAAAATCAAACTTTTTCAGACTGTGCAGAATCCGTCTTGCATCATCTGCCAGATTTCTCGCAGCCATTCATCGTAACTACTGACGGATTAGCTTATGCATTTGGCGCTATTCTATTACAGGGGGAAATCGGCAAGGACAAACCTGTGTGGTATGCATCCAGAAATCAATGGGGCGCGGATATTCAACCAGTGACAAGGAGATGCTCGCTGTGGTTTTCGCGGTAGAGCGATTTTGGCCCTACCTGTATGGTCGTAAGTTCGCCTCCATCGTTACGGATCATAAACCGCTCACGTATTTGAAAATGATGAAAGACCTAACTATCCGCCTCCATCGACTTCGAATGAAATTTGAGGATTATGACCACGACGAGATCTATAAAGCAGGAAAGTACAACGTGAATGCAGACGCATCATTGCGAAATCCGATTGACGTTCCAACAGAAAGTAGGGATAACCAATCGCCATTAGAACGAAAAATTATTACCTCACCGGAAATGGAAACATATACTAAAGAGGTTTCATCTATATCAGACGCGACAACGATCGGAATCAAGCTAGGAGAACCCCACTGAGAGGATAATTCAGCATAGGGATGATACCCTAACACCCACGAATGCGCAGGAAATGATATGGAAGAACGGACTCGAAAACATCATCATCGACCTAAGGGCTCCTCTGTAAGTAAATACTGGGTATGAAAACCTGTTGATGCCACCGCACCTAAGCTTCCAACGAAGATCACTGAACCCTGGAGAACGCGGACGGGGAATCACTACAAGAGGACTTTTCATCGGTCACTGATTCCGCACGAGGACCGATCGGAAACGCGAAACTTCTGAATACCAATCCAGCCACGTCTACATTAACGTACGAGTCGTCCTTAGACTCAACTTCGTATATCGAGTCTGCATTCGAAAATCGTGAAGCGCCACCTAAACTCATACGAGATATGGGAAATTTATTTATAATCATCAAGATTTTAAAATTCCTTGGAAAGATAGAATGGCTATCTGGGCTCTGAAAAACATCATACCTGAAAGGGATGAAACTGCATCCGAGGCTAGCCATGTCAGTGATACAGGGCATAAACAGATAAAACCTCCACGGCGAGAACTCCCGGAAACCGCGTTGGACAGGGAAAAATATCAAGAAACACTGAAGATATCGCGGATCGTTCCACATGGAGAGCACGAGTGACAGTAGTCACCAAGAAGAACAGTCGCACTCGCCCGAGGAAAGGCGAAGGGAGCGTAAAAAGTTCACGTCGAACGAAACATGCGAGCAAAGACGCAGGCAGCTGGACGAGATCTCCAGTTTCGCAGCGGGTAACAAGGACGCTTTGCCAAATCGCTCTTGGCAGACGTACAATGCGGCTACCCCGTCGATCCGCCACTCCGAGAGAGAAAAAAGAAGGACGACGCTACTGCAGCCACGCAAGGCTCAAGTAGTGAGAGTGAATTTCATACGATTGATGCAAGTGTATCTTCTGAACAACCGAGGGGGACTAAGATCTGAGGTAACCGCTCTTCGATCGACCAGGAGAGAGGGAGCTCTAGCGAAGAACGTGAGAAAGATCGTTCGCATAACGTCGACCCTCGAAGTTCCAAACCATCGGAGCTCAGTACTTCCCCCTCTTCGTTCAGTCGAAAACGCAATGACGAGATGATATCGCGCAGAGCAGAGAGTGAGGCACTTAGGCACGGTGCGTATTGATTTCATTTCACACCGTAGAGGGCACTCCTGGAGAGAATTTGGGAGCACCGAGATCCCCTGTTCCGTGCGGTGGACTATCCGATGATGATGATTTTCCCATAAGACAATCGTCTAATGACGAGAGCAACCTTTGTAGATTGGACCCAGGAAATTGCGCTGTTCCAGACTCCTCCGATGAGAGATATCGTGAATCCGAACCTCAGGATCCCTAAACCCTTGACACGAATCTTCCAGAATTAGGAGACCCTATTGTGAAATTTTCAAACCGTCACTTGACAAGTGAGAAGGGGAATATGGCATACTTTACTACGACTGACTGTAAACTGGATAGCGAAGTAGGGAAATTGCTGGTCGAGGAATCGCTGGAGCATTCGAAAAATTTAGTGCAAGCCAGTCCTACTATTGGCGAAATCATAGTAACCAAATCTGGGAAGTTTACGATGTTTGGAATGGTACTGAAACGATCCATCGACGAAATGGTAGCGAAGAGTGCGATAACAGCTTGTATACAAACCTAAGTAGAAAGCTACTGGATTCAAGTGTCAAAGCAATACACATTGGTTATGATTTCGAGATGCTTTCGAAACAAACGTGGTGGACAATCGCTGAGATTTTCAGATTGTACATCAAAAGAAAGGTTACCATATTCTTTAGAAATACGCTGGCAGTTCTACCACCACCCGACCTATACTCAAGTATCAAGGAATACTATTGTTCGGCAAGGTCAGGTGACCATAAGGATATTACCAAGATTCACCTTCTTTTGAGTCGTGCCCACTATTGTCGAAATAAGAAGACTGATGTGGAGGAAGTGGTGAAGCGTTCTAGCGTTTGTCAAAGCAAGAAGACAACGCTCGCTAAGACTCGACTACCAATAATCATCACGGACACACCAACGGAAGCTTTTGATAAAGTGGCATTGGATGTTTTGGGTCTAACGACCATATCTGATGATGGGAGCAGATTCGTTCTCACTATCCAGGATCTACTTATTTTTTTTTTGTTTAACATCCCAATTTTATTACAATCTGTCTTGTTGACATTCAGCAATATTTTTGTTGTAGAAATTAATCGTGGAAGGTACCATCCAGTGATGCACCTTTATACAGATATTCTTAATTATTATATTAAACTAACACTTATAATATCAATTTAAATAAAGTTAAGAAGTAAGTTATGTCACTGGAAGTAAAAGTTTAATATACACCAGAAGGATCTGTCTATTCTAGTATGTAAGATCGAATGGAATTTTCTTCTTGAGTCTCCTGATTAGTCGTGGTTTCATTATGTTGACTGTAAGAATGTTTGGGTGCTTCTTTAGTCTCTCACTGTGATTTTTGCTATATTCCTGGATTTCCTCTTTGACACTCAGCACTTGTAGGTCGCGATGTATGGCATCATTAGTTACAAATCATGGTGCATCAACTATCATTCTCAATACTTTTGACTGGAAGCGTTGAAGTATCTTTATATTAGAATTGGCTCCCGTTCCCCACAGCTATATTCCATACGTCCATACTGGTTTTAAAATCGCCTTGTATAGCAGGAGCTTATTCTCAAGCGTGAGTTGTGATTCTCGATTTAAAAGCCAAAATAGTTTTCGTAATTTGAGTCCAAGCTGTTTCCTTTTAGTAAATATATGTGTTTTCCACGTCAGTCGGCGGTCGAAGTGCATGCCTAAGTATTTAGCTACCTCAGATTTCGGAATCTGTTGGCCGTTAAGTGATACTTCAGGGTAAGTCTCTTTTCGGGTAGTAAAAGTCACATGGACTGATTTCGTTTCATTAGCTTTTATTCTCCAAATGTTTAGCCACATTTGAATGTCATCAAGATTGCTTTTTACAATTTGAGTAGCCAGAATAGGATTTTCGTGTGAAGCTAATACTGCAGTGTCATCTGCGAATGTTGCTGTTGTTACTCCGATTTTCGTAGGCAGGTCGGCGGTATAGTGAAGATAGAGGATCGGGCCTAGTACGCTACCTTGAGGCACACCGGCTTGTATTTTGTGTATTCCGTAAATATATCTTGATATTTCACAAAGAAGTGTCTGTCTTGGAGATAAGATTTTAGAAGGGTATAATAGCCTAGAGGGAAGTTTGTCTTTATTTTGTACAGTAGGCCAGTGTGCCAGACTTTGTCAAAAGCTTGAGTTATGTCCAGAAAGACACCCGAACAGTACTTTTTTTCTTCTAAGCTTGATAATCATAATGTAGTTTTGTGAAAAATCACTTTAAATTTCTTGACCGCTTTCTTAAAATTAATAATTATTATTTTAAATTTATTATTGGGTAATTACGGTCCTTCGACTTAATACCAGGATGGAATGGTAATTAAAATACGTTGTTAACGTTTCGGCCACTAATATGGGCCCTCTTCAGAACAAAATGTATTCTAAAAAAAAAAAAAATTTTTTTACAAATATTAAGATTTGTACAAAGTTGTTAGAAATATATTAACTAAAGATATCATGAAACTCTCACCATAATTTAAAGTGTACAATCATAATTCCATTAGTTTAGATTAAAATTTTTGTTTTTACAATAATCCATCAGACCATGGATGAAGTAGTCGAGTCATCTGTAAAAAAATTTTTTTTCAATAATAAGGAATTTCATTTGAGGTTATAATATGTATATATAATTTATAGGTTAGAATCTTGGTTTATGACAAAGTTATTTTTGACCAGGCAATTGTATTAGATTATATGAAGTCCAGTTTTCTAATTAAAACCTTCTCTAGATATTCTATTACTAAATTAGCTATGATTGGTGATAATGGGGATCCCATGGGAACACCGTAAACTTGTTTATAGACTTTTCCTTGAAATTTAAAGTAAGTAGAGTTCAGTATTAATTTTAAACCTTTTGCAAATTCTTCTTTTGTTAATGATGTGTAGTTACAAATCTTGTGCCATTCTTTGTTTACTATGTATTCGACACATGGTATCGAAATATTAGTGAATAATGATACTACATATAGAGAAATTAATCTGTAGGAAGGTGGTAATTTATGAGATTTGATTTTTTTCTCTGCAATTCCAAGAATCCTTAATAAATGAAGGTGTTTTACCTATTATATTTTTAAAAATCGATGTGTAGAATTTGGCTAAGTTGTATGTTGGTGCATTTATAGTGGAAACTATAATTCTCAGAGATTCGCCTTCTTTATGGATTTTCGGTAATCCATAAGCCAATGGTATTACTCCATTATATGATTTTATTTTTTTCGCTACATTGGATTCAATCAATTTTGCTTTTTCCCAATTTTTTACAAGTTCATTAATGTTCTTTTGTGTTGTACTTGTATATTCATATTGGGAAATAGAATACGTATTTGTATCTGATAACATACGTATTCTATAGTTTCCACTAAAATAGGGCAACCAAATTAGCGGAGATTAGGTTCAGGAAAAAGAATCTAAACTTAGTTAAAAAAGTGCTAAACATTAATGGTTACCCAGGAGACCTTGTCAATCAATGTATTAAGAAAAAGGTGCATCTTTAGTTGATATGTTATTATTGAAATATTTTGTAAACCAAGTTCGGCATTGGCACTTTTCTCACTGCGTATTTGGTGCGGCGGAGGACCGCCGATTTTTTTCGCGGTGGAGGTGTTGCGATAGAACATTCGTCAGTTCGTGCATTTTGGTTAACATGCTATTGTATAATTTATCTTATATTAATGTTATTTGATATATTAAGAGTGCAATAATTGAAATAATACTTTTAGATTATCAGCAGTATGACACGTATTATTAATGCACCAATATGCACGACCAATATTATATTCTACAGTCATAATCAGTAATAAGCAATTTTCGGCTGGGAACCTGTAAACGATAGTAGATCGCACGGGCGACCGTAGCCATGGCCGCCCCGTGAAATTGAGAAACTCAGCAGATTCCCAGGACGGGAAGTGCAAGCTTTGCTAAATATAGAAAATTGTTGTCCGCCGAAGTTGGGGGTTTTGAGCGGACAATCAGACTCGAGATTCGGGGAACATCGACAGCGATCGGCCGCAACGCGAGATTCACGGGCCGTTCTCTGGAACGTTGGTAAAACTAACTTCGAGTGCTGGACGTCTACGTCATTGTAAAGAATTAGCCAATAAAGTCACTATCCTTAATCTTTCCATTTTGATTCGTCCAGCCGGTTCGCAATCGGAGATCCGTCTATAATAGATCTCCTGGTATCAGAAGCCTGAGTTCTGCTACACCGAAATGCCACCTTACGTAACAGCATTTTTGTTGGACATTTTTGAAGTCATTATTTGGTTAAATTTTTCCGTCAAATGCACTTTGACTTAGAACACATATTTTAGGTTGTAATTCGGCTATTTTTACTGAAATACGGCATTTCAAACGTGGCTAGGGGCAGAATTACTTACTTTGCTGCTTGGGATACTCGCTTAGCGGCATATGTCAAAATCTATGATACTTTTCCAAAATTCACATATCGTTCTGTATAAACGGTGGAACCAAAAGAATACGCTAGACTATTCAAAATTTCCGCTGAAATTAAGCGCTATATACGCAAAGTTAATTGCCGATTGTATTACCCAAAATCTCCAAGAAAACTATCGTGAACCGCTCCGTATCGTTTACACCTTATCGATATACACTCACAATGTCATTAAGTTGCAAAACTCAAAGGCTAAGTCTCTTTTTGTACGAAGGCTACACATAAACTTGATGAGAATATTTTTATTAAATAAATTTTGAATGCGATATAAATATATTATTTTCAATATAAATACTTTTAAAGATTATGCAAATTCAAATGAAAATGTTTTATAATTCAAAAAGTATACTTCGACCGATATACGCATGACCGGAGTACGATTTGCCCGCTGCATTCTGTCATATGATATCCTACAGCAGGTGCAATTGCCCGTATACTAAGATGCCGTTAGCAGGGTTCAAACTTTTTTAAATCCAATTATTTTTAATATTGTACTTCATGACATTCAGAACAAAATTTGCTTCAAATCATAAAAATGTATCGACGCGTTTAAAAGATATAAATTTTTTAAAAGTTTAATGCTTTAAACTTTGACTCCTTACAGTATGGCAACTATGTGTTAAAACAAATCTAGAGCTATACAAAATATCTTAGCTTGATATTTTCAACAATATCTATGATAGTTAAAATAACTGCCACAAAAAATATTCAGGGTGGTCTTTTGGCAGAGAATGCCCCAAAGATGGTTTTACTGAATAAATCGCAGAATTTACAAGTCCTCTCCAGTGGGGAAAAAAGCAAGGAATATTTAAGCGAATATATAAGAATTATCAACGTCTCTTCAGGTATTTGTTTAGATTAGATTTCTTTAAAGAAATATTATTATTGGCAACTGAATGAGTGACTTCTGATATAAGATACTAAAAAGAAGCCATATGTCAGATTAGAGCAACCATAACGCATCTGTCAAATAAATCAATCTTTAATTGTACAGGCAAACACTGAATGAAAAATATTTATTTTTATTTTTTGGGTCATTGATTAATTGGTAATAAAGGAATCATATAAATTCCCGTGTTTTCTTGTTTGATTTTCTGCATAAGATAATATATTAATTTTGATGGAGCGTGTGCATGTAATATTAATTTCAAGTTCTACTTGTAAATAATTATTCTCTTTTAATAAATAATAGTATTTTTCTCCTCGATATGACTATTATTTTCTTAGAATTAAATAAATATAAAAAACTGTGAATATTACTGTGCTTTTAGAAATAAGATGGCGCATACCAATCATTCTGCAAGATTTAATGCAGACCTTCTGTGCTGATACAATTGGCGTTTTTTCATGTATTCGAATTTTTTTGTTCACAGGATTGAAACTACCACCTTTCACTGGGAACATCAGATATAAGCACTGATCGTCGGTAAATGCCAGGTCGCGTTCGTTATCGCTCGTTACTCTTTTTCTCGTAAATTTTAAAGTCGTTTCTCCATTTTCGATGTTGCCACTCGCTGCATAGATATCTTGTCTTGAATCGAGGATAGGAGAACTATACCCGTTTAACCATGCGTCCATCAAAAATGGTCGGCCAGTTGTTTTATCCACCCATCCGAGAATTGTATCAGTTTGAGACTAAAACAAAACCAACATCTAAAAAATAATATATTGATGAAATGGGATATTGAAAATAAATGCATAGTTCTTTACGTGCACTTGCAGAATAACTTCATTTATCATATACTCCTATGTTAAATTGTAAATAGTGATTTTAATATATCATCCGGTAAGTAATATTTATTTACTTTAGTTTGCGCATCCTTAGAGCTGCATTATTTCTTTATATTCTAAAAAATGCTACTTCAAATGGCATGAATTTCCTTGTATTTCGTATGAAACCCTTGTTTACCTTACGCCAATGCAAATATTTACCAGAGTATTCGAACGAAAAACAGTTGCATGATATATTTTGACATTTTTAGCATATATTTAATAATAATCGACTGACACTTGCATGAATACTTGTAAATAAAAGTATGCCATAATTGGCGAAGTTTACATGGAGAGATTATTAGGCGAATCTGAAAGGCCAGATAAAATCAAAATGGAATAGCGCATTAAACTTGCTACGCCTCGTCACCAGACCATTGCAAACAGAGAAATTGAACTTGTTCAACATTTGAACCTTGCACATCGAGGTAAGAGTTTGAATTTACCTAATTTATTTAGATAGACCGAATTAAGGATGATTTAAGAGAAAAACACTGTCACTTTTTTTTTTATATAAATTTAATAACAATTCATTCAACTTACAATAAAGTGAGCAATACTCTCGAAATTGACATTTTTAACGTATCGACTTAACACGACCGACAATGCAGAATAATATTCCCATCGAGACTAGCGAAATTATTCGGACTCACCGCCGCAGTTGTTTCTCACTAAAACGTGGGACTATCGTAATAGAATCCTTAAACCGCACCGTTAAAATCGGAATCAATATTAATTATTAGTGGACGGCGTGATGGTCGTGCGGGCTAAGGCGTCAGTCTTAGTCCGCCCGAACTGAACGTCGCGAAGGGCCCGAGTTCGAATCCCCGTCCTGCAATTTTCTCTGCTTATGTCCAGTGTGGAATAACCCGGGAACTTTGCTGGGCGAAGGTACGAATTTGGGACCGCTGCCGACCCCCGTCGGCAGTTATCGGTACCATCAGCGTCTTATCCGCGGTCGGTACGTCGTGGGTCTTATCTCGGATAAAGAGGGGATAAGCCCCGCGTCGTACTCGCTAAGGCACAGACCGCCGAATCTGCTGGTGGTACCGATATTGGGGTAGGGGGGACTGGCTCTGGGTGGGTGTTGTATTGTATATTCCTAGTTCTGTCATTGTACTGTCTGTCTCTGTCCTGTACCTCGCCACCCGAGAGCCGACCCGCAAATAGACAAATCGTCATTAACGCGGGGGAAATATCCTGTCCTTTGTCCTTTGTCCTTTTTTAATTATTCGTGCCGAACAACAATTATGCGCGACGGTCCGCAACGAAGTGCCGAAATTACAAAAACTCCACGGACTTCTGTCTCTCTCTCTCGGAGTCGCTCGGAAAATATCGTCACTGAAACAAACATTCAAACCGAAAGCATTAATCGCACGCAATCTAATGTTTCCGCGATCGGAAAATCATAGTCGGCGGTAACGAACGGTTCGCCCGCGAAGGAGTGCTGAGTCGTGTGGCGAATGATCCGTCACAATAATATTTATAGATGTTTTCGAAATTGCAGAAAGTTAGATACACAAAGTTAGATTGGATTCTAATACTGCGGAAAAACGCTTATTTTTTTATTAAAAAATATTGAATAAGTCTGCATTTTTTTATATTTTTTGCACAGGAGTTTAGATAGCTAAACTTTAAATTTCATCATACTAAAGTAATAATACGGTCACATCGAAGTCAACTGATGTTATTTGAAGTAAAGGTCAAAGTTGAAGTTGCCGTAAAAGGGGTTGCCGTAGAAAGCATGTCTAAAGTGACTGTCGGAAATGGAGTTTCGACCCACTTTCACTGATATTCTTTAAATTGCAATTATTCCTTGTACTAGTAAAAGAATTCGAGCATTTTTTTTATCTATTACAATATAACGGAATAAAAAATTGTAAGTATAAAAAATGCTCATTGGTCGCTGTCAAGTTTATGCTTCTCTCATTCCGTCATAAAATTCTTTGAACACGACTCCGAACTGACAGTGTGAATTTCATCGTCTGATACTCGGCGAATAACTGGTGGGGAAGATTTGCATATGTGTCTTACTTTATGAAAGGATATGGGCAGCAATAGGTTTCCTAAATATGTGAGAGGATGGCTAATTAATAAAACACGTGATTGTTTAAATCAGTTCAATGTTCACAGAAATCGAACCGTTCGCTCGCACACCCGAATACAGACTGACCGTTGTTCCTTCGTACCTTTGTTTCATCATACCAACACAGGTCTCTCGTTTATAACAACAAATACGCCCACACATACACTCACAATATCTGTTTCTACCAAACATATACACGGATGCATAGTACATGTAAGCAACGGTATACTATAATCTTACAAATAGAAAGTATTCTGTTTAATGACATTGTTCATATTTTCACGAAGATTCTCTGGTGATTTGGATAGCATAATCAGTTTGTGCACATGTACGCTTTGAAGTAATAATTATGACAAAAATTGTCTAAAGTCGTGTAATACGTTAACATAAACTTAACTACATAGATCAAGTTATCGGACGGCTCCATAGTTCTGTTCGGAGTGAATTTTTTTGGACATATAATAGCTCATTTTGTAGGTTTTTTCATGCTCTACAATTTATGCTGTATGACTTTTTAGCGTGCGATGCATACTTTTCGAGTTATTGGAGAAACAAGCGAACAAATGAGTTAAATAACTCAGTAAATTGCTCATATCTCGTTTTCTTCGACATTTGTCGAAAAAGTGGATTATATGAAACTTATAGCATTTTTAAAGAGCTTTAATTTGAGTGGTGATTTTAAGCCGCGCGGTCAGCGCCAGTCATTACAAGAAACATGCAGCAGGCCTATACGATTCATTGAACGTTCGCTCTCTCTCTCTCTCTCTCTCTCTCTCTCTCTCTCTCTCTCTCTCTCTCTCTCTCTCTCTCTCTCTCTCTCTCTCTCTTTATTTTAATATATTTTAAGTATAATAATAAGGAAATAGGAATGTTGAATATGAAAAAATTAATATGATAAGTGTTCCAATTTGCGTCTTTGTAAAATTTTCTGTTTAATTAAAAAAAGAGGTGGTAAAAAACAATATTACAAAATACATTCTTATTAATTATGAATTTTTTTTCTTTTCGAAGGTCTGCATTCTGTACCGTCTTCTGCTTCTGGAACCAATAATGGTTCCTGAATTGTTTCACTGATGCTGTCATTGTCATTTTCATCATCAACGTCATCTTCATCCTCCATTCTGCTGCAGTTGTCGCAATCTTAGCCACTAGAATGTTGGAAAATTGCCGAGCATTTGAGTCCGCTTTCCTGTATCCACAGGCTTTACCACATTTCCCTTTACACTTACACGAAATAAGTTTTAGCAGTTCGGGTGGCGCAGATTCTGCAGTATTGGGAACTGGCAGCAATCGGTTATGAGATCTTTGCCAATCCCACTCTTCCGGAGGAAGATAGTATCCTAGCCATTGTTGAACCTGATGGTAGGTTCGCAACCTATGCTGCCAAATGGCATCCTTCGTCGGTGGCACTGATGCGAGTTTACACTTGCTTTTCGCAACAGACTTAGTGAATTTCTTATATCTGAGATTGTCAATCGATGATTCTTGCTTATCGCCGCCATACAAAGCAATAATAAATCGCTCTGCAGCCTTGGTCAAAACGTCTTTGTCGATATTTTTTTATTTGAACAAGTGCATCACTCCCTGCAATTCTACACGTTTCTCAAGGATGGACAAAAATTTTCCTTTTCCAACGTTGAAAAATGCTGACGTGGTGTCGCAACCGCTGAAGGCATGGAGGAAAAGCATGTTATTAGTAACATGATCGCTGCACCCTAAAGAAGTCGGAGAATATAGCAATTGGGGCGTTTTGCCTTTAGATGGCTTCCTAAAAATCATATTTTTTGTCTTGGGCGCCAGACCAACAAGTAAGAGCAATAGGTCAATATCTTCGCCAACGTCCTCCACCGAACTGTAATGCGATGACTGTTCTGCAGCTGTAGTGATAATGGAGGCCTCGGCATCTTCAAACGCCTGATGTACATCTACAGACGCTTCTCGTCAGTAAATCATCAGTATTGCGATCAATCTGTTTTTATTTCTGAGGTTGGAGAAAATTTTTTCTTCCTATAAAAGATATTTTTTGTCTTGGGCGCCAGACCAACAAGTAAGACCAATAGGTCAATATCTTCGCCAACGACCTCCACCGAGCTCTAATGCGATGACTGCCCTACAGCTGTAGCAATAATGGAGACATCGGCATCTTCAAACGCCTGATGTACATCTACAGACGCTTCTCGTAAGTAAATCATCAGCATTGCGATCAATCTGGTTTTATTTCCGACGTTGGAGAAAATTTTTTCTTGGCTGCATGATGGCACAGCATTTTTGTCAAACATGCACTCCGGTGCCTGGTACTTTTTGAAACGTCTTAAACGCTTCGCGTTTTTTGTACTTGAATTGGCTTCTTCAGGATAACCATCGAAGATGACAGTGACGTTTTTACTGAAATGTTGCTGTACGTAGAGAAATGATTTTCCCCAAATCGGTCTTCAAATAGTCGTAAAAGAACTGTACAGCGATTACTTCGTTCCTTTTCGCATTCCCTCTTCGATAAACAAAGATAAAGGAAATGGGGCTAGATCATACTGGAAATACGATTTCATGTAATGCTCTTTATCATTGATATCGCATATCCGTTGAAACAGTAGCAGTGGGTTGATTGACACAGGTGATGAATTGATTTTAATGTTACTGTTCATTGCTGATAACGGAAGCACTGTATCTTTCCGTTTAAAACTTAATGCTTCAAAACTTTTGCCAATCATGTTACTCGCCATTTCGCATCCAATTTCGTGAGCATAATGATAATTAATATCATTGTTTCTGATGATTCCTGTGCCGATCGATACGAGTTCTTTACCATCGGGAAATGCATCATGCTGTGCCAGCCAGAAATCGAATCTTTCTAAGTCAGAGTTATCTCTTGAAACTCTAGCAAATCGCATATCAATATATTGCTCTGTCGTTGCGATTGCTACACCGACTCCAGCGACAGTTTCCACCTCCATACACACATTTTGCAGTCGGATCATTCCTAAAGTCCAGCGAACTGTAGTGGAGTCGGTGTAGCTCGGCCCTGTAATTCCCCCGTGTGTTTTCATTGACCGCATCAGGTATTGTTCAATCGTTTGATCTGACATCGTATGCCAGACCAAAACTTACTGGTACGACGTATAGTGAAGTACCCTGTTGTGAATTTATAAAATTCTTCAGGAGGCATTTTTTCGTGAAGAAGCCGCATATCCTGCAGCTACAGATGTGCCGATTTTGCGTAGTTGAAATGTCCAACGGCATGGAAATACGGCATCATGTTTTGAACTGCATCCAGATGTAATTCCCAATTGGCAGATCTTTCTGCCTCCAGGAATTGTTTTACTTAGGGTTACCATGCGAAGATATTGGACCCATAATTTCGACGTAGGACTCTTTTTTTCAACTTCTTGCAATTTTTTAGCAAATTTTTGGTCGATCATGTTAAAGAGTTCATCTTGATTTGCATGTAATATGTCGGATTTTTTCGAGACCATCCAGATAGTTATCGAAGACATCGCGTTTGTCGTCAGTTAATTCCATTGCATCGAATACAACCTTCGACAAAGCCAAGTGTCCTAATAAGTGCGCACGAATCGCTCTTGAATAAGCGTGTCCAGACAACATTTTCTAAACGCAATTTCCAGCATAAATAAAATTGAACAGCTGTTCAATTCCACATCCCTACATGATTTTTCCAATAGCGTCCAGAAAAGACATCAGCAAGTGAAATCCTCCAAGCTTCACAACCATGTCCTTCATTTCATCTTTCATAGCCTCCACAATATCTCTCGCCTTCCAATACAGTGGCTGGTCGAATGTGCCAATGCACGTCTCTTGATGACTGTCCTCTGATCTTCTTTTGGCCTCCATGAGTGACGTATATATTGTGTCGTAATCTGATGGCGGTGCATTGATGAAAAGAATACAAATTATTCGGGAGCGCTGATACTGTTCGTTGCTGGTCACTTGTTCCATAAACCCGTTTCATCTCGGAATGTCTGTACGGCACGGCCACTTACCATAAAGCCATATCAAATCAGGTATGGTTGGGTTAACATCCGATGTTAGTTATCGAAGAGCCGCTATGTCTGCAAAGTTGATTGCCATCAAGCCGGCCGATTTCTGCTTTACGTAGCTCAGTGCATCTATTCTCCCTAATTCAGCTAGTTCTGCAGCCGACACAGCTTCAAAAAGTCGCGAAACTGCTTTTTCTGGTTCAATACCCGTGCTTGGTGTGGCGCAATGTATCCCTCCCATTACGTGAAAAGTTCCAACGCCGTCGATTGTATTCGTATTGAAATCAGCATTATCGAATACAAATTGGGAAAAGGAATTCACCAATATGTTAGGCTGAGGCCGGGTTATAGATGCACTTTCAAAATTTCGTACCTCAGTGTACGATGCAGAAGCTGTTATTATTGCGCGAGCAATCGAAATACATTTCCGATGCTACGATTATCTATCACCTGTCTTACCTTTCGAGATGATTTCTGAAAGTAAACACTGTAAAGTTTCAGGTACAACATTATAAGCATTTTTCATAAAATCATCCGATAGGGGATAAGACTCGGTCTTGTATACAGTCGATCTTATGTCCCCGCAAATAATTGCAGCAGCTTCTCACATAACTCGCAGTTGTTCTTGTTTTGGATCACTTGTTTTTTCTTCGTACCACTTCTCCGTATGTAATTTGTAACCGATGTTCCTAAAACAAATTATACAATCCCGGAATGGTCGCTCGATGATAAAAATATCATCTCTTTTTGTGCGGTATGTAATTTCCGTCAAGTTGGCTGGTAAAATCGCTCAATGTAAACTGGCATTCTTCAGAATTTATCAAAAAAGAATAAATATACTCTATGGTATCGTCTACGCCGTTAGTAGGTCGTCCACGCGAGGTTCCTGTATATGGTCCTATATGCAGACGATGGCTGCAGGGACCATGATACCGACCTCCTCTTGCGACGAGATCGGTTACATTATTGATTCGATTTTTGATGGCGGAAGAATTTTCTTAATTGTTTTCACGCTGGTCTCTTTTTCAATACAATGAATTAGCATTCATCGTTGAACATTGTGTTTTGTCGACGTTTCAATGATTTTTTCCCGCAGAATAAACAGTAGTTTTTAAAATCAAAAGCAGGTACTATATCCTCAGGCTTTTCAGCACCTGCTGGAACTTCCTGTTCTTCACTTGCAGCAGAACTTCTTCGTTGGGAGGCAGTAGCATAGTCTCCTCTCGCTTTACTTGCAGCCAAAAGACTTTTTACTCCTCTTGCTTTAACGACATGAACGTCACCGCTCAACAATGTCTTACAAACAAAACAGCATTCCATGTTTACTTAAAAAATGCCACAGTCCGAGACACACTAACTGGAACGACCCCCCGTTTGCTATTACACGACGCGACGCGACGCTGTGACAGAACTAGTCGAGATACGTGCACAAATACAAAGGCGGTTAGGTCTTCTGACCTTCGGCAAAGAACCCTCCGGAATGTTCGATCACATTCTTTTCTAACGGATCTTTCGTCCCTTATACTCCATGAATGTCAGAAAAAATAGAACAGAAAGAGAGAGAAAGAGGGGGAGAGAGCGAACGTGCAATGAATCGTATAGGCCTGCTGCATGTTTCTCGTGACGGCTCGCGTCGACCGCGCGACTTTAAAGCGCTATGTAGGGCGTTTTTTTAATCAGAATGTAACGTATCACCACTCAAATTAAAGCTCGAAAAGTATGCATCCTACACTAAAGAGTCATACATCATAAATTGTAGATCATGAAAAAACCTACGAAATGAGCAATTATACGTCCAAAAGAATTCACTCTGATCCGAGTTATTTACAAAATACCGTTTTTTTTTTTGACTTTTCTCGAAGGCCGCAAGCTATTTTGTCCCACAAACTGAGAGTTAAGCTTCTGAAGACCCCCCCCCCCCCCAACATGACAACAACAAAATTCTATGTAGGATTTTTTCCCGCTAGAATCGTATTTTTACTGGACTAAAATTATAAGGTTCCTGTTCGCAACAGTTAAACATCTTGCAAAAGATTTTGGATCAGCTTATGAAACTGCAAGAGCTGAAGGACATGCGCCATTCTTATTAGTAGTTGACATCTTTAAGACGTAATGTTTTTTACCATTTCTTTACCGCCTGACATCTTAAGTAAGTGGCGCAGAGGTAGTTCACTGAAATGCAATAAACAAGTAATCCATCAAAGAGGGCACGCTAGACGCTATAAAGACGTTAGAACTCTATATGTCGAATAATCCCAGACTTCCGTGTGGCATTTACAACCGACCTTCACAACTAATGACATATAGATAATTCATTTGATCAAGATATTTCTTTATCAATCAAATACTTATTAATACATTTATACATTTATGTTAGAAGAAACGTCGCTTTTGTTTGCATTAGAACGACGCATTGTTTACATTTTTTTATGTTTGCATTCTGACGTTTATACATTTATTAAATAGGCCGTCACACTATAACTGCCGTTTTCATAGACATAAATGAAAATTATTAATTAAGTGGAATTAAATACGTTCCGTTAAATCGCCACGAGTTCAAGTACCGCGACGTCAGTTATAAAACATCGTACGACTTCTTGTCGAACGCCGGACGGTATTGATCAGCACGTTGTCGATTGAAATCAAAATGGTATTGCCGATTGAAATAAACGAACGGTGTACCGTGTTTTCCCGGATTGCATCACGGCACTGACTCGACAAAAAAAAATTATATGATAATGAATAAACATCGACGTATTGGTAAAAGTACGATCAACACAGGAAATTCGACTACAATGAAATAGTTGTGGGGCGATAACCATAAAAAGGAAAAAGAGTTAACTTTGTAAAAGAAAGAGATTATTATTCAAAATCATTAAAGAATATACATTTAAAGAATATTAGCCAGACACTCGCGAAACCGATACGAAAGAAAAGCCGGTACCTACACGTTGCGTCGACTTTTTCACTCGCTCTGTCTCTCGCTATTTGCAAGTCGTGCGGGACGTCGCAAGCAGCCGAGACACTCGTCTGACACAACAATTCAAAAATGAGCGGGCAACAAAACATACACTATGTCCTGAATTCTATAAACTAAGATCAAACGTTAACTAAATATAACGCGGTGACACGCGGTCCGATCCAAACGACGCAAAGGGCTAGCCAGGTCTATCGATTTACGGAAATTTTCGCCAGTTTGTAAGTTATTCGCCTGTATACTTCATCACGCATTCTAGGAACTCGACAAACAAAAATTTGAAATATAATTCGATTATACTAAACCGCCGTCTAAGCACGAGACATAACGTGATGCGGTGGAAATAATATATATATATATATATATATATATATATATATATATATATATATATATATATATATATATATATATATATATATATAAAATGGTTTGATTAAAAGGCCTTCACGTTACAACACCCAGAAATAATAAAATAATAAATTATTTAATAAATTATTTGATAAAGCGTCAAAGAAATTTTATTTTCTAATTCTTCATATGTGAAAATTATATTTATACAAATACTGAAGAACTAAGAAAGCTGTATCTTGCTCTAACTCCGATTGTAGGGTAATGTAATCGACATACGTAGATCGAATCTCTGGAAGAAGAGTAATATGTTGTTCATTAAGAGTTTAGGGTATATTTTTCGACTGCTTGGCCTTTATCATAAACATATTATCTTTTCCGCCGTCGAAATTCAGGCCACGATGTATTTTTTCTTCTTCAATTTTTAGGTTCTAATTTTGTTTCTCTTTAATTTTGTTCTTCTTTCTAATTTTGTTTTAGTCAGTGATGTGTGAAGATTCTGCCTCCGTAATAATGTCAACATCTTATAATGCTCTCGGTGTGATGGCAGCTGTT
Organism: Trichopria drosophilae; assembly: GCA_030407085.1. Lineage (NCBI taxonomy): Eukaryota > Metazoa > Arthropoda > Insecta > Hymenoptera > Diapriidae > Trichopria > Trichopria drosophilae. The sequence goes on along the minus strand of CM059584.1, from coordinate 65,174,991 downwards.
CGGCCTAAATGTGATATAACCCGTTCCTTAATTATAAGAGGAGAGGATATAAAAATAATTCTTGAGACTCGAAAATATAATCAAAATCCGTATATTCACAATCCAAACAGAAAAAAATTCATACACGCTTTCTTGAACGCAACAAAAGAAAAGGATGGATTCAAACCGCGTGACGGTGAGTTTCGCAACAATGACCGGAGTTATTCGCAAAAGTTACAGGCGAGTGAACAGCAAAAATTACGCAAAAAAAAGGGGGCGCAAGAAAAAGGGGCGAAACGCACTTACAGTTCGTGACGTGATTGCGGGTTCACAAAAAACCAATCCCATGTGGCTGGCGACTCAGGATGCGGGTGAATCGGGGTGACCTTGCCCGGGAAACCTTCTCGAACCTGGGTGCCCTGCCTGGACTCGTCTTCTTCGCTGTCCTTGGCCTTGAAGAAAATTTTCCTATGTCCTGGATTTCACCTCGGTAGATCTCCTACACGCCACTAGGGTTCACCACTCAAACTGCGCAGAGTGGTCCCCCGAATCGCACTAACTCGAGAAAACGCAAAGGGAACGCAGAGGGAACGCAGAGGGAACGCAGAGGGAACGCAGAGGGAACGCAAAGGGAACTCAAAGGGAACTCAAGGGAACACGAGGGAAAGTTCCGAGTGCAGCGGAACACGTCCGAATTCGACGCTGCTGAGAGACGGAATGTGCGCGGCGCCACGCCGGAACTGGCGACGAAGGCACAGCCGCGCCATTTGGTGTCGAGGGGCAAAAGCATCGGATAACAGATGCGACATGAGTGCGGTCGCATTTCGAGTCACTAGAAGGGAAGGGGACAGGAAGAAATTAGGGAAAATACGAAGTACTATCAACGATTCGTCCAGGGGTTCTCATGAGAGAGACGCAGAGAGACGATATGACAATCCTCTTGCGTTGAGAAAGACAGAAGATAATGCTTTTCCGAATATTTCGACCAAAGTCGGGAACGACTCGACGAATGGCATTGGCCGATTCGTGCGCAAGAGAGAGACAGGAGCGGAGATCTTGCGCGCACTGGGACGAGACTCCCGGTGGCGCTTGTCCACTACCACACTCGGTCCTTTTTAGAACGGCTGGCGGGGGCATGCCGTTGAGAAGGGGAATGGAGACGGGGGCTCGTGCGCTGTGAACGTGGCGGAAGAAATCGCACACGGATAGGCGCTTATACGAGTATATGTGATCGGTAAAGCCGTGCGACTGCTTGACCAGCAAGTCGACGGAGGGAATCTAAATGTAATTTAGGGATTAGGAAAAAGGGGGAATCGAACATTTTTGGGAAATGGAACGATGTTCTACCTCAAGGCTGATTTTAGGAGGTTGGCAACTGGGTAGATCAGTGACTTCGTCACAGTGAAATGAATCACAAATTCTGGCAGTTGATTTATTCCATTAAGTCTTGAATGTCGTCAAAATTATACGCATTTTCATCCAGTTTTTTGTGCGCTATCTGTGCGAAACAAAATTTTAGATACATGATATCGGATGTAAAATTTTGTGCTCTTTCATAATTTGTCTAGAACCAATGCCTAGAAAGTTAAAAGTAATTTATTGCAAAAAAATCCATTTTTTTAACTAAGAATATTTTAAGATATAAAATCTCTACATGATATCGGTTATATACAAATCCCGTACCATATAGAAAAGCGTTTTCGAGCCCTAAACTTGAAGCTATTTAAGGTCGGAATGAGAAATTAAATATGGTCTTTTTCAAAATGGAGTCCGAAATTAAACTTTTTTTGAAAATTTTCAAGGTGCTCTGACTGAAAATCGATGAACTTATTAAAAAATATGCGAGGAATGAAAAGTTCTTAGAATTCATCAAGAAATACACTACAATTTTTTCAATTTTTTCGTAATAAATTACTTTTTAAGTATTCGTTTTAGACAAATTCTAAGGTCATATTATGAATGAGCGTGAAACTTTACATCAGACATCCTGTATCCAAATTTTGTGGCACAGGTAGTGTACACAAAAAAAAACTGAATGAAAATGCGTAGACATTTGGCGACACTCAGGACTTAATGGGTTAATCGCCGAATGCACTGGAAATTTTTATTTCTCTCATGAAACATATAAGGAACAACATCGAAAGTAGATGAATTTTATTGTTTCAAGGTCACTCTCTCGATTGTTCATGAGAACATTTTCAAAAATTGTAGTTTCCTGTATTTTTTTTAGAAAATATGTAAAGATTTCTCTCTGGATTGAAGGACTGCAGCTAACCGCATTTTCGGTTAAGGATCCAGCAGCTTCTCCAGTCTGCTCCCGAGACATCCTCGCCACTTTCGCTCATAGGGCCACGATTTTTCCAATACCCTGGTGAATATTACGAATTATTGCAGTCGATAACCTCTTTCCCGTCGCGTATTGCGTTTTCGTTTTTTTTATATCTTTTCCGGTCATTTGAGAAGAAACTAGCCGTGGAGTAATTTTCGGTCCTGCGCCCCCTTTTGGATAAAATTTCCCCCGTTGCGCTAATGGAATGTCGCGTTCAAGAGACATGTAAAGTGCTCAGTTTTCTAGTAAATAAAATTATGTTTATTTACGGTGATATTTGGGAGTTTCCGGGTCAATTCATTTCTGGTTTATTCAACCTGCCCTTACCTTTGTAATTACAGTGCAGGCTTACAGTCGTATTAAATACATTATAAAGTGATGAATTTATCTGTAAACCGAACCAAAGTGTGTGAGTTTTCAAATTTCGCGCGTCAAATATTTTGCCAGACAATCAAATTGAACCTCATTTTCAATGGAAAATAAATTTAATTTCAAGAATCGTTAGAACGATTCTGAAAAATATGAATTTATCACTTTATAATAATAATAAACAATAATATCGTCTTTATTGAGCTAAAGTGATGCTCAAAGAGCGAGACACAGCCTAAAGCTGTTTTATAGCCTGACCTAAAGTTTACAGTGCGATACATATGGATCGTTCATTACATAAACAGTACAAGTTCAGTTCAACGAATGCAACGAAATAACACATAACAGAGTAACTACGCATAATTACATAAGAATAAATAAAGTAGAAAAAAGAAACGGACTAAGTACCCTTATTGCTGGCTAATGAGGTAACATTTACAAGAATTTAGGAAAGAGTTGATTGTATACAGCCGATATATTATAGCTAAAGGGAGCGAGTTAAAAGTTCTAGCGGCAGTTGAAGAGAATGTAAATGGTGCTTTAGCGGATCGCAACGAAGGATATATTAATGTGAATGCAGTTACTTTCCTAGGATCAGAACGATTCCCGCCTAACATTGTGAGCCGATGGAAAAGGTAGTCCGGTGTTCCAGAAGCATCACTCGACAGATGGTACCGAGAATGAGATATTTCAAAAGGTTTTTGAATGATAGCCAACCAGATCTACATATCGCCGGCGTTATGTGATGAAACTTTCTGACCCCATAAGCAAACCGTAGACAAGCATTCTGAACGGCCTACATCCTGCGACAACCATCTACACTAAGACAAGGACCATATACATAGAAGCAATATAATAGGTGCGGAAGGACTAATGCCTCAAAAAGTTTTTGTTTAGTTTGGGAAGGCTGCACACGTCTTTCCATGGGAAGAGTCTACGCAGGCAGGCAAAGGCAGCAGCACTTTTCTTAGTAACATGGACGCAAAGGACCAATCATAGTCAATCCAAAGGACAAGATATTTGGCTTCCTGAATTACCGGAATAGCATTTCCATTTTCAAATGCCGGGAAAGAGCTGAGGTCATTTCTATTACGTAGTGTGACATACCCAATGGTAAATCGGATAGACGCGAAGGCCTAGCAATTTTTTGTACAGGTTGCACAATCGTGAGTTTCCATTGCTCTGTATAAGCGCAAGATGTGATTATGTGGCAATATTTATATATTCACGGGAACATCTTGCCAGAGATCGCATCAGAACCCGCAGAATGGGGATTAACTGTTTAGATTAGCTATTTGCATTTGATAAATCCGATATTAAGATTTCTTTGAATGAGAAAGATGCACCATTGAGCAATTTATGGAACAGAGTCGATAAGGGTTTATACGTAATATCAGGGGTCGGTAACATGTTAGGGGCAGAGACAAAGTTCTCATGGAGGGTATTTAAGTCAGATATGTGAGATGGTAATTCGGACGTGATGTTCCCTTTAACCCCTAGGAATCTGAGTGATTTCTAAAACTTTTTATCAGTGTGGAGATCTATTGAGCGTAAATGGTTTTCGCGACGGTTTTCGCTCTTTTCCACTCATAGAGGTAATGCAATTACATACTATTTTATAATAAGCAAAATCTTAATAAAGATATTTATCGTATCAGTAATCCAAGGAGAACGTGGTTTCGAGACTCGAATGGTTTTTTCGGGTGCAGTGAAATCAAAGATATTGATTATGGTATCTGACGTCGGCATGATGGTCGTGCGGGCTAAGGCGTCAGTCTTAATCCGCCTGAACTGAACGTCGCGAAGGTCCCGAGTTCGAATCCCCGTCCGTGCAATTTTCTCTGCTTATGTCCAGTGTGGAATAACCGGGGAACCTTGCTGGGCGAGGGTACGAATTTGGGACCGCTGCCGACCCCCGTCGGCAGTTATCGGTACCGTCAGCGTCTTATCCGCGGTCGGTACGTCGTGGGTCTTATCTCGGATAAAGATGGGATAAGCCCCGCGTCGTACTCGCTAAGGCACAGACCACCGAATCTGCTGGTGGTACCGATATTGGGGTAGGGGGGACTGGCTCTGGGTGGGTGTTGTGTGTGTATCTGCCTATAGTTCCGTCATGTACTGTCTGTCTCTGTCCTGTACCTCTCCACCCGAGCCGACCCGGAAATAGACATATTCATCATTAACGCGGGGGAAAATTTGTCCTTTTTTTTATGGTATCTGTAATAAAAGTCACTAGGGTGATTACGTCGCCAATGTGAGGACCTAGCAATCAAATAAAATTCTTCGTTGTCAAATTTCTTAAAATCGCGAGTTTGTAAAAGTTTTATCTTATTCTGAAATCTTGGACAAGAAAATTATGCAGTAAGGTAATGGTCAGAAATCACGTGCTCCCCGGATACGAAGATATCAATTATGTTGACCGTTGGTGAAATGAACTTCAAGCAAAGTCGAATAGGAGGAGGTAATTCGAGTATCAGATTCAACTATTTCTCGGAGATCGAATCCACTCAAGGAATTTTTTGTAGATGGCGAATGAACATTAAGTAAGTCGATATTAAGGTCACCTAGATTTTTGAAAATCAAGAATGCGGACCCCGTATGGCGAGCGGAGAATATTAAATATTCATCGATTTTTTTTTTTATTTTCAATATCCGTCGGTTTTTTTAATAGCTGATGACGAATTTGTAGTCGGATTTTCACAATTCATAATGGCGAACATTATCTTTAAAATTTTAAATTACTCAAATAAAAAATATTTCTTCTTCTTGTATGCAATATTGTCAAGAAAAAGTGTCTTATTCGATTTTTATCTACATGACACTGTTTTCAAGAACAAAAATCATTTTGCAAAAAACATAAAGATATTGAGAGCTACAAAAATCGATGAACTTTTAATAGTTTGGATCCGCTATTTTGAATTAAATAAAACCAACAACAGATTCGTAATCAGTAACCCCAAAAATTCCCGAGTAATGAGTTTTCTTTAGCTAGAATTACTTTCGTGTACGATGATGAATAATTTTGAAAACTCACAGATATTTCGTCATATCGACCGCCATTTTGTTCATAAGACAATACAAAAAATCAACTATGATGGATTTCTTTAGTGGACACATCGGGTGCACGTTTATGACTTATTTTAAGTGGATACAAATGCGGTTTATAACAAATTTTAGGAGAAACGAAAAAAGGTGAGTCTAAAAATCATGATTTTTTACTTATTTTTTCAAAAAAGTATTGGAAATTACAATTTTTGGAAAATTTTTTCGTCACCATTCGACCGAACGACCTCGAAACAATAAACTTCGTATACTTTCGATTTTTTTCCTTATATATTTCATACGAGAAATAAATGCTAAACTCGAGGTAAAATTCCATTGCATTCGGCGGTTAATTGGTCAAGTTCAAGTCTCATTTGTGAGGTAGATTTGTTCCGTTCAAGGAACACTTTAAAAGTCGGTGCATAATTTGAGTCCATATTTAATGTTACAAGTTCGAAATGGTCCTCTGTTTGGCCAGAAGACAGGTAATTATTAACCAAATTATGATGGTCCTATGAAGGTTCCCCTTTCAGTTCTAACCAAGCAACGTGTTATTTGGAAAGATTTGTTTTAAAAGTCTATCAGTCCCAACTTTGTCAATGGATCCCATCATTTCGAAAGTTTCATTGTGTTGATATAAAAACATGGCTTCTTGAGATGGTATTCTTTTCAACTTTTCGCAACTGCAATTTATTGATACTGGGAAATTGTAGAAGTTAGTATTTTCAAAAAATCATTTACAAAATGCTGACTTATGCTGAGTACGTACACGTCTCTTTCGTCATCGACTGTCGGGATGGAGGATACAATATGTAAATTAAAAACTTTATCACCTACAACGTCAGCTATTCGCGAAAAGTTAACGGAGAAGTAATTCTCTTTATTGAATAAGATGAACCTGTCCTGAAAACAGGACAGAAGTATTTCTTTATGAGTAGGAAGCTTCTTCACTGGCAAATATTGAGGATTGTCAAAGATTGGACAGCAAAAGGAGTGGCGTGTAAGCGCATGAGGAATCTCAATGTTGGTGGAAGCCATGAAGTAACTTTAAAAAATCAATTTTTAAAATATGCGAAAGAAGCAAATGCCGCAGAAGGAAAAAAAAGCTGCTACGAAAGAAAAAAATAGCCGCTACAAAGATCGAAATATCAGCCAAAAATTACGACGTACTTTCTGCTGAAATGCATAAAACTAATGGTGCTTTAGCAATGATAAATATAAACTCCGATAGTGAAGCGGAGGATAGAATTATTAATGATAATAATATGACGAGCAGGATTGGAGAAATCTTATTAGTCACTACTTCTGTAGATCGTGAAGAAGAATGTAAAAAATAAAAATATCGACGTGTTTAAGATTATAGTATTTTTTAACCATAGTTATAATTAGTTATTAAGATATATATTTTAACGTCTAAATTATGCAGCACAGGTTAAAACACAAATTCGGAATGCTACGATATATAAAATATTCTGCATTATAATTTACTCAACAGATATAATTTTAAAGTTTTTGATTTACGATATACTTAAGTCTATCTGGAATTATAGTTTTTTTCCGTTTTTGAAGCCTATATGTTCAGTTGTGACAAAGTAAATGGCTTAACAAAAAAAAATCGAACTGCGCAAGCTGGCTCATATAAAGTGCAATTTATCATAAGTACAATATCACTATTTTTCATAATAAAGTACTTAATTTTATTATCGTTGGACTAAATAAAATCGTTTGATATATACATGTTCTTTTAAACAATTACGCCATGTGGTAACGTGTGATTTTCGTGAACAATCGTATGTGTAATATGAATTTCGTACAAAATAACGTTAAATTTTTCCCCGGTGAATCTCTCTGAAACTCAAATATGTCGTATATCATTAAATTTAGAGCTTATACATTTGCAAAAATGTTCAAAAATATATGATTTATTTCCTGCAGCTTTCGAAGGTGATATTTGTACAACGTGACGTCCACAACCTGGACGTTAGATTTGACGTCAAATCACACGGGTGGTAACGTGTTCGAATTATACCAAGCCAACATTGAAAAAATCACCTAAACTCGACGAATCGTTCGCCCGGAACACCATACACATTTCAAATTACGATTAAAAATATGAGAACCTTAAAAATAATTTGGAACAGTCCTATAAAAATATAGACCCACGCAATATTTTGCATATTACACCGCTTTTGACAGTGCTCATTATAATTCTATATCTATAAAAACAATATATTTACAAGAGACTACCCTAAATGTAAAATATTACAAAAGCATATTCTCAATATCAATTGTGCATTTAAATTCAGTAAATAGATATAGAAAAGACGAATTTTACTGATGGGAATAACAATCTGAAAAAAAAGAAACGAGGTACGCGACTCTTCATTGATTGTTTATATCTATTGTGAGTCCTCTTTTTCGATTTCTACTAAGGAAAAGCGAGAGGGAATCGTAATAATTTTGTTGACGTATATTATTCAAAAGAAAAATGGTATATTTAGGTAGTATTACATTAGAATCAAAGTATATACTTTCTTGACGCGGGTTCTAATCACGAGAACGGTATCGTTACTTTTTAGAAATGACTCGAGAATGTAAATCGCGACAATAATCGACAAAACCGGACAACAGAAAGGGGGGAGGGGGCAAAGCCCAATTGCATTTACGCAAGTTGCCGGTGTCATGGGTCGGCTTTGGCTTCCTGGGGCGCTGCTGACGGCACTATGTGTCCTTGGTCCACTGGCACTCTATCACGGTAACGAGGCGTGAACGCGTTGTCGCACTCGTACGTCTGGAACAAAATCGACTTAGGCACTTTCACCGATGCGGGGTCCGCGACGGAATTTGTATGACTTCCTCGATTCGTGTTAAGAGTCACGCGGTCCCTGACGGAATTTTCGTCGGTAGCCTCTTGACTGGCGACGAAGGCGGTCCAGCACCACCTCCTGTTGGAGTCTGGTAGCTAACGACACTCGGCCGATAGAGAGAGAGAGAGAGAGAGAGAGAGAGAGAGGGGGGGGGGGGGAGAGAGAGATTTGATTGAAAACAAATTTATTATTGCCCTGGCCACAACGAGCCATGAACCAGATTCAAAATAGCATTCTGTCGTTACAATTTTTCGGACAGGATACGATAATACAATAGACTTGTTGTCTCTGCAATTTGGCGGTATAACGTAGAATTATCAATATAATATATAAACTACTATTTAGAAAAGAAGGTAAACACATAACAAGTAGAATGAGAGCTTGATTATATAATTCGCTACTAAAGATGCATATCTATCTAATTCTAATAGTAAAATTGAGCCTAGTATTAATTTCTTTTTTGAGCTACTCAAAACTCCCGTGTGAATATAACTTGTATCCTAGGTTCGGTCTGCCCTAACCAAATATGCGAGAAGGTTTGATCGAAAAGATGCAATGGAGATGAGTGATTGAATATGACAAGGAAGGGAGTTCCAAAATTCAATAGTTGTGATCCAGAATGAACGAGCGAAGATGTTAGTACGCGGATTAGGGAGTGAGAAACAAGATGAATGATGGCGAGATGATCGACGTAAGGAATCATTGATTGGTATGAATCTTTCAGCCAAATAAGAAGGCTGGGCGGTAGTAATGATTTTATGAGTGAGATTTCCAAGAAAAAATTGCCTCCTAGATGCAATAGTATTTTTTCGATACGGCTCTAGTCTCCCATCACGCCGCAAACGATACACATACCGTAAGGCAACGTTCTGTAGGCGTTATAGCTTGGTGTTAAGGTAAGCTGTCAAATCAGCTGTAACAAGGGATGCGTAATCAAGATGTGGACCAACGAATTAACAAGGGAAAGCTTGATAGATGATGGAAGAAAGGAACCGCGATATTTTAACCTATACAGGACGTTGTGCACTTTGGACGAAATAGTGTTTATATGACGATTCCACGTTAGGTCAATAGTAATTATTACACCTGATTCCTTTACTTCACGTGTGCAAGATATTACGTCCATCCCAACAATTATCTGCGTATGACAAGATCTTCGATGTTAGTAAGATTCTGTGAGGAACCAAGGATAATGGCCTGCGTTTTACGTGTGTTTAAGGTGAACCCAACGTCATGAGACCACTTTACTAGTTCTATGATATCGCTAATTAAGTTGGATATTGTTTCATTTAAGCGACTAATTGGCCTCGTTAAATAGAATTGCACGTCGTCGGCAAGATGATACAAGTGTTACAACAATAGTAAAGCCTGGCAAATAAGGTATTGATGACGATGATGAATAGGATTGGTCCTAGGCTCGAACCTTGCAGTACACCAGATGTTGTATATTCGGGATAGGCCATCTATACCAACTATTTTATGAGAACGGTTCGATAAGTATGAATGAAGCCATCTCAACGCTGATTCGTCGAAACCTATGTCTCGAACATAGTTTTCGAACAATCATTAATGAATGATTTAGTGTATCGAAGGCCTTCGAGAAGTCAAATAGTACTAGAATAGTGACTTCCCCACGATCGATTCCCAAACGTACGTCATCCATGAGATGTAGTAGTCCAGTTTGAGTGCTGTGGTGTTTTCGGAATCCGCACTGCCTGGGATGTAATAAGTTATTTTTCTCCAAGTATAGGGTAATTTACTGAGTGATAAGTGAATCAATGACCTTGGAGAGATGAGAATGGTTTGTAACCGCGCTAACCGCGCGTTTCCGTTCTCTGTGGTCTTTTTCCTTTTCTTCCATTATCGATCTTATGGTGTCATAGGTAGTCTTTCAGTCCTGTTGCGAAGAAAGCAGCGCCTTCATCATGCTCTCCGGAGTTACGCTCGCCCCTGTGTCTGCTTCGAATTTTCTTCTTTCCACGGTCCATTTCTCGCATACAAACAGCGTATGCTCAACGTCGTCCTCCTCAGTGCAGTAGTGACATGTACTAGTAGGGTGCTTTCTCCTGTCCGCCAGATACTTCATGAAACAGCCGTGACCTGACAAAGCCTGTGTCAGAAAGTAATCCAGTTCCCCGTGTTTCCGATTGATCCACTTCGAGATATCCGGTATGAGCCTCCGCGTCCATTTCCCGTATTTTTCGCTGGTCCATTTTACCTACCACTTTCGAAGCATATCCTCTCTAGCCTGTCTTGTCGGTTTACCGTCGCTAATATGCTTCCTCTCCTCTACTAGGAGTTCAATAGACGGGATATTTGCCAAGACTCCAATCGCCGCCACGGACACCGTTCTGTAGCCACTACAGATCCCATGAGCTTTTGTAGTCTCTTCAGCTTGCTGAGCACCACCTGAGCGTCCACTGCCTTGTACCAGATTGGTGCTGCATACAGGATCTGCAAGTGAACAACTCTCACTAGAATCCTGCGCTTAGATGACCTCGGTCCATTGATATTTGGCATGAGACCTGCTAGGGCTGCCATGGTTTTCTCGGCCTTAACGGCCACTCGTGTCACGTGCTGTTTGAAAGTGAGCTTTTTGTCGATGCAGACACCCAGCTGTTTGATGGACTCACTTGGTACAATCTTCACCCCTTGGACATCAAATTCCACGGGGTTCAGATGGATAGATAGATAGATTTTTTTTTTTTTTTTAACGCGGAGGATGGGAAATTTTGCGTAAGACACCAAATACCCGGTGTGACTGGTAGTGTCGGATTCTTACCGACTAAAACCCCTCCCCCTTCCTACGACACCGTGCTGGAACCGCGCAAGCATTTCTTCGGCATGGGCGTTGTCTAGGAGTTACCCTCTGATAATTCGTCTATATTCTTTTTCCTTTGTCTCTATTATATCCCTGCATGTTCTATAAGAGATCACCCAGCTCTGCTCCGAACACATCAGATTCTTCTTGATGGAGGTCTTTCCAAAATGTTCGCCAGCCTTTCGCATGAAGTCTTCTCTAGCTTCGTTCCATCTTGTGCACCTGAACAGTGTATGTTCCGCATCATCTACCTCGTTGCAGTAGAAGCATCTATCGGACGCACTTCTCTTTTCCTTATACAGGAAGCTAAGGAAACAGCTATGCCCCGACAGCACCTGTGTTAGGTAATAGTCCGTTTCACTATGTCCCCGATTTATCCATGTCTTGATGTTAGGAATCAATTCATGTGTCCAGCGTCCCCGCGTGTCTTTATCCCATTCTTCTTGCCATCGCGCCATTAGCCGATCTCTGGCTACTGTTGGCTGTGCACCGTTGTACTTCTCCCACCTTTCCTTTGCCAGGAGTCTAATCGGGGGTATCCCGGCGATGACACCAATCGCCGGAGTTGATATTGTTCGATATCCACCACTCACTCGTATTCCCAATACCCTATCTAGTCTGCTCACGCGTTTTTGCGTATCCTGCATCCGGAGTGCCCCATACCAAACAGGCGCTGCATAGAGCATAATGGAATGAATGACTCCTGCCATTACTCTCCTTTTTAATGACCTTGGTCCTCCAATATTTGGCATTAAAGCCGCTAGTGCCGCCAAAGTTTTCTCTGCCTTGGTAATCGACCGTTTTATGTGTTCTTTAAAGTTCAGCTTTTTATCTAGCCAGACTCCTAGCTGCTTTAGAGAATCGCACCCCTTAATTTGCATTCCTTGGACTTCGAAACGTATTTCTCCTATTTTTCTTTTCGTGGTCAGTACCAGCGCTTCCGTCTTCTCCGGAGCAATTTGCAATTTCCGGCTTCTTAGCCATCGTCCTATTTTGAGAATCGCCGTATCTCCCTTCTCCATTACTTCCTTTTCGGTGGGAGCAGCTATCAGTACAGCCACGTCATCGGCAAAACCAATTAGCTCTACCCCCGCGGGGAATTTTAGGCTTAACAGGCCATCGTACATGATAGTCCATAACGTGGGGCCTAGCACCGAGCCTTGGGGTACACCACTATTTACATACATTGCCTTTTCCGCGTTTTCTGTCTCTAGCCTAACAGATCGCTCCGACACGTACGAGCTAATGATCGCAAGCAGTGCCTCGTCGATCTTTCTGTATCTCAGCTCATTTAATATGTCCTGCCAGGAAGCATTGTTAAAGGCGTTTCTGATGTCAATCGCCATGATTGCGCAAATGCGCCGGGATCCCTTCGAGAACGCGGAGGCTCGTGTTGCCCTATCGACGATATTCATTAAAGCGTCCACGGTTTGTCGGCCCTCTCGGAAGCCATATTGTTTTTCCGAAAGTCCACCTGTCTTGTTCAATTCCTCTTTTAATCTCCCCAGTAGAAGGTGCTCGTAAAGCTTGCCTTCTACATCAAGTAAGCAAACTGGTCTGTAAGACGAAGATTGGTCTACAGGTTTTTTGCCCTTCCTTACAAGCACAAGCCTTGCCCTTTTCCACTGCTTGGGGAAGTTCTTTTTTGTGGCCAGGTCGTTATATAGGCTCAGCACTAGATTTGGCCTACTTCTCGACACCTGTTTTATTACCTCAGCTGGAATGTTTCCCAAGCCTTGCCGTTCTTTAACTTATTAAGTGCTGCCTCTAGTTCCTTACATGTCAATGGTTCAAAGGGTGCTCCCAAGTTCGCGCGAAATTCTACTTCCTCGTGTCGAGGGAAAAGATCTTGCGCTACCCGTTCCACCATCTCCATCGTCATATTAACTTTCAGAGGGTTTCCAAGTAATCTTTTCTTCACTATCTGGTACCCTTTTCCCCAGATGTCCCTATCAAGGTCATTGCATAGTTCTTTCCAGGTATTTTGTTTCGCTATTTTTTTGCAAAGCTTTCTTCTTCCCAGTGTATTCGCACCAGTAAGAGAGTTTCAACTCCTCATCTCCACTAGCGATGCTTCTGGTGTATTTTCGTCTGCTTTTTACGCATTTTCTCCTGAGCTCGGAGATCTCAGCGTTCCACCAGGGTTTCGGTTGACCCCACTTGACGCTTCTTTTTTTGGGCAAGCACTGGTTACATATCTCCTGTAGCCATTTTGAGAATGTTTCGGCGGTTAGTTCGTCGTTTTCATCCTTTTCAGAAGCAGCACTCCGTAGTTTTTGTTCGTCGATTTTTTTGATGTTCAAGACAGATAGATAGATTTTTTTTTTTTCGTGGGTGTGAGGAAAACCTTCTAAAAAGGCACCAGCCAGGGACCGCACTGGCTGGTAGTGTGGGATTGGCGTTGTCATGCCGACCGCACTAAAAACCCCCTCCCTTTCCTTCGCTGTCCTCAATGGAAACCGTGCTAGCATTACTTCATTGAGGGTGCTGTCTCGGCTACGCAGTTCGGTCTACTCTTAGCCTACTGCTTAAAATGTGTTGATTTTCTCTATGGTCTCTTTCCTTCTGTTTCACTATCGTTCTTATTGTTTTGTAAGTTAACTCACAGCCCTTCTCCGAGCGCAACAGAGTCTCCATCATACCCTCGGGGGTAAAAACAACGCCTGTTTTGTTTTCGAACTCCCATCTTTCCGTGGTCCATTTTTCGCATCTGAACAATGTATGCTCTACATCATCTTCCTCTTCACAGTACGGGCATTTACTGGTAGGATGCAAGTTCCTATCGGCCAGATACTTCATGAAACAGCCGTGGCCTGACAGGGCCTGTGTCATGAATTAGTCTAGCTCTCCATGCCTCCGATTAATCCATTTGGCAATATCCGGTATAAGCCTGCGTGTCCATTGTCCGTATTTTTCCCTATTCCACTTCTCCTGCCACTGGTGAAGCATATCGCCTCTGGCCTGCTCGGCCGGTTTATCTTCATTAATGTCCTTTCTTTCTTTTACTAGAAGATCAACAGGGGGAATATTGGACAGAACTCCGACAGCTGCCACGGATATCCTACGATAGCCGCTGCAGACTCTGGATCCCATAATCTTCTGTATTCTTTTCAGCTTATTAAGCGTTACCTGCGACTCTAGAGCTTTGGACCAGATTGGTGCTACGTAGAGGATTTGAGAGTGAACAACACACACTAAAATCCTTCTTTTTGAAGACTTCGGGCCATTAATGTTTGGCATAAGACCTGCTAGGGCTGTCATGGTTTTCTCAGCCTTAGATGCCACTCGTGTTACGTGCTCCTTAAATGATAACTTCCTGTCAATATAGACCCCGAGCTGCTTTATGTATTCCTTTGGTATAATTTTTACTCCTTGGACTTCAAATTCTATAGGGGCTAGTTTTCTCTTGGAGGTAAGAAGAACTGCTTCCGTCTTTTCCGGCGCGATTTCAAGCCTATTTTGGTTCATCCACCTCGAGACTCTAAGGATTGCTCGATCTGCTTTTGTTCTGAGTATGTTTTCATTCAGCCCCACCACCGCCATAGCCAGATCGTCGGCAAAGCCTACCAACTTAACTCCGTCCGGGAGTTCCAGTCGCAGAAGTGGGTCATACAGGACGTTCCAGAGAGTGGGGCCTAATACCGAACCCTGAGGGACGCCGCTATTTATATCTTTTGTCGTTGTCCCGTCTTTCGCTTCGATAATTAACTCACGCTCCGATAGATAGGAAGCAATTATTGAAACCAGACCCTCATCGATTTTCCTCCTCCTTAATGCGTCAAGGATTATCTGCCACGATGCCGTATTGAAGGCATTTTTTACGTCAAACGTAATTACGGCACTTATACGTCTGTGTGCTTTTGAAAATGACGCCGCTTCTTGTGCAGTTTTCATAACTTCTTTGATCGCGTCAATCTGTCTGACGGCCTTCTCTGAAACCAAATTGACGTTCTGCCAGGTTTCCGGTGCGTTCAAGCTCCTTCTTCAGCCTGCCACGAATCAGGTACTCGTACAGTTTTCCTTCAGCATCCAGAAGGCAGATTGGCCTAAATGAGGGAGGTGTCCCAACTTGTCTATTGCCTTTTCTTAGAAGTAGCAGAGTCGCCCTTTTCCAAATCCTAGGAAACTCCCCTTTTTTAGCTAGTTTGTTAAACGTTTCCAAAATCAGGTCCGGCTTGCTTAAGGCTAATTGTTTCAAAATTTAGTAGTCGCGCATAAGTATTAAGTAGTTTAATAAGTAGTTTTTTAAATTAGTGTTAATTTGAACATTGTCTGAACTTCCACGTGAATTGAATTGTCTTCACGTCGCGATACGAAGAAGTGCCGGTCGCGAAGTTTAGTGTAAAGCCAAAAATAAAGAGATCTAATCAGTTTTTAGAGATAAAATCACATTTTATCCTTTCTAAGCACCATCCTGAACCACGCAAAGATTAAGTCGACGCGAACTATTGCTGCTCGTGCGACCAGAATCGAACATTTGGCGATCCTGCCAGGATCGTGCACGCGATTGTTTAAGTAGACATTTATATGGACTAATTTTAGGACATTGGACATTCAGTGTAAAATTGGATTACGTGCAGTAACATTCAGTGCAGTGACCAATTCGCATCAAGTGCTACTTGGATGAGAAGCGGGGACACTGCAAGTGGAAAGTGACAAAAAGGACATTGGTGGTGTATTTCGCATAAATCTTAAATCATTAGTGCAGCCCGCGCTAATGAGATGAAGTAGGTGCACTCGTGCGCGCTAAACTTCGGCGATTTCCGCCACGAACGAAGTCTTCCGACTTCATCTACTCCGCGACGAGTTTGTGACGTCACGGCAAGTTGCCCCGCACGGCTACTTTCCCCGTGGACTTCTCGGGACGTTTCGGCCTCATTCGGCCTATTTGCATCGCACTATCGCAGTGTAGTAAACGACGCTGCCCGAGTGGACTCGGCAACTTTCGCTTGCGCATAGAGTTTCCCACTCGCACGCGCCATTCAAGCATAGTGCCTCTCACGCGAGAGCGCGCATATGCCACCTCTCTCCACGCACTCATACGAGTAGACGAGAGGACACGCAACACGCTACGGAGAGGGAACAGCCTGTCTCCACTCACGCGTTGCTAGGAAACTAACACGCCTTCTTAATTGATTGCGCGCACTCACGCCAATCAAGACAGCTCACGCCTCGCCTACCATCTCCTCTCGTCATAGGAGTGCATTCTCACGGCAATTCACTGTCGTCTTCCACACGCTTTAATTCGTGATACGATTAAAGTCACGCGACTTTTTCGTTATCGAAGCGCAATTTACATTCGTTCGCTGAAATTTTCTGTCTTACTGTCTCAAAATGAGTAAAGACGAAGACAGATATCATGATTGCGTGCAAATCATTGCCGCGCAAACGCAAGACTTCAATTCCATACGTAGACGGATACATGGACGGATGCGACGATTGTTCTCGCTTGGCTGCCAGGTTCTCCATCGCAATGGAAAACCTTCGTAGCCAACAGAACATCGGAGATCCAATCGCTTCTTCCCGATATATCTTGGCGCCACGTCTGCAGTGAAGACAATCCCGCAGATTTAGCTTCGCGTGGTGTTACTGTCGAGGAACTGGCCAATTCAAATTTATGGTGGAACGGTCCGTCATGGCTACGCTTGCCAGAATCCGAGTGGCCGGATGTCCCCCTTGATTTAAGTTCTGACGTTCCACTCGAACGCAAAATCCAAGCCTTGCATGTAACAGCCACTCAGAGCGATATACCCTATATTAGCATCATGATAGGTCAATTCTCATCGTGGCCGCGCCTATGCAGGGTAATGCATCGAATGCTGAATTGGTCCAAAAATTGGGCGCAACGCACGCGTAAATATAGTCTCGCATTACGATTGAAATACGTTACCCATCGAATTTTTCAACTTCTGCAAGCTGAAGCGTTCGCAGAAGAAATAAAATTATTATCTGGAAATCCGCTATCCCCGGACGGAGCGCGTCGGTTGTCAACCGGACAACGAATGTCCAAGCGGAGCCCACTCCTACGACTCAACCCGTTTTTAGATGAAGTTGGATTATTGCGAGTAGGGGGGCGGTTGGCGCACTCCCGTCAACCCGTGGACAAAAAATGTCCCATTATTCTCCCTTCTGGTCATGTCGCACGCTTATTAATTAAGCAAGCACAAGAGCGATGTTTGCATGGAGGAATTACGCTAACGCTGAGTACAGTCCGCGATCTTGTTTGGATAATCCAAGCAAGAAAAACCGTAAAGTCTGTTGTACATCGATGCGTTCGGTGCGCTCGCTACGCTAACGTGACACCCGCGCAGTTAATGGGTTCGCTGCCTCCGGCTCGAGTCAATCGTCCTAGCCGTGCGTTTGCGGAATGTGGCGTCGATTACGCGGGTCCCGTCAAGATGCGCTTGGCGGGCGGTCGCGGGCATCGCTCGATTTCGGCTTATATAGCGATATTTATATGTATGGCGTCGCGTGCCATCCATCTAGAAGTAGTGTGTGCATATACCAGTGCCGCGTTTCTTGCTGCGTTCGAGCGATTTTATTCTCGCCGCGGTCTACCGACACACATGTATAGCGATAACGGTCCGAATTTTAGGCGAGCCGACAAGGATTTACAAACCGCGTTTCGCGCTGCGATACTGAGTGATGAGCTTCGAGTTCGAGTCGCTGATGAGGGTGTTGAATGGCACTTCATCCCTCCTGCTGCGCCTCACTTCGGTGGCCTGTGGGAGGCAGGGGTGAGGTCGATGAAGCATCATCTCCGGCGAGTTCTCGGGTCTCACACTCCTACTTACGAGGAATTGTGTACATTGCTCTGTCGTATCGAGGCGTGTCTCAATTCACGACCTCTAGCTCCGCTACACGACGACGCGGAAAGTCTAGAAGTCTTTGACGCCTGCTCATTTTCTTGTCGGTGGCCCGTTGTTAGCTGCGCCAGCCCCGTTGTCAGAAATTCACGCAATCGGGTTGCTCACGCGCTGGAAAATGATACGCTAACTCTTGGAGCAATTCTGGAAAAGTTGGTCCAAAGACTACGTCATGTCTTGTCAGCATCGCTCCAAGTGGTTGCGTACATCGTCGAATATATCAGTAGGTCAACTGGTACTCGTTCGCAACGACCAACTTCCCCCGGCTAAGTGGGAGTTGGCCAGAATCACGGAATGTCATCCGGGTCATGATGGCTATGTGCGCGTAGTCACGGTGCGCACGGTGACTAAAACGTTCAAACGCCCTATAGTGAAACTTGCGCTGCTTCCTATAGACATCGAACCCGACCTAGCATAAGTTAGTTTGTAACCGGTTTATTTAGTATTAAGTTAAGTTGTATTTAGTGTTGAGTTTTGCGATACGGTTATCGTAAGGCGGGCGGTAATGTTGCGTTATGTACTGTCAAATCGACATCGTCGCGCCATCTCTTGGCGTCCGCGCATACGACGACGCAGCTCGCAGTTACCGACTCACCGCGCGCTATATGGGTCGTTTGAATAATCAAATCTCGCGCTTGCTAACCTTTAAATTTAATTGAAGGTGATACCGCGCTTTATATCAATTTCCGCCGCTGCCTCCTTTTGCAAGGACGACTTCCGAAAGAGATTAGATTCCACGTAGACCTCGTCGCCATCGCCACGAAAAACGCACGCATCGGTTTAAAATCGCCTTAATCCGCAAACATTTTCGCAGCATCCGCGCTGCACGCAATTAAATTTAGTAGTCGCGCATAAGTATTAAGTAGTTTAATAAGTAGTTTTTTAAATTAGTGTTAATTTGAACATTGTCTGAACTTCCACGTGAATTGAATTGTCTTTACGTCGCGATACGAAGAAGTGCCGGTCGCGAAGTTTAGTGTAAAGCCAAAAATAAAGAGATCTAATCTTTTATCTAACATTTTATCCTTTCTAAGCGCCATCCTGAACCACGCAAAGATTATGTCGACGCGAACTATTGCTGCTCGTGCGACCAGAATCGAACACCCCGGTCCAGGGGCTTTATTAGTTTTCAACCTTCCAGCGGCTTTTTCCAATTCGATTTGGGTGAAGGCTATACCTGTATTCTCCCTGATATGTGGGAAGTTCGTTGATTGATGCCTTGGGAAAAGATCTTCAACCACCTCCACCATTGCTTGCAAAGTCATTTGGGGTCTGGGCGTATTCCCAAACATACGCTTTTTAACGATCTCGTAGCCTTTCCCCCAAATATCGCTATCTACTTCATCACAGACTTCCCTCCATTTCTTTCGCTTAGCCTTTTTGATGGCCACTTGGAGGGATTTCTTGCATCTAGTATAGTTGTCCCATCGGAGCACACGCTCGCTTGTATCTGTTTTGGCAGCTCTCGTATATATTCTTCGACTTTTAATACACGTCTTCCAAAGCTCTGCAATTTCATCGCACCACCAGTATTTAGGTTGGGTCTTGTGTTGTGTTTTCCTTTTTGACATGCTTGCGTCACAGACTTTCTTAAGGGACTTCGTGAAACCAACCGCGGAGGTAGTATCTTCACAAACCACAATCCTACTTATAGCTTCCTGTGCCTTATTTATATTCAATCGTCTTACATTCCATCCGGACATCGGTCGAGGTCGAATAGTGGCGCTATTACGTTTCTCGCCTATCTCGAAGTAGATATACCTATGGTCACTCAACGACTCTAATTCGCAGACTTTCCACTCGCTTATTCTCTGTCCTATATTGACTGTTGTTAAGGTCACGTCAAGAATCGACCCATAGTCTTTCCGAGTTAACGTGGGTTCAGTCCCAAGGTTTTTGATTAACAGGTCACATTGTGCTATCCACTCCGAGAGGATCGCTCCTCTACTATCCGTTCTATTCATACCCCAGGAGGATGATTTGGCGTTAAAATCACCAACAACTATCGATTCTCCCGATCTTTTTCTAATGTGATCCCCTATCTGGCGTAGAGTTTCCTCTAGGTCGTCAACTGCTTTGTTCGGTGAACAATAACAGAATATTGTAACGTCAGGTAGTCCGATGTACGAAAAACCCTTTCCGGCTCCTTGGTCCATGATAGGTACGTCGTGATCCGTAACTAGGGTTGCCGTATCTAACTCCTGGTCGCATATCCAGTCATGTCTACCTTCTAAATATCGCTTATTTGGTTCACTAAGGACTAGGATTCCCACCCCCATTTCTCTCGCCGTGGCCAACGCCAGATCGAGAGCTGGCCTGTTACGATTAACATTTATTTGCAGAATCTTATTCTTATTCCCCATCTATAATGCTGGTATTTACGTCTGAGTTCCGGCTCGTTACCGATTTCCTTACTGATTTTAGCTTTGGACACTTAAAGCTATGTGTTCGGTGTCCTTCTTGATTACAGCGAATGCAGAACAGTGCACTACTGCATTGATTCGCTTTGTCTCTTTCTTGTCCACATCTTAGACAGAGGTTTCTCCTGTCGACACCCTTGCAGGAAGATTTTTCGTGTCCACTATCCCAGCATCTTGTGCAATATCGGTCTTTCTTTCGTTCCAAAAGATAGATAGATAGATAGATAGATAGATAGATAGATAGACAGATAGATAGATAGATAGATAGATAGATAGATAGATTTATTTTTCATGCATAGAGAGGTATTTCCCATAGAGAATGAGTTCTGAAAATCAGATACATAAATACATTATAATACAGATCTCACATAATAGATTACATTGGTCGTCGTAGTACAGAATCAGATAACATGCCTTCGCTCAAAGCACGCTTTCGAAAACATGCATAATTGTTTCATAGACTGTACGTTGATTCCACATAATAGATTGATAAATTTTTCCATAATAGTGATTCCGAGCGTACCTTTTGAAAGAAAATATTATGCATAGATTTGATAATTGTACATTCTAAGAAAATATGCTTTAAATAATCTGGTGAATTCTAATTACACAATGAGCAGATAACCGTCAGTTCGTAACTATATCAACAGTTTCCAATTAATATCGAGCGAGAGTATATGGTGGCTAGGCGAATCTGGAGCTTAATTCTCAGGCAATCCAGGGACAAGCGCCTTGAGTACAGAGTAAAAGTAGAGTCGCTATAAAGACGGAAAATAAGCATTTCAGAGGAATCTGAGGCAAAATAGCTATAGAGATCTTTGCTGCTGCAAAGTTCAGCAAATTTAGCCACAATGCAGGGTCTTGGGCGATCCTATTTTTATATTAATTAAGTCTGCATTTAAATTATGCCAAAGGTCGGTTGTCCCAAGACTGTCCGAAATGATCATTAGCTGTAGAACGTAGTTTGCAGATTCAAACTGAAAGGGAGTGTGAATCGTTAAGTATTAAAACGATACTTTTGGGCAATCTGGAGTCAGGCATTTTTAATAATCTAATCACCCATTTCATAGCTCTATTAAAAATTTCTACTGCAATTGGTAATATTCCGAGTTCTAAACGGATCATGTAAAAGGGTGTACTCTTTGGCAAATTGAAAAGTCTTTTGAAGAAAGTCGTTTGTATAGTCTTCAGATTGTACAGATATCTAGGAGCCCACATTGGCGCTGCATAGAGAAAGATTGATACAATTATAGCATTGTACAGATTTAGTAATGCATCGCAAGCATCAGATTTTGCAGCAACTTCTGGCGATTGCGCCTTCACACGGCTGAAGACCTAAACCTGATCGAAAAAATTCACGTCCAAGTATGGGTACTGATTCACAACTTCCACCGGAGTGCCATTATAAAAAAAAAAGCTTTAGAGTATGGGTCCAGAGGACCTCCTCTTCTGAAACATACAATTTTAGTATTTTCTTTGTTGACTGTGAGAGCATTTATTGAGCAGTATTAAGCCTATTAATACTGTAATACTGTCGTACATAAGTATTGTTAATTTTCTATGTAAATCGGCCGGTGAATACGCAAATATCATCAGATCGTCAGCGTACATTAGCAGTAGCAGATCGTAGGAGTGCGAAATATCGATGCCGCGTAACCCTCTCCTCCTGAAAAAAGTAGTTATGCCTGACAGATATAAAATGAATAGAAGGGGACTCAGAACTTCATCCTGAAGTACTCCTACAGTGATTTAACACTTACTAAGCGACGTATTCGAGGATTGAAATAGGACAGAGGGAGATTGATACATCGCGTACAGTACTCGGATGAGCTTCGTGCTCACGACCATGCTATTATGCATGCCTAATAGAGAAATACGACTCAAATTCTAAAATCGGGACCACGAACATCTAAAGATATAAACTTTTGAAGAAATCAATCCATTTTTCAAATTTGCTTCTGCGATATTCGATCCGCCATTTTCAATTTTAGTAATCTGACTTCAGGTTAAGATTCAGTGACCTCAAAAACTCCAAGGTACTCGCTTTCATCAATATCGAACCATTTTTCGAACTTGCGTCCTCTATATTGGATCCGCCATTCTAAATTAAAAAAATTCGATTTCAGCTGCAGATTCAGCGACCTACAAAAACATTTAAATTATAGGATAAATTAATGAAAATTTTGTTCGATGACATAAATGGCACGCAAAGCTGATTCTTATCCGACAGCTGAGAGGTTAATTGCGCGAATTATACTGAATACTCACCTCAAAATTAGTTTGACGAGTGTATGTGTGTGTGTGTGTATGGAGGGGAGGAGGGGGGTATTAAATTTTTACGTACTTTATTTGTAGCAAACATATTGGAATGTATCAAAAAATAATTAAATGTTCGGCACTGGACATACCCGGAAATTACAGCATTTCCTAGGCAAATCTAGCGCAGTACTGACAAGAATGAATGGCCGAAAGAATTGTTTCGATCCGAGCAAGCATTGGTCATATATTTTCATGATCTGGCTGTAAGAAAGGACGTTATTATAGCGCTATCGGTTAGGCCCCAGCGTCATGGGCTAGCATTCAGTGTAGGATCCCGTATGCCATTTTTATCTTATATTTTTTGTTTCAATTTATTTACGTTTATTAAAAATGTTAAAAGTAGGTTTAAGATTATCGGCTGTGTATCTCAGGCGGTAGGCTGCGCAATTTTTCGAAATTGTTTTCAGGCAGCAGTTCGCTACGTGTGAGATGAACCACGCGGCCTGTTTAAAATTTTCGCGGTGTTGTCTTCAGATGGGAATCCAGCTATGGCCAATGCTGTACTTAATGTGGGTTTCTGTAGTTTCCTACATTCTTGACAAATGTGAGTAGGACGTCATCTACGTGACAACGATCTGCAGCTCTCGTAATTGTACTCACCTGTACCCGAAAAGCTCCTTGTGAGTTTGTGGGAAATCTTGATCGAGGTGGATCGTAGAGTAAATTAAAAAAATTAACATACAGTAGTTGATAACATGTAATAATATCAAATTAAATTAAATAAAATAACAATAAATAAATAGGTTTGTCAAAATATTTGTTATTATTGTGTTTTCAATTAACCTTTGTAGAAAATGATTGTGACGCTAGCTAGCGCCACATATATTTTCTACTAGGAAACCCAAAGATCGTTTTAGTATCCACAGCCATTTGTCCGTTTATATGGCACATTAATGCTGATATCATCTTGGGCTAGTACTAGGTATACATCACCACACAATGAAAAACAATAACATTGAAATCAGGATTGCATCGTAAAATACTCTTATCAATATATATACAAAAACTAACTGAATTTCATTCTTTTTACCGGCAAACTTACACATTGAATAATTTTTATTTGCACATAATGATTTTAAGACTTCATAGCACTTGTATATAATGCAGATAATTCTCGTATCAGTGCCGAACATTACACTTCACAGTTAAGAGTTACTAGCGGGGTTATAGTCGTGTTTTGTTCCCTTCTAAATTATATGGATAAGTTGCGAATATATCAATATTTCGTATTTTAAAATGGAGACAATAACTTAAGATTTGTCGTCGACGACACTTTTCGACAAGTTTTTTCGGAATCTCGCAGCGTTTATAATATCTTGGGATTTTTTACCAAATCAAGGAGCATAGGCAAGCTTCCATAAAGATTTGTTACCGATGGAACGTGGTGGGATACTTTCTGCATGAAGAGTACGAATAAATTCTTCATTCACATCCGCGACCAACTGGTTGTGCGGACTTTCGCGAACGTATTGCATCGGTGATAAGCTCGAATGTGTCAGACCCAATAACCTCATAACCGTCGATAGTTACAACACCTTCATTGTCCCATGATATACATTTCGAGCGATGTATATGGTTCAGAAATTTTAAAACCTTTGCCCTATACGAAAAAGGGATATTTTTTGGAATTTCGGAGCTAGCAATCGGATTTGTCATTGAAATCATATCCTTCTCCTTGGTTATACCTTCATTTCAAGCTCCGGAAATTACCTGTCCACTGTTCAGCGGTCTCTGTTGTTGTTGCTGCTGCTGATTCTCCTCATTCTTGATATAAGCACTATCTTCAATATCGCTGATATTCTTTACTTTCTATAACTTTGATCATTTTCCATCATATATTTATTTGGTAAAAAAATGGAGATATCATTGAAGTACTCGATGTACCGGGCGAGTTTACAACGCTCGTGGAAAATCTGTGCTGTCTCTCCGTCTTTAATATTAAACGTGGAAATACTACCACAATCAAACGACTCATTATTTACACCCAGTACAATATTAGACAATTCCTCGTCCAATCGTGAAAGCGCTGTCCCGGGTGTTTGCGCCGTTCTCTTATCGTCACTCGTCCCGTGTACTTCGCTTTCGGGAACCAGTATCATTTTCTTTGCGTACTCCATAAGGCCAACGTTTTTTAATCACTACTATTGTCGATTAATTTCTAGAAAATGGCGCTGGTGACCAGTGCCAGAACAATCGATATCCAATGTCCACCTCTTTGTAAAATAAGCTGTCTTTTTCGTTTCCAGTTATGGTTATCACCACCGATACACCGACCACCACTACTGACCTGTCTAGACCCTTTTTTATTATTTCTTTTTCGTAGAAAAGACGTGAGTGCGTGACATTTTTTTATGCTTTCGAAGTAAACACTTCTCCCGAGGTTTTAAAGAAACGACACCACACAAGACATTGAGCGCACTGAAAAACTCAAAATACCATCGTATTCTTTTTTACGATTTGTTGCGATGAGATGACTTTTGTTATTTTTGTATTCCAACGGTCGATACTTCCATAATCGCGGTTAACCGTATACTGGCAATACGAAATATCTGAACGTTTTTATAAAAAGTCGTTCACTACCATTCATTCATCTACGTTTCGGCTGTATGCAACGTACGGTTGTTCGTTCTGAAATATACGTGCACGAAATCTGAAATTATCCAGTGTCCTTTGTTTAAGATCTAAGAGAAGATAACCATGTGGGGAATAAGTTACACCTCCGTATGCTTCATGGAGGAACTTTGAATCTTCCTGGTATAGCTGACGTCCGAGATTCTGAATTGAGCCCTATCTCGAGTAATTTTTAAACAAAACTAGGTAATTGGTATTAAGTGAAATGTCTCGCTGTCCACGACCCTGATGAAAAATATTTTGCTTAATGGAAATTACACTGATATTTTTATGATGACCGCCTAAGGTAAAGAGGTATTATTCAATGATACGCGCATAACATCGTCGATTATAATTAATTTTTTGCTATTGTTGTCCTTTGAATAATCATCGAGGTTCACTAGACCTTCTAGAAATTCGATTCCATATCGCGCTGAGGGCGATTTTCCACCTAAGACCATTCCATTACTATACTCATGTTGCCATTCGGCGTAATAAAACGTCCGATAATAAAGACAAATTTCTTAAAAATTTTTTCACGAAACCTGTTTTACCACCTTCCGTGGGACCGCAAAGACACAGGTTCACTGGTGTTTCAATATCGTGTCCATAGAGGGTTTTAAACTTGAAGACATTTTTTGCAGATCAACCGTACACTGTACTCCGACTTCAAAGACTGAATGTTAAAATAAAAATAATAATAATAAAGAGGGCGAGATGGTTACGATGGCTAAGGCATCCGCCTTGTTTCGTAACTTGAACGTCTCCGAAGGTTCTGGGTTCGAGTCCCCGTGTAGACAATTTTCTGCGCGTTGAATTGAACTCAGTACCGACACTGCAATCACCTACCTCATGGTTTGAGGCGTGGTTGCAGTGACATTTCATGCTAATCTGGTAGAGATTTGAGAAAAATATTTCTCATTTTTCGGACAGATCGAGCGACATAACAAATCAATGTTGTTATTTAAGTTATTATTAAAATAATAATAATAATAATAATAATAATAACAATAACAATAAGGGGCTTGACCGAAGCACACGGAAGATGATTTGTATGCAACGTAGTTTGCATCCAAGATCTTCCGTGGAACGACTGTATTTACCCCGAAATATGGGAGGTAGTGGCCTTTTAAGCCTGGAGTGTATGCATGACCGATTGATCCTCGAAACACCTTGCGACGTGATTAATCGAACGGAGGATCCCCTGATGATGCTAGTACATCAGCATGAAATTCAGGGGAAGGGGGCGTTTTTGTACAACGCGGCGGAACGAGCGGCGCGAAACCTCGGTCTGGTTTTTAACGTGGGACGTAGTGGTGCACAGGAGGCTGAATCAGTCATCAATCTGTGCCCAGTGCGTCTCAGAGCTAACATACGGAAGGAACAACTCCGTATGTTGGAGGGAAGGCATGTCGACAAGCCGTTTCATGGACAATTATTTCGAAATGTCCAACAACTTGGCTCGTCGGCAGAGATGACCTTCTCCTTCTTAAGATCAGCCGGCTTGAAATCCCAGACCGAGGGTTTTATCTTCGCATGCCAGGATGGGGTCATCAATACCTTAGCGTATCGCCAGAATATCTTACACCAGGCGGTACAGAGTACGCTTTGTAGACTGTATAGATGTCATGCTGAGACACTAATGCATCTTTTGGCAGCATGCTCAATATATGCAGTTCTAGCATACATCGAACGTCACAATGCGGCTCTTCGAGTGCTGTATTACCACCTTCGCAGCACTTATGGTTTGATGCAACCCCAGTTTTGCCGTATGTCCCCACTGATATTGAATCCGTAGTCGGGAATGAGTCGTGCCGAATATACTGCATTACTCATTCCCGACGAGCAGGCAAATATCAGCCAATAAGCCTGACATCGTCCTTGTTGACTTCGATGACAAATCCATCTTCGTCATCGAGTTTTCTGCACCAGCAGAAACAAATATAGTCAGCAAAGAGGACGAAAAACGGATGAAATATCAGGAACTCCTGTTCGAGATTCGCAAGCTGTATCGAGGGTTCAAAATCAAGCTCGTCGTGCTCATAATTGGAGTGCTGGGAGGAATGAGACCAACTTTCCTCCAAAACATCAAAAGCATTCCGGCCTGCCGAGAACATGCAAATTCCATCGCAGGCCGAATGCAGAAAGCAGTGCTGCTGGGATCTGTCCGTCTACTGAGGTCACACGATATCCTGTAACCACAAACCCGATGGTAGAGGGAGTGGTTACAGTTCCAAAAGAAATGGCCCGGTGCAGTCTGCAGCGGAGGAGATGGATATCGGAGCCACTTTTCTGCTGCAGACTGCACAAGTGGATTATGGAGGGCAAAGGGAGGTTAGGGTTTTAGTCGGTAAACCTTGCCGTTAACATCAAAGGTGAGGGAGTCCGACACACGGGGGGTTACACAACATCTTCAACCCCTCATGGTGCCTAATGCATTTCCCCCCTCCATCAAAAAAAAAATAACAATAACAAAAGGGGCCGGGTCCGTCTGGGAGTGGATCAAGAATACTTCCAGGGCATGCCTGTCTGTCGTAAAAGGCGACTAAACGGCCCCCTGCCGGGGTTACAGGCCTAGGGTGTAGGGCTAACTACCCAGCCCTAGTATAACGGGGAGTAGGGCTAACCACTCTACTTCTTGTATTTTGTGGTCATGAACAATATATCGCAGGGCTCATGACCATCGGGCTGCTTCGGATGCAGTTCAGTCCCGAGGTGGAGGGGCCGATGAAACGGATGTCCCGGGACAACGACCCGCTAACGTTAACGGACGATTTTGGTGGACGGAGGATCTCAGACAAGATCTAATGCGATGCTACGAGGAGAGCTGTCGGCAACAGAGAGGTTACATGGCGCGAATACATAGTCGGTTTGCAGTAATGCATCCCGAACTGGCAGATCGCTTTTCTCAACAACAACTGAGAGATTATGTGGCCTATCTGAGGCGGACAGGTTTCGTTGTTCCCAGCTGTCAACTAGTACCGGATGTACGGGCAATAACAACTGAGCCCGTACGCGGTGCTGAGGGAGATGCTCCACATTATGAAAGCACGACACTCGTGTTTAGGAAAAATTTGACAACGAAAATTTGGCCTAAACAACGAGAATTAGACAGAGCAAATAGCCTACTTCTGGATGCTCTTCCAGATGACTGCGACCTGTGGCAAGTCACTTGTGCCGTTTACGAGGCTGCAAGAGATCTGGTGACTCCGCGAAATCTGACACAGATATCGGGGAGTCGGCAGATTACAAAACGCATGTCCCAATTGAACGGTAAGATTCGACTGACACGGAAACTCGCTTCCCGAATTCAGTGTGTGATCGACTATTTAACATCTGGCCATTCATTTACGGCTAAAGTCAAAAAGTTCGCACAACAACTGCGGACGTACTATCACACACTGAACAAGCTGAAGTAGCTCAACATCAAGCAACGTTTAGCGGATAAAATTCGGATTTTGGCCGATGCCAAAAAGAGGCTGCAAAGACGGGAGGTTGGAATTCGATAAAATGCAACATTTTGGACGAGTCCTTCCAACCTCTTCAAACACTGTATCGCAGCCTCACGCGAGTTTCCGTCGATGGCCTCGATTGAGGAATACTGGGAGAATATCTACGAGAAAACATCGAGGCTTAATGCAGACACACCAGATATTAAAATCTTTACCGATTTGTGTGATGAACTCGCACAAAAAAGTGACGACCCATCTTAAACTAACATATCCCCTCACTAACTCACATCCATAATGGTAACGGTATTTACATTATCACTATCTAGTTCTTTAGTTGTCTTGCTAAACATTTTGAATTATTATTATCATTATTGTTATTATTATAGCGTACAAATACATATTACAAATATATATAATTATCAACTAATATACCACACTAAATTTTCTATTCACTATTGGCACGTTTTTTATTAACTAATTTCCTTTAAATAAGAATCAAGATGAGTCAGCATAGATATAGTTTTCCGTTCCTAATTAACCATCCCTTTAATTACTAGCAAATCTTTTCTTACCTGGGTTCACCATAAATATCATGCATGTGTGAATCAGAATTCGGTATCAGTTTGTAGTTACGGCGTTTGAGGCTAATTCCTTCCGCCAAGTCACACTGAAGAGTTCAGTTGCGGAGGGGATTGAACAAAACGCCACGCATGTATCTTTCCAATTTTGTAATTTTTATTTATTTGTAGATTTTTTGCATGTCTATATGTATATTTTTTCGCATGTCTATATATATATATTTTTTTTTTGCATGTCTATATAAAATTTTTTTTGTTTTTTGTTTTCATATTACATTATGTAATATTAATTGCCCTTTTTTTATAATTATTATAATTGCATGCTAACAAATGATATTCATATACGAGTCTATTCCGTGTAGAAACGAGTACGAACACTTTTAAACCAAGAAATCGAATTTTCAAATTACAAACAAACTCGATATGGTTAGATTTGCCGTACAGCACGAACGCCGATCGAAACCTCGACCGTATATCGGAGCCGTAGGAAATATGGCATTTTATTAAGGCAAATCAAAGAAAGAACTCACAGTGATTTTGCAAAGAAAACTGTATATTAAAAAGAACTTAGAATACAGTGAGAGCGTCTCGGAGTGATTTTCCCGATTCGCACGTGCAGTTCTTCCAGCGCGAACTCTTGCCGAACTGTCTATCATTTTCCTATGAAAAAGCACGTATCATGGCCCATTGAAATCGGTGCGCACGCAAATTTCGTCGATCACGTGATTATCAGTTACAGCTGATTGTCAGATTTATTTATACAAGTCTGGTAAGAAGCGAATAAACTTATTATAGATGATTATTTTTAACTAAAGACATTTTTATACATCGTATTTATTTTAATCGATACCAGAGCTGTCAGCTTTATTTATACAAGTCTGGTAAGAAGCGAATAAACTTATTATAGATGCTTATTTGCATCTAAATACATTTCATACATCGTATATTTTTTTATCCCTACGGAGCGCGGAGTAAACAATTTTCGAACTTGGGATTTCGGAGTTGAATGCCGAATCCATATGACTGACGAACAGCTGCGTGTCGGGCCGTCATATTAGTTATATTTCTCTTGATTTTGTGACGTCATTGACAACATTACGGCATGAACCGGTAATAGAGAGACGTACCAAAATTTTACAAATAAATACCGGGGCGCGTTACAATTACTACCGGAGGGTTATAAACCTCTCTTCAAATTCCTATTAGGGGCAAAGATGAAGGGAAAAGCGGAGCGCTTCGCGAGAGAATTGGACTAATGCGACACTGTTGAAGCATTATTCTCCGAAATGGATGAGGTATACGGGCGACACGATGATCCCTATACATACTTAACCAAAATTAGTCGGCGTGATGGTCGTGCGGGCTAAGGCGTCAGTCTTAGTCCGCCCGAACTGAACGTCGCGAAGGTCCCGAGTTCGAATCCCCGTCCGTGCAATTTTCTCTGCTTATGTCCAGTGTGGAATAACCGGGGAACCTTGCTGGGCGAAGGTACGAATTTGGGACCGCTGCCGACCCCCGTCGGCAGTTATCGGTACCGTCAGCGTCTTATCCGCGGTCGGTACGTCGTGGGTCTTATCTCGGATAAAGATGGGATAAGCCCCGCGTCGTACTCGCTAAGGCACATACCGCCGAATCTGCTGGTGGTACCGATATTGGGGTAGGGGGGACTGGCTCTGGGTGGGTGTTGTGTGTGCCTATAGTTTCTGTCTTGTACTGTCTGTCTCTGTCCTGTTCCTCTCCACCCGAGAGCCGACCCGCAAATAGACATATTCGTCATTAACGCGGGGGAAAATTTCCTGTCCTTTTTTTTACTTAACCAAAATCCCGGCGTTGGTACAGGGCGAAAGTGAGTCTCCCGAAGATTTCAGGACGCGCGCGTTAAAATTAAAGAACGATGCGGTTGCTGCCGTGACGGCGTCGTCCGATCTTTCAGCAGAATGTCGGGCTGACGTTATTGGACGAATGGAAAAAAAAAATTTACGACAATTTATAGCCGGTAATAGCGCGCGATGGAATTTTGGGTTCTAAATGTAAAACAAGAAATTCGGCACAAAGGATAAGTTGGGAGAATTCGGTCGGAATCGCCATGAAACTGCCGAAAGCTCGGCTTTTGCACGAGTCGTGAACGCGGGAGATGCAAGTCATCGCCACTTCGTGGCTGGAGAATACAATATCGCGTGCACGTACTGTGAAAGAGTAGAACACGACGAGAAGCGTTGCGAGACCCGGAGATATAACAAAATCGTATGCACGTTCTGCAGGCGTATTAGTCATGCGCGCGACCGATGCATGACATTGAGATGCGAAGAAAATAAGGATCAGTCTCGTCGAGAATCTTACGGGGAACGTCAGCGAAATTTTCCAAGTTTCCCACAAAACCCCGAAAAGTCTCAGTTTTGATTCAATCAAGGTGATTGTCAAGATGACTTTGGCACTCGAATTACCGAAATTACCCTCGGGACGCACATAAACGCAGTATAAATGTCGAGAATCATCAGCGAGATTTCTGCGAAAATACGGAAAACCACATAAATGGACGAAAGTACACGAGGGATCATCCGGCAGATTCTAGCGGTCGCGCAAGGGGTTTCCAGGGCGGTGGTTGCCGCGGAGATGGAAGTAACCGGCGAGCGACTCAAAACGAGCACCGCGAGGAGGGAGGGAGGTGCGTCGACCCACCTCGAACAACAACCGAAGGAAACCCGAGTTTCAAGGGAAAGGAAGGAACGCGCCGTCTGGAACTTTAAACTCAAACGGGGCTCGGGCCGCGACTGGGGCATCGGGCGTTCCCCAGGAACAGTCACCGAATTCTCAACAAATGAGAGTTCTCAGGGCAAGCGAGCCGCAGTCCGTCTTGGGGCTGCTCAGGACGCTCAATGTCCATGATTAAAAATTCTTTACAACCGCTGACTGCCTACTTGATTCAGAAGTAGGACGATTGCTTCAGGAAAAATCATGACGTCCGAAAGGCTTAGAGATGGAAGACCCAAAATTGCTGAAGTGCTAGTAACTAAGACGGGAAAGTATTTCATGTTCGCAATGATAGCGAAACAAGTTATCGGCGAAAGAGCATCGAAAGCGTCCATTAGCTCATGCGTGAATCATTTAAACAGAGAAATCTTGGAACGCAAGATGAGGGCCATACATGTCGGGTACAATTTCGACATATTACTAAAACAAACCTTGGAAACGATTCCTGAGGTTTTTCGTAGATTTATCACGCTAAAAATCACGGTGATGATATTTAAAAATTCCTTGGCCGTACCCTCGAGTAGCGACAGATATTCAATAATAAGAGAGAATCACTGCTCTGCTACCGGGGTCCACAAGGGAGTAAATAAAACCTATCGTCGATTAATACGAACGCACTATTGGCGGAATAACGTAGCGGAGGTGATAAACCATTGCTACGAGTCCCAGACTAGAAAAACGGCCAGGACAAAGACGCGACTTCCTATGAATATAACTGATACACTTGTTGGAGCATTCGACAAAGTCGCGATGGACCTCTGGGGTGGGACCAATGATAGTCTCTATGAACGGAAATAAATACATCCTTACTATCCAGAACCTGCTGACAAAGTATTCTATTGCGGAACCTTTAGCAGAAGGCACTGCAACATCCGTTGCATGGGGCTTCGCCACCGAATTCATTTGTAAATTCGGTGCCCCACGGGCAATATTATCGGATCAAGGCCAATGCTTCATAGCAAAAGTGCTCTGCCAACTGACTAAATCTTTTATAATCACCAAGTTCACCACGTCTACTTATCATCCGCAGTCCAACGGAAGCGTTAAGCGTAGTCACCACATCTTAGCGGAGTATCTAAGATATTTCGTCAGAAAAAAAAGAGTCAAGATAATTGGCTTCCTTATGCTATGTTCGCTTACAATACGAGCGAACAGGGAGGCACGCGATACACCCCGCATGAGCTGGCATTTGGAAAGCCTGCGCGAATGCCCTCGAGTATACGACCTCGGGAAAAAGTGTTAACGTATCCCGAATACCTCGAGGAACATCTCGGAAACTTGGTTGAGGCTCAGGTGTTAGCTGCGCTCAACCTTAGCCAGGCTAAATACCGATCGAAAAAATATTACGATCGGAAACAAAATATTAAATACTTTCGGGTTGTGGAAACGGTGATGATGGAAAAAGAGCCGCGTTCTGGAAAGTTAGACGAAACGTTCGTGGACCCGTACGAGGTCATAGAATTGATTGGGTTACGTAACGTGCGATTGAAACTGGATGACGTACGCGCAAAGATAGTGCACGTAGACAAACTCCGGAAGACACGAGATCCCCTGATTATAAATAACTCAGAAGATGCTGCATCTTTGTTATTCGGATCAGAATCCGACCAATCACCGATGGATGATTACTGCTCTCTCTTTTGTGTGGTGCTTCGTAGTAAAGCACGCGCGCAGAATCCCCACACGCGCGGATCGCCCACAAGGATCCCGAAAGGATCGGGCCAATACGTGTGACGACTAGTATCGCGGGTACCTTTGAAAAGATATTTCGAAAAACTGGACAACTTCCAAGCCAGTCTGAGGACTATAGATGGACAGTGCAGGGAATTCAAGCAGTGCGCCCTACGCGCAAGGGTACAACAATCTCGGCTAGTTCTTCGCGAGATATTAAAAAAGAACGAAAATCTTCTTGAATTCTTGGTGGGACATGAGCAGCGCAAAAAACTAGCCATTTTTGGAGCTATTGTGAAATTAAGTAAAATAATTTTTGACACCGCCGAAGAAAACGAAATCGATGCACTCCAACGTCAGGTAGACGCAATCAATGAGAAAGTTCATGACGCTGCAACACTGGTAGCCGAACAGACGAAATTATTCGTGGTAGTATTCTCAGGTTTACATCACGAGATGAGAACTATCAACGCGTCATTAAAGAAATTACTAGACAAACGGCGGAAGAACAGTCTTGGCGCTATGAAAAATTGAGCCACATCATGATCGTAGTAGAGACGGAAATACAAAGAGACGCGATACAGGCCGACCAACTAATGAATGCTGTCCTATTCGCCAAGACAGGACAGATTCATCCCGAATTTGTATCTCTTAGGAACTTGAACGGCCATATCAAGGACATTGTCGCGGTTACACCGGAATGCGAGTTTCCTATTCCGATCGCTCATCTAACGTTGGAATCCTTACTGGACGTGTCATCAATGAAGATAGCATACTGGAATTTTACACTAGTCTATATTATCTACGTGCCTCTCGATTCTCATGTGAGATTCACCATCTCCGAGCACCGATCGGTACCGGTACCTCAGATTTTCACAAATCAGTCAAGGCCGGCGCTTATAGTACCATCGACTCAGTACTCCAGCATCACGAATGATCGAGACAAGTATGTTCGATTAACCGCGGATGTATATCGCCAATGTAAAAAGCGTGATGAGAGGTACGTATGTCAAGGGGAATTACCGTTGCACGAGATGGATCGCGACAGTGACTGCGAGGTACGCATAATTGCTTAGGTAACCTTTCAGGACTTCGACAACTGCGACATTAGGATTAGTAGACAGAAAACATCATTCTGGCTCAAGCTTCGTACCACACATCGCTGGATTTGGTACAGCCAAATTGGTATCAGATTAAACGTAACCCGATAATCGTGCAGCCGGCCTCGCGTTACAAACTATGCGGTCGAATGCACGATCACCAAATTATTGTAAGTATGGCTCTCAGTATTGTAAGCCTTTTTCGAACTGGCAACTTCCCAACATAAGCGAAACGTGGGTGCTGTCGCAACTACGATGGGTACAAAGAGAAATTCAAGTTGTTGAAAGGCCCGAAGAATGCTAACGTCGATGAGAAACAGGAAATCGCGTTTGGTGACGATGTTTCCGGAAATCATCGACGACGACAATTCCATTTTAAGAGCGGACGAAAGGCAACGTCTGGTAACTTTTAGCATTTAAAATACTCATCGTTCGCGAGAGTTTTTTATCTCGCAAAGCAGTCCTCTCGGAGTGACCCGAATAGAGGGCTGTCTGAACGTCGGCTAATATGAAGTGCGCCCACCGTCGTTCGCTGTAGCGCGCCGGATTAAATTAGCGTGAGTACTGTGCGGGAAACTATTTAAGTTAATAAATAAAGGGAAGTTATTTCGAGGATGCTCATTACAATCTCCCTTCTCCGAATCTTGACGGGACATCTCACGTCTGGAAATTCGTTTGTTTGTAACTGATTTCCTGGTTTCAGAAGTGTGACTTCGATACCCGATTCCCTTCTGTACGTAACACGCTCTATCAAGTAAAGCATCTTGATTGGGGATCCATACTTGGAAAGGTGACAGTTGAAGGACTGTTACGTCCTACGTGACAGACTTAGATTAGCTATTTTGGAAATGTCGTAAATGCAGATTCGCTTATTGTAAACCAGTATCAATGTACATTCTTTATTAGCTGGCACTTAAAGCATGACGCATGAATACGTTTTTATTTTTGAATATCACCGACCTCTTATGTTTGATTTCATTATCCGAAACGAAAAGAACTAGGCGTTTGTCCATAAATGATAGGGCCACGTCACCTCACATTTCGACACCGATCTTTCCCAGCTTCTAAAGGAAAGGTGAGGAGGATTAGCGATGGGACGGGTATCAGATGGACCTTGTGGATTAGCGATTTTGTTAAGTGGTATGATGTAAGATGATTTCCAGATCGATGGGAAAATACCTGTAGAGAATGAGAGGTTTAAGATATGAGTCAGGTACGGAGATATGACAGGGAAAAGTGGTTTTAAATGCGACAGACAGAGATGGTCAGGGCTTAACCCAGGTGATTTGTTAGAAATGTAGTACAGACCGTTTAAAACTTCCTGGCATTCAACGGGAGTGTTTTGAGAGGCCAGGTTGGAACGACAAATATTCACTTTTAATGAACAAAAAAGAATATTCACTGTTTATTTAAACGGTACACTTAATGAATTTGATTAAGCAAAAGTAAGGCGCACAGAGATGAACGCAAGCGCGTCGCAGAAACGAGTGTAGAACGAAGTTTAAATTTTCCGGCACGTGTCACGCGAGAACACCTAGTGGCGCTTTAACGAACTAAAAATAATCATATTTAAACCGCAATGGAAAAGTACGTAGAGTATATAAATGTATACATACATATCTCAACAATACATATCTTAACAGGAAGTAAAGGAGAACGATGAATGAGTGATAGGTAACAGCCGCTGTACGATAGTGGCAAATATCGCTGAATCACGTGGTCAATGAGCTGATGAGACTAAAGTGAAGTGACGATTTAATATGACTGGGAAGAAATGACGCAAAGCGGAACTCGAGGCTACATTGGCGAGCCCTAGGTTTCTTAAACACGACCATAGTTTATTCGAATTAGTTTGCTGCAGTACTAAATTACTTAAGTAATGACTTTTCGCAGTTTTCATTACATTTTTCAGTTCACGGTGTAATATTCTATACTGCTCTAGAAGTAATAAATCTCGTGATCGCTTAGCTCGCGTGAACAGTTTATCACTTATTCTTATTCTATTTCGCAAATCAGGGGTGAGCCACGGGATAGAGCGATATGTAATTCGTTTAGTGCGTTAAAGGCGCGTGATCGTCTAAGGTTTCGGTTGTACAATCACACAATGCATATCTTGATGGCACTTATACATTCAGTAGGAGCAATGTGAGATGCGTGATAGTTATGTTCTTGCTATGGTACGTTTGCGTCTCTACGAGGAACTTGCACACTTAGATTATTCTCAAGAGAAGGATAGTTACAGTTAGTAAAATCACGATAAGTAACAGTTTCCGAAGTGCGGTTAAGGTTACTAAACTGGTATTGAATAAAAATTAAACTATGGCATCCGCAAAACGGTGAAGAGGATTTAGAAAAGCTACTAATCTTATCACTAGAATCAACAATCATATCCAACTATGAGCACGATAGTCCTGAATAATGTGTAGGACCAAAAGGTAAGAAAAAAATGAATAGTCTGAAATAAGGTTTAGCAGATATTTCGATTCAAATAAGTTAGATAAAAAATTGCAATTAAGGTCGCCAGTAATTATAATATTTTTATAATTTGAGATATAAAATTTAAACTTAATTAAAAATTCTGAAAATAAATGACCTCCTAAGTTGTTGAGCGGAGATTCAGAAACAGATATTCAGGATCATTTATAGAGGTATTACTTGAGCATTCGAGGACTGAAAATGCAAAAAATTTGCATACAAACAATTTTCTACATTGAACGAGGAAATAAATATTGATAATGAATGTCAGTATAGGTTTATTGAGATTCCACAAATAATGTGCTGCTAAAACATGTCAAATGCGTAGACTGCGATGGCTCTGACTTTTATGTAATACTTTTACTGTATTTGCACAAAAATTAATTTTAGAATGTGAAAACTGCGAACTGAATGGCTTTAATTAAAAAAAGATAGAAACGTACACGTCTCAACGTATAATAAATTATGAAAAAATTCGACAAGAGTTTGATATAAATCTTCGAATTGCTACTGCATTCACTTATTTAGGTAGAAGATATGCTGATATTGAACAATTCATGGATGAAACGTTTATAAAACGTTCCGTAAAAGTTGCAGACATATAACGTTTTAGGAACGTTTCTGGAACATTCTAAAAACGTTTTAGAAACATTTGGGTTCTTCGTGCCTGTTGGGAGGCGACATATGATAAATATGTCAAATTATTATCTGTGAGAGTTGACAATATGATTCAAAGACTCCTGCATGAATGTAGACTTATCGTAAAAGATTCGCATGAAGAAGATATTAGAAGAAAATGTCAATGAATCAGTGGATCAATTGGACAGTGAAAATAGTTTTGAACTCGTAGAAAATAAACAACAAAAAGATACAGTAGCAAATATTACTGTAAGGTATGATGGGTCATGGCTTACTCGCGGGTTCAAATCCAAATATGATATTGGTTGCGTTATCGACGTGGAACCTGGTTACGTGATTGATTTTGATATTATGACTAAGTACTGCGAACTTTGTGCAAAAACATCAGGTGAATTTGGTGAAAAATCCCCAGAATTCGAAATTTGGCAAGAGAGACATGCTGACTCTTGCCAAAAAAATCACATTGGATCATCTGGAGTTATGGAGATAGCAATCGCTAAAGTGATGTGGAAACGATCTCTAGACTACGGGTTCAGATTTACTGCATTGTTGTTTGATGGTGATGCGAAAACGTTCAATCATCTTCAAAAACTGAATGTATATGAAGAGGAATATGAAATAAAAAAAGAAGAACGCATAAACCACATAGGAAAAAGGTAAAAAATTTACGATAAGTGTGCATGTGTGTTAGTGTGATAATTATATAAAATAGTAGAGAAGATATAGAGTTGTTCTAAGTTCGCGGTCGGGAAATAGTAGTTTTCGATACAAGTGTGTAGAAATTTTTTCTATGACTGTGAGTGAGGATTGTGGGCAGAGCTGAAAGCGAGGTCCGCATTCATATTGGTACAAAAAAAACATTTATGTACGTCTTTTCGGTGCGTAAAGTAAACTCGTGCGTAAAGTAAACTTTACGCACTCGATTATACTTTACGCACGGAAAAGCCGTACGTAAACAATATTTCGGCACACGTGTGTATGTGTAAAGTTCTTTACACATACGCACTTGTATCGAAAAGTACTATTTCGTACATGCGTCGAATAATATTAGTTGATGCATAAAGTGCAACTAAAAAACGTCAAGAATGCGTAAAGCTGCACATCATGCACAATATATCGAAAAAGATTGTTTACGTACGGCTTTTCCGTGCGTAAAGTAAAATCGAGTGCGTAAAGTTTACTTTTCGCGTTCAGACTCTCGCTTCGCTCAAAATTTCGCAAATTTCGTTTACAGATAAGCTTGTTATTAGAGTCCCAGACCGAGTTAAGACATCGGCCCCGGGGAGGCCACAACCAGTTTTTCAGGCGGTTTGCTGAAGCGAGAAAGTTTGTGTTTGTTTTGGTTAAGGCGGCATTACATAGCAGTAACTTCTACTTTGCGTTTGATATCTTGCGACTTTTTATTTATTTCCGTGGTCAAGTCGCATAATAAGGTAGGGACCCAAACTATTAGCCGATGAGATATATGCGCGGGCCTTCGAGAATGCGGAGTACAAGAAAATTTATCAGCACACAGCACTCGGCACGGCTCGACCTCGGTCGCAGCGAAAAAAGTCCCACTGGAGATTATTAAATATGCGGTAGGATGGTCGGGTGAATCTCGTGTATTCGGTAATTTCTACAATCGCCCGATCATAAATCAAGAAGAGTTTAGTAACGCTGTGCTTCTCCCTTAGATATTTTTAATGTTACGTTAAATAAACCATGCGACCATTTCTGTAAACAACTACATTGTAAATCCGGACAAAGCATAATTGTAGAATTAAACGAACTCGAAGAGTGAAGTTCGATTATTATGCCTTTATTGTCTCGTCCGGATATAGTTCCCACCCGACGAATTATTCTTACCCCACCGATGTACGAAGATCAGCAAAATGATGGCTTATTTATTTACTTTAAAGATGAGTATTAGGGAAACTGTATACTGTATTTATGGGATCGGGAATACGTGCAGGTGTAACATCCTTTTGCTTTTCTTTTTCTTTTGTAAAGATGTTGCTAAATTCTTGTAATAGAACACAATTTCAGTTTGTAATTCTCAGTTTATAAATTTACCATAGGTGAGACGTGTCTGTGGAACGATCAATGTTATTGAATTCGTATTGAGCCGTAATAAGGGTATGGCCAGCAGCGAAAGGGGAAAAAGAATTGGAAAAACTTTTAATCTTATCTGATGAATCGACGATCATGACATCTATCTGCGAGTAAGTAAATCCAGAGTGAGTTGGGTCAAAGGGATTTGAAAAGAGTAAATAGTCTGTCTTAAGGTTTTTAAGATAATTTGATTCATATGTGTTATGCTATACTTGCTATGCTATCAAGTTACAATTTAAATCACCTGTTATGATTATATTTTTATAAGTCGGTAGGTCAAATTAAATTTCAAAAAAAAATCAGCCAGTAGGTGACCTTCTGGACGCCGATATATGACAGTAAGCAAAAGACTCTTTGGTGATACCTCAACATCAAGAAAAAGGTACTCTAGGTCGTTAATATCGGTATGTTCTGAGCTGTCGAGGACTGAATTTACAAGGGATTTATAGAGGTAACATGCTACGCCTTCACCTTGGATATAACGCGATTACCACTTGCTCGAATGAAGTGTGCGATCATTTCTAACAAAATTATAATCGGGAACTGTTACGCATGATAAATCTACGGAAAGAGTGAGTTCCGTTAGTGCTACTATTTGAGTTGAACCATCTGCAAGTTCAGCTTCTCTATTTTGCAGATGAGCTCGTAAATAATTAATATTAATCGAAGAAATCTTAAAACTAGACGAAGAAACACGCCTAGGCGAAAGATTTGGACTAGTTTATTCAGGTTTTCAAATGATATTATTTAAATCCTGTTCCTGTTAGGTGAGGGTAAAAATTCATTCACGTAGACTGATTTTGACTGACTGCTACTTTCTGACAGCTCAGGAAACAGTTCATTACGGATCTCAACTAATTTAAGATGGACTTTCAGTGCAAAATAGTAATTGGACGAAGATACATTGGACAATACTGAATTTACAGGACGTTTAGCTTCAATTTTAATAACGCTAATAATATCTTGCGAAAATCTGGGCAGCTTTAAATATGTAACACACGTAGCGTAATATCATGGTGTGTTAGGCCACACTGAAGACATTAATTATTAAATCCGAGGTTAGCCTTGCCAATGCCATAGCGTGTTTCATATAGGAAACGTCGGTCGATAACGCGTTGCAGGTCACTGTATTCTTTTGTACCGTCTTGGTCAAATTTGAAATATACTGCCTGATAGTAATGGTATCACTTTTGACGGCTGAAATATCATTTTTAACGGCACAAATATCAGTTTACATTTTGTTTTTTATGTCCTTAATTGCCTGCAATAATTGGGCGAAATGTATTTGATTAATGTCGAAAGATATGGCTAGTTGACTCAAACTAACCGTGGTAATTACGTTGGACGGTACGCGAGACGTTGTCAAAAATATGCGAGACGGTGCTGTCGTTGCCGGAGAAAGAGACCAGGAGGGAAGACTGCACGTGGCCGGGGCACGAGACGTAAATGAAGACGAATGTTTGTGATAAGGAACGCACGCAGCACCCAGTGTCCGGCTTATCGGCGATAAACAGTCGAGCACACGAAGAATTAAGTAATGCGTTGCAAAAATCGGACGATTTGAGATTGACACTTCACAGTGACGTATGGCATTTGATGAGTAGCGTCAAAGGATAATAGACGAGGAAGCACCCACGTGATTTGGCGCACCTGCTTAAGCAGCACTCCGGTTGAATATTGCCGTTGACAGGTAGCCACCGAAAAGTGTTAGATTTTCTCTCTCAAATTTTCAAAAAGGCACAGCGTGGACTAAAACGTTTAGGATGCGTAGAAATAATTATAGAGATGTGCTGGTCTACGGCCCGCATACTTTCTGAAAGAAGTTCTCGCTCAGAGGAATACAATTTGTTGAGAAATGAGAAGAAATTTTTAGAACAAAATTATTTGTGTGCGCTTGACTCACCGGTAGAAGAGAGAGAGAGAGAGAGAGAGAGAGAGAGATTACGAGATTACGCACGGAAAAGCCGTACGTAAACAATATTTCGGCACACGTGTGTATGTGTAAAGTTCTTTACACATACGCACTTGTATCGAAAAGTACTATTTCGTACATGCGTCGAATAATATTAGTTGATGCATAAAGTGCAACTAAAAAACGTCAAGAATGCGTAAAGCTGCACATCATGCACAATATATCGAAAAAGATTGTTTACGTACGGCTTTTCCGTGCGTAAAGTAAAATCGAGTGCGTAAAGTTTACTTTTCGCGTTCAGACTCTCGCTTCGCTCAAAATTTCGCAAATTTCGTTTACAGATAAGCTTGTTATTAGAGTCCCAGACCGAGTTAAGACATCGGCCCCGGGGAGGCCACAACCAGTTTTTCAGGCGGTTTGCTGAAGCGAGAAAGTTTGTGTTTGTTTTGGTTAAGGCGGCATTACATAGCAGTAACTTCTACTTTGCGTTTGATATCTTGCGACTTTTTATTTATTTCCGTGGTCAAGTCGCATAATAAGGTAGGGACCCAAACTATTAGCCGATGAGATATATGCGCGGGCCTTCGAGAATGCGGAGTACAAGAAAATTTATCAGCACACAGCACTCGGCACGGCTCGACCTCGGTCGCAGCGAAAAAAGTCCCACTGGAGATTATTAAATATGCGGTAGGATGGTCGGGTGAATCTCGTGTATTCGGTAATTTCTACAATCGCCCGATCATAAATCAAGAAGAGTTTAGTAACGCTGTGCTTCTCCCTTAGATATTTTTAATGTTACGTTAAATAAACCATGCGACCATTTCTGTAAACAACTACATTGTAAATCCGGACAAAGCATAATTGTAGAATTAAACGAACTCGAAGAGTGAAGTTCGATTATTATGCCTTTATTGTCTCGTCCGGATATAGTTCCCACCCGACGAATTATTCTTACCCCACCGATGTACGAAGATCAGCAAAATGATGGCTTATTTATTTACTTTAAAGATGAGTATTAGGGAAACTGTATACTGTATTTATGGGATCGGGAATACGTGCAGGTGTAACATCCTTTTGCTTTTCTTTTTCTTTTGTAAAGATGTTGCTAAATTCTTGTAATAGAACACAATTTCAGTTTGTAATTCTCAGTTTATAAATTTACCATAGGTGAGACGTGTCTGTGGAACGATCAATGTTATTGAATTCGTATTGAGCCGTAATAAGGGTATGGCCAGCAGCGAAAGGGGAAAAAGAATTGGAAAAACTTTTAATCTTATCTGATGAATCGACGATCATGACATCTATCTGCGAGTAAGTAAATCCAGAGTGAGTTGGGTCAAAGGGATTTGAAAAGAGTAAATAGTCTGTCTTAAGGTTTTTAAGATAATTTGATTCATATGTGTTATGCTATACTTGCTATGCTATCAAGTTACAATTTAAATCACCTGTTATGATTATATTTTTATAAGTCGGTAGGTCAAATTACATTTCAAAAAAAAATCAGCCAGTAGGTGACCTTCTGGACGCCGATATATGACAGTAAGCAAAAGACTCTTTGGTGATACCTCAACATCAAGAAAAAGGTACTCTAGGTCGTTAATATCGGTATGTTCTGAGCTGTCGAGGACTGAATTTACAAGGGATTTATAGAGGTAACATGCTACGCCTTCACCTTGGATATAACGCGATTACCACTTGCTCGAATGAAGTGTGCGATCATTTCTAACAAAATTATAATCGGGAACTGTTACGCATGATAAATCTACGGAAAGAGTGAGTTCCGTTAGTGCTACTATTTGAGTTGAACCATCTGCAAGTTCAGCTTCTCTATTTTGCAGATGAGCTCGTAAATAATTAATATTAATCGAAGAAATCTTAAAACTAGACGAAGAAACACGCCTAGGCGAAAGATTTGGACTAGTTTATTCAGGTTTTCAAATGATATTATTTAAATCCTGTTCCTGTTAGGTGAGGGTAAAAATTCATTCACGTAGACTGATTTTGACTGACTGCTACTTTCTGACAGCTCAGGAAACAGTTCATTACGGATCTCAACTAATTTAAGATGGACTTTCAGTGCAAAATAGTAATTGGACGAAGATACATTGGACAATACTGAATTTACAGGACGTTTAGCTTCAATTTTAATAACGCTAATAATATCTTGCGAAAATCTGGGCAG
This sequence comes from Trichopria drosophilae, assembly GCA_030407085.1. Classification (NCBI taxonomy): domain Eukaryota; kingdom Metazoa; phylum Arthropoda; class Insecta; order Hymenoptera; family Diapriidae; genus Trichopria; species Trichopria drosophilae. The sequence goes on along the minus strand of CM059584.1, from coordinate 65,130,515 downwards.
CTTTAAATATGTAACACACGTAGCGTAATATCATGGTGTGTTAGGCCACACTGAAGACATTAATTATTAAATCCGAGGTTAGCCTTGCCAATGCCATAGCGTGTTTCATATAGGAAACGTCGGTCGATAACGCGTTGCAGGTCACTGTATTCTTTTGTACCGTCTTGGTCAAATTTGAAATATACTGCCTGATAGTAATGGTATCACTTTTGACGGCTGAAATATCATTTTTAACGGCACAAATATCAGTTTACATTTTGTTTTTATGTCCTTAATTGCCTGCAATAATTGGGCGAAATGTATTTGATTAATGTCGAAAGATATGGCTAGTTGACTCAAACTAACCGTGGTAATTACGTTGGACGGTACGCGAGACGTTGTCAAAAATATGCGAGACGGTGCTGTCGTTGCCGGAGAAAGAGACCAGGAGGGAAGACTGCACGTGGCCGGGGCACGAGACGTAAATGAAGACGAATGTTTGTGATAAGGAACGCACGCAGCACACAGTGTCCGGCTTATCGGCGATAAACAGTCGAGCACACGAAGAATTAAGTAATGCGTTGCAAAAATCGGACGATTTGAGATTGACACTTCACAGTGACGTATGGCATTTGATGAGTAGCGTCAAAGGATAATAGACGAGGAAGCACCCACGTGATTTGGCGCACCTGCTTAAGCAGCACTCCGGTTGAATATTGCCGTTGACAGGTAGCCACCGAAAAGTGTTAGATTTTCTCTCTCAAATTTTCAAAAAGGCACAGCGTGGACTAAAACGTTTAGGATGCGTAGAAATAATTATAGAGATGTGCTGGTCTACGGCCCGCATACTTTCTGAAAGAAGTTCTCGCTCAGAGGAATACAATTTGTTGAGAAATGAGAAGAAATTTTTAGAACAAAATTATTTGTGTGCGCTTGACTCACCGGTAGAAGAGAGAGAGAGAGAGAGAGAGAGAGAGAGAGAGAGAGAGAGAGAGAGAGAGAGAGAGAGAGACCTAGTGGTACTTGTCTAGATCTGCAGGAAGGGAACTCCCGGCAGCTGCTGTGGACTAAAGCACGACGAGGAGAGGGGAGGTATATACCTCTACAACGCGCATGGTTAAGAGCGGTCTTGCAGCGTAAAAAAGGGGAATAGTGTGATGGCGCGGAGTGCGCGAGAGCGGCTGGCGGAGGCCACGGCGGAGAGGGGGTCCAAGGACGGATCATTTATTTTATAATTTATTTAGTTGTGATGGTGATATTATAATTTATATCATACACGTTCAAGTGTGAGAAATGTCAAAGTACATTCAAATAACAATTATTTTTTGATCATATTGTGACGATGTCACCGATCTAGCCCGATAGCCAGCCGCTCTCGCGCACTCCGCGCCATCACACTATTCCCCTTTTTTACGCTGCAAGACCGCTCTTAACCATGCGCGTTGTAGAGGTATATACCTCCCCTCTCCTCGTCGTGCTTTAGTCCACAGCCGCTGCCGGGAGTTCCCTTCCTGCAGATCTAGACAAGTACCACTAGGTCTCTCTCTCTCTCTCTCTCTCTCTCTCTCTCTCTCTCTCTTCTACCGGTGAGTCAAGCGCACACAAATAATTTTGTTCTAAAAATTTCTTCTCATTTCTCAACAAATTGTATTCCTCTGAGCGAGAACTTCTTTCAGAAAGTATGCGGGCCGTAGACCAGCACATCTCTATAATTATTTCTACGCATCCTAAACGTTTTAGTCCACGCTGTGCCTTTTTGAAAATTTGAGAGAGAAAATCTAACACTTTTCGGTGGCTACCTGTCAACGGCAATATTCAACCGGAGTGCTGCTTAAGCAGGTGCGCCAAATCACGTGGGTGCTTCCTCGTCTATTATCCTTTGACGCTACTCATCAAATGCCATACGTCACTGTGAAGTGTCAATCTCAAATCGTCCGATTTTTGCAACGCATTACTTAATTCTTCGTGTGCTCGACTGTTTATCGCCGATAAGCCGGACACTGTGTGCTGCGTGCGTTCCTTATCACAAACATTCGTCTTCATTTACGTCTCGTGCCCCGGCCACGTGCAGTCTTCCCTCCTGGTCTCTTTCTCCGGCAACGACAGCACCGTCTCGCATATTTTTGACAACGTCTCGCGTACCGTCCAACGTAATTACCACGGTTAGTTTGAGTCAACTAGCCATATCTTTCGACATTAATCAAATACATTTCGCCCAATTATTGCAGGCAATTAAGGACATAAAAACAAAATGTAAACTGATATTTGTGCCGTTAAAAATGATATTTCAGCCGTCAAAAGTGATACCATTACTATCAGGCAGTATATTTCAAATTTGACCAAGACGGTACAAAAGAATACAGTGACCTGCAACGCGTTATCGACCGACGTTTCCTATATGAAACACGCTATGGCATTGGCAAGGCTAACCTCGGATTTAATAATTAATGTCTTCAGTGTGGCCTAACACACCATGATATTACGCTACGTGTGTTACATATTTAAAGCTGCCCAGATTTTCGCAAGATATTATTAGCGTTATTAAAATTGAAGCTAAACGTCCTGTAAATTCAGTATTGTCCAATGTATCTTCGTCCAATTACTATTTTGCACTGAAAGTCCATCTTAAATTAGTTGAGATCCGTAATGAACTGTTTCCTGAGCTGTCAGAAAGTAGCAGTCAGTCAAAATCAGTCTACGTGAATGAATTTTTACCCTCACCTAACAGGAACAGGATTTAAATAATATCATTTGAAAACCTGAATAAACTAGTCCAAATCTTTCGCCTAGGCGTGTTTCTTCGTCTAGTTTTAAGATTTCTTCGATTAATATTAATTATTTACGAGCTCATCTGCAAAATAGAGAAGCTGAACTTGCAGATGGTTCAACTCAAATAGTAGCACTAACGGAACTCACTCTTTCCGTAGATTTATCATGCGTAACAGTTCCCGATTATAATTTTGTTAGAAATGATCGCACACTTCATTCGAGCAAGTGGTAATCGCGTTATATCCAAGGTGAAGGCGTAGCATGTTACCTCTATAAATCCCTTGTAAATTCAGTCCTCGACAGCTCAGAACATACCGATATTAACGACCTAGAGTACCTTTTTCTTGATGTTGAGGTATCACCAAAGAGTCTTTTGCTTACTGTCATATATCGGCGTCCAGAAGGTCACCTACTGGCTGATTTTTTTTTGAAATGTAATTTGACCTACCGACTTATAAAAATATAATCATAACAGGTGATTTAAATTGTAACTTGATAGCATAGCAAGTATAGCATAACACATATGAATCAAATTATCTTAAAAACCTTAAGACAGACTATTTACTCTTTTCAAATCCCTTTGACCCAACTCACTCTGGATTTACTTACTCGCAGATAGATGTCATGATCGTCGATTCATCAGATAAGATTAAAAGTTTTTCCAATTCTTTTTCCCCTTTCGCTGCTGGCCATACCCTTATTACGGCTCAATACGAATTCAATAACATTGATCGTTCCACAGACACGTCTCACCTATGGTAAATTTATAAACTGAGAATTACAAACTGAAATTGTGTTCTATTACAAGAATTTAGCAACATCTTTACAAAAGAAAAAGAAAAGCAAAAGGATGTTACACCTGCACGTATTCCCGATCCCATAAATACAGTATACAGTTTCCCTAATACTCATCTTTAAAGTAAATAAATAAGCCATCATTTTGCTGATCTTCGTACATCGGTGGGGTAAGAATAATTCGTCGGGTGGGAACTATATCCGGACGAGACAATAAAGGCATAATAATCGAACTTCACTCTTCGAGTTCGTTTAATTCTACAATTATGCTTTGTCCGGATTTACAATGTAGTTGTTTACAGAAATGGTCGCATGGTTTATTTAACGTAACATTAAAAATATCTAAGGGAGAAGCACAGCGTTACTAAACTCTTCTTGATTTATGATCGGGCGATTGTAGAAATTACCGAATACACGAGATTCGCCCGACCATCCTACCGCATATTTAATAATCTCCAGTGGGACTTTTTTCGCTGCGACCGAGGTCGAGCCGTGCCGAGTGCTGTGTGCTGATAAATTTTCTTGTACTCCGCATTCTCGAAGGCCCGCGCATATATCTCATCGGCTAATAGTTTGGGTCCCTACCTTATTATGCGACTTGACCACGGAAATAAATAAAAAGTCGCAAGATATCAAACGCAAAGTAGTAGTTACTGCTATGTAATGCCGCCTTAACCAAAACAAACACAAACTTTCTCGCTTCAGCAAACCGCCTGAAAAACTGGTTGTGGCCTCCCCGGGGCCGATGTCTTAACTCGGTCTGGGACTCTAATAACAAGCTTATCTGTAAACGAAATTTGCGAAATTTTGAGCGAAGCGAGAGTCTGAACGCGAAAAGTAAACTTTACGCACTCGATTTTACTTTACGCACGGAAAAGCCGTACGTAAACAATCTTTTTCGATATATTGTGCATGATGTGCAGCTTTACGCATTCTTGACGTTTTTTAGTTGCACTTTATGCATCAACTAATATTATTCGACGCATGTACGAAATAGTACTTTTCGATACAAGTGCGTATGTGTAAAGAACTTTACACATACACACGTGTGCCGAAATATTGTTTACGTACGGCTTTTCCGTGCGTAAAATATAATCGAGTGCGTAAAGTTTACTTTACGCACGAGTTTACTTTACGCACCGAAAAGACGTACATAAATGTTTTTTTTGTACCAATATGAATGCGGACCTCGCTTTCAGCTCTGCCCACAATCCTCACTCACAGTCATAGAAAAAATTTCTACACACTTGTATCGAAAACTACTATTTCCCGACCGCGAACTTAGAACAACTCTATATCTTCTCTACTATTTTATATAATTATCACACTAACACACATGCACACTTATCGTAAATTTTTTACCTTTTTCCTATGTGGTTTATGCGTTCTTCTTTTTTTATTTCATATTCCTCTTCATATACATTCAGTTTTTGAAGATGATTGAACGTTTTCGCATCACCATCAAACAACAATGCAGTAAATCTGAACCCGTAGTCTAGAGATCGTTTCCACATCACTTTAGCGATTGCTATCTCCATAACTCCAGATGATCCAATGTGATTTTTTTGGCAAGAATCAGCATGTCTCTCTTGCCAAATTTCGAATTCTGGGGATTTTTCACCAAATTCACCTGATGTTTTTGCACAAAGTTCGCAGTACTTAGTCATAATATCAAAATCAATCACGTAACCAGGTTCCACGTCGATAACTCAACCAATATCATATTTGGATTTGAACCCGCGAGTAAGCCATGACCCATCATACCTTACAGTAATATTTGCTACTGTATCTTTTTGTTGTTTATTTTCTACGAGTTCAAAACTATTTTCACTGTCCAATTGATCCACTGATTCATTGACATTTTCTTCTAATATCTTCTTCATGCGAATCTTTTACGATAAGTCTACATTCATGCAGGAGTCTTTGAATCATATTGTCAACTCTCACAGATAATAATTTGACATATTTATCATATGTCGCCTCCCAACAGGCACGAAGAACCCAAATGTTTCTAAAACGTTTTTAGAATGTTCCAGAAACGTTCCTAAAACGTTATATGTCTGCAACTTTTACGGAACGTTTTATAAACGTTTCATCCATGAATTGTTCAATATCAGCATATCTTCTACCTAAATAAGTGAATGCAGTAGCAATTCGAAGATTTATATCAAACTCTTGTCGAATTTTTTCATAATTTATTATACGTTGAGACGTGTACGTTTCTATCTTTTTTTAATTAAAGCCATTCAGTTCGCAGTTTTCACATTCTAAAATTAATTTTTGTGCAAATACAGTAAAAGTATTACATAAAAGTCAGAGCCATCGCAGTCTACGCATTTGACATGTTTTAGCAGCACATTATTTGTGGAATCTCAATAAACCTATACTGACATTCATTATCAATATTTATTTCCTCGTTCAATGTAGAAAATTGTTTGTATGCAAATTTTTTGCATTTTCAGTCCTCGAATGCTCAAGTAATACCTCTATAAATGATCCTGAATATCTGTTTCTGAATCTCCGCTCAACAACTTAGGAGGTCATTTATTTTCAGAATTTTTAATTAAGTTTAAATTTTATATCTCAAATTATAAAAATATTATAATTACTGGCGACCTTAATTGCAATTTTTTATCTAACTTATTTGAATCGAAATATCTGCTAAACCTTATTTCAGACTATTCATTTTTTTCTTACCTTTTGGTCCTACACATTATTCAGGACTATCGTGCTCATAGTTGGATATGATTGTTGATTCTAGTGATAAGATTAGTAGCTTTTCTAAATCCTCTTCACCGTTTTGCGGATGCCATAGTTTAATTTTTATTCAATACCAGTTTAGTAACCTTAACCGCACTTCGGAAACTGTTACTTATCGTGATTTTACTAACTGTAACTATCCTTCTCTTGAGAATAATCTAAGTGTGCAAGTTCCTCGTAGAGACGCAAACGTACCATAGCAAGAACATAACTATCACGCATCTCACATTGCTCCTACTGAATGTATAAGTGCCATCAAGATATGCATTGTGTGATTGTACAACCGAAACCTTAGACGATCACGCGCCTTTAACGCACTAAACGAATTACATATCGCTCTATCCCGTGGCTCACCCCTGATTTGCGAAATAGAATAAGAATAAGTGATAAACTGTTCACGCGAGCTAAGCGATCACGAGATTTATTACTTCTAGAGCAGTATAGAATATTACACCGTGAACTGAAAAATGTAATGAAAACTGCGAAAAGTCATTACTTAAGTAATTTAGTACTGCAGCAAACTAATTCGAATAAACTATGGTCGTGTTTAAGAAACCTAGGGCTCGCCAATGTAGCATCGAGTTCCGCTTTGCGTCATTTCTTCCCAGTCATATTAAATCGTCACTTCACTTTAGTCTCATCAGCTCATTGACCACGTGATTCAGCGATATTTGCCACTATCGTACAGCGGCTGTTACCTATCACTCATTCATCGTTCTCCTTTACTTCCTGTTAAGATATGTATTGTTGAGATATGTATGTATACATTTATATACTCTACGTATATATATATATGTCAATGTTAGGGGGAATCGAAAAAAATTTGTTTACTAGCTGCTGATTTAAACCAAAGTTCACATTAAAAAAACTCAAAAAGAGGTTAGCGAACATTTTTCATCCTGAACTGGTGGAGCACGGAGCACTCAAAGTTGTTCGTACTTTTTTAAAATAAGGCTTCATACCTCTTTATTGTTTTGACTAAACTTTCTAATTTATTTTCCTCGTGAGCCCATATTTATATGAGAACTGTTCCTCATATAATTGAAACTATATAAACCATACATTCCCCTAGAACAAAAGTCAAAAACCATTTTAATCACATTTTACAAAACTTTTTGGGTCGTACATTTTTCTTTGCAAGCGAATGAGCGGAAATTTCTTACTTAACGTATTTCTGTAAAATATTAAATAATATAAGGCTTCGGGGTTGCTGTTTAAAAATCCGTTAAAATTTAAAATGGAGGATATTACGGCGCCAAATTGTGAAAAAATACATAATCTGGATGAAACTGGGTATTCGAGGGATTTTGGGATCGCTGTCGATAAATCTGATAACGAATTCATGATCAGCAACATTAAAAATCCCGAGTAAGAAATTTCAGCTCATTAACGTATAAAGAAAATGTGTTTTTAAAAATATGAAAAAAATGGTTTTTGATCCGGTTTTACGGGAATGTATGGTTTATGTAGATCCAATTATATGTGGAACAATTCTCATATAGTCGTGGGCTCATGAAGGAAAACAATTAAAAAGTTCAGTTAAAAAATGATGAGGCCTTAATTAAAAGGCTTCGTGGCTCAGACGGTTAACGCACTGGACTACGAAGTCGTAGGTCGTGAGTTCGATCCCCGTCCGGTGAACAATTTTTCGATTTCGTTTTCAAGCAGCAGCTCGCTGTTGGTAAGACGAGCCACGCAGTTTGTTTACGTTTCGAAAATATTGTTTATCTGCCGGAAATCGACTCATGACCGCTGCTGTACTTGGTGTAGGTTTCTGCAGTCCTACATTTCACACACAAATGTGAAGTATGGCGCCATCTTTCTAAGTCGATCTGCAGCTCTAGCAAAATCCTACGATTTATAATACAACAATAATTGAGTTAAAATAGGCAATTCCGCCCGTTAATTAATTAAAAAAAAAAGAAGAAGAAGTATGAAGATAATAAATCCGCGGCACTTGTTTAATTTCGGTGCAGCTTCGTTGACTTATGGATACAAGGAATATGTCAAACTAATGTCATCGGTCGCTATAATCTAGTTCGGTATGGACAACGGCCAATGTTGCCATTTAACAGTAAGAAAAACAACATTTTCGTACTGGAATAAATACTGGAAAATATGATCGCACGCTATGAGGTAATTTCAAAATCCGAATTTGTGGCACTAAAAATATAATTCCTTAAAGTAGTTTTAAACAAGATATTTTGAACGAGCATCACAGAGCAAAAGAAACGTGTCTACACTACTATTCCAATATATGAAATAATAAACTGAAAAGTGGACAGGGGGAACTCTTAGGTCAGGCGCACAATAAACGAAATTCTAAATTATTACGAATTATTGACAACAAGACTATCATGGTGAATGCTGCTCGCGTACACGGGTTTTTATCCCGTATGTAGATGGTAACATGAATATGTTAAGAACAATGCGCATAAAAGAGTAAATTTTTATCTGTACATAATAACAGTATTACATCATTTATAAGGTTTTAAGTATTAGCTAGCGAATCATCCAGCGAAATTTCCATTAATTTAATTATAATGAAATGTGTGTAATTGTTGGAAATTATATGACATTTCTGTTTTAAGATATTTTCACATACTGGAGACTTAAATGTAAAGTTGAAATTGTATGCGAATACACGGAGAAGCAATATAAATGCAAATAAAACTTACCATTTTCTCGTTTTTTGAAAATCCAACTCCTGTCCATGTATCAATATTCTTCGTTAGAACTGTAAACTGGATTTCATCCTGAAATTTATTTTAACTTTTGTTTATTTTATTGTTTGTGTTTTTTTTTGTGTGCAATACGATGCAACACCCAAGTGGCTTAGGTAGCTGTGGTGAATTTAGTGCAGCAAAAATTAGCTATATTCTGTGGTACTTCGGTAATAAAGTTACATTGCCCAAGTATCACAAATATTATAATGAATAATTATCGCTTATCTATGAAATATCCGATATTTATATTATTCAATAAGTTGTTACTATTACCGTTTGTGATGTGTATGTCCATGTTATTAGATATTGGCAAGTAAAATTCTTCTTAGAACAGTGATTAGGATATCGCCATTCACCTTCACAGCTGCCTGAATTATTCCCTCCAGTTTCAGAAAAGTGTTGTCTTCTCATTTCATCTATGAAATAGTATTGCCGAATAAATGCATCAAACCAATATTTTCGGTTATTATACAAATATGTTGCGGATAAACTATTAATAAAACGGCAATTATTACGAAAATTGATATTATGAGCCGAAATGCAGCTACTGCTGGTATTGTTTGAATGGAAATATGGAATAGGCGCACATACCGCAGTATGCACAACCGTAGATACCCAAAAAAACACAATCCATCCCGGGATGTTCTGAAGATCTCCTAAAGACATCCTGAGCCTGGCTTGGGTTGTTTGAGTAGACGAATCATGTATAAAACTCCTTTTTTGTCGATCATTTATATTTAAGTGCATTATATTATAAAGTATTGGTTACCGGTTACTTTAAAAAGAAGAAAAGAACGCAAACGGAAGTGGATATTTAAATTAACGATACGTATAACATAAATAATGCACCTACATATATATAAAACATTTATACATTTATCAGTCTCTATATCCAGGCCCTCTTCAGAAATAAAAATGTCATAACATAATCACATATTATAAAAGAAGGAAGAAATATCCCCATTCATTTTTCGATTTGCAACCTTTTTTTTTTATCGAACTCAACCAATCAACCAAAACGATTTTATATAGTTAATAGTTAATTTTCCATAAGTATTGTAACACAGAAGCTTATATAAGAAAAATTAACCCCCTTTTATAGACGAAAGAATACGATATCTATTATTGTCAATATGTATTAAATTAATTATGACTGCGTTATAGTAATTGGTATTGCGTTATAAATGCAGGTAAAGTTGAATGTTCAACTCTTATGTTTCCTTAATTATATTATTAACTTCCGTTTTTTATTATTATTCTCTATTGTAAGTATTTTTACATTTTTATAGCAAAAATTGTAATTTGTATTGATTCTGTGCGTAGTTAAGCCTGTATAAAATTTTTCTTGTCCATTAATGTTTCATTCGTGTTCTTTAATTCTGATCCAATTTTCTACTACTTTATCCAATGTGTACAGATTTACATTGTGCACAAGGTATTTCATAAAATACCTATCTATGTTTTAGCAAGGGTAGCTTATCTTTAAGCGGTAGATATATGTAATTGCCACAATGTTATGTTAATTGTTGTAACTTAATTTCTTCTAATGTCAGAAACTTGTTTGTCATGTTAATAGTATTTTGAATAAAGTAAAATAAATAAATAAATAAAAAAAATTTGATATTTGTTTAATTGATTTTAGAGTTTTGAAAAAAGAAAATGAACAAAGTTAAGTCCGAAATTCGTAATGCGCCTGCATCTGAACCCGAGACCTATCGATTCCAGGTCGAATACCCCCCCCCCCCCCCAAATAAATTCTTTCCGGTCTGCATGCATCAGGCGTTCAACGTATCACATCAGCTTAATTAGGACTGAATTATTTTAAGATATCGAGGTTAATGATGCGAAGCAGTCAGATAACCCGAAGCCTATTTGGAACACCATTGCTACTTTACTCTGAGCGGCATAGTGGTTAGCACTGCTGACCACATTATTCTCTACAATTTTTTACCATTTTTTTAATATTATATTATATACGTTTCAATCTCATAATTGTTGTATTATGCAGGTCATGATATTCTTAACTGTAACAAAGGCCCATCAAATTATTGGTGATAAGCAGACTTTTGTTATAAATAAAAGAAGTCTAAAAAATCATGTTTCTTTACAATAAATGTTGAAACAAAGTTTCCAAACCTCACTTCATAACGTGCGCCAGGCCGTCAGTCGGAATATTCGGCGCTCATAGCGCATCCCAGCGCGCACTGTGCTAGGACAAACCTAAACGCGGGAATTAACCCATATAAATACAGGCACACGACGGCTAAACAATAACTATCTCCCAGTTGAACTATCAACAAATAAATGAAGCACTGGTGAAACGGCCAACGTTTTCATAATTACCACATTATTTTTCACCGTCAATTTTGATGACCAGATCGGACGGAGAATGCGCTGAGATTTATTAACAATGGCCACTTTAGCAGCTCACACAACCTGGACATACCTCTGAGACACTCCCACGTATGTGTGGGCTTCCTCGGCGCTAAGGTGGCGGATGATGTTTCCGTTGACGAGGTCTATATCGTTGGTATTACAGTATGACCTTCCTTTATGCAAATGAACGACTGAAAACTTGTCCAATCCGAATTCCATGCCGATATCTCTCGAGTATGTGAGGGCGATATTCAGAGATCGATGTAATTGATCCTCGCCTGATGCACATAATTTAAGATCACCTATATAGAATATATATATATAAGTACATGTTCACCTGGCGGCCCTCATATGTACCCTTCAGATTGTCGGAAAGCAACGGATAGAGGCAATAATGAGACGCAGAAAAGCAGAGGACATAGAGAATCTCCCTGATAGACACCTCTATGGAATTGAACCAGTCTACATGGTTCGACATGGTTCTTCGCTTGCCTGATGTCATGACAAAGCACGTTTTCCAAGGAGGCATTAGGTCCCCTGCAATTCTCTCCGTAGATAGATAGACATGAAGGCGTTGAAGCAACAAGTTTAAAATCTCGTGTGATATTGAATCCTACGCGTTCATGTAATCCAGCCAGCCTATGGACAGGTTACGCTTGTACTGGACTGAGTCCGTACAAACACACCTGTCGATAAGCAAGTTGTCTTTGCTGCCGGATACACCCATTTTGCAGCCTTGTTGTTCTACTGTCCGCTGCCACACCGGTTCCACGGCTTGCTCAATACGCTCGTTCAAGATGTTAGTAAACCATTTGTATAACGTATTGAGATACGTGATAGGACTATGGTTTCCCTGATCAGACATGTCCCTAGATTTTGGGATTAGTGTAGTTCGGCTCTCTACCAGCCAGTGCGGAATTGGTTGATCTCCATTTATATAAGATATACTATTACGATTATCATTAAGATTATTATTCGTATTATTCTAAGATTTTATTGTACCATTCGATATTTGTGATATTCTTATTGTTGCAGTTATTATTTTGCAAAATACCCATCATCTATTTGCAAAATAATTAATACTATTGCGTTTAGCTATAATTATTTTGTAATTAGAGTTATCAGGAAGATAGCACGCAGACATTATATCCACTTTGCCGCTCCCCCGGGCACAAGACTGCCCCCTTCATCTCTCCACTAATCTTGACGTAGACTATTTGGGACTCTCATCCCCTCAACAATGAGAGAGAAAAGCCCCAGACCTGTGACTACGGTGATGACTAAGGAAAAGTAATTTTCCAAGACAGTCACAATACACAGGCACGACACGCAGTCACGACTCACAGTCAGTATAGAAACACAAAAAGACAACGGACTCCACCAAATTTATAAGGACCAAGGGAATCAACCTCACCTATCGCATATTTCCTTTTCCTTTTCTTCAACATAGGAACATCAACGTGACAATCATTCACGCAGAATAAATGTTATAAACATATTTATTTGATTTCGAATCAAATGCCTAAGATTTCTTCAGATACCAAAATTGAGGTATTAAAGAGATAAAAGTTTTTTTCTGCATTGGATACGAATGCTTGAAGTTGGCCGCATTCTCGTTAAAATACGAATTTCAAGATATCAAGTCTAATTGCACGTTCTTTGTCAATTAATAAATTACAGTAAACTTCTCAATTCGTTCATTTTCCCTCTGCAGTTACTATCTTTTGCATATTTCTTATAACATAAGCTAATCTGTTGAATATATATGGGTCATTCCATACGAAAACTGGGTGAATAATATATCAAATTAAGTTTGAAAAAAATCAAGATGGCGGCCGTTGTTCATCTATTTATCGCTAAAAATAAATATAGAATATACGTAAAATGATCAATTTCTCATAAATGAACCGCGACATTAATTTTTGATACTACTCACACATATGCGACACTGAAGGTTACGTCAAAGAATTCAAAATAACAAATCCAGAATGGCGGGCGGAAAATCAGAATGTATTATTTTAAATTTTAAAAATCTTGAAACACTACATTTCAATTTAACCCTAAATTCGCTCTTCTAAAATATCGATTAAACGCTTCATTATCCAGGTAGAAATTAAAGAAAATAGATATTCATGTGCAATGTAAAATCAGAAAGTTAATCGTTGTATAGAAGTGTTTATAATCGATTAGATAAGGCAGGAACGATGTGCCGCGGCCAACTAAGGCAAGAACGATGTTACGCAGCCAACTAAGGACAGAACGATGTGCCCGGCCAACTAAGGCAAGAAAGATGTGCCCGGACAACTAAGGCAAGAACGATGTGTCCAAGCCAACTAAGGCAAGACCGATGTGCCCCAGACAACTAAGGCAAGAACTATGTGCCTGGTCAACGAAGGAAAGAACGATGTGCTCGGCCAACTAAGGCACGAACTATGTGCCCGACTCACGAAGGCAAGATAGATGTGCTCCGGCCAAGCAAGGCAAGAATGCTGTGCCCGGCCAACTAAGGCAAGGACTATGTTCCCCGGCCAACTAATGCAAGAACCATGTGCCCGGCCAACTAATGCAAGAACGATGTGTCCCGGCCAACTAAGGCAAGGACTATGTTCCCCGGCCAACTAATGCAAGAACCATGTGCCCGGCCAACTAAGGCAAGAACGATGTGCCCCGGCCAACTAATGCTAGAACGATGTTCCACGGCCAACTAAGGTAAGGAATATGTGCCCCGGCCAATTAAGGCAAGAACAATGTTCCCCGGCCAACTAAGGAAAGAACGATGTGTCCGGCCAACTCAGGCAAGAATTATGTGCCAGACAAAGTAAGGAAAGAACTATGTTCCCCGACCAACTAAGGAAAGAACTATGTTCCCCGGCCAACTAAGGCAAGAACAATGTTCCCCGGCCAACTAAGGAAAGAACAGTGTGTCCGGCCAACTAAGGCAAGAACAATGTGCCCCGGCCAAGTGAGGCAAGAATGCTGTGCCCGTCCAGCGAAGGCAAGAATGATGTGTCCGGACAACTAAGGCAAGAACGATGTGTCCCGGCCAACTAATGCTAGGACGATGTGCCCGGCCAACTGAGGCAAGAACTATGTGCCCGACCAACTAAAGAAAGAACTATGTTCCGCGGCCAACTAAGGAAAGAACGATGTGTCCGGCCAACTCAGGCAAGAATTATGTGCCCGACAAACTAAGGAAAGAACTATGTTCCCCGGCCAACTAAGGAAAGAACTATGTTCCCCGGCCAACTAAGGCAAGAACTATGCTCCCCGGCCAACTAAGGAAAGAACAGTGTGTCCGGCCAACTAAGGCAAGAACAATGTGCCCCGGCCAAGTGAGGCAAGAATGCTGTGCCCGTCCAGCGAAGGCAAGAATGATGTGCCCGGACAACTAAGGCAAGAACGATGTGTCCCGGCCAACTAATGCTAGGACGATGTGCCCGGCCAACTGAGGCAAGAACTATGTACCCGACCAACTAAAGAAAGAACTATGTTCCGCGGCCAACTAAGGAAAGAACGATGTGTCCGGCTAACTCAGGCAAGAATTATGTGCCCCGGCCAAGTAAGGCAAGAATGATGTGCCCGTCTAACTAAGGTAAGAATCATGTGCCCTGATCAACTAAGACAAGAACCATGTGCCCGGCGAACTAAGGCAAGATCGATGTGCCCCCGCCTACTAGGGAAAGAACGATGTACCCAGCCAACTAAGGAACGAACTATGTGCCCGGCCAACTAAGGCAGGAACTATGTACCCGGCTAGCTAAAAGCAAGAACTATGTGCCATGGCGTACTAACACAAGAACGATGTGGCCCGGCCAACTAAGGCAAGAACGATATCGCCCGGCCAACTAAAGGCGAGAACTGTGTGCCCCAGCCAACATAAGCAAGAACAATGTTCCCCGGTCAACTAAGGAAAGAACAATGTGCTCGTCTAACTAAGGCAAGAACGATGTGCCCGGCCAACTAAAGGGAGAATCATGTGCCCCGATCCACAAAGGCAAATACCGTGTGCCCGGCCAACTAAGGCAAGAACGATGTGCCCCAGCCAACATAAGCAAGAATAATATTCCCGGCCGACTAAGGCAAGAATAATATTCCCGGCCGACTAAGGTAAGAATCATGTGCCCTGATCAACTAAGACAAGAACCACATGCCCGGCCAACTAAGGCAAAAACTATGTTCCCCGGCCAACTAAGGAAAGAATGATGCACCCGGCCAACTATAACAAGAACTATGTGCCTGGCCAAATAAAACAAGAACTATGTACCCGGTTAACTAAAGGCGAGAACTATGTGCCCCAGCCAGCATAAGCAAGAATAATGTGCCCGGCCAACTAAGGTAAGAATCATGTGCTCGGCCACCTAAGGCAAGAACTATGTGCCCGACCAATTAAGGCAAGAACGATTTGCTCCTGCCGACTAAGGCAAGAACCACGTGCCCAGCCAACAAAGGCAAGAACGATTTGCTGCTGCCGACTAAGGCAAGAACCATGTGCACGGCCAACAAATGCAAGAATTGTATGCTCCGGCCAAGTCAGGCAAGAATGATGTACCCGGCTAACTAAGGCAAGAACTATGTTCCCCGCCCGACTAAGGAAAGAACGATGTGCACGGCCAACTAAGGCAAGAAGGATGAGCCCGGCCAACTAACGCAAGAACTATGTGCCCCGGCCAAGTAAGGCAAGAACAATGTGTCCCAGCCAACTAAGGCAAGAACTATGTTCCCCGCCCAACTAAGGAAAGAATTATGTGCCCGGCCAACTAAGGCAAGAACGATGTGCCCGGCCAACTAACGTAAGAATTGTGTGCCCCGGACAAGTAAGCCAAGAATGATGTGCCCCGGCCCAGTAAGCCTAGAATGATATCTCGACCACCTAAGGCAAGAACAATGTGCACCGGCCAAGTGAGGTAAGAACGATGTGTCCCAGCCAACTAAGGCAAGAACGATGTGTCCCAGCCAAGTAAGGCAAGAACTATCTTCCCCGGCCAACTAAGGAAAGAACGATGTGCCCAGCCAACTTCCTCAGGAACTATGTGCCCCGGCCAAGTAAGGCAAGAACGATGTGTCCCAGCCAACTAAGGCAAGAACTATGTGCCCCGGCCAACTAAGGCAAGAACGATATCGCTCAGCCTGCCATTTACCAGGCTACCGCACCTTCAACTGTCCAAAGTGTGCGGGAAAAGAGATCGGAGAAGAGGTCGCCAATGCTTCCGGAACAAACCAGGCCTCCGACAGCAACCATGCCAGACTATCAGTCCGAAGCGGCGCGAAAGGACAACAACCAATCGCGGGGTTGGAGGATATCGGCGAAACGCTCGAACGCTCAGCCCAGGTAACGAGGTCTCCAAGATGGTGGGTTCCCATGGAAGTGGCAGGGTTTCGTTTCAAGCAAATTCGATTCTGAAGCAGTAAGAGCAGCAGTGGGCCCGGTCGGTGTCCAATTAGCCACAACACAAGGCGACAAAGTTAAATCCTGCTGGAAGGAAGTTCGTATGGCTGACGGTCGGCCTTCCCACGAAACAGGCGTCGTAACGCTCCCATTGTCGGTGATTGGAGGACCTTTATACGTCTTTCGTCCAGATATGAAAATAGAGGAAATGGCGTAGGACGAAGATAGCTGGAAGCTGGTTCTGCCAAAACAAAAACGTCGTGCCATATTGGCTGAAGCTCATGAAGAGCCAACGGCAGGTCACTTAGGTCAATTCAAGACGCGAGAGCGCATTCAGCTATATTATTATTGGAAATCTAATCGACGAGATATACGGCGTTTCGTGAAAAACTGTAAGATCTGCTAGCAGTATAAAATGCTGCAGTCAGCACCTGCAGGTCTTTTAGGAACGCGAAAGCGCTCTTACCCAGAGCAGAAAAATACGCCACCGTATCAATCACAGGCGAATCCTGTAGAACGCGTCAGTCGCACATTAAAAACGATGATTATGACATTCACGAAAGAGAATCATCGGAATTAGGACGTTCTGCTAAACTAATTTGAATTTGCGTTCAATACTACTGGTAACGAATCAACAGGCTTTAGCCCCACTATGTTGGTTTATTGTCGCCAACTACCGCCGCCAGGGCTAATTCGACGATAAAACGAGTTAGCAGCTATAGCAACGGAGCAAGAGGAAGCTATCATTAGATGGAGCGACCGTATGACTCAACTGCCAGATCTGTCCGAGCAAGTAGCTGATAATAGCCATGCAGCACATCAGCGACAAGCGAAATATTATAACGATAAACATCGTGATGTAGAATATAAGATTGGCGATCGAGTCTGGGAGCGGAACCACATCCTGTCATCGAAGGTTCAAGGAATTACTGCTAAATTAGCTCCAAAGTACATTGGTCCGTATACTATAATTGGTCGATCGGGCGCAAATATTTATGAATTGCAAGACGCCAACGGTCAACCAGGTGGGCCTATGCACATAACTGACCTCAACCATTACGAGGAAATGGCAGAAGATTTGGATGAAATTCGGCCAATGCCAGAAGGGGCGACTACATTCAAACCGGCTACGGAAGCCGAAAAGGCGTCAAGAGCCGAAGAGGCATTGAGTGCCGAAGAATCATTATCTTCGAACAACGAGTCGTCGGGTGGTGCAGAAGATTCGCTGACTGTTGACCCATTCCTTCGCAAGCGTAAAAATCGAATTTTGCCGAATAGAATTGTAAACGCGCCGAAGAAACGCGGATAACCGTGACTAACGCGCGTGTGTATACACCGCGAATCGGTTCCATCGGGGCGAGATCTGGATACAGCGAATTCGATTAATCCGGTTGAGACATTACGCAGACCTCGTAAACACGGGAGGCCAAAAGGATCTAAAGGTAAACCGCGAGAAGCGAATCGCGCGAATCCTACCTCGTTGGGTAGGACACGGACACAAACACGACATGTAGTCGAATATTAATGCTTTTTTGTAGTAATATGCCAAAAAGTAATATGTTTTCGTTGTATTTGAGATAGATGGAGAGTTTACGAGTTTACGAGATTGGTCTTATATATTGTCCTAGCTGAGCCAGCAGAAGACAACGGAGGCCAGCGGACGCCCAAACAGGAATGTTGTGGCCGTTTTTGGGCTCCTGTCCATTGCAAGATCGAGGCGATTCGGGGGTAAGAGAAGAGGTTGGAGGAAAGAAATGCCCAGGACTTCGCTGACGTGAGTTGTTTCGCCGACGCAATCGGCAAAGATTTGAAAATAGTGGCCGGAGACGCCTATCTTCGAATGATCTGCGGGTACCAGGCCGACTGCGCCGAAGTGGAAAATATGAGGCAGGAGGACAAAGCGCGATGACGGCATTTCAGCGACCCCGTCAACCAGCGAGTGGATCTCTTGCGCCGAATGCAGGCTGCGAGCAGTGACGCGATGGAGGAACTGCAACAGCTGGAGCAAGCTCAACAACGAGAGCGGAACAGAGCGCTATTGAAGCTTCAAGAAGCTGAAAAGTCACAGGGGGCGGTCCGGAATATCACCCGGAAAGTAGCCGGCGAAGGGTGAAGAGGCACAGCAGGGCCTGAAAGAGCATCGGAGTTGCTACGTGTGTCGACATCCGAATGTCGCGAGAGGGAATGAGTGCCCAAAGTCGGCTTACCGCCAAACTTAGACCAGAGAGGGTGGCCAAACTGCGGCTTTGTAGTCCTAGTAAGAGGGTGAGAAATTGCGTCTACAATAAAAATATTTTGTAAAATAATTGGTCATGTGTATAGTTTTCTTTTTAGTGTAACTGACAATGAGTGAATAATTTCTCTCGTTTACATTTTCTTTCATTTCAGATGATTTCTTTTTATTACTTTTTCCTGTTCACCGAATTTGGAGAGATTTTGAGAGCTGGTACGCCCAAGTAGTGCAAGCTACCCAGCGTCGGGGGGACGGGAGTTGTAAGGTTCCTTAGAACGTCACAAGCTTCTCTGGGCATAAGCGATCATACACCTGCATGCGTGTTGGCGCACATTAATGTATTTGCATGTGAAACTATTACTCAAGCTGGTGTAGCAAACTCGGAGCGTACGAGAGCGGCAAGGCGCGACGAGTACAGAGAGAGTCAGCAGGTAAGACCCGCGGATTGGCCTAATCACTTACGTGGCCCTAGGATAGGAATTCGCGGTCAAGGGACTCTGTAATCGTCAGAAGAGCTGTAACTACAAGGCAACTACATAAGCGAGGTTTAGCGTAACCATTTATTGGCATTAAAAGTTTTCTGCAAATTTTGGTGGAGTAAAGTACCTTGTGGCTTACAGCGAATCCGCTTTAAATAGAGTGCGAATTTCTTCGATTAATGTAAATACTAGCTTCGAACTCTTTTTTTCTCCACCTGTTGTGTCTCTCTCTTCCAAGGACAAAGGACAAAGGACAAAGGACAGGAAATTTTCCCCCGCGTTAATGACGAATATGTCTATTTGCGGGTCGGCTCTCGGGTGGAGAGGTACAGGACAGAGACAGATAGTACAAGACAGAAACTATAGGCACACACAACACCCACCCAGAGCCAGTCCCCCCTACCCCAATATCAGTACCACCAGCAGATTCGGCGGTCTGTGCCTTAGCGAGTACGACGCGGGGCTTATCCCATCTTTATCCGAGATAAGACCCACGACGTACCGACCGCGGATAAGACGCTGACGGTACCGATAACTGCCGACGGGGGTCGGCAGCGGTCCCAAATTCGTACCTTCGCCCAGCAAGGTTCCCCGGTTATTCCACACTAGACATAAGCAGAGAAAATTGCACGGACGGGGATTCGAACTCGGGGCCTTAGCCCCCACGACCATCACGCCTCTTTCTTCCATGTAATCTGCCTCGTGCGTTTTCAACTTTATAGCAAATACTTGTAGCTCTTTTTGTTTCATAGGTTTCCACAAAGATATAATCATTTTAATATTAATAAGCTTGTTTTGGTGCCTTTTTTTTACTTTCCACGAATCCTACCATCTCCGCGGTCGCGATTAATTTCGCGAAAAATGTTTTTGATAACTCTGGAAACCATGTTGGGCATTTCCTGGTGAAAGTCAATTTTCATAAAAATACATATTTATATATTATTATTTATTATTATTATTTATTAATTAACGGGCGGAATCGCCCTTTTTACTTAATTTTTGCCATATTGTTTTTTTTTTTTTTTATTCTTGAGAATTTTGCGAGAGCTGCAGATCGACTTACGAAGATGGCGCCATACTTCACATTTGTGTATGAAATGTAGGACTGCAGAAACTTACACCAAGTACAGCAGCGGTCATGAGTCGATTTCCGGCAGATAAACAATATTTTCGAAACGTAAACAAACAGCGTGGCTCGTCTTACCAACAGCGAGCTGCTGCTTGAAAACGAAATCGAAAAATTGTTCACCGGACGGGGATCGAACTCACGACCTACGACCTCGTAGTCCAGTGCGTTAACCGCCTGAGCCACGAAGCCGATAAACGGATTTCAAATTTATATTTCAATGCGTTGAAATAATAACAGACACGATAACTCCATTTTTAAGTCTTGATGAATTTATAAACTATTTGATGCATTAACTCAAAGCTTATGTAGTACTCATCTCCGATATTTATGCCGTAAGTCACTCTCCTGGTATAGAATTCTCTATAACCTAAGAAGCCATTCGATAGTTTTGTTATTATGAAAGTTCTATTCTAATGTAGTATACAAATGTATAATTGGTACCTCAATTTATTTCATGATGTTCAATTAAACCTCATGAAAGGAGAATACTAATACCAGTAATGTGAAGATAAGTTCGTCAGGTAATACGTATATTTCGTGGTAAATTACTGGCATTTTTGTTTATTATTGTTGATAAGCGATTAGATTAATTAATTTGTGAACAGTTTGTGTTCGTTTTAATTAACAAGAATGCCAGAAACTAGCAAACTGTTTCTCCTAGTAGTACTTATCTAGTAGTACATCCTAGTAGTAGTATTTAGTTTGCAGCGCTACACGTGTTTTCCGCGAAATTTGGGTTTTTCGTTGTTTCGTTTCGGCACTTGTGTCAGTTGTTCAAAGCGATCCATATAGCACGGTCACGGGCGTCCGGATGCCGAGTATCGTACTCTAAATTGTTTCCTTTTGGTTCCCATAATCGAGCGCAATGAAACACCGAATCGTGAACAATTCGTCACGTGTTTTGTTTTTCGGCGGTCTTTGATTTTTTTGTATTATCTCTGAACTTATTTTGTGTTGTGTTCCGAATAAAGTATAGTTTGAGTGGAAACGAATGTTCAGTTCGTTTTTCCTTAAGGGTGTTCTTCCAAAAAGTCGGAAGCCGGATTTGACTGTAGCGACGCCTGCAACTTTTAAGTGCACTGATTGGAATGACATCTGCCGACGATATTACGAAGTTCGACTTTCGTTCACTCGTCAGGACCGTATCAAAGATTTTCTCGAAGGGTTCGTAGCGGGGCCCTACAATTTTGTTTACATGTGTACGCATACACATGTATAGGACAAATGATATTCATACATGTAGCGGGGAAGGACGAAGTTGGCCGATATATATATATATATATATGTATATATGCTATAGCACCGATTTTCGGGATGCTCTTGGCGATCTCGGCCAACTTCGTCCTTCCCCGCTACATGTATGAATATCATTTGTCCTATACATGTGTATGCGTACACATGTAAACAAAATTGTAGGGCCCCGCTAAGAACCCTTCGAGAAAATCTTTGATACGGTCCTGACGAGAGAACGAAAGTCGAACTTGGTAATATGGTCGGCAGATGTCATTCCAATCAGTGCACTTAAAAGTTGCAGGCGTTGCTACAGTCAAATCTGGCTTCCGAATTTTTGGAAGAACACCCTTAAGGAAAAACGAACTGAACATTCGTTTCCACTCAAACTATACTTTATTCAGAACACAACACAAAATAAGTTCAGAGATAATACAAAAAAATCATATATATATATATATATATTTACATATGCATTTACAGCGATCGTCCGATAGTTTCGACGGCGAAGCTCATTTTCTTTTTTGCGATAGAATTTCTCCCGGCTATCCGACGGATTCGGACGAGGTAACTCGTACGTCTTCTTCGGAAAATCGTTTCTATATGATGTTATCGCATAGAATAGATGGTTCAAACTTTTTTTGCAAATATGTAACATTAATATATGTATAGTTATATTTTAATTTTCAGCTCAGGTTTTATTTCTTTTCTTCATCATTTTCGATCTAAAAACATACAGAGTCGTACATATGTCTAACTTGTAATTTTTTATCAGTTCATAATTTTCCATTCTTTACCACTTTTTTCAAATCCACGTGAGAAGTTTAAAATTACAAAATATGCGTAGAAAACAAAATCATCGCTGAAAAATATTAAAAATTGTAAGACAAAATATATTTGTAATAGTCAAATTTTACATTTTTCTCGCTAAACAGAGTTTGAGTCTTTATACTAAATTTTAATCTGTAATATTAGACTTCTGCATAGAAAATTAAAAAAACATTTACCATCAGTAGTACACTTCTTAGGCATGCCTAAAAAAGTATATGGGTGCATACTGAATATATGTATACATATATGTGAATAACACACTTTTTATATACTAGGTTGCGGATCTGCATCGAAACGACATAGTAAATAGATGGAATGATTGCATCTCTCATTGCATATAAAATGTTCAATTGAAATGTATATTTTAATTATTTTGGAAGTAATGTTGAAATAATTATGAAATAATAATGTGAAATAATAATCAATAATATGCATATTTACATGGATATCATTTTTTTTGCAAATGGACTTCTTATAATTCTCTGGCAGGTTTCCGATTGTTCTTTACTTTATTTACTCATCAACAATCATCTAAAAGTTGTTGCGAGCTTTATCAACAAAAAGCTGTAATTTTTCTAAATATTTATGGACAGTTGACAATGGAAAACAATGTAAATAAACATTATTACAGAAAAGTATAGAATTTCGGTATATTCTTTACCAATAACTTGTTATAAACAATTATTTTTTATAAACAAAAAAAAACGGGTATTTTATTTTTGACATATCGTACTTCCAATGGTTAGCGTCTAATTTTTCCCGTAAAATCGATGGGCCCAGCCAGATTTTCCCTAAAACCACTTTTGACAAATTTCTTGATAACAAATTGTTATAAACAAGTATTTTTTAAAAACCAAAATACAGGGATATTTAATTTTGGGCATATATCTTATTTTCGATAGTTATTTTGGCGCTATCTGTGCTGTCGTAGGCATGGGCCTTAATTAACACTTTCTAATGTAATTAATATGAATTTTAAATGGAAATTATTGATATAGAGAATATATTCTATAACACCATAAATATATAAAGATTTAGAAAACGAATATTGTAGGTGACCAATATTCCATTTCAAATCATGCAATAAAAATAAATTTAAAATTCAAAATCATGTTTTTTTATGATTTTTATTGTTCTTTTGGGTAAATGAACAGATACGTATTTTTTTGTTTTGCAAACAAAAAATTTTTCGCGAAGTTACGGCCTGCACAAAAATTTCGCTGGTGATTTCATTTTTGCCAAACATGTAGGAAATTATATTCAAATCTCTCTATTTCCGTTAAAAAGCGATGTTTTAGCATTCTGTTTTCTTAATTTAGTAGTGTTTAAAATGTTATTTCATGGCCATTTTGAAATTTTATAAAGTTTAAAAATTAACAAAATGGCGGCCATATTTTGAAAAATAAAAAAACTCGTTTTTCTCAAAAACATCATTTTTCTAAATTCTATTTTTGTTCGGCATAAAATCACAACAAAGAGTTGCTCGGAGTTGGTTAGGAGAGGGGGCCCTCCCGTTACTGGTTGAACACCCATGCATATGAGAAAGGAGTATACAGGACTCTGAGTCGCTGTTTCTAATTGTGTGTTTGGTTGAATTTCCCCGAAGTCTTGGCGCAATGGGAGATTTCCGTGAACATATAAATAAGCTCGTTGAGGGCATTTCTAATCAGTTTATCGAGAAGATCCTAAGCGATCAGCTCTCAAGCGTGTGACAGTGCTTGGGCACTGTGGGCGCCAACAACCTTACGCCGTCGTTGCCGAATTCGGAATCGGCAATTTGTATCAGGTGCTTCACATGTCACAAGGATTGGGCGTTTGCGGACGGAGATGGCGCACTCGGCCATAGAGCTCCGTCACACGATCGTGGTTACGGTTGCACGATTCCTATCACATCATGCACGCCTTCACTCGCCTCATCAATAATTAGGGACCTTACCTCCCCCTCTCACGTCACATCTCACTCACCGCCACAATCACAGAGACCGCCGAGCGTGTTATACCGTGGTACTCTGCCATACGAGCGTGACCGAGCAGCACGATTCGTATCACATCATGCATGCCTTCACTCGCCTCATCATTACTTAGGGACCTTACCTTCCCCTCTCACGTCACATCTCACTCACCGCCACAATCACAGAGACCGCCGAGCGTGTTATACCGTGGTACTCTGCCATACGAGCGTGACCGAGCAGCACGATTCGTATCACATCATGCATGCCTTCACTCGCCTCATCAATGCTTAGGGACCTTACCTCCCCCTCTCACGTCACATCTCACTCACCGCCACAATCACAGAGACTGCCGAGCGTGTTATACCGTGGTACTCTGCCATACGAGCGTGACCGAGCAGCACGATTCGTATCACATCATGCATGCCTTCACTCACCATCATCAATTATTATGGAACAATCTCCCCTACTCCTCTAGTTTCTCCTTTTCAATCCATGTGTCAGGATGCGTACTAATACCTTCCTTTTCAGTATCTCACGAGCCGACGAGGGGGCAAGTGGCGTTATCCCTCCACCAAGGAATTCCCTCACCCTTGTGCCGGCTTAGTGGTGGGCCTCCCCATTCGAGGAGGTGAAATTGCGCCATCGCCCACCGAAGTTTCAGTCGAGTTACAATTCATTTTGCAAATAAATTAGATTCATTCCAATCAGACGCATGGCTTATTTTGCTCCCCTTCTCCCGTTCGAACGGGATATCTAGTTGTACTGGCTGACGGAGCTGAAGGCGCCCGCAACATTGTCGTTATAAAAACGTTCTTATCTTGATCGACCGCGTCGCCTTTTGCCCCCCTCGCGGACCGTTGAGCGAGCTATCCCAACGAACCCGCCGACTGAACCCACTGGATTCCCAAACATTGGTACGGTTGCCCCATTTGATATCATGTTGCCTTTCGTGGGGGAGCGCGCCACTATATCGAAAATTAGGTTGCATAACATCGGCGTCTGCGCATGGAATTATGATTTCTTTCGTGCGGGATGAGAACGTAATAGTCGCGAAGATTTGTTATAATAATTTTAAATGATATAGACTCGACTTTCGATTTGCAACAATTACAAATAGCGCATTGGCTTACCGGCCATTCTCGCACAAGCGGCATGGTCGGATCTACAAGAACCCCAGTATAACTTACGTTCGGTCAGGATGCTCATCCCAATTGTTAGCAGTATTTTCAGCGATTTGCCGCGGTTCGAAAGATGTTAAAATTTAATTTTAATTTAAATTTGTGGGGGAGTATGTTCGGCATATAATCACAACAAAGAGTTTCTCGGAGTTGGTTAGGAGAGGGGGCCCTCCCGTTACTGGTTGAACACCCATACATATGAGAAAGGAGTATACAGGACTCTGAGTCGCTGTTTCTATTTGTGTGTTTGGTTGAATTTCCCCGAAGTCTTGGCGCAATGGGAGATTTCCGTGAACATATAAATAAGCTCGTTGAGGGCATTTCTAATCAGTTTATCGAGAAGATCCTAAGCGATCAGCTCTCGAGCGTCTGACAGTGCTTGGGCCAAGACTGCGGGAGGTGCGGACGACTGATTGTGAACCCCGGGACGCCGCTCGGACTTGTCTGTGAGTGAGTAGTAATTATATAAAATGATTTCAGGAACAATTAGTCGGTTAATGAATATTAATTAATATTTCCATTTATTTTCATATGTTGTTTATATATTTACATATTTGCATGCGATGTCTGGGGCAGAGCCCGCTACTCGTAGCCCCACTGACGAGTCCGAGAGCGGGCCCGGGACGAAACATCAGCTAACTTGTTATAACTAGTACATGTTTACATTTGCGTGGCATTTCTTACCCGCGTTACCGGATCAGCCAACTTTTGTCTTAGAAATAGGCCACCGACGGCTTTTTCATCGATCATACCCTCTTCTCCCGGGGCCAGGGGTGCTCTCTAATTATTAACTAAACTTGCGCCCTATACAGTCCACATAGGGATCCTACTTCCCAAAACAATTTTTTTTATGATTAGACAATATAAAAAGGAATGTTTTCCAATAGGTTTGGTCTACGCTAAAATGGTGTGGAAGCGTCAAGATTTTTTGTTTAATCGGCATTTATCAGGTTGCAGCAACGTTATCTTTCAGTTAGTGAAACAAAAGAGAAATTTTGGTCATATCTATTAGCCATAGAAACTTTCAAATATTATTATTAATAGACCATTTGATTATATTTTAAGAATAAATGCATGCTATTGTTAACGACCAGTGGAAGACATTCGTTGAAAAATGTTCATCCGTCAGTATATACAAATGAACGTGTCATTCCAGTTTCATGTTACAGATGAAGCACACGTCTACTTTGTAACGTTTCTTTACGTCTTATATATCTCGTTAACTATTATCTGTCTAAAAGAAATTAAATTCTGCTAGAACGGCAAATTGATCAGTTAAAAAAAGAAAACTATTAGCCCTGACCGGCGTCAGTACGTAGAAAAATGTATCCGCGACCGCCGAGAGGGATCGGGATCAGAACGAAAGTTACCAGGCAATAAGGAACTCGAATAATTTATAATATTAAAATATATTTTGTAAAATGTTATTTTGTAAAATGGCGTCTGTCTCAATGGTGAATTCCTTAGAGAAATCTGGTCTCTGAAGTACAGGAGCTGAAGCAATTAGACTCTTTAAGCGCTCAAAAGCTTGCTGTTGTGCGTCCGACCATTGAAACCGGACATCTTTCCTAGTCAGCTTCGTTAGCGGTTCTGCTAGAGTAGCGAAGCCTTCCAGAAATTTCCTGTACCAGGAAGCCATATCTAGGAATCGGCGTACTTGTTTGAGATTCTTTGGCTGCGGGTAATTTAATATGGGTGCAATTTTATCCGGATCTGGACGGGAACCGGTTTCATTTACTCCTAACTATTAACAGCACTCCTAAATATTTAGCCTCGCTTTGACAAAATAAACTCTTTTTGCGGCTAATAGTTAATCCCGCAGCTTGAATGTTTTTAAGGACTTTTTCGAGCCAATGATCTGCAAATGTCTCTGAGACGATGATGATATCGTCCAGATAGCAAAATGCATGTGGCTCCAGTTCGGGACCAATGAGACTATCAAGTAGCCGTTGAAAAGTGGCTGGAGCTCCTGATAAGCCAAAAGGCATCCGGACGAACTGAAAGAGTCCCATCCCTGGTACTGTGAAAGCCGTGATCGGCCTTGCGGCTTTATGCATCTTTATTTGATGATATGCGCTCTTCAGGTCTAGAGTCGATATACATTTGGCTCTTTGTAGCTTACGCAGGATGTCATCCATATAAGGAAGTGGATAAGCATCTACCTGCGAAACCGCGTTGACTTTACGAAAGTCGATACAAAATCGTAAAGAGCCATCCTTTTTCTTAACAAGTACGACCGGGCTAGACCAACTACTATTTGACGGGTCAACAATTCCCGCTGACAGCATCTCTCTCACATGCGCATGCATGACTTCTTCCACCTTTGGAGAAACCGGATAATATTTTTGTTTAATCGGTTTGGCGGATCCTACATCGATTTCATGCTCAATGAGCGTGGTACAGCCTATGCGTTCTGAACCATGAGGCAATACCCTATCCAACATTTTATATATATAGCCCAGGTTGGCGATTCACCAATAATATAGTGTCCTTATTTTTTGTTATTGTTATCTGTCAGCTTCGGTAGCGGGTGGCGTGCGTGAGTGTGTGCGAGCCACATAGGATTAAGCCGAGCGAGCGAGAAAGGAAAAATGTAAGTACCGACTCTACCTTGCTCTCTTTCTCTCTTCCGCGAAAATCGCCTCGTACCTTTTGTGACCGGCGCGTGCCGGAATATTGGATGATCGTGTGTATTCGCCTTATTAATTATTTGATATCTGTATTTTCTTTTTTTTTGAATACATCTCGATTATCTCGATTAATGGTGCCTTTTTTTGTGTGCTGCCTGGCGGCTTTTGTCGTGATCCCGATCCCTCTCCGCGGTCGTGAATACTTTTCTTTGAGTACTGACGCCGGTCGGAGCTGATTTTTTTTTGTATTCATGGAATTGCCGTTCTGGGTGGAGTTTGTTTCCACTTCAATTTCTTTAACGTCGAATAGTCGAAACGTTACAATGGCGCCCTAAACGTGTTTAACGGGAAAAAATTTCAAAATTGAATTCGATCAATTTTCGAACGAAGTAACCGCAAAAGCCGGACAGTTCACGAAAATCCTCGCGTGTTTATGTTTACACCGGTCAACCAGATACGAGGCAGAATAAGCGTTTAAAGTAAAATAAATGAATTATAGAATTTCATGAAAATTGAAAACTGAATAAATGTTTTTAAGATGATTGGGAAGAATAAAATAAAAATTATTGTAGCTCGTCTCCATTGCTTAATTTAAATATTAATGTACATCTATCAAGTTAATTGTGTTTTATGTAATATGGTAATGTATTTGTGTAAATTATTTATTTATGAGTCTATTCATGAGTGATTTTTATCCGTTTGCCTTTATTTGTCATTTATTTATTTATTATTTATTTATATTTTAACGATTTTAGTGAATTTGACGGACAAGATTTTAATATTTTATGTGTGTCAATATTTTTTTGTGTTACTCAAAGTTTTTTTTTTACAGGAACTTTAAGTTATTTTAATTTTAGATTATTGTGATTTTAATTTTTTCTATGTTATTTTTTTTTTTGTTATTGAAGTTTTTTTTTATATATAGTTATTAATTTACATATATTTTATTTATTTAATTATTTACGGACGGGCTTATTTAGTTATGAACTTATATATTTATTCATTTATTTGACTGTTGTCATTTAATGTTTTTTTTTATCTACTTAATTAGAAGAATTTTTTTGTAGATATATATATTGACACAAGGTGACTAAATTTGTTTTACGTATTGACTTATTTAATTATTTGTCGGTATTGTCATGTGTAATTTAAATTGGGTAATGACACTTATTTAGTTAATATTATTTAAAGTAATAGTTTATTATGTACATATAGCGTGATATTTTATATATTTTACGTGTATTTTTGTATTTGTACATCCACATTGAAAATGGCTCATTCGGCAAACGCGAACCATGACGTATCGTTGCGCCCTCTAGAGGACTGGGTCTTCGGACTCACGGAGCGTGAGTTGGAGTCAGCATTAAATGAACTCCAACTTAATGCATCTGGTACACCATTTGTTCGAATGGAACGTCTGTACCAACGCCTATGTGGCAATTACTCGGAAGCCGATTTCGTGCCAACTGCAATGGCGGAAAATCCGGACACCTTGCGGAAAATAGTTTCTCCCAGTCGTCGCCGGGTAAGTCGGAAGAAGTACCGCAAGAATTGCAAGTTCGGGCAAATATCGAATCCCGTTTTTCGCCAATTACAACGCTACCAAATGCGACAACCGCGGCACCAACGACAACTTTCGCGACATCTACAATAACCACGGCACATACGCAGCAAAATGCAGGAATTGCGAATAATTTTGATCGCATTTCCGAATATAATTCGTCAGAAAACGTTGAGGAGGGCCGAAACGAAATGCTGGCAAGCATATTAGAAGCTCTGGAAAAATCGGAGTCGCGAGCTGCGAATTTAGAAAAAGCGCTCGAGGAAAGTCGTCGGGAAGTCGCGGAATTAAAGAATAATATGCGGTCAGAAGCGAAACAACGCGAAATTCTGCAATTAGAGGGTAACACCAGCGGTCGATCGAAATCTTCTAGTAGCAAAGTCAAATTTCGCGACACGTTCAACGTTAATTATTTTCACAAGAACGTAGATCGCGAAGCAAGCGACGGCGTTTCGATTCCTAATAGAACAATTTTCGGTTCTAGTCGATATGTCGACCCGAGGGGGAGGGGGATGCCAGTCGTTCTCTTCCCGCCTACGAAGCGTTACAACCGCGAAATCGTGACGTCGGTGAAATTGTGCGTCGCTGGGGAATTAAGTTTTCTGGTGCCAAAGGCCAAAGCATCGAAGAATTCCTCATCCGTATTGAAGAATGCCGTGCGTTAGCTAATCTTAGCGATAAAGAAATGCTGTTAGCAATGCCGCATTTAATGTGCGACGTGGCGCTTCAGTGGTGTCGCCTATCTCAGCCAGGGTGCAGACGTGGCAAGACTTGCGAATCCGTACGCGATTGCTATGGAGCCGATCCCGATCTCCAACAGCGATTGCTGGAAGAAGCGAAAGCGCCGACACAAGGACCAGGTGAACCAGTTCGCGATTATGTAATTTGCTTACTGACAATTTTGAGTCGATGTGTACCACAACCTACAGGTGAAGATCAGATGAAATTGTTATATCGCAAATTAAGACCGGACATCCAGAGCGCTGTGAGAAGAACGGAGGTACGCACTTGCGACCAGTTGCTACGACGTGCCATGGAAGTTGAGCGAGATGCTGAGTTGAGGCAAAAATATCGACCTCCACCTACAGTCGAGGCAAGTGTGATGCCGGATTCAGCGTTCAACCCAGCCAGGTTGCAACAGGGAGGTCCATCCAGCAACTCTACCGGGAAGCCGCATGTGGCAGCAATAGCAACCTCGCCTATTAGCGACCAAACATCTAAGGTGGCGAATCGAATCGCACCTAAGGTAGCTAAGTCAACGACCATCGCCAGTGTAGCAACAGCGCTCACGGCAAAAGAGGTTGCGGAATTGATCGACAAGAAACTGGACGAGTGGCTGCGGCAAAACGCGGAATACCGGAGACCCCAATTAGTTGATGCTCAAGCGACGCGTCGAGCTCCTGATTGGCCGAGGAACCGAATTTCGTCCGAGTTCTTCAATCGCGAACGCGCATCCGCGTCGGGTCAACCGCGTTCAGAAAGTTCGTCCAAATCCAACCGATCGCCGCGACGGATAGAGTGTTGGAAGTGTCATTTACCAGGCTACAGGACATACAATTGTCCCAATTGCGCGAAAAACGGCTACGGGAGCGAAGAAGAGAGGTCATCATCGCCCCCGGAAATGACCAGTCCTCGATCGGTGCAAAGCGATATAAACAATCGCAACAACGGTGGCCAATCGCAGGTCTGGAAGAAAACAGCCAA
The DNA here is from genome assembly GCA_030407085.1 of Trichopria drosophilae. Taxonomy (NCBI): domain Eukaryota; kingdom Metazoa; phylum Arthropoda; class Insecta; order Hymenoptera; family Diapriidae; genus Trichopria; species Trichopria drosophilae. The sequence goes on along the minus strand of CM059584.1, from coordinate 65,098,797 downwards.
TTGGCGCAAGGGCCGGAAAAATTAATAAGTAGAAGGTACCCTCGTTGGTGGTTGAGAGTGGATGTGGCTGGATTTCGCTTAAAAGCGCTGTTTGATCCAGGAGCAGCCAGAACGGTAATGGGTCCGGTCGGTGTCCAAATTGCCACAGCTTGCGGCAAAATTCTGCATCCTTTTCGTGAGGAAGTTCGTGTTGCTGACGGACGATCATCTTACGTGACTGGTGTCGCTAAACTTCCCATATCGATTAGTGGAGTACAAAAAAAGCTCCCAGTACTGATTATGCCTAGCCTAGAAGCTGATTGTTTATTAGGCGCAGATTTCGCGCGAGAATTTAATGCTATTTTACATCCACGCAAGAACCACGTAATTATTGATGGGCTGAATGAACCAGTAGTGGCTGAAGTTGCAGCTATTTCAACGGAGAATTCTGAAGAGCCGCAAGTTGGCTTAGCTAAACTGTCCACGGCGGAAACGCGTCAGCTGAGTAAACTGTTGGACAGAGTTTTGCCAACTGGCTCGAACGAAATTAGCTGTACTACGCTCATTGAGCATGATATTGATGTTGGATCTGCGAAACCAATAAAGCAGAAATATTATCCAGTGTCACCCAAGATGGAAGAAATCATGCATGAGCACGTTCAAGAAATGTTGTCAAATGGTATAATAGAACGGTCAACGAGTAGCTGGTCCAGCCCTGTCGTACTTGTTAAGAAAAAGGATGGCTCGGTAAGATTCTGCATTGATTTTCGTAAAGTCAACGCGGTTTCGCAGATAGATGCTTATCCACTTCCTTATATGGATGACATCTTGCGTAAGCTGCAGAGAGCTAAGTATATTTCTACCCTGGATCTCAAGAGCGCATATCATCAGATAAAGATGCGCAAAGCTGCGAGGCCGATCACGGCTTTCACAGTGCCAGGGATGGAACTGTTTCAGTTCGTCCGGATGCCTTTTGGCTTATCAGGCGCTCCAGCCACTTTTCAGCGGTTGCTTGATAGCCTTATTGGCCCTGAAGTAGAGCCACATGCATTCTGCTATTTGGACGACATCATTATCATTTCAGAATCGTTCGAGGATCATTTAAATTGGCTCGAACATGTCCTAAAGAAGATTCAAGCGGCGGGACTTACCATCAGCCGCGAGAAAAGCTCATTCTGTCAGAGCGAGGCCAAATATTTGGGAGTGCTGGTAAACGAAACTTGTTTCCGTCCGGATCCAGATAAGATCGCACCAGTGTTGAATTATCCGCAGCCAACGAATCTTGAGCAAGTACGCCGATTCCTAGGTATGGCTTCGTGGTACAGAAAATTTCTGGAAGGCTTCGCTAGTCAAGAACCGCTAACGAAGCTGACTAGGAAAGATGTCCGGTTTCAATGGTCGGACGCACAACAGCAAGCTTTTGAGCGCTTAAAGAGTCTAATTGCTTCAGCTCCTGTACTTCAGAGACCAGATTTCTCTAAGGAATTCACCATTGAGACAGACGCCATTTTACAAAATAACATTTTACAAAATATATTTTAATATTATAAATTATTCGAGTTCCTTATTGCCTGGTAACTTTCGTTCTGATCCCGATCCCTCTCCGCGGTCGCGGATACATTTTACTACGTACTGACGCCGGTCAGGGCTAATAGTTTTCTTTTTTTAACTTATCAATTTGCCGTTCTGGCAGAATTTAATTTCTTTTAGACAGATAATAGTTAACGTGATATATAAGACGTAAAGAAACGTTACAAAATAGATGTGTGCTTCATCTGTAACATGAAACTGGAATGACACGTTCATTTGTATATACTGACGGATGAACATTTATCAACGAATGTCTTCCACTGGTCGTTAACAATAGCATGGATTTATTCTTAAAATATAATCAAATGGTCTATTAATAATAATATTTGAAAGTTTCTATGGCTAATAGATATGACCAAAATTTCTCTTTTATTTCACTAACTGAAAGATAACGTTGCTGCAACCTGATAAATGCCGATTAAACAAAAAATCTTGACGCTTCCACACCATTTTAGCGTAGACCAAACCTATTGGAAAACATTCCTTTTTATATTGTATAATCATAAAAAAAATAGAATTTTGAAAAATGATGTTTTTGAGAAAAACGAGTTTTTTTATTTTTCAAAATATGGCCGCCATTTTGTTAATTTTTAAACTTTATAAAATTTCAAAATGGCCATGAAAGAACATTTTAAACACTACTAAATTAAGAAAACAGAATGCTAAAACATCGCTTTTTAACGGAAATAGAGAGATTTGAATATAATTTCCTACATGTTTGGCAAAAATGAAATCACCAGCGAAATTTTTGTGCAGGCCGTAACTTCGCGAAAAATTTTTTGTTTGCAAAACAAAAAAATACGTATCTGTTTATTTACCCAAAAGAACAATAAAAATCATAAAAAACATGATTTTGAATTTTAAATTTATTTTTATTGCATGATTTGAAATGGAATATTGGTCACCTACAATATTCGTTTTCTAAATCTTTATATATTTATGGTGTTATAGAATATATTCTCTATATCAATAATTTCCATTTGAAATTCATATTAATTACATTAGAATGTGTTAATTAAGGCCCATGTCTACCATAGCACAGATAACGCCAAAATAACTATCGAAAATAAGATATATGCCAAAAATTAAATATCCCTGTATTTTGGTTTTTAAAATACTTGTTTATAACAATTTGTTATCAAGAATTTTGTCAAAAGTGGTTTTAGGGGAAATCTGGCTGGGCCCATCGATTTTACGGGAAAAATTAGACGCTAACCATTGGAAGTACGATATGTCAAAAATAAAATACCCGTTTTTTTTGTTTATAAAAAATAATTGTTTATAACAAGTTATTGGTATAGAATATACCGAAATTCTATACTTTTCTGTAATAATGTGTATTTACATTGTTTTCCATCGTCAACTGTCCATAAATATTTAGAAAAATTACAGTTTATATGGAGAGAGAGAGAGAGACCGCGTGAATATCCTTTGATAGGTCCGCGAGATCACGTGACCCGCGAATAGATTCTTTGATGGCTAATTGGCGACTTCGCAGTCAGACGAGCTACGTCATTCAGAAGCACTAGTTGCATTTATTTTTTGTTCACGCCGCGATATAGCCCAGGTTGGCGATTCACCAATAATATAGTGTCCTTATTTTTTGTTATTGTTATCTGTCAGCTTCGGTAGCGGGTGGCGTGCGTGAGTGTGTGCGAGCCACATAGGATTAAGCCGAGCGAGCGAGAAAGGAAAAATGTAAGTACCGACTCTACCTTGCTCTCTTTCTCTCTTCCGCGAAAATCGCCTCGTACCTTTTGTGACCGGCGCGTGCCGGAATATTAGATGATCGTGTGTATTCGCCTTATTAATTATTTGATATCTGTATTTTCTTTTTTTTTTAATACATCTCGATTATCTCGATTAATGGTACCTTTTTTGGTGTGCTGCCTGGCGGCTTTTGTCGTGATCCCGATCCCTCTCCGCGGTCGTGAATACTTTTCTTTGCGTACTGACGCCGGTCGGAGCTGATTTTTTTTTGTATTCATTGAATTGCCGTTCTGGCTGGAGTTTGTTTCCACTTCAATTTCTTTAACGTCGAATAGTCGAAACGTTACAAAGCATTCAACTGGAGTTCATCCAATGCCCGCTCCAAATCATTTTCCGTGAGACCCAGTCGTCTAAAGGTCGCAACGAATCGCGTTTCGCATTTTCCGCAAGAGCCATTTCGCAAAATTATTTAACACAGTACAAAATAAACAAATTTTTATTTATAGTACACATTCATTTCATTCACAATTTCTTCAATTTACTATTTTACCTATCATTGCCCAATTTCAACATAAAAAAAGAACAACTAAATAAATAAATAACTAGATCACCAACCAAAAAAAAAATCTGTGTCACCTTGTGTAAAAAAAAAATGTTAATTGAGAGGGAAAGAAAAAAAAATCTTTTAAATAATTTAAAATTAAATTGTTGTCCAAATTTGTTAATACTAATACAATTAATAAATTAAATAACCGCAATCAAATAAATAATCTACAATAACTAAATAACTATAACGTAAAATCGATAAATAGATAAAATGTACAAAAATTAACGACCATAAAATAAAATACGATTAAATAAAAATTAAAATTTAATTAATGTACACCAAATGAGAGGAAAAAAAAGAAAGTAAAAAATAATTGACGTCAATAAATACAATGAAATAAATAAATAATTAAAATAAAATAAATAAATAAAATAAATGAATAAAATAAATAAATAAATAAGTAAAATAAATAAATAAATAAAATAAATAAACAAATAAAATATATAAAATAAAATAAAATAAATAACATGTCAACTAATTTATATAAAAAAAAACTAACAAAAACACAAACAAACGTAAATATTCAAATCAATTTAAATCAAAATAAATATATAACTGTTGTAATAATTAAACACAAAAACATTAAAATTATTAAAATCTATATATAACAAAAAATAATGTTATGTATTTATAAATAAATATTAAATAAAATAATTGTATCACATTTCTTCTAAAAATAAACAAATTTAAAATAAATAATGTAAAAGAAATATAATAAATTAATAACACACTACACATAAAATCGAATAAACAGACACATCGTAATTAGAATTTGAAAATAAAATTCAATCAATATACATAAATACACAAGTGCACTAACAACACCTATATTAAACGTAAAATAAATTTATTGGACAATGGAGATGAGCTACAATATTTTTTACTTTATTTTTCCTTTTTGTCTTTGAAAATTTATTTCGTATTTTCTAATATCTATTAATAAAGTTATATTATTTTTAGAAAACAAATGATTTATTCGCCTCGTATTACGTAAACCGATGTAAACATAAACACGCGAGGGCTTCGGTGAACTGCCTATTACTTTCGCCGATAAGTCGTTCAAAAATTAAACGGCTTTAATTTTTAAAATTTTTACCCGTTTTCTTACATGTAGGGCGCCATGTAACGTTTCTTTACGTCTTATATATCACGTTAACTATTATCTGTCTAAAAGAAATTAAATTCTGCCAGAACGGCAAATTGATAAGTTAGAAAAAGAAAATTATTAGCCCTGACCGTCGTCAGTACGCAGAAAAATGTACCCGCGACCGCGGAGAGGGATCGGGATCAGAACGAAAGTTACGCAGGCAATAAGGAACCGGAATAATTTATAATATTAAAATATATTTTGTAAAATGTAGGATAAGTTAATAATACAAAAAGAAAACAAACGGCGAAACGAGATAGGACGCGAATTTCCTGCGAGAGAGAGAGAGAGAGTTATCGGAGGCCGGTGCTTACATGTTTCGGGAAATCCGTTTGTAATCCTCACGACAGTCCTAAATCTGCACAATAGTGGCACAATCGTTACACAAGTTTTTACTGTCACGCGGCTTTCGCAAAGGTCTGCCAAAAAACACAAAATAATAGACGCGTGTCGCTATTAAGGAGCCGATACCTAGCGTGTTCGTCGCTCATCTACCTGTGCTTTCGGTAATTAACCGTGAGGGGACAGTTTCGCGCATCACGTGATTTCGCGGACCCATTAGAGGGTTCGTTCGCGGCTTCTCTCTCTCTTTCTCTCTACGCAGTGTTGAATTGCCTTGTCTCGTGCTCCATATACGCTAAAACAAATTAATGTCATTCTAATTATCTATATATAAAAAAAAAATGCATTATTGTAAACGGCCCGAAGGAGGCCTGTAAAGTTCTCGTGAACGTTACAACTTATCTAATCGTGAAACAATTATAATTCAAAAAGCACCCCAATTCGTGAGAGGCGATGGGACTCGCTTCAAAAAGTACCCCAATAGGATGAGAATCCTATCACGTCCATGTCGTTCATCCAGGGTAGCGCTGCGTAGGGTTGTAATATTGATTGTAAGATTCTTAATATATGAAAGAAAAATTTCTCCTGAAAATTCTGCACTTTTCTTATTCTTTCTTGTTCTATTTACGTATTATTATCAGACATCAACAATGGCGATATGCTCAAATTTAATGAACGGACCTGACGGTGTTTGAACATATTTTTCTTGGGCCGATAACGGAGTAAGCGGTAGCACGTTTTTATTCTTAAAATATAAAAAATTGTTTGTTAATGTTAACGTGTAAAAGTTTCTATTTGTAATATATATGCTCAACATTTTCCTGTTGTTTTACTAACTGAAAGATGACGTCGCGGAAACCTGATAAATAACGATTTCTTTTTTTTTAGAAAAAAAATTCTTGACGCTTTCACACCGTTTTAGCGCAGACCAAACTTATTGGAAAACTTTACTTTTTATAGTGTTTAATTATAACAACAACAAAATTAGAATTTTGAAAATCAAGTTTTTCTTTTTTTTTTTCAAAAAATGACCGCCATTTTGTTAATTTCCAACATTTTGTAAAATTTCAAAATGGCCATGAAAGAACAACACTACTGAATTGAGAAAACAGAATGTTAAAATATCGACTTTTACCGGAAATAGAGAGATTTAAAAATAATTTCCTACCTGTTTTGGACAAAAATGAAATCACCAGCGAGAGATTTTGTACAAAACAAAAATATGTATCTCTTATTTTACCTAATAGAACAATAACAATAGTATAAAACATGATTTTAAATTTGAAACTTTTTTCATTGCAGGATTTGAAATGGGATAGGTCAGGTGGTGGAGAATTGCAAAACCTTACAAAATTATGTCGAATACCCAGATATAACAAGACAATTTTTTGAAAGAAATTTTTTATTTTGGGCCCTGAATCGCGACGCTCTTAAGTTTCTAAATATTAATCGAGAAAAATAATGTAAATTCATAATTATTATTCGTAAAAGAACAGACTTTCAAAATAGATAAAATTATAAACGTATTCTTCAAAACGTGCAAGTAATGAAGACGCTTCTTATGCACTGTTTGACATTATTTATTACAAGTATTTTTATTTTTTGGTAAAGAATAATTTAAAATTTTTTTATAATATTGTGAATTTACATTGTATTACTGACAACTGTCGATAAATATTTAAAAAAAAAGTCACGCAACAACTTTTAAGTGAATGTTGATGGGCAAATAAAGAAAGAACAATCGGATACCCTGCCACAGAATTTTAGGACGTCCATTTACAGAAAAAAATGATATCCATGTAAATATGCATATTATTGATTATTATTTCACATTATTATTTCATAATTATTTCAACATTACTTCCAAAAAAATATTTCAGTTCAACATATTCTAGGCAATTAAGTACAAATCCAATATTAACTGTTGAAATGTAGTATTTATTAATAACAAGACTTTTCACAAGAGTCGAAGACTGTCAAATTTGATTATTAAAATTGTCACTTTTCTTACAATTTTTAATAATTTTCAACACCGACTTTTTTATGCATATTTTGTAACCAATCGATTTCTAGCATGCATTTTAAAAAAAGAATACGCGGAATTCATCTAATTGTAAAATGATGCAGGCAGACCGATGGTATGTTAAGAATTAACTTCAGGATGCAATATTCTACTTGAATAATAAAGGAATACGTGTTTGTTAACATTTTTATAAACAATTTTTTTTTTTGTTTACCAAAATTTATTACTCCAAATTTTGTCAATAACACAAATTTTTGTAAGTTTCTTATTCAGATGCTCTGAATTTACTTACTTTTTAACCTTTCACTCGTGCCCTGGATTTTTTTCTTGCATTTTTCATACTTTTTAAAAATATCACGAAATATGAATTTTAAATGGATTCGACTTATTAGGTGGTGAAAAAAGGAAATTTCTAAAGTGATAAACAATATGAATGTTTAATTGCTCGACACGATATCATTTTGTAGGTCGAAAATGATAAAGAAACAAAAATAAAGGGGTCAAAATAAATTTGGTGATTCCCTTTAAACTTCCGAATGGATATTTATACATTGCACTATTGGTTTTGGATTTTGGCTTTGGTTTTGACATCTTGACTCTACTTTTCTAAACTACGACGTTTATTAACAGATCTATTTTTGCAATGAGAAAGAAAGAATATCTTATTTGTATTTTGCATGTAAAATGGAGACATTTCTTAGTTATTTCTGCCAGTAATGCTTCATACTGAACAGATAAAAAACGCAGGGATGTATTGGTTTGGAACTTAATTACTTTTAATCCCATGATTCGTGCTACATAATGGCATAACTATTAGAAAATAATGGATATACATATCGAGGAAACTTAGTCATATAACAAATTTTCAATATTATTACCGGTATCAGTGAATCTATAAAAACGAATCTATACATAAATATGTATAGATTCCTTTTTAAACTAGTTAGTCCAGGTATGGTGATGCAAAACTTCACGCTATCAAACTACAAGGGTTAACTAGGATACATGTGTCCAAAAAATAGATTTTTCTGAAATTACTCTAAAAATATCACATTAAACAAAAAAGAAATTCACGAAATTTGTATTTGGGGAAATTCTACACAATTACGACTTTTAAAATAGTTTCTACGATAATAGAAGACGAGATAGTTTTTTTCAAATATTGGCAATTTTGCGGAGTAACTGTAACGCGCGTTTTTCGCTTATAAGTCAAAAATAATCATTCGCATTGCAAAATACTTCAAATCAAAGTTGTCGAGGATGAAATTACGAACATTTTATGTTTTTTGTAATGTTGTGCGTTCAATATTTATGAAGATATGAACGTTTAAAACACAAATTAACGCACAATCGGTACGTACTAAGAAAAGTATGGCAATATGATACAGACGTATTTATTATATAGACGTATATATAAAATATATATATGTGTGTGTGTGTCTATATATTTTACAAGGAAATATTAAGTATAAATTTCTCGGCCGTATTTGTAAATATAAATAAAAATAATTAGCGTTTTATCGGCCACAATATAATTAATAAATTAAAATCAAATATTTAACAATTTAACATTTATAACATTTGAACGTTTTCGGCTCATAAATCCGTAGCCATCATCAGAAAGCAAGATAAATAATTTAAAATTGAGGAAGAAATAATCTAAAGTAAACAAATCACATTTGAAATAACATTAGTACACAGCAAAGAATAGACAAAAAACAATAGACAAAAAACCTTTACATGGGTTTAATATCCAGGATGAAATTTTTCCCTTTCTATACATTTTACCACAGTAAGATTATATAACATTATGGTATTGTATGTAAAGGTAAGTTTATATAGGACGAAACGTCAGAATATGATTTCCTTATAAATCAATTCTGTGTCATTTATTTTATAGGAAACATTCTTTGAGCAAGAGACGCCTGTAGATGGTAGTGCGAATTGAAGAATAATGAGATGTAAGTTATTAATCCTCATTGATCAAAATTACATTATTAAATTAAAACATTATAAATTTCAGGAAGGTTAGATCGTTCGAATCTAATATTCACTGCATTTTTAACATTTTTTTAAATAAAATAATTTTCAATTTCTTTTCTTTTTTTGTTGTTATGCGCCGTGGCCAAAATTTTGACATTGGTATAGTAAAAATTATGACCCGTTTCTAGTCTATGTATGGTTAAGCCAGTATATTTGGTTTGACTACCTTCGATGTTCTTTTTATGTTCCTGTATTCTTGTTTCTAATCTCCTTTCTGTTTGCCCTATGTAAAGTTTGTCACAGCGAAGACAAGGTATGAGGTAGAAGACGTGGCTGTTTTTTAGTAGAGAGAGTCTGTCCTTGTATGGTCTGATGTTACCTACATTTTGCCCGATGGGTTTTGAAACGCGCCTAATATTTTCGCTTTTTAGTCTTCTGGATGTTTTCTGTAACTCCCTTTACATACGGTATTGAAGATGTTTTACGAAAGGTAAGAGACGGTTTTTGTGTACTTAAGGTGTTATAAAAGTGATATATTTTCTTGGGTATACACTCATTTATTAGTTGTACCGGGTATCCATTTTCCACTAAGGTATTTCTCACGACGTTTAAATTTTTTTTGCCTGAATCTAACTTCAGACACCGCTCTGTCAATTAAACCATAAATAACGTTAATTTTATATTGTAAAGGGTGGTTAGACGAAAAGTTTAAATATCTTCCTGACCAGGTCTCTTTTCTAATCCAGTCAGTGTCGATAAAACCCTTTCTTTTCTAATGATCATCATATCTAAAACTCAAATTTGGTTGTTCTGTTCTAATGCTTGTGTGAAAGAGATTCTATTGTCTACACTGAGAGAAGTTTGAGACAAATGACATACTGCAAGAGACAACTGCTATGCGAAACACAGAGACATCTATCGTTTCGCAAAGTGATACTTATATTGTTTCAGTTCGAGAAGTCTTTTGTCTCAAAATACGACAACCGCTGCACTGAGAGATATTGACTATATAAGTCTTATTACAGGAGACAGCTGCTATGCGAAACACAGAGACACCTATCGTATTAGAAAGTGAGATTGATTTTCGTCTACATATCGTCGCCTTAATGCAAGAAGGATACATATGGGAATTTCACTCCAAAAAGGATACATATGGAAATTCCGTCTCAAAAAGGATACATATGGGAATTTCGTCTCAAAAAAGAGCCATGTGGCAATTTCGTTTGAAAAAGGGTCCATATCGTGAGCTGTATTTTTCTCCTCCAATTTAAGTTGGCAGCACGCGAACAATAAGATACATGGTCACCTTGATGCAAGAAGGAGCCATCTGGGGATTTCGTAGTTTTTGATCATATTAGTTGAAATACGTGTACCAGGTCTTCGGAGTCGCCGATTATGTAGTCCAGGTATTGCGCTTCGTGGTTTTTTATAATTTTAGCTGAAATACGTGCACCAGGTGTTAAGGGTCGCCGAGTATGGAGTCCAGGTATCGCGCTTCGTGGTTTTTGATCATATTAGTTGAAATACGTGCACCAGGTCTTCGGAGTCGCCGATTATGGAGTCCAGGCATCGCGCTTCGTGGTATTTGATCATATTAGTTGAAATACGTGCACCACGTGTTTGGGGTTGCCGATTATGAAGTCCAGGTATCGCGCTTCGTCGTTTTTGATCATATTAGTTGAAATACGTGAAATCGGTAACCCGAAGACCTGGTACGTACACACACACACACACACCCACACACACACACACACACACACACACCCACACACCCACACACACACGCACGCACGTACGCACGCACGCACGCACAGTTAGTTAGAACATCCTCAATACTACCGCTAAAATTATGTGTGGGAACACTGGTTTCCTCCAGGCCAATTATCGACATCTGTAAGATTTAACAGCCAATTGGGTTTAATATTAGGAGTAGAGTAGGTTATCTTATAGGCCGCCCACAAACGCAAAAACAGTATACGCACCGAGTCACACATGTTTTCTCTCTTTCTCTCTCTCTCCCTCTCTCTCTCTCTCTCCTTCTCTCTCTCTCTCTCTCTCTCTCTCTCTCTCTCTCTCTCTCTCTCTCTCTGTATGATCCACAGATCCGACATAAACGTTGCGAATTCCTCGAACTCCGCCACCACCACTTTGATCTTCGTAGTACGATATATAATGATCGATCATTTCGTTGCTCAATGCGAATATTTATCGTTCTTTAAAACTTTCGCTTAAAATGTAGAGTGACTGTCAACGTCCCGTACTCGAATGGTATTGGTGCACCTGCGTCATCTCTTATATCGACTGTAATCTCTCGAAAATATTTCGCGAGGAGAGGAACACAATTTGGTGGTGAAAAATGCTTCACAATAGTTTCACCGTAACTATAATTTTTACCACCAACATTAACTATACGTAGTAATGACACTTGAGAATCACCGACCACATTGGGCTCGCAAATGTCTGTGTACACAAATAGCTGATCGGGTATGGCTCGGGACAAACTAGCTGGATAGTAATGTTGCCTTATAAAAATTTGTTTATCGCGCTCAGTATTTAGTAAATGATATGTATTTGTAACAGGAAATCCAAGAATCTTATTTACAGAACTATGAAACATAAAAAGTGAACTTTTTTGCAATCTTTTTGTGCGCAATGGGCGGTAACAAAGCCACCTCGTGATTTTGCATAGTTAAATTGTAAGAACAGACTCCGACCCATGCACCGATTTCAAATTCTCATTAATCGCGTCGACAAAATCATATACGTCTCTGCAAAAACCTTCGGGTATATTTACAGACGATTTGTCAATAACGTGCGCTCCATCCGTGGACATATTTAGGGTTCCAAATTCAAAAGCACAATTATCTCGTTTTATATGAACAACACTGTAAGGAACATGAATTTCGGATAAACCTACTAACCAGGCACCGGTCAATTGAATTGCTTTGGGAAGTACTGTTGTAAATCTCGTCGTAGTGTTGTCGGGAAAGTACTTCATACTGCTGCTGTTGCTCGGTAAAACTATAAAAAATTCGTCTGCTTGTGACTGATGCATTTTACAGATTTTTTTAAATTTGCTGCATGTACCCACGAATTAAATTGTTCAGGATAGCCTACCCAGCTTAAAAAGACTTCCTTTTTCGAGCCTCGACCTCTTGTCCGGATGACACTATCGATTTTAAATTCTTGTTTTGTTCTATTTTGTGAGACTGCGTCCAGCGTCGAATCGTAGATAAAAGTAACCCTAGGTATCTTCTCCACTCAAGTCTTCTAGTTCGTACACAAAGAGGTTTTGGCGTTTTAAGACATTCTTTATACGAAAAATTTCCTCGCTCCACCCTCGTTCGTATCCTTTCTTAAAGGTATTTTTTGCACTACTGATTCGAACGTTATCGCCTACCTGATACTTATACGTTTGTGTGTACTCTACAGGATATCGCGACTCAATATTTCGCCGGGTAATATGTGCATTAAATAATGTAACTGATGCAGGGGTAATTTTTATACTCGAATGTAAAGAATTATTGTAAGCATTGACAATATTTTGCATAACGTCTACGTATCGTCTGGTATTGTTACGTGTATAATAGCGCCATATACGCTCTTTAAGCGTTCGGTTGAAGCGTTCTACAATCGCTGCTTTTACATCAGGGTGGCTGCGTGTTACTCGAAACCGAATGTTACCCTCTCGTAGATAATTCTGTACTTGTTTACCAACAAATTCTTTACCACGATCTGTTTGAAGAGTGACAGGGATTCGCTTATTGTTTCGTTCCAGAATTCTCTTAAAACCTGCGAGAGAACCTCGTGTGAACTTTTATCGCGTAACGATTCGGCCCATACGTATTTGCTTAACACGTCTATGACAACGAGAATGTAACATTTGTTATCGTTGTACGTTTTCAACGATCTCAGATCAACAAGGTCTGCTTCCCAGAGGTCATCGACATTTATGACGTCATATCTTAAACTTTGAAAATTTCGTCGTATGGGTCTATGCAGAGTATACGCGTCTTGTGCGTTTAGCCACTCTTGAACATCATCCGGTGACACGCCATGCTTCATAAAAAATTGCTTCACATTTCGAGCACCCGAGTAGCTAACAGGGTGTGAAGGGTCGTAATAAACACTTTCGATCTTATTTACGATTACATTTCGAGACCCAGCCATTCCATCTGGCTCTTGTTAGCTTCTTCTCGTTTTTCGTCGTCGTCGTCAACGTCGTTGTTGTCAATATTTTCGATCAAATTTTTCCTTCCAAATCTCACTGCGTTTATAATCTCGAGATTTTTTACCAAATCGCGGGGTAGAAGTAAGTTTCCAAAAGTTTTTATTACCGATGGAACGTGTGGGAATACGATCTGCCCGAAGTGCACGAATAAAGTCTTCGCGACCAACTGGATTTACAGATTTTCGCGAGCGTGTTGCATCGTGACGAGTTCGACGATATCGGATCCTATAATATCATAACCGTCGATATTAACGACACCTTCGTTATCCCAGGATATACGTTTCGAGCGTTGCAGATGATTCATCAATTTCAAGGCTTTCAATCTGTACGAAACTGGAACACTTTTAACTATTTCAGGGATAGAAATAGAAGGTGGGATATCTTTACGATTTTTTTTTGATTCCACTTTCGATGAGTCGTTCTCACGCCGAGTATCATCTTGTTGATATTGTTCCTCTCGTTTTATACTTGCAGCATCTTCGCTGTTAATAGTATTATTATTCGTAGTCTTATCGTTTATTTCTTTTTCATCGTACAGATTTTTGGAAAAAAAATGTAAGTAACGTTGAAGCGTTTGTGTATATCTTGCGAGTTTTCTACCTGCATCGAAAATCCTAGCAGCTTCTCTGTCTTTGATTTTTATTGTACAATTACGATCGTTGAAAGATCCGTTATTTTCATCATGGAGAATATTTGACAGTTCCTCGTCCAATCTTGAAAGCACCGTTCCGGGTGTTTGCACAGTTTTCTTTTCACCATTTGTAGGTATTTAATTTTCAGGAACAAGGATCATTTTCTTTTCGTGCTCCATACCAGACCTTATTCCTGACCAGAACTGAATAATTTGGAGAAAACAGCACCGACTATTGAAGCCAATAAAATTGGTAACAAATTTCCACCTTTCTGCAAAAGCAGAGTTTTTTCCGTTTCCAAGTGGTAATAATGCTACGGATGCGATCGCGTGTTTTTCTGATAGCCCTACTTCTTGTCGACAATGCGAGATTACGCAGTATATTTTTATATTTTCCACGTAATGTTTTCTCACGCGGTTTTAATGAAACGACGCCATACAATACATTAAGTGCACATTCGCAGATATGTTTTATAAGTTTTCAATCAGCCGTCTTTAATAAAGCCGCTCTCTGTCTTTTGTAGCATGACAAAGTGCATGTAACAACGCGAGATACTTTTTTTCGAAAGGGAAACACGACGTTTTCGCAGCACGAGTACTTGCACTTTCTTCAAAAACTTCTTTACTTGAATGCTTTCCAAGGTTTCGTCCGTTCGCCAATTTATTGTATTTACGCATGCGTCTCGATATGTTCATATTCGTGGTTTACAACGTACTGAAAGCCATATATGATAATGATAATGATTAGATATGTTTACCTAACGTTTCGGTACGTACGCAATTTGCGGGTTATCATCAGGAAATATACAAGTACGAAATCTGAAATCATCCGGTGTCGATTGCTTCAGGTCCAAAAGAAAATAACCGTCTGGATGAGAAGTTGTATCTCGATATGCTTCCTGCAGAAATTTTGAATTTTCAGAATATACCTGTCGTGAGAGATGCTGAAATTGCGCGCGGTCTCGAAATTTTTAAACAAAACGATATAGTTAGTATTTAAAGAAATATCTCTCTGTCCGCGACCCTGATGAAAAATATTCTGTGTTATGAAAATTACACTAATATTTTTGTGATGGCTTCCTTTCGCAAAGAGTTCCATTATTGTGTTGTTAGACGATTCTCGCATAAGATCGTCGATTATAATCAACTTTTTACAGTCGTTATCTTTTGAGTAATCTTCGGAATTCGGCAAACCTTCGCGAAACTCGATTCCACGTTGTGAAGCTGGCAATGTTCCGTCTACAAACATTTTACTTCTATGTTCATCTTGCCATTCGGAGTAATAAAAAATGGCACGATCGAAAGAGACATCCACTAAAGATGTCCAATTTTTTAAAAATCATTTTACAAAAACCGTTTTACCACAGCCCATTGGTCCACAAACTAGACACGTCCACGGATGCTTCCAACGCGTATCCATGATAGAATTTAAATTTTTTTATTCGACAATTCTCGAATTTCAACCATTCACCATATGTTGTCAACATCGACTGATCGTGCAAATAATAGCCGAAGTCTTATAAACTTAAGTTATGTAAAAAACCGACCTTTTTTTTCTGGGCGGCGGCGGCGGCGCGGTCCGCGGCTTCGCGAGCTTTTTTAGCGACTTCGTAAGCTAACAAGGAGCCTGCGACTAGCGATCTTATCACCGCGGCTTCGCAAGCTGATCATCGTAGACCGCGGCTACGCAAGCTGATTTACATCGTATCGGAAAAAACGCTTACTTTTAATTTAATACCTAGTAATTAAAAAAAAATGTAATATGATTATTGTCTTCGTTATTGACCAACATTTATTTTGATTACGTGCAAAATAAAGCATTTTCAATTCGTAAAAATATAAAAGTTAACTCATTTTCTATCAAAGGCAAGCACGTTAGAAATTTGTTTGGACTAACTCGAGAGCGTCGTAAACATTCAAACATCCAGATATTTTTTAAAATTCTCGATGAATCGGGAAAGGACTAAGGAATAAAATAAATCAGACACGTTAAAATATAAATTATACAAAATAATGTATTGTAAATTATTAGAAAATTACATATTTTCTTTTTTTTTTAAGTAAAATTTCGTTTTGTTTGACATATCAAAATATCCATATAAAAAGCAATTAATTCATTTATAACAATATTCAAGTAGATAGAAAATTATTCGGAGAGTCTAGTTTCGATATTTCCACTTAAATTGTCTCTAATTTCATATATAATGTTTCGAATTCGTAAATCAGACGGAAGACTTTGGAACTTCATCGTGAACAAATATTGACGAATTTCGTCGACCACAACATTTTTACATCGTCACAAATGTCATTCAAACGAATTAAATGTCATTGACACAAGGAATAACAATTTTTTAAATATCAAACGTTGATCGTTGCATGACTATTGATGGTGTGAAATGTTGTTTTCCAAGTGTCACTTCGTCATCCTTATTTTGCTGTACAGTGGCAGATGTTTCGGCTGTCAAATCAGATTTATATTTCTTCAGTTCTATCTCTTCTTTGACATCATCATCCTTGACAATCTTATCAAAGATAACTGTTTTTTTATTATAGCAGATGGTAAACGTAACTTTGATCTCACCTAACTCTTTCTTTTCGTCTCTTAACGTTGATTTTGAAAAGGCACTTTCGAAAAAATAATCTCCAATACTTTCAGCGTTATCTGTAAATTTTGTCCAGCTGCTTGGGTGAATTACAAAACCATTGTTAGAATTCTGACTGTTTAACAATTTCACTATTGGAACGAAGTTTCCTTTATGGTTTACCGCCAGCCCCACGTATATCGCTTTGCCAGCGGACTTATTTAGTGGATACATAGCACCAAAGTGCAATGCCTTGGTTTGAGGAAATTTGGACATGACAGCCGACGATGCAGGAGCCATTCGAACTGTTTTCGATAAAGATTGGTTCTTATCACTGCACACTGAATTGTCGATGAATCTCGCAACTTGTTCGTTTAAAAAATCATCCGTAATTATCTCAGAGTCTTGAAGAAGCTCTTCCGAAATATTGACGAAGTTTTCCATTTTTATTTTTTCCCACTTATTTCACTGAACGACTTGCACTTTTTTTGTCTCTCTATTTCTCTTAGGTCTTTGCGGCACTACTGTAGCAGTACGAATGAAAAATGTCTGATCAGAAATGAATCTCTATGCGTCTAGATTAAATCAAAGTAATGAAGAGAGGGAAGAGGAGTGGGAAGTAACTCATAAATGTTATCTAAAAGTTTATTGCAAATAATACCGATAAAATAATTTACCGTTAACACATAAAAGGGTTTTAATTACGTCATATCACGTGAGAATGGACACATTCTTCTAACGTTGTTCGAATTTCATTTTGAGAATTTATGTAATAAATTTTAAGAAAAAAACAATATCAACGAAAATCGTTGGTGGGGTTTTATTTATTTGAAATAAACGTTGTAAGTGTGAGATAACAAATTGAAAGAACCGTATTCATAGGGCAATTATTTATATTGTGTGAAAAAATATTACCACTCCTGTTTGAAAGTTTATCATAAATTATGTGATATAACATACCTATTGAAAGATATGTATGAATATGTCCTGTTATAAGAAAAGTATATGGCTGTTTGAAAATTTATCACATACTAGGTCCCGTGAAAACCTTTTATCCCGTATTATTTACGTTCTCATAAAAAAGTAATGCACTTTATATTAAATTTTGAACAATCAACAATAAATCCATTCAGAGTGAAAAGTAAATATTTATTTTGAATGTTTGCGTTACTCAAGTTCACAAGGATAAAATAATCCATAAATAGCTTCTTTTGTTTACAGTAGAAAAAAACAGAATATTTCTAAAATGGTCTATTTGTAAATACTTTATATTAAACCAATAAGCCATCTGCTTTATGGTAAACTAAACTGATACGAATTTAACAAAGCTTAAGATTTTGTCATTTCCGAGCTTGTCAGATTTAGTTTTGCTCTCGTTGTGGTAACATCGTAGTGATTTCCTTTGGTCGAAAAAATGGCTAGCGATTTAAGAAGTGTCTTGTGCAATTGCATTGTTTTTATTAATACTGCACCTCCGTACATTAGTGAAGTTTTTGGTCCGCGATTTTTAGCATCCGCGGCTCGAAAATCGTACGAAAGACTATGTCACGATTTTCGACAGTTTTTGAGGTACATAATAGTGGACGATCCGCGTCAATTTCGTGCTCTGTTTATGACAATCATAAAACCAAGTGACACAGCATCGATGATGACGGGGGATGTTTTAAAATCGCGTGGATTGAGACACGGCCCGAACTACACCGACATTCTGGATCACTGCGAAGAAGTGCGAGGTAAATGTATTTGTAACCTGTTAGTCGGATAAATTTTTAACTCGTTGGTTCAAGTTTGTTATTTTTTTTGTTTAGGAATGTACAACGCTATATTTCGAGAAGAGATGTCCATTGGAACCGGTGATTCGGAGAATGAGACCATTATTGTAGACAATTTGCGTCCTATTCACGAAGAAGATCTTACGGCAGGTAATATTCGCGGAAACGATGGCAACCTGCGTCAGCCAGTACTGGCTGATATTCCTAGGACAGATCCCGAGCATCGTACATTTGCGTACATGTCTGCACTGGATGAAGGTAAGTTAAAGCACATTAATTAATCGATTACTTAATTTGATTAAATTACCGTGAAATTCACGGTAATGAATACCGTCAGCGTATGAAAAGAGTTCGCGATTGGTTAAGCGATCTATACGAAAGACACAGAGAAGCAATTTTTCCTCCGACAAGTTTTTTGGAGATGAAATTCTACAAAGAATAATTACACGAGTCGCAATCGTTCTCTGTCATTCGTATGTTTGTTTTTGATAATAATGAACAAAAAATATATGTACTTGTTTTGAAATGTCAACATTTATATAATTTTTTATTCCAGTTAGGGACGAAGAAATTCTGTGTACGCTGGACAGAAACCAAATATTAATCTCATCCAATGATGATGATCCCGGAGCATGTGCATACGTGCAACACTCGCAGCAAGATTATTTCGAGAATGACTTACAACTAAACAGTGAGTACAGTGATTACGGCGACGATGACATTATGCACTACAGCAACGACGCTATTGAAATCAACGAGAGCGACGACGATGACATCATGGACTTCAACAACGACGTTATTTACATTAACGAAAGCGGCGATGATGACGTCATCGAAGTCGAGATTAGTGACGACATTGACACCGTGAATGTATTCTGTAATGTTTCAGGAATCAGAGAATTCATTTTTAAGCAGGATCCTGTTAACCAATTGCCCGATTTAGTAATTCGTAGCAAGACAAATTATTCAAAAACCGTTCGTATCGCGCGTAATTCTAAAGGTTTCGATGCACAGTGCATATTAAGAGCACTAATCGAAAAAAATTGAAATCCGACAAATGAGAAAAGAAAACAAGTATTCGATGTAATTTTAAACGGAAAACATATTATCAAGATTCAAATTGGAAAAACGTATTTTATCGATAGTTTAAACTATTTTTATATGCGTCTAAGTGCTTTGCCGAAAGCATTTGGTTTACCGAATTCGATTAAAAAAGGATACTTTCTACATTTTTTTAATACCTTAAATAACGAAAATTATATTGGTAATTTACCCGATGCAAAATTTTATGCTCCCGATGCTATATCTCTTGAAGAGCGGATAAACTTTTATGCGTGGTATACAGATGCATCGGCTCGCGGTGAACAATTTGATTTACAACGAGACATTGTCGAATATTGCCGGATGGACGTAGAAATTTTAAGAAGAGCATTGCTTTTTGTAAAATTTTTAAAGCTTCCGGCAATGTATGTCCTTTTACGGCGTGTGTGACGTTGGCGTCGGCGTGTTCGCGTATCTTTAGAACAAATTTTTTAAAGTCTGAAACCATCGGTTTACTTCCACACCGAAACGGTTACAGACGAACAGATAAACAGTCGAAAATAGCAATAGAGTGGCTCCTACTATGCGAACATCAATTCAAACGTCAAATCGTACACGCTGGACGCACACGTGAATTTCGTTTACCCGAAGGACCGCGAGTAGATGGATTTCTTTCTCCGAATAGCGACAGTGATAATAAAGGGCAGGTATTTCAATTTCATGGATGTTACTATCATGTATGTCCACGATGTTTCACAGAGTTACGTGAACAAAAACGGTCAGACGGTATTAGCTTTACTGAACGTTATGAAAATACAATTGCTCTAACGAGTAAAATTCGCTCTTACGGTTACGTAGTACATGAGAAATGGGAGTGCGATTTTCTTCGCGAAAAAATCGTCAACCCTGATTTCAGAATATTTGAGAATCATCCTTTGATACTTGAAAAAAGTCTTAATCCACGCGATGCATTCTTCGGTGGCCGAACTGGAAACACAGCTACCTATTACACTGTACAAAACGATGAACAAATACATTACACAGATGTTTGTTCATTGTAACCGTATATTTGTAAAACAGGGCGTTATCCTATAGGTCATCCGACAGTTTACGTCGGCGAAGAGTGTTCTGCGATAACCGACATTAATAAGGTAACCCTGTACGGTGTTGAAGGACTTGTTCTATGTAAAATATTGCCACTGCGAAATTTGTATCACCCGATACTTCCTGTAAGAATGTACGACAGATTACTTTTTCCCCTCCGTAGGACATGTTGCGAAATTCAGTCAGTGCATGACTGTTTGCACGAGCTCGAAGAAGATCGCGTTTTCACGGGCACGTGGGTTTGGACGAATTAAAGAAATCAATCGAGAAGGGATATCGTATTGTTGAAGTTTTCGAAATTTGGCAATATCGAATAACACAATACAATCCAAAAACGTGCGAAGGTGGTCTTTTTAATGAATACATTGACACATTCTTAAAAATAAAACAAGAAGCCAATGGTTGGCCTCGTGAATATGTCGATAATTTATCGAAAAATCGCTACCTCGAAATGTATGAGCGTAAAGAAGGAATTCGTCTGAGTAAAGATAAAATCTGTACGAATCCGGGTCCACGATCCGTTGCCAAGTTATGCCTTAACTCGTTTGGGGAAAATTTGGTCAAAGAGAAAATTTTCCGCGAACCGAAATCGTAAATACAAGAGACGCGTTGTTAAAGATTTTCGCAGATGAAGATAAAAACGTAACGCATCTTCTCCCGGTAAATGATAATGTTATGTTTGTCAATTGGATTTTCCGGGAAGAAGCAAGCGCACAAGCGACGTGTACTAATGTCGTACTAGCTGCCTATACAACGGCCCAGGCTCGATTAAAATTATATTCCTATTTAGAAAAACTCGAACGTCGCGTATTGTATTATGACACTGATTCGGTGATTTATGTTAGCGACCGAACGAATGACCAATATGAACCGAAACTGGCTAATCTGCACGGCGACATGACAGACGAATTGTCTTCTTACGGTGAAGGATCGTATATTGAAACATTTATATCTGGAGGGCCAAAATTTTATGTGTACCGCGTTAAAACACCATGCGGAACCACAGACGTATGCAAAATAAAAGGTATTCAACTGAATTTTGAGAATAGCCGTAAAATAAATTTCGAAACGTGATCTCGTGACGAACGATACCGATGATAATCAAAGCATTGAAGTGCGTTTCGGGGCGATAAGACGTACAGAAACGCACGAGGTTGTTACATGCAAACAAAAGAAAACAGTTAGAGTAGTTTTAAGAAAACGACGACATATATCGGACCGATATTCACTCCCGTTTGGTTTTAAAAAAGTTTAATACTATTACGTAGACTATAGGTGAAATGTTAGATTATAAAAATGTACAAGTACAAATAACAATAGTAGATACAAATTTCAAGCATTTAACAATGTATTAAAGGTAATAGAAAATCAATTAAATCTGTTTATCGCCTCGAAAAATATGTATGTGGAACTGGCATGAAGACCAACATGCCACATTGATTCGACGATTTGGTAAGTGTAAATAATGTATACGGATAATCACGTGTTTCATAAGTGGAAACGCCAGAAATGCGCAGGTGGGTGAGATAAGGAAATTTTCAAGGGTCCCTAAAAATAAGAGAGCTTCAAGTCTGGACCTGTTTATGAATACGATATTATATAAGCCTGAGAAAATGGAACAGCGTACTGGAGAGAAAGAGTGAGAGAGAGAGAGAGAGAGAGAGAGGGAGAGAGAGAGAGAGAGAGAGAGAGAGAGAGAGAGAGAGAGAGAGAGAGAGAGAGAGAGAGAGAGAAAGAGAGAGAGGAGAGAGAGAGAGAGAGAGAGAGAGAGAGAGAGAGAGAGAGAGAGAGAGAGAGAGAGAGAGAGAGAGAGAGAGAGAGAGAGGGAGAGAGGGAGAGAGAGAGAGAGAGAGAGAGAGAGAGAGAGAGAGAGAGAGAGAGAGAGACAGAGAGAGAGAGAATGAAAGAAAACGTGTGTGACGCGGTGCATAGACTGTTTGTGGGTGTGTAAGGTAGATGGCAGTCACCCTTGGAGGGGGTAATAAAAATAATAATAAACAGTGACCTCTCTCAAGGTCGTATTCTTGTTTCTAATCTCCTTTCCGTTTGCCCTATGTAAAGTTTGTCACGGTGAAGACAAGGTATGAGGTAGACTACGTGGCTGTTTTTTAGTAGAGCGAGTCTGTCCTTGTATGGTCTGATGTTACCTATATTTTGCCCGATGGGTTTTGAAACGAGCCTAATATTTTCGCTTTTTAGTCTTCTATGGATGTTTTCTGTAACTCCCTTTACATACGGTATTGAAGATGTTTTACGAAAGGTAAGAGACGCTTTTTGTGTACTTAAAATGATGTATTTTCTTGGCTATACACTCATTTATTAGTTGTACCGGGTATCCATTTCCTACTAAGGTATTTCTCACGATGTTTAAATTTTTTTGTCTGAATCTAACTTCAGACAAATTTACCGCTCTGTCAATTAAATCATAAATAACGTTAATTTTATATTGTAAAGGGTGGTTAGACGAAAAGTTTGAGTATCTTCCTGACCAGGTCTCTTTTCTAGTCCAGTCAGTGTCGATAAAACCGTTTTCTTTTCTAATGATCATCATATCTAAAAATCGAATTCGGTTGTTCGGTTCTAATTCTTGTGTGAAAGAGATTCTATTGTCTAGGCCCTTAAGTTTTTTGAAGCTGTTAAAGGTGTTAAGAACATTATTTTCTTTGCCACTAGGGTATGCCAAGAGAATATCGTCTACATAACGAATGAAGAAGGGAAGTTTAAACCCGAGTTTATTTATCAGAATTTGTTCTATGAATTCCAGGACCGTATTACCTACAACTGGGGATAATGGAGATCCCATATGAACAACATACAATTGTTTATAAAATCGTCCGTGGAAGGAGAACATAGTGTTATCCAGAACAAGTTTTAGGCCAGTTTTGAATTCGATTTTCGGAAGAGAGGTATGTTGGGATATTTCATTGCACCTTTTTTCAATAATGAACATGACGACATCAGTTGAAACGTTGGTGAATAATGAGACCGCATCTAACGACATTAATTTATGGTCTTTAGGAATGATGAAAGATTTTAATTTCGATCTGCATTGCCAGCTATCTGTGACATGATATGGCGTGTTTCCAACAATATTTTGTAAAATTTTGGAGAAAAAGGTAGCAAGGTTGTATGTTGGTGAGTTTATAGTGGATACTATAAGTCTTAAGGGTGCTCCCTCTTTGTGAGTAATAGAGGAGGGACAGTTTCCACGAAGTTCCCACCGCCGCCACCAGACGACGCCCCAGTCGCGGCGCTATCGCAGCAAGCGCGGTGGTAGATTCGTGAACTAATTCGCAGACTGATTCGTGGACTAATTCGCGGATTGAGTCACATAATGACTCGCGGGCCGATTCGCGGATTGATTCGCATTTTTTATTTTCTGTTCTGTACGCGGGCTTATAATTCAAAACTCTCTCATTGGGAAATCTGACCGTCACTAATGAGGTCATTAAGATGACGCAAGGACTTCGTGGACGGTCCCATTGAGTTTTCGAAGATTAATGCTGTAGCGTTATGCATATATCTTTCGATCTTTTAAATGTGCCCTATTGGGAAATCTTTCTTTCAATATGGCACACCGTTACCTTCCTAATTCGAATGTTACATATCTTTTTTGATGAATTGAAAGCGTAGATTTCCATTAGTCTAAATATCAGCTTGAAGGTGTCTGGCCCAATCTCGTATATCGACGACCAACATTTTAAATCTCACACAAATTTTAAAAACCTACAATCAGGGCGTTGACCTCTCCCTTCCATGTTGTAAGTTCGAATTCACCTTTCAGATTTTTCTCTCGTCGGGGAAATCTATCCATCAATATGACAGTCGTCTTGACAAGCCGCTAGCGTAACTAAATGATCTCCAATAGTGACGAAACCGCTCAGTCCCTTCACCCAAAACCGCTAAGACCATTTTAAAATGAATTTAGAAAAGCCTCTAAGCAAGTCTCAATGCGTTCGAAAGACCTAACACGTCGACCCCCTGATGCGCGGGACCTGCCGGCTACGACTCGTTTTCGTCTCTCTTCCTATGATATAATCTTTTCTGGGCTGAGTGAATAGACATTTTCCCTGATGTTCTAAATACTAGTATAAAGTAAATGTGTCTAATTCTCAGAACATTTATCGCACCCAACTTGATCGATTTTTCTATGCTATGAAAATTACAGTGTTGTCAGACTTTAATGATTCGAGGTATAAATTAAGCATACTCGGACTACCGGGGAATAGTCTCCCACGCTCCACACGTTCTTCTACTTGTAAAATTTTTTCAAGATGGTCGATATGAAGAGAACTTTTTCATAGTAGGAGGAATCCTTGAAGGCGGTTTAGGAAACCCTCGGCGAAGATGCTACTCCGGGTCAATTCCAGGACTTCATCGAGAAGTGTACCGGGAATATTCGAAAAATTAATTCATATATTTTATAAAATCCCCATATTCCAAATGGGGTGAAGGCATCGGTGGAGGCGATTATGCATCGCATAACGAGTCTAAGGGCTAAAGCGATTGGCTCAAAGAGAAGAAGATAATAGGCCTGAAGAAAATTTTATCCTGCAGAAGAACGTCGAATCGGCATTCAAAAATCCATTAAGAACGGCACTGGTGGTTAATTTAAAACATTTGTACCCCGTAAAATTCATGTTTGAGATAAAACCTAGCGTCGTTGAATATGTGCGTAGTGTAATAAATGAGTACAACTGTGTCAAGGTATGTACTGTTTTCGGGTGAGTTTACCGCGGGGCAGCTGCAGGATACAAAATATTTTACCAACAAATATGAGCAATTATGTGTGAGCACGGACTTAAACGAGTGGTTCGACGCAAAAGTTAAAGTGCCTTACTTCTCTCGAAGAATTTCAGGAGAATGGCTCGGGCTGGGCTTTATCCTGCATAAATTCGCTGGCTATACAAACAGCGAAGTATAATCCCATGCGTGCCGGCCGATGGATCAACTTACCCGTGTGGATTAAAAACAAAAAAGCTGTAATTAACGTAAAGATTCCGGGTAATGACTGCTTTGCGTGGACGATTATGTCAGCATTATTCCCCGCAAATGCCAGTTCAGATCAACAATCATCATATCCACATTATTGAAGGCATCTTAATTTCGAAGGCATTGATTTCCCCGTCGCGTTAAAGGATATTCCAAGGTTCGAAAATTTGAACGACATTTCAGTCAATGTATTTGTAGTAGCCGAGAAAAAAGAAGAAGTGCTACCTGTACATTTGACTGCAAATGAGAAGGATCAACATATTAACCTTCTCCTCGTGTCTGAAGAATGGAGGAAAATCCCACGCCCCTCCTCATCTTTTGTTTTGGACGATGTCGAAGTCGAAAAAGATGACAGGATCAATCATCATTACTGCTGGATTAAAAATTTATCACGACTAGTGAATAAACAATGCAGCAAACGTGATGGAAAAAAGCATATTTGCAACAGGTGTCTTCACTATTTCCGTAGTGATGAAAATCTTGTCATGCACAAGATAGAATGTGGAAAGAAAAATGATTGTGCTGTAAAACTCCCCGAAATAAAAACAAGCATTTTGAAATTTAATAGTTTGGGTCGAGCCACGCCGGTACCCTTCATTGTTTACGCTGATACCGAGTGCCTGTTGGGAAAAGTGGAGACGGAGGCACCTTCAAAATCGGCTTACGAGCAACATAAGCCGACTTTGCTACCTGGTTTGCCAACGAGCTGAATGAGTTGGCGGATGAAGTTAATCAGGTAAAATTTTAATTAAAATTACAAAATATATTTATATAAAATTTATTATTATTATTTAATTAATTAATTACAATAAAGTCAATAAGTAATATTATGTGTCTGCTTTCAGATCCTCAGTGATACGAAGCCGATGCATTTGAGTCCGAATGAGTGGAGGACATTCCATACAGCGACAATGTGTCACATTTGCGGGGAATCCTTCTCAAATGAGGACCTCAAAGTCCGTGACCACGATCACTTGACCGGTCAATTTCGGGGTGCAGCTCACAACATGTGTAATCTTAAATACAAATATCGCTTTAATATTCCCATAATATTTCACAATTTGTGTGGTTACGATGCTCATTTCATTATTCGCCACATTGCCAATTCTTTCGAAGGAGATATTCATATTATCCCATGTAATATGGAAAAGTACATTTCCATGATTAAATATGTTGAAGGAACTAAAATTAGATTAATATTTTTAGATTCAATGAGATTTTTGAATTGCTCCCTCGAGAAATTGGCATCATAGTTGAATAATAATGATAAAAGAATTTTAAAATCTCATTTTCCAAATGAGAATGAATTTAATTTATTAACACGTAAGGGAATCTTCCCTTATGATTACGTAAAGGAAATGAGCATCTTAGATGATACATGCCTAAGATAATCCCTATACATCCCAAGATAAATTTTTTAATAAATTATATGAATGTGAAGTTAGTGAGTCTGATTATGTGCATGCAAGGAATGTATGGAACGTATTTAAGTGTAATACTCTGGGCGAGTACTCGGATCTGTACTTAAAACCGACATTTTATTGCTCGCTCATTTTAAAATCGCACGGGTTAGATCCTACACATTATTACACTCTACCTGGATATACATGGGACTGCGCTCTCAAGCATACTCGAGTAGTGTTGGAATTACTTACGGATATAGACATGATAATGTTTATCGGGAGCGCTATAAGGGGAGGTCTTTCTCAATGTTGAAATCGGTACGCGAAGGCAAATAATAAATATATGCCACAACATGACCCATCAAAAGAGTCAAAGTATTTAATGTACTTTGATATTAATAATTTATATGGATGGGCAATGAGTCAATCACTGCCTACCGGAGGTTTTGAATGAGTGGAAAACGTTGACTTGGAAAATGTACCCGATGACTCGGAAATTGGATATATTCACGAAGTCGACTTGGCGTACCCTGAAAAAATACATGAAACACAGAAAGATCTCCCGCTGTGCCCCGAGCGAGCGGTTCCGCCCGGTTCAAAACAACCGAAATTACTTGCTACATTGAACGATAAACATAGGTAAGTCATTCATTACCGCAATTTAAAACAAGCACTCGCAAACGGTATTGTTTTAAATAAAATTCATCGTGTCCTCAAATTCAAACAATCTCAAATTCAAACAATTTTATATAGATTTAAATACTAAATTGCGTACAGCCGCTACGAATGATTTTCAGAAAAACTGATATAAATTGATGAACAATGCGGTATTCGGAAAGACTATGGAAAATGTTCGGAATCGCGTTGATGTTCGTATCAAATCGACATGGGAAGGAAGGTTTGGTGTGGAAGCTTTAATATCGAAACCAAATTTTCATCGAAGGAAGATATTTGATGAAGACTTGGTCGCGATAGAATTAAAAAAATTAGAAGTTACCATAGATAAGCCAATATACGTCGGAATGGCTATATTGGATATTTCTAAAACAAAATTGTACGAGTTCCAATATGATTATGTTTTAGAAAAATTTAAGGAAAAGGCGAAATTGTTATATACAGATACCGATAGTTTAATTTATGAATTTAAGTGTGATGATGTATATGATTGTATGAAACGCGATATTAATATGTACGATACGAGCGATTATTCTAAAAATAATGAGTACGGTATGCCGCTAGTCAATAAAAAAGTTTTAGGGTTAATGAAGGATGAATGTGGTGGAAAGATAATGACCGAGTTTGTCGGACTCAGGTCAAAAATGTATGCGTTGCGTGTGTTAGGCGAAGGTGAGAAGAAGAGAGCGAAAGGTGTGAAAGAAGTCGTCGTCCGAAAAACAATCACTTTCGACGACTATTTGGACTGTCTCATGACCGGGTGTGATAAGGTACGAGAGCAGCGGTGTATACGCTCAAAGCTACACAGTGTATTTACGGTGTGTGAGCCCAAAGTTGCATTAAATCCCCACGACGATAAGCGATACTTAATGGCTGGTAGTACAGACACTCTACCGTGGGGACCTAAGGATATTATGGACATCGATGAATATTGTGTGTATTATATTGTGACATGATATGGTCACAGAGCTCACCCCCGGCCAAGAAGACCTCCTTCTTGAAAATACGTCCGTAGTGCGCGACAGAGCATCTATCCTCTCCTAGGGTTAATTCCTCCTCTAAAACAAGGAGACCCCCTTTTTCCCATCCTGCGATTAAAGAAAAGTACATCCCTTTTCGTAGTCGGCGATCGCCGTCCCCGACGATCGTACGGAGAATCGGTGGCCAGGTCCTCACGGCAGAGCCTGCCAAGCTACAATCCCGTTTCGTCTGCCCCCCCCCCCCCCGCGCAGGCGTCCGCCAGCACGGTACTTTTGCACGACGCTTCGATCTTTGATCGTCGTCGCGCTTCGATTTCCCCTCTGGGACCCCGCTTCGGCGTTCGCGGCGAGAAAGCCCGAACACCACCACGGCACTCTGGTGCCGCCCCCCCCCCCTTCTCGAGCCCCTCTGGCTCTTTCTCTTTTTAGCGCCGTCCGTCTGAATGACTGCGCATCCCCCCCCCCCCCTCATGGTTGGCACGCTCGGAGGCGACTCCGCTGCCACTCACCTCCCTTCGGGGCGACTCGGCAGTAGCCGACCACCGCTACCTCCCGACGGCTGTCGGAGCCTTCCATGCTCTTCTTTCTCTCTCTAATATCTATGCCCGACACTGTGACGTCACCATCGTCGTCGTTGGTGTCGCGGCAGGAAACGGTTTTCTGCAACCACCATCTTCCCCGTGGCATGAGCACTTTTCAGCGCCCCTCTGCCTCCAGGAAGCATGGCGATTGGCTAATCATGACGACAATGCTCCCTATTTCTCCATGCCTTTTTTTTCTACACGGCGTCTGAGCCGCCCCGCCATTTCCAGTTCGTTTCATTTCTCCTCTTTACCCCCGCGAGTTCCCCGGCGTCGTACGCCGTCCTTATCTCTCCGAGAGTTTGCCCTATCTCCTCTCTTCGAGCTGTCCCCTCCTCCCTTCCCCGTTGCTCTGGCCGCGCTCGCGAGGTGCCGCTAGTAGCGCACTCGCCTCCTCCTGAATTCCGGCCCACAACCGAGTCACTTGGATTTAGCGTCTCGCGCAAGACAGACCTGCCTCCGGTTCGAGCCGTGTGTCTCCCGAATAATACGCGTTACACGCGACGAGTGTTTCTTTCTC
This sequence comes from Trichopria drosophilae, assembly GCA_030407085.1. Classification (NCBI taxonomy): domain Eukaryota; kingdom Metazoa; phylum Arthropoda; class Insecta; order Hymenoptera; family Diapriidae; genus Trichopria; species Trichopria drosophilae. The sequence goes on along the minus strand of CM059584.1, from coordinate 65,068,904 downwards.
CGTTCGGTGGAGATCTCGTGGCAGTGCAGTAAAGAGAAGAACTCCCAGTGAACGAGGGTGAATCCCGAGGTGCCTACAACGGACCAACGCCGAGGCACCCCGCTGCTCGACGCCGCCGACGCCACCAGCCGCCGCCGCAAGTAGCCGCCGCCGCTGCCAGCTGCCGACGCCGAAGACTTCGCCGTCGTCGCCGTCGTCGCCGTCGCCGCCCCTGCCTCTGTAAGTCCCGGGATCCCCGGTCTATATTCCTACAGTGGATCCGCGTTACCGTTCTCTTGTTTTGCTTTTGCGACCAAAATTCCGCGCTCTCGCTTTACGCATCCGGTCATATTTTTTGTAACGCTACCGTCGAGCGATTTTGGAGTCCGCGACCACGCGTGTTAACTTTTTGTGAAAAATATAGGTTACTCAGTGATACGTGTGTAATAAAAATTTTATTTCGTAACCTGCCCCATTCCTACGGATCAAGGAGCGGGTCACAATATGTAATTATATACAACATCAAATAAATGTTAAAATATGTGAATATATGTGAATGTTATAATTGTGAAATTACTATTTAAATTTATGGAATGTATAAAAATATCATGTACATGCATACGGTTTTTAATAAAGTTATATTATATTTCAAGTTTATTTATTTAGGTAGATATTAAGCGTTTCTATAATTGACATGTATTTCGAAATGTACCATGACATTGATGCATTTTGAGAGACCCACGTTTCATATTGACCTGCTTTCACTTTCCCCCAAATTTAAACGATTCAAGTTCAAACGCGTTTGGAGGTAAATTAAGCATTTTCTTTACATTACGAAACTTTGAAACTGTACTTTTCTATTCGTCTAATATTTTCTTTCCCAATTTCTAGTTCGTATAAGGTGGGGTTTCTACTATAAATGCCGATGCAGTCGAGTATTTTTCATCAGTAACGTGGCTCGATATATGTCTTCAAGAGATCGAAAAGTTAAAACTCGTGAATTAAAAAATAGAGTCGAAACTTTTTTAAAAAACATACAAATATTAAAAGGCGATTTAAAACTTCAGTCGGAAATTAAAGTACTAGTAAGCCAAACCGAAAATGTATATATAACAAAATGGCATCATCATCAGCAGCAGCAGCAGCTACAGCGGCAGCGTTAGTAAAAACACTGAATTCAGCAACAACAACATTTTTACCAACTATGAAACTGGCAGAACTGGACCCAGCAAAAGCATATGTCGTTTCAAAAATTAGGAGAGTATCAACAAAATTTGAAGAACGAATAAGCGTAGAGTTGAACAACGAAATCTCCTGTTTTCTTCCACCTCGGTACACACCATTTTTCCGAGATGCGATGGAGAGTTACTGAAGCATCGTTGAAAATAATCAGCTATACGTGAAGTACATCGGAACTAAATTCAACAACATCGAATTTTTAACCGAATCCCACTAACAATGACGATGTCGGGCGGAATTAAAAAATAGAAGGTATTATATATGGTAAGGAACATGTTTTGCTAATTACATATTGTTTAATTTATATTTTATTAATATACAGGGTGGCCGATTTATCTGAAGACATCGAAATATCTCGAGAACTATGCACAGAATCAAAAAAGTTGTCGGATGAAAGTTGTTCGACACGAAGGGGGGCATCCAGTGATAATTAAATTTACCCCCTCCCCCATCCCCTGGAGGTGGAGTGGGGGCAAAAACAATAAAACTCAAATAGGAACCCCCATTTTTTATTGCAGATTTGGATTCTCCGGAAAAAAGTACACGAATTTGACCTAGGAGCTATTGCATTTTGGTTCACAGGTGGCGCTGTAATCGATAAAAATCCAAATTTATCCGAAGACATTGAAATACCTCGAGAACTATGCACAGAATCAAAAAAGTTGTCTGATGAAAGTTGTTCGACACGAAGGGGGGCATCCAGTAATAATGAAATTTACCCCCTCCCCCATCCCCTGGGGGTGGAGTGGGGGCAAAAACAATAAAACTTAAATAGGAACCCCCAGTTTTTATTGCAGATTTGGATTCTCCAATATTGACAATTTTCGCCCGCGTAGCGGATATGGAATACGGTCATTCTAACAAAGCCGGGAAAAAATACATTTAGCGTTACCCAGGAACAACGACGTGGACATAGTATTTTTCTGTTCCCTTTGGGGTGCTTGTTTTACGTGAGTCCCCTTGCCTCTCACTGTCTCACTGTTCACTTACTTGAGTAAGTGTTCGAAATGTTGACCTTCCACTTCAATGCATTTATTTATTCTTTCTTCAAATGACTTTATACATGATAGAATCATATCTGCAGAAATTTCTGCGCAAGCAGTTCTTATGAGTTCCACCATGTTTTTACGAGTCGTTGGTACTTGTTCATAAACCTTACCTTTTAGGTAACCCCATAGGAAGAAATCCAGAGATGTTAGATCAGGTGACCTCGCAGGCCAATTAATGGGGCCACCTCTACCAATCCACCTACCATTGTAATCGCGGTCTAGTATATCCCTTGCTACTCTTGAAAAATGTGCTGGGCAACCAACATGCTGAAACCAACTTGTCCGTCGGACGCCCATAGCAACATCCTGAAGTAGTAATGGTACTTCTTGTTCTAGGAAATCTCGATATTTTGTTCCATTCAAATTACCTTCAATGAAATAAGGACCAATGAGTTTATTTCCTATGATTCCACACCAAACGTTCACCGACCAAGGACGTTGATGATTAACTTGTCGTAACCAATGGGGATTTTCTACGCTCCAATAATGCATATTATGCCTATTGACACCACCATGGTTCGTGAATGTAGATTCATCCGAAAATAATACATTAGCAAAGAAATTGTGGTTCGTTTGCATTTTTTGAAATGCCCATTCACAAAACACCACGCGGTTATGAAAATCATCGCCATCTAGTTCCTGGTGCAGTGAAATGTGATATGGGTGAAACTTATGACGATGCAATATTCTTTGAATACTGTCTCTGGAAATGCCGGAATCGCGATGTAATTGTCGTGTGCTTACATGTGGATTTTGGTGAATAGCTGCTAGTACAGCTACTTCGTTAGCTTCTCCTGTAACTGTTAATCTTCGCTTCCTTTTTTTCATTAGTACGCTGCCATCAGAGTGAAAGGCATTCACAACTTTGTAAAAAAAAGAACGCGAGCGAGCATAATCTGGAAAACGCTCAGCATACAACGCAACAGCATCGTCAATATTCCTCTTACATTCACCATAAATAAGAATCATTTCGATTTTTTCGGGAACTGTAGCAGGATTCATTTTTAACTTGCAATTCGATTTAAGCAATGAAGGGTACACAAAAAATAGTCACGTAAACGGAAAGTTGTTATTCTAAAAGCAAAGTGACCTCCGACCGAATTACTACCAATACAATGGACTTCAAAAACAGTCTTACACTGAGAGACCGTGAATACTAAATTTTAATATGGGGATTAGAAAGTCGCGATATCCATTTACTTCCCTTCAGGAAAGTAGAGAAAAATGTAGGTGAACTGGTTACGTGTGACTCAACTTATGCATAAAATGATATGCTACTTTATTTTCGAGTTATGTCGCCCTCTAGCGTTATGTAACAGAACCGGCGCCGGTGATGGCCGAAATGCAAGCGATGTACATGTATGAAACCACGTGAGTTCTCTCGGGGTCCGGTAGATGGCGACGAAATCCCCAAATGAAGTAAGAGTTTCGTTTTGTTTAATAGAAGCTGGTTTGACCGTCAATGCTCAGCTTATTTATTCTCATTTCGGAAAAAACATACAGAGAGAGAATGAATGAGCTGAGTGAAGGGACATGACGCGTTTTTTAATGGATTGCGTGATGTCCTCTTTTTGTTTATTAAATAATAAATTTAAAACCTAAAATGTAATTTTATTGAAGGTAGAAAACTTATTTATAAAATTGCTTCCTTATTGTATGCACAATTTTTATGTAATCAGTTTTGATTTTTAATATGAAGAATATCAATTATTCATAATCTTAATTTTTCGAATGGACATTATTAAAATTTCATATTCAGAATAACAATTTTCGCAATTGATATTACTAAATTCTAATATTAAAAATTCTAATATTAGAATTTTTAATATTAAATTTTCATAAAGGGATCAAATTGTCCCTATTTGCCCCCTGGATGCCCCCTTTCGTGTCGAACAACTTTCATCCGACAACTTTTTTGATTCTGTGCATAGTTCTCGAGGTATTTCAATGTCTTCAGATAAATTTGGATTTTTATCGATTACAGCGCCACCTGTGAACCAAAATGCAATAGCTCCTAGGTCAAATTGGTGTACTTTTTTCCGGAGAATCCAAATCTGCAATAAAAACTGGGGGTTCCTATTTAAGTTTTATTGTTTTTGCCCACACTCCACCCCCAGGGGATGGGGGAGGGGGTAAATTTAATTATCACTGGATGCCCCCCTTCGTGTCGAACAACTTTCATCCGACAACTTTTTTGATTCTGTGCATAGTTCTCGAGATATTTCGATGTCTTCAGATAAATCGGCCACCCTGTATTATAATTTACATCTATTATTATCATTATAGCTTTCCGCTGAAGCGAAACCGATGCACTTGAATCCGGATGATTAGCGGATATTTCCAACAGCGGCAATGTGACATTTTCGGAGGAGACCCTTCTCGAATCAGCATTAAAGTCCATGACGAAAATTAGTGACTGGTCAAATCAGAGGTGTATGCTGCAACATCAGTTATCTTGATGAAGAATGGAACCTGCAACAAAAAATCAAATATAAATGAATACTAAATATATAAATGTATAAATAAATTGTGTATAAATAAATTAAATAAAATTTAGAAACTCACTTTTGAATTATTTTTTCATTTTCTTTTCTTTCGCCAGACGTAAAGTGCGCAGACGCCAACGACATCGTTCTCGCCGCAAAATTCTGTTGTAAAACCGCTTCTTCAATTTGGCTTCAACGTTGATGGTCAGATCGTAAGCTTTCGGAATATCGACGTATAACGGCGACATTTCGAAATGGTTAATGTAGTAACCATAAAACTTCTGTTTGAAGTTGTAGCATTCAGCTTCCGCTTTATTTATTTTTTCTTGGATTGCTTGTAACGCATCATGCGCAATATCCTCTGATACATCTGCGTATAGCTGTAGGAGTTGTCCACCCCTCTGACAATAGTTATAAAGCCGTCGCTACTCGTCCACACTCCTACTCATTCCACGAATTTCGCGACGAATTCCATGACACGTTTCGTTAAATTCATGCAGACTTTTGGGTTTCCCCATCCACTCGTACACAATCGCAAGCACAATTCTTAATTTTGCGTACATTTTTTTTTTCGTGTTTAAGAGAATCTGAAAATCTTAGTATTCTCAATGATTTCTCACCATTAACTAATATCTATTCAGCTCGAACCCGTATATATACAAAAAAATATGCTAAGGAATGCAACAAAAATCTAATTTATCTTAAGTAAATCCTGCTTCCATCTATTCATGCATTATTCGTTTCATCATATTAGTCTTAAAGTAATAAATCTCCCTTGTCGACCCAGCTGTTATGCTTGTCTTCAAAGCCCAACCATTTAACAAACGCTTTGGAACCTTTTTGACGTAAAATTTTTTCAATCAGATAAACGTCTGGATTTTTAGTACGTTGCAGTTCAAATTCGTAGAATCCACCTGATATTCGGTTACCAACATTGTCTTCCAGTACATATGTTACTGGACTCCTTTTCTTAACTTTTGCTATTGAAAATATTTCAGTCGTCCAATTTGGTGTATATCCCTTTTCAAATATATGTTTGAATTTACTAATACGAACTTGTTGACCTACTTTAAACTTTGGATGAATCTTTTCGTTCACAATTACATTATACACACGTTCCAATAGTTCTTTTTCATTGTTAACATCTTGCGGCTTCATTTTAATAGTACGATGTATCCTATTGTTATAATCATAAACCAAGTCTGGTATGACATGGAGCCATTGATAATTACCATAAAGACTAAACTGTGGCCACATTTTATTTTTCAAAGTACGAACTGATGCTTTTAGATTACTGTATGTAGAATATAAATTGATCTCATGTTTTTTCATTAAATTTGAAAATTTTGAATTATAACATTCTTTTCCATGGTCGGTATGTAAATTCTTTGGAATTCGACCCATTTCCAATATCGATTTCATGGCAGCTGTGACGTCATCGCCAGTCTTTCTTTTTACAGGGCGGGCCTATGCATACTTAGAGAATGCATCGATGACAGTTAACAAGTATTTTTAACCCTTATTTTCATCTGCATATGGAATCATTTCTACAAGATCAGCTTGCCAAGTTTCATCTAATCCGCGAATATCTACTCGCCGTCTTGTATAATTTTTTTCTTGCTGGTTTATGGAGCTCCTTTACGACTTCTCTCTTCTCTTTACAGGGAGAGAATATTTGAATGATTTTACGTCAACTAGTTACAAGGTAAATAGCCCCAATGCCTCTTCGAGGGTATTTCTGATAACTATTGAGGGAAATTCAGTTGATCGTTGACGCAAAATCAGTCGATGTAAGATCGAGGCAAAAGCTGTTGATATTCGAGGCGCACCGCGTCGATAGCATATCGAGGCATCGAAGCGCCTCGAATATCAACCGCTTTTGCCTCGTTCATCATCTAATGTATCCCCGATGATTACATCGACTGATTTTGCGTCAACGATCAACTGAATTTCCCTCAATAGTTATCAGAAATACCCTCGAAGAGGCATGGGGCAATTCGCCCAGTTTTAGTCGACGTAAAATCATTCAAATATTCTCTCCGTGTAGAAGTCATTGTTGTTAAACAGATAAGGCAACGTCTTGATTAAAACTGTTGGGTGGATTGTTGCAGATATTTTATTTATTCACATTTTTCAGACTAACTAATTAATTCTTCCGTAAGGAGTACAAATGCGAAATGTCCCTCTTCATAACATCAGTTATTGCATTAATCTTCTTTAAGGCTTCACTGTTTTTATTGACATTTTGTTCTAGGAAAAAATTAATTTCTCAGCATCGTGAGCTACAGTACTACTCTCCCTTATGTCATAGGTATGTTTTTTTAAAGTCTTCTTCTATATTAGCAATATCTACCGTAAGACTATCAATCAAACCATTATTTTTATTCAAATCATCTTTATTTTTCTTTACTTCCCGCTCTAAGACAGTGATATTATTCGTAAGATTGCTAAGACTGTAATTATTTTTATTTAAATTACTGGTATGCTTAGTTATTTCCTGATGTAATTCAATAGTATAATTTCCGATGTCTGAAGATATAATCCGCCTCTTTTCTATTTCATTGTAATTTTTATTTAGATCTTGATGCATTTTATTTATACTTTTTTCAAAATATTCAATCTTCTCATTATTTTTAATTACACCTTTACACAGTTCATCTATTTGCTGTTTAATATCGCGAATAGATGTGTGGAACAGTCTCAAAGTAATGGCATCATCCGAATCTGTTGGAATTCCGATATTACATAACTTTCTTTTCTTAAAATCATAAGAACCATCTGTAGCAATTGCAACACTTTGAAATACTTGCTTCCGCGCTCATTGAGACGAACGTCCAAATACATCGACGCTCATTATGATACTGACGTAGTTATCACGCAATTAATAGATTATATTAGCTTCGCGCAACTCTTCAATAATCAATAAAATTTCATTCGAAAGACTTGAATTACCAGCAGCTTGCGATGCTATTAGAAGGCGCAAACGATCGACAAGTTCATTTGGATCATCCCAATGCACGTAGTCAATTTTGTGGTTTTGTTCAACAATCATGTATTCAGACAAATTACAACCCTTTTTCGGAAGATCTTTGAACATTTCCTTGATGTAGTTTCGATACTTGTGGGAAGCATTATACCGAATAGGTTTTTCCTGATTCCAATCTTTCCTATGTGCATTAGTTAAGGTGAGTATACTTTTGTAATTGTTTAAATCAGTCTGTTGGATTATAGTTATATCAGCTTTTTTCTTAAATAATAACTCTAGCAAACCTTGAGTAATAGCAAATTTGTGATCCTTAACAATGACATTTTTATTCTTAAATTCTATTGTCGAATCGCCGATTCTTGTAGTACCACCTTCTATGCGAACACCCCAAAAATATTAATTTTTCGATGTTAGATTGATGAAGATCCGGAAAATCACCCCTAACTTCAACTGAAAAATCTCGCGTTAAAATTTTAGATTTTTGATTGTATTATGATAGATTTTTTTTCGTTGAAAGGTGTACTTTAAGATGACGAAATAAAATATTTATGTTGCTATGCAAAAAAGTGCCGAAAATTGCAAAAAACTGAAAAATACCTGTTCTGAAAAAACGTAATTTGTAATTTAGTGCTTTAAATTTGCTATTATTAGTGAACATTTATTATATTTATAATTGATATAATACAATATAATGTATTTATAATACAGCTATAGAAATAGCAAAAGAAAAGGACAAAACTGTTATAGTTGTGGGCCAAGACATCGATCTTCTAGTACTTTTACATGAGTTACATGCCAGTAATTATGACATTTATTTTCATAAACCAGGCGCAGGTAATATAAAAGATTTGTTCTACGCCTCTAACAGTTTCAAGCACGAGCCTAACAAAAATATAGTTGGTTTTTTGCATTGCTTTTCTGGTTGCAATACAACGTCTGGATTGGCTGGAAAAGGAAAAAAACTATCGTTAGGTCATTACTAGCAGATAAAAATTTGTCATCATTGGTTAAAATTTTTTACAACAAAAGTGCAAACAAAGAAGAAATTGAGGTAAATGGTTTGTCATTAATGAAATCAATTTATATAAAATCAATAATTTTTATAAATTGATTTCATTAATGACAAACCATTTACCTCAATTTCTTCTTTAAAATGTTAGTCTGAATAAATGGAGATACCAGCAATATCAATCCGCCACAATGAAATCCTCGTTTAAGTTAGAAAAACGTCCACCAACAGAAGATGCAGCCAAACAACATTGTTACAGAGCATACTACCAGCTTCAAACTTGGCTCGGCAACAAAGAACTAGTAGCAGCGGATTGGGGCTGGAAGCAATGCGAGCATGGGATAATGCCTATACTGAAAAAACTATGCTCCAGTGCAACTACCAACCCTGGTTATAAATGACGACGCGGCGCTGTGCTCGCGTGAAATGTGCACTCTGGCATGCATGAACGATCACGCGTGGTGGGAAATGACCACCACGAATTTTGACGCCTCATGATGTAGATTATCAACCACGCGTAACTCTCTGTGGTAGTCAGGCTAAGGCACATGTATGGTGCGAAAGTCGAACCACGCTCGGCCATTTAATTTTGCAAAGCCTGGAACCCGGAGATCAGGCGTCGTAACCAAACACAACAAAATTGTGAGGTTATGTAGCCTGTCAAATCGAAATAATAACTCAGATTATTCCATTCCTATATGAACTAATTGATATACATATTATATATATATATATGTATATATTGCTCATAAAGATGTGAATTTATCTTTTATCGATAAAAATGTTTTATTCTATATTATGGCCAAAAATATGTCTTAAATGTATTATATACATGTATTATATATATGTGTCCATGGTTATAAATAAATTTAAGACATTCTATTTTTTAAGACATAATATAGAATAAAACATTTTTATCGATAAAAGATAAATTCACAGCTTTATGATCAATCTTATTCATTTTTAATATTTTACCACAAACTTAGTTTCAAAATATGTGTTTAAACACAAATTCACAGGAATTCACGTAAATTGTTATAAATTTAATTTTAAAATGTGTGTTCGAATACAAGTTGATTGAAAATGATCACTACGTAGTAAGATTTGAACTTTCTGCTGACTCGTGCAAAAAGTGTTATCGAGGTTGAATTTTTTATTATTTTATTTTATCCTTTTAAGCAACATAACTTTAACCAATGGGTTTGAAATAAATTCCTTCAAGTTTGTGAGACCCAAAAGTATTCAGATATATCATTTTAGATTGAATTAAGGCATGAATAACATTTTTGGTCTTAGCGTTGAACCAAACATTTTTTATCAATACGATGGAAGTAAATATTCACTTTTACAATTAATATAATTCATTTCAGATATTTTATTGTAAATTTAATTTTGAAATGGGTGTTTGAATATACATTGATTGGAAATGATCACTACGTAGTCAGATTTGAACTTTTTGCTGACACGTGCAAAAAGTCCAGTTGGCGTTGAATTTCTTATTATTTAGTTTTACCTTTTTCGACAAGATAGCTTCAACGAATCAGTTTGAAATAAACTCCTTCAAGTTTCTAGGGTCAAAACGTATCCAAAAATATGGTTATAAATAAATTTAAGTCATGAATTACAGCTTTGGTCTTAATATACAGTTATAAAACAATTTTGATCGATAACAACAAATTGAATTGACAGTTCTACAATCAATGTTATCCATTTTTTACATTTTTACACAAAATTAGTTTTAAAATATGTGTTTAAACATAAGTAGATGTTAATTTATCACAAATGGAGTCAGATTGACCCTTTCTGGCCAAATGTTTGAAATGTCGTATCGGCCTTAAATTTCTTATGAACGTTCAAAATGTATCCCGAAATATGGTTAGAGATAAATTTAAGTCTAGAATAACATTTTTGGTTTTAATATACAGTAAAACAATTTTTATCGATAACAACAAATTTAATTGACTGTTTTACGATCAATCTTATCTCTTTTTTATATTTTTCCACAAATATAATTTTAAAATATGTGTTCAAACAGTGTATGCATACATGTCATGAATATGCGCGCCATGGGTGGTGGACAATCTTAACCACAACATTTTCCGTGGTGGCCATTGACAACCACCGGTGGTGATTCTTTGCTATCATGTGAGTGGTGGCTAATAAGAAACAGTGTGATTCATGCTTGCCACCACCTGTGAAGGCAAAAGTATATGTTGCAACTGCGAAACGGGATGTACTAGCAGAAAATGTGGATGTCGTAAACACGGCCTGAAGTGTACGAATTTGTGCAATAACTGCCACGGTAATGAAAACTATTCGAACGCCGAAAAAACAAAAATTGAAGACATGAGTGATTCGGAAGAAATTAATGACGAGCCTACACGAACGACGCATGATGACGAGTATGATGTCCTTCAATACAAAGAAGTAACAGAATCCTTCAGTTACAACGAATCCGACAATGAAGAGCTCCCTGCAAAAAGGCAGAAAATAAATTGATAAAGGGAAATTTGTTTTAATTTTGACTATTTATATCATTTTATATCATTTTACTGTTCTATCGCATGAATGTAACTAAATGTAATAAATTATATTTTTTATCTTGAAAAATATTTTGCAAATCATTCTTTCTTGAATTAACCCATTTGAAACCTTAGCAATATATTATTTTTAATGTTTTACCCACACCCCATTCTTCATCAATTGGCAAATACAAAAGCACGTTTTCTACTTTTTTCAATGTACGGCACTTATACAAATATATATTTTACATTATACATATTTCCAACTGTAAATATAATAAATTTTCACTAATAGCAAATTTTAGGCACTAAATGGCAAATTACGTTTTTTCAGAACAGGTATTTTTCATTTTTTTGCAATTTTCGGCACTTTTTTGCATAGCAACATAAATATTTTATTTCGCCATCTTAAAGTACACCTTTCAACGAAAAAAAATCCATCATAATACAAGTGGTGCTTGTATAGTGAGCGTCATGGGTTGACATAAAAAAGAAGATTAAGTAAAGTAACTATACTGTATAATTGACACGGAGCTGTCCAATGAGAAATTAAGGTAACCGGATAACTGCTGACTGTAAAGTTGGAGAGATCAGCCATTCCGATACGTTGACGATATTTTAGCCCATGAAGTCTGAGAAAGAAGAACATCTTTTTTTCGAAAGCTGAAGCTTTGTCAGCTAAACTTTTGTAAGCAATTTTTACAAGGCCTTAAATCTGTAATAAGTTGAATATACTCGAAAACGGTCATACCGCTCTTAGAGACACAAAGAATGATATAAGAATTATAATATTGCTTTGTACTGTAGCGAGCTGTTATATCTATTACGTGACCTATTGAAGGTGATTAAAGTGAAAAATTTGAAAAAACTGCTTGATCATGCAAGCAAAGAAAATCAAAGCGTAATGTATAAAAATCGTAGAGTTTGTAAGAATCTAGGATATAATTAAGCGATAGCGATAAAATTGACAATATTCGAAAATAAATCGAAACGCGGTTTACTAATGAATGAGAACTTCGGATGTGTTTCTATTCACCACGTGGCATACAGGGAGAATTCGATATTTAAATTATATTTTTCTGTAACTGTATGTCATCGTTATTTTAATATATAGTTTCACTTCTAGTGTTATATGAAAACTTCAAATACGCTTCATACGCCTCAAATAGATTTTTTCACCTTAAATTTGTTTCTTAAACGTAGTTACGCAATCGCGTAGCAGTTGTTTTTTATTAATTTCATTTGGGCTGGCGAACTAGTCCGCTTAATATGAAAAAAAGAAAGATGTAATATCTCTGCCTCTCTCTCTCCCTCTATCTATCTATCTATCTCTCCCGCTATTCGTCTTTTATTACCATCCAGCTACAATGACTAAAAAATTCTTCTGCTGTCTATTTTCGTTTGAGAAGATTAGGTCTTTCAGTGGTTGTACCCAAGCCAGCTACTCATCATATCTCACTTTCAGACCTCAATTCGTATTATGTAGGTATTTTCTCATTTCACTTTCCGTGCATCGTCACAGACCGGCAAGAGATTCGTAAAGCCACTAATCGATTGAACATGCCTCATTTTACATTATTATAGTAATGTACGCTATATTACCCCAGGTTCGAATTCGCTCGGTGCTCCATGTTATTCAATTTATTTCTTAACCTCGAAAAAATGTACAATTTTTGCAATGTAAGCTAGGCAACATTGCTCGCGTTGCTAATTGTACGAAATTGTAACGTAATTGTAACGTTTACAATTGTATTTTTAATAATGATTTTTTTTTGTAAATCTATTTCAGATTACCGGGACTCGTTTCTTAACCTTTAAGTTGTTAGTATACAAATTTAATATAAGAATAAATGTGTAAGCCGTGCAATTGTGCTTATTGTTGGTTCTTTACTAGCTTATAGTACTTTTACAAGAGAGGAGTATTTTCCAATGTAGGTTTACAATTCACGAACTGCTTGTTCTTTAACCACAAAGCACGTGAAATTCTACATGTACATGTTGTATCTTTACGGTGTACAACGCGAATCACTTAATTTCCTTAAAATAAGTTGAAATATTTTTTTTTTTGCAATGTGCCATTTCATATGGAAGGATACGTTTGAATTCCGCGACCTATTTTGTATTTCATACTTTTTTTTCATTCTGTTAATTACTTGTACATATTATTTTACAGGTTGTGGTGGAAATAACCGATTAAGTGATAGGTTGGACCGTAATTAAACATAATCTAAAATTAGTTTCCTACGATTCGGATAATAAAACTAGTTTGAGTTTAAAAGTGAACGAAACTTGTTCCTTTTAATTATAATATATTTATATATAAATGCGAATACCTCCGTGGAGCTCCGTGGATTCGCATTGAAATCAACGAATATTATAATCTTTATGTTTTAATGCCGTTAAGAAATCGAAAGTATTTACAGGTTGATGAGAGTGAGAGAGACAGACTTATTTGAATGCATTACAAGTGTTGATTAGATATCAGTCCATCCTTCGTATATGCTCGATGAGCTCGTGGCTTCTATGTATGTCTATATTCGTTGGTAAAACTAGTCACGATGACGGATTTCATGTCAAATTAATTTGCAATAATACGAAGTACGATAATCGGGGTGTATTCCATTAGGGTTCCCAACAGTAACCGAAACTTTTGGTAGGTTGGCACTACTGACACTTACTGCTGGAGTTCGGTTCCGAGTCAGCTGTTCTCGCATAACGTGACTAATGACGTGTGATTGTAGTGTTGGATTTAGAAATGCATTATGGAATAAATAAAAAAATAATAATATGTTACTCCCCCCAACTTTAATCTCCCGAAAATATTTGCTTTAAGTGTTAAATGAGATTCGGTTCGTTAAGATTTTTTCAGTTACTGCCAATAACCGGTAGACAAGGTGAAAAATAGTTCAATAAATATGAGTATATCAATTTGCAAAATATAAATGGTACTTAACGATCTTACAAAATATCTATCTATTGTTTTAATTTTATTCAACTGTTTTAATTTACTTAATTCTTACAGTATACAACATCGTGCTTCACTACTGTATCAACATTCAATATTTAATAAATGATACTTTTTAATGGTATTAAACTGCGTATAAAAATTTTATAGTGTTACATAACATAGAAAAAAGAGTATACCTACTGTATAACATGTAACGTACGAGCCGTAATACGTACGTTTTAAACACCCGGTATATTTAGAATATTTTTTTGAAGTCTTCTAAAATCTCAAAAAACAGTTTGGAGAAATGAAACATACATTTCCTTTTAGCACAGCTGCAAGTCATAACTAACGAAAATGTGAGAATGAGAACTTGGGGACTGTAGGTTTATTCTACATAATGTTGAAAATTATCGTAACATAGTGATTTCATTTATTTTTTTTATTTCCTGCAAAACTAGCGTTGTAGACCTGCGCAGCACAAACTTGTATATCGTTCAAAATATTGTTCGTCTCTTTTCGTATTAGAATGAGAATTAAAGTTGCGATTCTTCTGTTAACATTTTTATTGTATTAGTGTTGTATTTGTTGTTCTAGAAACACGTGGATAGTAAACATTTAGTCGTGTTTAATTAAAAAAAATGTACTAAATAATGCACTACGTGTAACAAGTAAGAAATACGAAAGCTACATGAATTTTAATAATTAATTTGGAAAACTGTATAATGTTATGCTACCCATTTTCTGATTTGAAATTATTACCATCTGCACGAGTTACTGAAGAAGAGGAATTGGATGTCAACCAGTTCTCGGATCACACCCCCCCCCCTCCAGCGATTCTCGCCGATCAAATCCCCTTTCAAGACCCGAACAGAAGAATATTGTTTACCAAAATGACGACCCAACAAGTGACCCCTTGTCCATTGAGAATACCACCAAGTTAAAATTTATGCGTTTAGCAATTCAACTCGCATAAATGCTATCGTCTGACATTGTACACACGAAATAGCGAGTTTTATGTAATCAACAAAAGCGACTATTTAAGTTGTTTATACACATTATTGGACATGTTTCTATCTTGGAACATTCAGAAATGTCCAGAGATTACCAGAAGCGAAACAATTTATTCCCTTATACCCATTAAAAGGTTAATTACTTTTGGTAATTCCTTAATTAAAGCCCAAACCCACTTGCAGGAAAACTTCCTATATCTCCAGGTTGGCCCACATAACCCAAAATGATACCGGTTACTCCAAGGGGAGCCAAACCTATTGGAACCGTATCCTAACAAGTTCCAGCAAATATACTCTTTGTGGCGTTTCTTACCAATGCCACGCATCCATGATAGTGGATTCTCCCACACCTTGAGACCATCTATATTGTTCTGCAGCAAGACAATACATTCATTCTCATGAAGTCATGGCTCTCGTAACCTATGCGATTACACTCTTATTTAAAACACCCCGAACTTTGCCTCCCCGAAGATCTAAACGACAGATTCTTCAACTCAACTATACCCTCCAAAACCCAAGACCCCAATCTTTTCGCATATGAGAATTGTGAATTTATCTATGTTGAAAAATACATCAAAATCCAGGTCACAAACGCCTATCGTGAAGTACTCCAGCATATAAGCCCAACTAAGCAAGAACGTCTTCGAAATTCCCAAGATCTAACAATTATAATTGTTTAATAATTATTAAACCAGAAAAATTTTCCAACAATAAAAAAGGGACCCGGATATACTGCCACAGATACCAGCGAAGTCATTCATTTAATCAAATTCATTCCAATAGAAGCTAAAGGAACGCCAACCAAGTAACCATGAAATACTGTTTCAACAAAGAAGCGACACAATGATGTTTCGCATTCTCCGCACTCTTAAAAAGGGTGTTTCAGGAGAACGGGGAACATCCCGGTGGCATCTGTATTAGAGGCTTCTCGACGCCCAAACTAAAACTATCGCTAGTTCTACTTCGAAATGCATCTGGTCCGATCTACAACTTTAACGCTGGACTGTTAGGAATAATACTAATAGCTAAATTAGTGAAATTCCTTGTCGACACTTCAATACACATGTTCCACCTCCAACATGCCTTCGGATGGTCCTTCTATTTAGTTGGTGCCGTATTGGCTTCCTTGACCAACACCCTTTTACACCTGCGATTTCTCACTCCGAACATGAACGAAATTGACCCCAATTGTGCGATGATGAACCCCGAAACCCCCAATACCCATAAGAGCATATATACGAGCAAACAGCAAAAGATGTGCAAACAAACCCAACAGCATCAGCATGAGTGAAAGAAGAAAACTCAACAATATAGACTATAAGTGATAATCATGTATTTCAAGTAATCATAGTATAAGTATCTGCGCAACCCCGAAACCTTATTCTAGCTCAAATTACGTGACTTCATCCGTAATTTCATCTAAAGGTAGGGAGGTGTAACGTACGAGCCGTAATACGTACGTTTTAAACACCCGGTATATTTAGAATATTTTTTTGAAGTCTTCTAAAATCTCAAAAAACAGTTTGGAAAAATGAAACATACATTTCCTTTTAGCACAGCTGCAAGTCATAACTAACGAAAATGTGAGAATGAGAACTTGGGGACTGTAGGTTTCTCTCGGAAAACGATCATAAAAATTATATCATATTTGATAAGCTGGCCCAAGTGTGAGAACGCTTTGGGACCGCGTCCTTGCTCTCATTCTCATACATGCAATCTGGCGGAAAAACCGTCATCAAATTTATCTAAAATTAAACACCAAGGAAACCCTCTTAATTCTATTTTTCTAGAAGTTTCATCTTCAAAATATTCTAAAATTTATATATTTTATTAAGTTACAAAAGAATCATCTTTATTCATTTAAACTAAATTGTTAAATGTACCTACTGTTAAAAATTGCTTTATTCAAAGATTAAAAAATTATAGTTAATATAAAAATATTAATAATAATGGATGTTTCTCTTGTAATACTTTTATTATTAATTAAATTTAGGCCATATCATTTAAGATTTATATAGATCCTCGCCTTTTAATATCCGAACTATATTTTAACTGTTAAATCAAAACACATCTTTCCCTTAACTATTATAACAATATCTTCTTCGTTACTAATAACTATTGCAGAAACCGTCTTCAATTACATTTCAAAATATCTATTACCATAGGCGAATATTGATATTAAATAACATTTAAGTTTGTTTAGTTTATAATTAGCGTATTCAATCGCACTTATAAATGCCTGTTTCAAATTATGTAACACTTATTAATATTAATGATCCACTTGGAAATAATGTTGATAACCACTTTTAAATTAATTTTCGTAAATAATATTATTTCGTTGTACTCTTTTTGTTTAAATCCAATGTTCATTAATATCAATAACTGATTTAGAAACAAGGCTTTTACTATTTGTGCGTTAATTAATTCTGTATATGATATTAATATTGTTAATAATATAAAATTGTATTTGTCTTGCCTCGGCGACGGTTCGCTCGTATCGCCCCTCCCCTCGCCGTTTTTCCGAAGATCTTTGCACCCTTCCACCTCAAGAAAGCTCCCTATTGGCCCTTACACATGGGTCCAAGTTCCGCCCCAGACACTACTTGTGTCTCTATAAAAAGAGGCCCCTTGCCCTGTTCAGCATTCAGTCAACTGTGGAGTTACCATTCCCGTCCCCTACGTCGTTAGTGCATCATTAGTTTGCCAACCCGTCGCCAACCAGCAACCAGCCGCCACCCGCTAGCCGCCAACCGCGAGTTGCCAGCCACGAGTCGCCACCCGCCAACAACTTGGTCTTCAATCCTACCCAACGTAAGTAGCAGTGCACTTTCCGTCCCGCAAAATCACCCCATGATCTACTGGTTGCCCCCTTTTCCCTAGCCCGACAAATATATGACAATATTACAGTACTGTAATGTTGTCCCCACAACGGTCCCAAGTCCCGAAATGTTTAGGTTGCTCATGCTTCCTAACCCCAAATATTCCCCTTTATTGTCAAGGAACCCATATTTTTCAAATGCCCCTTTTGCCCTCCAGTTTTGCATCACAATCCCGAATCTTAGACCCCAAATTCAAACTCACGGTTGACTGTCCCGAGGCAAGTAATTTAGCCTCGTTAATAAATTGAATTACAAATATCCTTATTTTTATTATTATGTCCTTTCCTTCTCTTGAGCTTCCTAATACTTAGGATGATTAAGAAGAACATCCCTTTCCTTGTGTTACGTCAAATCCCGGACGTGACAAACATTATACCGTATAATGAAAGTAGTATCAGATAAATAGTGAGATGAAGTATTTTCTAAGATCATAAGTGTCATTTATTTTAAGAATTAACATGCGCACATTCAGAGGCTTCAAAATCTCCAAACACTGCCTGCATAAAACAAAAATTATCATGCTATTGTTTGAAGTTGTTTTTACGCAAATCCTCAGTTCTTCCCCTGGCAGATATTTATCCATTTATTAGATATTTATTGTCTAACATTCTTATAAAATGTCCAAGAAAGAGACATTTTTATTGGCCATTGTAAACAATTATTAAACAAATACGTAAGATTTTTTTCAACATTTATTAGGCAGTTTTATTAGATAATTTTTGTACCCTTTTTAAATAATTTTAATGGCTTACGCGTTTTACGAATTTAAAAAGAGATTTTCCAGTTTTCGGAGTATGCTCAGCAACACTAAACATCTACTACACCTGCATATCACAGATATATATACTGGGGGAATGTTGCATAGTCGGAATACCGAAACCGCTTCTACGAGTCTAGAAACGCCGTACTTCATATGCCTATGCATATACGTATACGCTGCAGTGAAGCGTTCATCCGAATGTACTCGTCTGAGGTTGCTTGTATACTAGATACTTTCAAGCTTGTGCGCTTGCGGGAAAGTGTTGTAGTCGCCAGAACTGATCGTGCGCATCGAGTGTTACCTTATCATACAGGGAAGGGAACTAAGTATAACAAGTTAACGTCAGTAACTTACCGACATGGTTTATGTTGATATTTAGGAGACTCTTTACTTACAACATAAATGTCAAACATTCCCAGGTCAATCCTCGCAGCAAGGCAGCATAACCCAATCAGATAATTATTTTAAATATGTAAATAATAAATTACATAATTACATGCTTTAGAGTAGACACTTTGTGTGTCTTTTAGTTCGTTTTTTTTTGTTTCAGGACAATGCTGTTTTATGAAGACGAAGAGCAGGATGTCAATCAACTTGGTTTGTGCAATTTCCCAGTCCAATGATACTTACTCGTGCTGGACATCATGAATTCTTCGATAATTATAAAATTATCATCTGAAAGTGCACAAACTACAAACTCGATTGATGTCGTTTACAATTCAGTCAGTGTCTTTTTTTCAATCAAGACTATTTCACAAAAGTCAAGGATGTATAAACCTATTATCAGTACCCTATGCTAAGTACATTATAAATTGTCACTAAATGGCAGGTTTCTGTTATTAATTTGAAAAATTAGAAATTAATAACTTGTAGCTAATTGTGAGTCACGAAAAGAATAAAGGTGTATTCCGTACAACATATAAAAACAAGAACGGAAAATTACATTTACGACATTCGAATTTCAATATCTTATATCATGAAATATTAAATAGTGATGTCAGAATAAATCTCATAATGTATAAAATAGAAATCTGGGGTCTGCAAACCCGATTGATTGCTCTTGCAAATTTATATAATTTTCTTGCTAACGCAGTAACATTTTATTAATAATTAATTTTATATAATTGTCTTATTACCAGCATCGTGGTTAAAGTTTATACACATTTAACGAACGATGTTAGAGATATAGAATTCAAATCGTAATGCCGCAAGAAGAATTAGCTCCATACATTTTCATAGAATATTTAAATAGTTGCAAAATGTTTCCACTTTCTTTCCACTGCATGTGTTAAGAAGTACTAGAATATAATGCAACAGAGACCTGTCAATGAAATTTGGGACAACAACATTTTACATCAATAATGTTTGAATTGGTTGGATGAAGTATTAGTACAGTTTGTTTTGACTCGCGTGAAGTATAAAATTTACATTTGAATGTCGTAAATGTAATTGATCGATCTTGTATTTTTATAAGATGTTCATATTGCTTTGAACTTGCTTATATACGAACTTCAATTCTCATTGGGTTACGACTCATGATTTTATGTATAGTATTAATGAATAATAAAAAAAACGGAAACCTGCTGATGACACTGGGTAAAAGTTTACGTTCATAAAAACTAATACGACTAGTACGACAATAAATCCTCGGTTTTTGTGGAAAAGGCTAGATCGTAGTAAAAGAGTTATGGGCTCAGTATGAAATGTCAAACGCATTATTCCCTGCTATTTAAACATTATGTAAAATTGCAAGAACTGTCAATTTTTTAGTACGATCTGTTTCTTTACAAAAACCGATGGTTGTACGATTCGTATAATGTGTTAAGTACACAAAGTTGTACCAAATTTCATTGAGAGGTCTCGGTTGTTGTATTAATTTTTAATGTTTCTTAACACATGCGGTGCAAAGAAAGTCGAAACATTATGCAACAATTTATTCAAATATTATATAAAAATGTCCGAGATAATTTTGCTTGTAGCATTACGATTTAAATTTTATACATTTTTATCGTGGTTTGTGAAATGTTTATAAAATATAATCACAACACTGAAAATATTGCAAGCAATAACAGATTATACTCTAAAATTTGAGTATTGTTTAAAATAGCAAGATCCGTGTCGATCAGGTTTGCACATTTAAAATTGCAATTATACACATTGTGAGAATTAATCTGACGTCGCTATTTAATAGTTTGATGTTTCTGTTGATCCAATGGTAAGTTAGTTAAGTTTTGTTGCAATTCTCACTACAAATGATATTGAAATGTAAATGTCGCAAATGTAAATGACCGTCCTTTATTTTTATGTAATATTCATATTGCACGGATTACGCTATCATTTTTAACAATTAGCTGCAAGTTATTAATTTATAATATTTGAAATTAATAACAGAAACCTGTCATTTGATAAAACTTTATTACGTACCTAAAATGTAGTACTATTGTCTTCTGGGAAACAGTTTAAATTGTATGAAAAAAATACCGACTGAATTGAACATTGTATAAAATAACAGATGCCCATCGACTTCGGACTCTTCCAGATCACAATTTTATACATACCCTGAGATTTATGATGTCCAGCACGAGAAAGTATCATTGGCTCCAAAAAGTTAAATCGGTTTGGGAGATTGGACCAATCGAACTTTCTTTTCATCGACATCCTGTTCTTCGTCCTGATCGAAACGACATTGATCTGAAACAAAAAATGAATAAAAAGACACACAAAGTGTCTACTCAAGAGCATATAATTATGTAATTTATTATTTATATATTTAAAATACTCATCTGACATAATTGTAGTTGTGCTGTCCTGCTGCTTGACAACTTTTGACGATGTTGACATATGAGTTGTAGGTAAGAATACTGTACTTGTCATATTAGACAAATTCATTAATATTAGACAATGATTAATATTAGCTATATTTAACAAGCTACATTTCCCAATGGTTTTGTATGATTTATCGGATTTAAAAAATTGGGATATGATAAATGTGTACATTTATAACTAATTAAAGGAAATGATACATAATTTATAACAATTGATAAATCGCTTCAATACGACATGACACTTCTCATATCTGATTATAATTTTCAGACGGTCACGGACAGTAAATGAAACCGAATCGCATTAAACACTTGAAAAGGGTATTATCGAGAAATCGAAGTTTGGGGAATAAAATTTAATTATTATTTATTTTATTTATGTATTTCATTATGCATTTCTAAATCCAACACTACAATCACATGTCATTAGTCACGTTTTGCGAGAACAACTGACTTGGAACAGAGCTCTAACAGTAAGTGTCAGTGTTGCCAACCTACCAAAACTTTCGGTCACTGTTGAGAACCCTAACGCAGGTCTGCTCGAGCATAGTACGAGGCCGCTCGAGCGCTTTACGATGCCGCTCGAGCCCCTTCAGAATCCGCTCGAGCGCCTTCCGATGCGGCTTCGAACCCTTCGAACGATCCCGAGCGACACCGGGCGGCTTCGAACCCTTCGAACGATCCCGAATGACACCGAGCTGCCTCGAAGCATCTCGTATGATACTGAGAGACTCCAAGCTACTCCGATGTACACCGAACAGCGCGCGTCACACTGTTTCTCGCGTACAAAACTTGGCAACGCTGCACTGCCCGAGCATTTTTAAAACGCGCTTCCCGGCGAGTCTACAACATGTTTGAACATGGACGAGAGTAAAGTTAATCAATTGATCAACGAGGTACAGAATCGACCGACAATCTGGAATAAGTCGCTGAACGCCAACAAAGCGAAGGGTTTTCTTAGCACCGAGTGGGACAAGGTGGCTGCCACTATCCAGGTATTAAGTAAGTACACTAATGTTTTATCTGTTGGCGGGTGATTTTTCATGGGCGGATTATGCCGCAAAAACGTTCAGTCTTTTCAATTTTTTTTGCGTACTTTGGATACTCGGATATTCTCTTCAGGTCAATCAGTCCTCTTTATTCTGTGTTTTTGCGAAAAAATCCGCCCATGAAAATATATGATACTAGATTCGGTTCATTTCAAGAAAAAATGCATTTTTTTATTCTTCGTCGAAAGTCCACTCTGAGCCCAATGTCAACAGTGTTTTGTATTAACTTTTTCACTACCTTAAAAGCAACTGTTTGGCATAAAACTACCTGGAATAGTTTCAGAAGAGCAAAATCTACCGAGTTTCATGGACCAACACTGATGAAATTGGGCTCCGTCATCAAAAAATGTATTTTTTCTTGAAATGAAGCAACCGATGATTACCAAACTAATCATATTGTATTAATGTTTAATTTAAATAGAAAGAAATAAGTATGGTGCATTATGCGAATAACTGTTAGCATCCCATTCTATATGCAATACAAAATATACAATGAAGTAGAGGCGCAAATAACAAAAGGCTCTGTTCATAGTCATAAAGAGGACTACTGTGTATAACTATAATATGAGAATTATATACATTACAGAACATGAAACATGTTCTATAATTGAAAAGTGGGTGTTTGTACATAATATTTCTTTAGTGATACGTAAAAGACACGAATGAGTTTTTTTTAAGATTTTACGACACGATCCAGCAGACACATTTTATAGAGTAGAGACCGATATAGTTTTATTTGATAAGTTTCAACCAAATTATTGTATGTATTAAAAAACTAAGGTATAGACTTGTACTATAACAACATGTATAAATTACATAAATACCCATACCATTTTATGAAAACTAAGATTCGACTAAATGTAATAAAAGGACTACGTTCTTTCATATTAGTCTTCTCACATCAGAGTCGACGACATAAATGACTCTATAAATGCTCTCATTCGCTCTACTATGAGATTTACTTGCTCTACGCGTCGAGAGCCTATCTTATCAAAGCGAAAAACGTTGAAAAATTTACTATTCTCAGATTAGTACACATGTCGGTGGATGTAGTATGTGATAGAATGAATAAAAATTTATTGATAATGTTCAAATGAATTTATATAATATAAATTAAAACTTATTGCAAAATTAAGGTCAACCACATATGTGCACCAATTGAAAAACTGTAATCAGCTTTGTAATACTTGGAACGTGACCAATGCTGTCAATCAACATAACTTATTTTAAAATTTTCTTACTTTCAAACATATATATTATTAACATGTATTGATATTATAACAAATGGAAATATCAATTATTAAAAGCATAGAATACGTTCTAACAAGAACTGCATTGTCAAAAGCAGTTTACGGTTTTTAGAATATCGCAAACATTTCACTTCCTTTATATTTAATACATATTAATTTCGCACTGAATTTTCGTTTCTATTAATTCTTTTATACCATATTATTAATAAAGTTCTATTGCACTTATGACATATTAAGGGCAGTAACCTGTACGAAATAATCTAAAATCCACAAACTTTCAACGACCATAATTCTTGTTGGAACGCAGTCTACGCTTTTAATTTTTGTTGATTATGTTTGTGATATTTTCAATACATATACCTTGTAAGTATGTTTGTAAGTAGATAAATTTAAAAATAAATCATAAAGTTTTACAATACTGGGCACGTTCCAACTAGTACAGCAAAGTCTATGTGCGTTTTCGGTTTTCAAATAACTGTATGTTTCTGATATAATATTCAATAATAAGTGCTCATTTTATAAGGAATTCTAATTTATTGAAATGCTTCTGTACATTATCAATATAGTTTTATTGTATTTATATGAATATTAGTGCCATTGACATGTACACTATGTAACGAGCCGTTTAACCCGACCGCGCGGAAGAGAAAGAGCGGCGGAGAGAAAGAGGGCCGTTACGATATTTGTATGACCATGCTTTAAATGCGAAATAACGAAGTGGATACCAAGGACGAGATGCGCGCTTTTTCCGGCCGGTCGGCCATTTTGGATCCCAAGCCCACGTGGGATCCGAGCGCGCATCAATGGACATGCGCGCGCAATGACATGGCGCTGGCGCTGGTGCGCCTCTACCTGCGCAGAAGAGGTGCAACGGCGCCCTGGTCGCGCAACCTGAAAAGTGGGCAACAACGGGCCGAGTTCCAAGCTCGGAGCGCATGTGTCGCCGCAATGGGGCGCAGGCGCTCCAAATTCAAATGAGGGGCGGGCTGTCAAAATCAAATTAAGCAAATGAGATTTAAATGTTTGACAGTTCCCGTCCCGATTCTTAGTAAAAATGGAACTCGGCGACATAACTGGACATAGGGATACTTACCGAGGTATTATAAGACCTGGTAAGTATCCCTCAATCTCTCTTCTCTTCCTGGACTCTTACAATTTTGGACTTCTCTACACGGACTCCTGGGGACGACTCGCTGCCTCAACATCCGGAGAACCTGGCTGCTCCGGAACAAAAAAGTGGGCCCACACAATTCTTCAGCCAGCATCAAATTTCAATGGAGGCGGCGAGGATAGCCAATTTAAACCAGGACACCAAGCATTGACGACGGTACTCCGTTCGTCAAGGACACCAGGCTGCTGGTCCTCTCCCTCGTAGTCGCGAGGGAGTGCGACACCGAACTCGGGTTCACCAGGTGACAGCAGCCTAATTCAAATCACGAGACGGATGGAGGACCCAAACAAGAGGAATGACGCCGAAGAGAGAAGACACACGTAAGCCTCTTTCTCTTCCGTTCCGTGTAATAATGAATATAATGAATATGTGCGTTTAATTTATGTATATGTGTTAATTTATTTATGTATATTAATGTTATATGTGGATGTGTGAGAGTGCAATATGTATTGTATGTGTGTCCGCGTTAAATTAACTTATTGCCGCGTAATTTATTCCGTCGTTGACGACATTAGGAATTATTTTATATATATTGACTCACACGACGTACCGACGACTCGACAGCTTATTTTATAATCTAGACTCTTATTTTTTATATGTGCAACGACAACCTCGAGTGTGTTGGTATGTGTGTGATAATAATTTTATTCATTGACGAGTCCAATTGTTTATATAATATTCAAAGATAAATATATTTTAATTGAATGACTAAAATAATTATGACGTTTTATCTTAGCACCCAATGATTCCAATCTACGATTTTAATTTATTTAATATTTATCAATAATGACTAATAATTTGACATATATGTACTTTTATGTTTGGACGATTCGAAAGTTTCATCTAAGTGACTACGATTCGTTTCAACTAATCTGAGAAGCATAAACTCTTCTCGCCTCAGTAATTCATGATGGAATATATTTAATTCTTTCATAATCTTTGCTACTTAACTTTAAATTTGCTTAATTTGTGCATGTTCACAAAGAATATGTTCCAACATAAATTGCATAGTCGTAAAGAGTTTGTAGCCGTTAGATTATTGCATACATGTTACTGAGCATAATATCTAATAAGTGCAATAGAATTTTATTATTAAGGTACGAAAGAATTAATATAAATGAAAACGCCATGGAAAATGAGCATTTATTGAATATAAAGTACTAGTGACATGTATACAATAAATTATTGTCAAATTCATTTTCAATTATTAAAGTGGTTAACGAACTTGGACTGAAGAACTCATCAGATTCATGTAATTCATCTTTTTCATTGGAAACATCATCTTCACCTTCGACAACATTCAGGGATTTTGTGGCACGGATTTTATTTGCAATTTTCTGATTTTCTGTGTCGACATCATAAGCCTTTAATATAAAGCGCCCTCTCGACGTAGACAATAGTACACGGTGAGCTTCGATTGAGTTCAACCCTAAAGTCCCCCAACTTCGCGGTTTTTTGTAGGCATCTTTTTTTATTTGTCTCACGATTATTTTAAGCCATAAATGAAAATAATCGCGGGAGGGAAACCCAAAATGTCTTGATTTTTCGTATTTTTTTAAAGGTTATTGCAAATATTTTCATCCTAATAACGTTTAGATCTAGTTTTTTTACACGAACGTTTATATTTTGGCTCTAGAAAGACAATCCCGAAATGGTTTGAATCTCGAAATATTTACGAAAATAGGCAAAAAAAGTCGTTTTTATTGGATTTTTGTAAATATTATTTTTCTCTAGGCATTCTGCGACAAAATAGCTCAAGGACAAATTAAAGTACACACAATTATCTGTAAAACTGAAAAAAAAAAGATTGCTGTATCTCATTTCGTTGCAAAGTTAGAGTCCTTTGAAGTTACGTTCTAAGGAAAATATTCAGTAGAATGTACCTCAACTTTAACATATTGTTGACTAACTTTGTTAATAAATGTCCATTGAAAAATCTGAAAAAACAAGTTCGAGTAGACGTATTTCTGAACAATTCTTAAAAAAATTAATTTTTCTATCTATTATAGTTTATGAGTTAGAAAGGCTTGAAGTACACAGGTTTTAAGTATATTTATTCGACGCTCACCGCACGTTGCAACCCTTTGAAGAATACAGTTTTCTTTCCGTGGAAACCAGCTGGAATCTGTTACTCGGGGGTTTTTGGGGTCGCTGATTACGAATCTGACCTCAGATTTTCATAATGTAAAATGGCGGATTCAAAATGGCCGACAAAAATATAAAAAGTTACTCGATCGAGATGAAACTGAGTACTTGGGGCTTTATAAGGTCGTAGATTAAGAATCTTACCTCAAATTTCCAAAATTTACAATGGTGGATCCAATATGGCGGACTGAAATGTAAAAACTTATTTGATCTAGACGAAACTGGATACTCGGGGCTTTTCAAGGACGGAGATTAAGAATCGAGGCTTACGCAACAAGATTGAGAAGAGCGCTTTGCGAGTATAACAGTCTCCATTGGTTTTAAATGTACATAAAATATAGAATAAATGAGGTTTTCTTATTTAATTTCAGTTATATTATTTCAGCAACTAAACAAAATAATTCTATAGTCAAAAAGTAAACATTTAAAAAATTATTCGTTAAAATCTACATTGATTATTATGAAGATAATTTTTTTTATTTGAGTATTTATTTTAAATATTGTTATTCATTTAATGAAGATTGTCTTATTTATTACAAAATTTCGTATTGTAATCAACAGTACGATGATTGGTAAGCTTTCAGATTGATTAAACATCGAGAATAAATTTTAAAATTGAACCAAAAAGTTGAAGTTTCATCTCGGTTAAGTGATTTTAAAGAATTTTACTCTCCATATTGGATCCGCCATTTTGAATTTTGAAAACCTAAGTTCAGATTCTTAATCTGTGACCTTGAAAATCCCCGAGTACGTAGTTTCACCTTGATCAAACAGGTTTTTAGATTTCAGTCCGCCATATTGTATCATGAAAATCTGAGTGCAGATTCGTAATCAGCGACCCCAAAAACCCCCGGGTTTCTTCAGGAACAGATTCCAGCTGGTTTCCACGGAAAGAAAACTGTATTCTTCAAAGGGTTGCAACATGCGGTGGGCGTCGAATAAATATACTTAAAACCTGTGTACTTCAAGTCTTTCTAACTCATAAACTATAATAGATAGAAAAATTTCTTTTTTTAAGAATTGTTCAGAAATACGTCTACTCGACTTGTTTTTTCAGCTTTTTCAATTGACATTTATTAACAAAGTTAATCGACAATATGTAAAAGTTGAGGCACATTCTACTGAATACTTTCTTTGGAGTGTAACTTCAAAGGACTCTAACTTTGCAACGAAATGAGATACAGCAATCTTTTTTTTTCAGTTTTACAGATAATTGTGTGTAATTTAATTTGTCCATGAGCTATTTTGTCGCAGAATGCCTAGAAAAAAATTATATTTACAAAAAACCAATAAAAACGACTTTTTTGCCTATTTTTGTAAATATTTCAAGTTTAAAACTATAAAAGTATTCAATCCATTTTGGGATTATCTTTCTAGAGCCAAAATATAAACGTTCGTGTAAAAAAACTGGATCTAAATGGGATGAAAATATTTGCAATAACCTTTAAAAAAATACGAAAAATGAAGATATTTTGGGTTTCCCTCCGGCGATTATTTTCATTTATGGCTTAAAATAATCGCGAGACAAATAAAAAAGATGCCTACAAAAAACCGCGAAGTTGGGGGACTTTTGGGTTGAACTCATTCGAAGCTCACCGTGAGTAATTGATATACGCAGTTTTCTGATAAAGACGATTCTACAGCTATTAAATTACAAAGTAATTGACATAGTTGACACATTTCGTTTTCTGAAAGATATGTTAAATATACTCTAAATGGTCTTAGCTTGGAAGTCATCGATAATGTGGATAAAGGGACCTACGTTAAGAATTGTAAATTAAAGATTCTAGACAATTTTCAAAATTTTAGTCTTGTTACTATGAAATCAAGCCTTATATGGATATTTTAAAGAAAATTACTGTCGAGATGTCTTCGTAGATTAATTGTTCTGATACGAAGGTTGTCAGCGATTGAAGTATGTCCTTTATATAATCCTTAGCAATACAGATCTATTTTCGACCTTTTCAATGAATATAATACAAAAGGTTAACAAATTGATGCGCATATAGGCCTGTGAGAAATACGTTATAACTAGTACATATGAGAACTGAGCATACATGAATTTTGTTATAATTGGGCTTTTAGTTGGTTTAGTTCATGTTCTTAGATATATTTCTTGTATATTCAGATCTATTTTCATTTTGTTGAATATGGATAATATAAACTAGATAGAATTGGTACACACATATGCCTCCGAGAAGTTACAGTCGATAACCGTCCTCGTGTGAACGTTGTTGTAAAGACAATTTATATTCTTTCATATTTTTCTTAGACATACTACTCTATTCTCGTATTTTTTAAAATATGTAATATAAAACAAAAGGACTTCATGTATAAATATACTTGTGAGGAATATACGTCCAAACCACTTAATGTCTATTAGCCTTCTGACATAATTTTTCTATAACGTACGTTTTCATTGATTGAATTTTCATTCTTTAATTTATTTTTTTCAACACTGATCTATTTTCGACTTTTTGGTTGAAATACACTAATACGCATATATTGCTGCACTTATCATATACACCTTTTTCCGCAAGTTTCAACTTTTATTTTTCTATTTGCGTACCGTTATGTACCGTTTTTTATGTGTACAAGAAATGTACATTCCTGAAATTTGTTTTTCTGCATTCTTTTTAATTTTGAGTTTTTTGGGTAAGTTTCTTTACCAACATTATCAACGCTTTAGAAGACTTTTACCGAAATATTTTAATACTCATGCTCCACATCGTGATTAATTAAAAAAAAAATAGGTACTTTCAAAATTAGAAATGTTACGGTCATATACATAGGTAAAATAATATGAAGAATTTATACGCTAATATAGTTTGGCCAATCACTGTTGGTTCTTATTGTTATTACTACATTTTATTATCTGTAAGAACCTAGTTTACTAAAAACTACAATCATCATTTACAAAAGGGTAGTTTTATTGTCTAACTCTGTGAGATCCCAAACGTGAATATTTTGAAATAATTTTGAAATTAGATTACCTTTATTTCTGCAATTTAGATAGAAGACTCTATATATAAGAATTCTTTTTAGTTGTTAAATGAATCAATAGATATAGATCAGAAACTCACAGCAATTGCCTCAACTTTGCAATATAAATTCAGAAATGTAAAACAAATTGTAAATAACACTTTCGTTTCTTAATACGTTCTGTTAATGAAATAGTAAGGGTAATAAACAGTCCAAGTTCTAAAAATTATAGTCGTAATTCTGCTTAAAAAGCTTATTGCTTTATTAAACATACTGTATACATATATAATATGTGTACATATGCTAGTAAATTTATTTAGTGATGCACTTGTAAGGGCAAGTGTAAGAATTGTGTACATGTACATAAAACATACATATGTACTACGAGATTATGGAGTTTTCGCGCCTGGCGAATAGTTTTTTGGAAAGTTTCAAGATTTTCGAAAAAAATGAGGACCGAACTCAAGAGATTCCAGGCCGGAAATCGAACCCGGGACCTTCCTATTGCCGGTAGAATGCTCTTCCAACTGAGCTACCTGCCCGCTCGTAAAGCGCTATACTAAGGCAAAGCGAGAAATTCAAATTGAATAAATGATATAATCGATCCTCATTTTTTTCGAAAATCTTAAAACTTTCCAAAAACTATACGTAAAAAATTCCATCTTTCCCTCTTTACGTAATTGTTAATTTCTCCAACATATTTGCAATATTTCTAATGAATCCAGACGAGTTTCTGGCTTTAGAAAAAATAGTTGGGAAAATTAAATAACTATTTGCACCTATTTCCACCAGGATTTGCTCGGTATAAGGCGACATCTCATTTAGGTAAATGTAAACGATACTTAACATATTTAAATAATTTCGTATATTTTTAAATATAATTTTTTAATGGATGCAAAGTATTTAATGATGAACATTCATAATTTAAGTATAAATAGATCTTCCCAAAAATGTTCTAAACTTATTTTAAGCTTTAAGTAAGACGTGTGATAAACAATATCTAAATAGTTCGCCTGTAAAATGGAGAATATTTACTATAAAAATGGTATTTAAATTTTATCTCCGAAAACGTATTTTTTAAAAATCTGAAAAAATGTGACAAGATACATTTTTAAGAATGGCTTTATATAACATTTTTTGGAAAAATGGTCATTTTTTTATTTCGAAAAAAAAGTTTTAATTTTTAAATCTTTTTTTTTAAATAATGTAATCGACAACAGATGTTATAAAAAATTTGTATACTGGTATTGAGATGTTTTGAAGGCACTTCAATTTTTTCTATTTTTGTAACACTGTAATGGCGGAGAAAAATAATAAAAACAGAAAATACTCATTTTTTAGCATAGCGCGCTTAATAAAGTGGGTGGGGAGCTGAAAATTTCAGGAAAATTGTTTTTTTCCACCTTAAAAAGGATGCCGCATCGACTGTTCATTTCCATTTGGTGGCATGTGTAAAAAAATTGTAAACCCGCAAAGTACTGACGGAAAAAAGTTATGGCTATTGTTATTTTCGGAAATTTTTAAAGTTGTAGATTTTAAAGTTATATACATAAATTTTATAAACTCCAAAAACTTTTTGTGCATGATAAGATCCGGGTTACCATTTAATGTCATACCTTACTTTTCAATTAAAATAAGAAGTCGGTTGATCCTGAAAAAAAAACTATTACGCTCTGCACTCAATTAAGTGTCCGCTGGACCGTATCAGATATCCTATAAGAATTTTTCTCACGTGCAGTGTGAATGTAACTTGAGATTAAATAATGCAGTACGTTGTGAAATTCGATTTTTCTTGTTGCAGAAAAGCAAGCGCAAAATAAGTGGAAAGCTTACAATGAGTTCCCAGTTCTTGAACGAAAACAATAATCACAGAATCAACGAATTTAAGAATAGTCGTTCCACTAATGGGGAGTACATCAACTTATTCTCTTCGCTTAGAATGGATCCTGGAAAGTTTCTAAAGTACACGAGAATGACCGTCGCTACTTTTCATTACGTTTTGGCAAAAATCAGTCCTTTTCTGGTGAAGAAATGGTGTAATTTACATACTGAACCAATCTTTCTTCAACATATTTGCAATATTTCTAATGAATCCACCCGCTAAACATGTAACGTAAATGAAACGTTACATGTTATCCCATTTATGGCAAAAACGTAACGTTTCGTAACAACTTCTTGATGCCATTTACACGACGTTGCACAATATCTAAATACACAAAGCTCATGCGTAACATTACCAGGATGTCACTTTATAACAGTTTTAAAAACGTTTTATGGAATCGTTTCCGCAACGTCACAAAATCACCAAGGAAATTTAAAACGTCGCATTCAGGTTACTAACGTAACATTCATGTAATGTTACGAATGCAACGTTTCGTAGACATGATTTGTTGCATATCTTCAATCGTTTCGACCAGTTCCATCTCAGACTTCGCCTTCAAGATTTGGAAGCGTTCGGATGCATTTGTTTTTGTATATTAGCACGATTTACATGCAATCTTTTTCTTCTTATAATTATTCTTTTTTCTGGTGCATAATATTATTTGCTATTATTAATTTTGTTCTTTTTATTTCTTATACGTGTATAACTTAAATACATTGATGTCCATTAAATTCAATATTTTTTTTGTAATATTACTACAAAAATTAATTTAAAATATAGAGTAATTTGAGGCTGAGATTGCAATGAAGTGAAATTTAACTATTGTTATACTTCACATTTGAAATTGAAACGGGTTTTGTAATATTTAGAGAATATGCATTTTATATATACAGTGTATTTATTTTAAAAAATTCGTTCGCTTTTAATATATTTATGTACAAAATTTGTAAATTTCCGTCACTTGTCCAGAAAAATAACTCGCACCTTATTATTTTTAATGTAAATTGTATTAAATTTAATTCATAATTTAAAAAGTGGTTCACTTGTGTTAATTTTAATATCCGCGTAATTTCATAACTTATTTCCAAGTAGTGCATTTGTAAAATATACATGTGTCAATTAACTTTACATTTTTTTAAACATTGTCTATTAATCCATTTCGTTTAAAAAAAATATTATACGGATATCTTAAAAATATTTATTTAAATTACAATAAATTACTACAAAATAGTCAAATAATATTAAAATATTATTATTCCCAATATGGAAATGACAAAATTAATTAAACATATCTTGTTTAAACTAAACCCGTATTTATCAAGAAGCCTTCTACGATTGAGTATAAGAGCTCTCGTTCGCATGGTAATACGTATGCGAGCGTAGCGTAGTGGTTAAGACGTCAGCGTTGTAACCGGTAGACCCGGGTTCGATCCTCGGTCGGGACGGATTTTTCTTAGATTCATAGATTTATTTGCGAGTAAAATTATAAAACTACATTCTTTCATAACATATCTAACGATACATAAATAATAATAAAATTCGAATTGAATAAAATAATTCGTCGAATTTCTTATAATTTTTATTTATGACCGTTTAATGTAACGTTTTTACAACGTTGGATGTATAGTTTTCAAACGTCGCAGGTACGTTACGAATGAAACGTTATTTAAAAACCGTAAATGTGGCAGGACATTTCTGGTTCCAAGGACGTCCCAAAAATGTTTTTGCAATGAAACAAGTTTGGTCGCATGGCTATAATGCGACGTTTCAAAGATGTTGCTGTAACGGAATATTGTTTAGCGGGCAGACGAGTTTCTGGCTTTAGAAAAAATAGTTGGGAAAATTAAATAACTATTTGCACCTATTTCCACCAGGATTTGCTCGGTATAAGGCAAATGTAAACGATACTTAACATATTTAAATAATTTCGTATATTTTTAAATATAATTTTTGAATGGATGCAAAGTATTTAATGATGAACATTCATAATTTAAGTATAAATACACGGAAAATAATAATCCAGTGAAAATTCCTGAACTCGTTCGGATGTTGAGGATTTCAGTATGCTTGAAAGAAGATTAGGAACTGTCTCGTTAGAAATTTTCTAGACCCTTTTTCATGAAGAAGTCAAATTAATTCATGAGGAGTTCCCGAACTGTGAAGTGATATGCTCGAATTATATCTAAGATCTTATAACTAAGATCATTTCTAAACAGTTCGGGAATATTTCCGAATCAGTTCAAGAAAAATTCGAAGCTAATATAATTAAATAATCCGACTAGTTTAAGGGAAAAAATTTGGTTTTCATATTATGTCTTTTAACCGTCATTTACTAATTCAAGAACAAACTTTTCTAACATTTTATACACAAGGCCCATACATAGAAATACATCGCTAAACGAATTACAACGCAGACCTATACAATAATATTAAACTAGATAACAGTTAATATACGCACGCACGCAAACGGTATTAACGGAACGCTAACATATTTACTCATTAGTAGACTGAGTCAGAAGTTGTATTTATACATAATCTATCAGTTTAGCGCGCTGGCGAGAAACGCGCCATCTGTGAATATCTGTGTAAGTGAATGCCCGCGAATATTTGAATGTAGTTATTCACAAATAACGTTCTTTATATGTTTCATACAATTGGGTATGTAGGTTCAAGGGGATTCCGTACGGCTCAGTCAATAAGGTAGAAATGTTCACAAAGATACTTAAATTAAAAATGATTTAATTAATTTTTCAAAATTCAAGCTCTGTATTAGAAACTGTAATGAATATATATGATGTCCCAAAAAATATGAAACCCGTTAGTTAACAATCCACTGAGAATCGTGCTAAATAGATAGCCGTCAAAAATCATTTTTAAAAATACAAAATTACTGTTATGACTAAAACCGTATTTCACGAATAAGTGAAAATCGTAGAAATGTAGATACGACCTTTTCTAAGACACACAGCAGTATAATAGCATTTTACACTAGTTCCGTTAGTACGGCCAGTGAAAATTGCTCTAAATAAAAATTGTCTCATCCCAGCTAACACACTGTCACATTCGTCAACGAAAAGTTAACAAAATATACAAACAGTATACAAAACATTTTGTATATTTCGTAACATTTTCGCACATGAACATGACCGTACGTCAGCTGGGATTGAACTGAAAGGTTTGATTATTATGTAGTTTGGAGTTTTACTACTATTTTTTTTTGTTTTTACCACATTCACTTCAGCATTATCGCAATGTACTTCAATAGCATTTTCTACAAGCTTGTCTGTATTATGAATGCCATCAAATTCCTATTAATGTAAATTAAGGTAAACAAAATTTGATAAAGGTCAAAATATTTTTCAAAAAATAACTTTCCTACCGGCAGATTCTCCATTCTTTACCTGTGTTAGAAGAAACATATCGAAGCATAATAATCGAATATATATATATATATATTGTTTTGTTTTCATTCCCTGGCCGCCATGTGCGAATACATCGCCTGCGCAGAACGGCGGGGTTGGTTCGTTGGTTGTGTATATATATGTACATGGTCTGGCGTATCGGTATTTGCGCATATAATATATATACATGTAGGTAGAGAAGTACAAAATAGTTCGGGAATTTTCATAAACTGGATGCACAACTTCTCACAATCGTAATGTAATAAAAACTATTTCATGTTAGATGTACATTTTCTTAAATACTAATGACATAAATATTGAACTGTTTCTTAATTTTATGTGAAATCATCTGTAATATTTACTTTCAGCGTATTTCCGAACCAAACTGTGAAATATATTTTCAGTTCGGGAATTACTCAGAAACATTTCGAACATATTTACCGATAATCGTGAGATTTTCGTCGAATTTTTCTCAAATCCTTAACATCCGAACAAGTTCGGGAATTTTCACTGGATTATTTTTTTCCGTATAGATCTTCCCAAAAATGTTCTAAACTTATTTTAAGCTTTAAGTAAGACGTGTGATAAACAATATCTAAATAGTTCGCCTGTAAAATGGAGAATATTTACTATAAAAATGGTATTTAAATTTTATCTCCGAAAACGTATTTTTTAAAAATCTGAAAAAATGTGACAAGGTACATTTTTAAGAATGGCTTTATATAACATTTTTTGGAAAAATGGTCTTTTTTTTATTTCGAAAAAAAAGTTTTAATTTTTAAATCTTT
Organism: Trichopria drosophilae; assembly: GCA_030407085.1. Taxonomy (NCBI): domain Eukaryota; kingdom Metazoa; phylum Arthropoda; class Insecta; order Hymenoptera; family Diapriidae; genus Trichopria; species Trichopria drosophilae. The sequence continues at coordinate 65,032,545 of CM059584.1, read as the reverse complement.
TTTTTTAAATAATGTAATCGACAACAGATGTTATAAAAAATTTGTATACTGGTATTGAGATGTTTTGAAGGCACTTCAATTTTTTCTATTTTTGTAACACTGTAATGGCGGAGAAAAATAATAAAAACAGAAAATACTCATTTTTTAGCATAGCGCGCTTAATAAAGTGGGTGGGGAGCTGAAAATTTCAGGAAAATTGTTTTTTTCCACCTTAAAAAGGATGCCGCATCGACTGTTTATTTTCATTTGGTGGCATGTGTAAAAAAATTGTAAACCCGCAAAGTACTGACGGAAAAAAGTTATGGCTATTGTTATTTTCGGAAATTTTTAAAGTTGTAGATTTTAAAGTTATATACATAAATTTTATAAACTCCAAAAACTTTTTGTGCATGATAAGACCCGGGTTACCATTTAATATCGTACCTTACTTTTCAATTAAAATAAGAAGTCGGTTGATCCTGAAAAAAAACTATTACGCTCTGCACTCAATTAAGTGTCCGCTGGACCCTATCAGATATCCTATAAGAATTTTTCTCACGTGCAGTGTGAATGTAACTTGAGATTAAATAATGCAGTACGTTGTGAAATTCGATTTTTCTTGTTGCAGAAAATCAAGCGCAAAATAAGTGGAAAGCTTTAGTGAAAAAATTTAAAGCAGAACATTCCCGTGTTCAATTCCACCGATCGGGCGACGGTCTGGAGAACGTTTACGAGTCGACTTGGCCCTTCTACGAATCGCTTTCGTTCTTAGCCGGGTCTGTACTTCCCAATACATCAAGTGGGAACTTGGAGAGCATTGTAGCTAATAAAAAGCCATCGCCAACCACCATCGACTCCGAGGAAACAGACATTAAAATGAGTAAGAAACCAAGAAACATTGCAGAGGAAATGCGTATGCACCGCGAACAATACGCATTATTAGAGAAATCCTTGACCCAGTATGGACGCGTCAGTAGTGCAACAGAGCAAGATAAAAACAATTTGGCATTTTTTGAAACACTTCTGCCAACTATGAGAGAAGTGAGTAAAGAAGACATCTTGCTCTACCGTACTGACATTTCAAGGGTTATTTTTAGTTATGCCTACAAAACTGCGACATGGAAGTCGATAAATGAGGAAACATTTAAAGGAAGTCCGGTGGCACCAAGTATTTTAGCACCACCAAAAAGGAAGAGAGAAGTAATAAATGAAGATGATGGTACGAAAAGTAGCATAATATAAAGCTGACATTTTCCGCACATTCATAGCCGCAGATTCAGGAAAGAAAGTTTTTCTATTTAAAAAATGTATTTCTTGAAAGAGGAACGATTCCGGGATGTCACTTAAGTCGTAAATAATCAGAATTATCAATAAAAAATGGCAATGAAATAATCAATACTTTCCTGAATCAGCGGCTACGAATATGCGACCAATTTCAGCCTCATTAGCATCATTGACGGATTATCAATATTTGAATTTTATTTACTATCATACTTGTTGTTTTAGATTGCAGGATTGTATACTCATATCCTCCTAATCCAAACTTGCAGCCCAACATAACGATGAAGAAGGAGAAAAAGTACAAACCGATCACTACACGTGAACGCGAAATCGAAAATAGATATGGCGGTAAATAATCTTGATCGTTTTCCAGGCCGTAGATTCTAAGAAATCCAACGAAGAAAACGATGATACATTTCACAGTTTTCGGGATCGCTAGTTACGAATCCCAACTTATTTGCAATATTCAAAATGACGACCACAATTCGGCGGACATACTATGAAAATTGTCATTTAATATTACAAATGCTTTCGTATTATACGTGAAATCTTCAGTAAAAAGTGGCTTTTACGTAAATTGCGTGCTAAATGAGTAAAAAAATGTCAAAGTTATAAAACAATCGAATATGGCGGACACCATAAAAAATTTAATTTTTTTGAAATATAAAAAATACTGTTGTATTTTACATAATACTCTATATTTGTTATTTTTCGGGAATCGTATGGAAAAAAAGTGCGGAAACTCTATGCACAACAACCCAAAAACCGAAATTTTTTTCTTCCTTACTCATACAATTTAGAAAAAAAAACGTTAAGAGAGGCTTTTTATCTACAACTTCACGTAGAACACGACAGTACTTATCATAATTTAAAAATAAAATTTTAGATAGTATGCCCGTCATATTGAAACCGCCATTTTGAATCTTGCAAATCTGATCTCGGATTCGTAATTGGTCACATTAAGCCGACCCAGGTAACCGGTTACACTTTACTGAGGTTGGTTTATTTTGTAAACATGTTACGAAAAATTAGCTGAACGTTCCATTCAGCCGAAATGCTCCAGAACGTTGGAACAGTTACTTCGGCTAAAGGTGGCCATTGGTGACCCCAAAAACCGTTAAATGAATCATTGTTTTCTCCGTTGGATTGCCCACAATCTTAGGTTCCTAAAAGGGCTAATATTATCATATTCAAGTTTAAGTCCTAATAGCAATGCTAAATATTTCAATAAAATTTTCAGAAAATATGCGACAAGGGTACTACGCATACCCTTCTCAACAAACAGGGATGTGGGATGACAAGATTTACGAACATCAGATACATCCATATCCTGGGCAGCACCTACTTCATTCTATGGAAAATCTGCAAGGGTACGGCGAGGGTAGTATCTCAAGTTCAATCCCTGCATCAACTTCAGTAAGATCTGAATCGGTCGCAAGAGAAATTGCAGCAACTTCTCCCGCATTTGCAGCGGGCCTTGTCTCAGTCCCGACATCTACTGCCGCGAAACGTTTGCCAAGCCAAGCGTTTGCTACAGGCAGAAGTGGCATTACAACGATGACTCGTGATACTTTTCAAGAGAACGAAGAGAAAGAGAACACTGATGTTATTTAAATATACTGGATCAACATAATAAAACTCATGAATGGTTCCATTGACAAATGTTTGCTAAGAATTTTAATATTATATAGTGTTTCTTCGATAAAGTATTTAAATTAAAAAAAATATCTTACTTATTTACGTAATGTTTTATATTAGAAATAGATAAAAATTATTACAACTTTAGAATTTGTTACAACGTTTGAATACAATTTATTACAAATATGTGAGTAGTTGAATTATATCAGTTTATTTTTCTAACTCAACTTAATATACCTGTATTATGTTTACGGGTTATTTACAAACTATTTTGCTAGTTCATCGCGAATGTTTTCACCTTTCATAATCTCGATAAGCGGGTCATCATCGATTGACAGCGCTTCATTAACAATTAGATCATGACCATTATTTTGTTGCTCCAAATCAATTATTACATTGTGCAACAAACATGTCGTTTTTATTATTAAATTAATTATTTCGGGACTTTTGTCAATGTTGGTATAATATATACGCCATTTCTGACTGGTGCGAGCAAAAACATTTTCCACAACAACACGAGCTGCAGACAATCGCTTGTTGAATATTTTTTGAGGCTGTGTTAGGTGAATACCACGATATGGTTTGATTAAGAAATTGGAAATAGGATATGCCCCATCTCCAATAAAAAAGTACGGCAGATATAAGTCTGAATTTTTTACTTTGCCAGCTTGTGGAATTTTAATTTTGTTTTGCATAAAAATACAACTATAAAGCTTTAAAAGTTGCCGAGTCGTGTCGACTACCAAATCCTCCAACATCAATACAAACGTATTTGTAGTTTGCGTCGACTACAGCTTGCAAAACAATGGAATTATATCCTTTAAAATTAAAATTTCCCGGAATTGTGCGGCCTTTTTACAGCCACGTGACGCCCATCGATTGATCCCAAACAATGAGGAAATTTCCATTTCTTTTCGAAATCCTGTGATATTTTAATAAAATCACTGGCTGAAGGAACTGGCATATGTATCGGTACTAATGTTGACCACAGCACGTTTATTGTCTCAGGTATTATAACTGATACAGTTTTTATTCCCATCAAGAAGGAAAACGCCAATTGTGAGTATGTATTACCAGTCGCTAAAAATCTGAAAAGTTAGAGACCATAATTCACATAAATATTAAAAAATATCAAATTTGAACTTCGTTTAGTTGCATACCCAACTGTATGCAGATGTTGGAGGATTTGGTAGTCAACACGACTCGGCAACTTTTAAAGCTTCAGAGTTGTATAAAGCTTTAATGCAAAACAAAATTAAAATTCCACAAGCAAATTATGCCAGAAGCAAGATTGGTTCAGTATGTAAATTACACCATTTCTTCACCAGAAAAGGACTGATTTTTGCCAAAACGTAATGAAAAGTAGCGACGGTCATTCTCGTGTACTTTAGAAACTTTCCAGGATCCATTCTAAGCGAAGAGAATAAGTTGATGTACTCCCCATTAGTGGAACGACTATTCTTAAATTCGTTGATTCTGTGATTATTGTTTTCGTTCAAGAACTGGGAACTCATTGTAAGCTTTCCACTTATTTTGCGCTTGCTTTTCTGCAACAAGAAAAATCGAATTTCACAACGTACTGCATTATTTAATCTCAAGTTACATTCACACTGCACGTGAGAAAAATTCTTATAGGATATCTGATAGGGTCCAGCGGACACTTAATTGAGTGCAGAGCGTAATAGTTTTTTTTTCAGGATCAACCGACTTCTTATTTTAATTGAAAAGTAAGGTACGACATTAAATGGTAACCCGGATCTTATCATGCACAAAAAGTTTTTGGAGTTTATAAAATTTATGTATATAACTTTAAAATCTACAACTTTAAAAATTTCCGAAAATAACAATAGCCATAACTTTTTTCCGTCAGTACTTTGCGGGTTTACAATTTTTTTACACATGCCACCAAATGAAAATGAACAGTCGATGCGGCATCCTTTTTAAGGTGGAAAAAAACAATTTTCCTGAAATTTTCAGCTCCCCACCCACTTTATTAAGCGCGCTATGCTAAAAAATGAGTATTTTCTGTTTTTATTATTTTTCTCCGCCATTACAGTGTTACAAAAATAGAAAAAATTGAAGTGCCTTCAAAACATCTCAATACCAGTATACAAATTTTTTATAACATCTGTTGTCGATTACATTATTTAAAAAAAAAGATTTAAAAATTAAAACTTTTTTTTCGAAATAAAAAAATGACCATTTTTCCAAAAAATGTTATATAAAGCCATTCTTAAAAATGTATCTTGTCACATTTTTTCAGATTTTTAAAAAATACGTTTTCGGAGATAAAATTTAAATACCATTTTTATAGTAAATATTCTCCATTTTACAGGCGAACTATTTAGATATTGTTTATCACACGTCTTACTTAAAGCTTAAAATAAGTTTAGAACATTTTTGGGAAGATCTATTTATACTTAAATTATGAATGTTCATCATTAAATACTTTGCATCCATTAAAAAATTATATTTAAAAATATACGAAATTATTTAAATATGTTAAGTATCGTTTACATTTACCTAAATGAGATGTCGCCTTATACCGAGCAAATCCTGGTGGAAATAGGTGCAAATAGTTATTTAATTTTCCCAACTATTTTTTCTAAAGCCAGAAACTCGTCTGGATTCATTAGAAATATTGCAAATATGTTGGAGAAATTAACAATTACGTAAAGAGGGAAAGATGGAATTTTTTACGTATAGTTTTTGGAAAGTTTTAAGATTTTCGAAAAAAATGAGGATCGATTATATCATTTATTCAATTTGAATTTCTCGCTTTGCCTTAGTATAGCGCTTTACGAGCGGGCAGGTAGCTCAGTTGGAAGAGCATTCTACCGGCAATAGGAAGGTCCCGGGTTCGATTCCCGGCCTGGAATCTCTTGAGTTCGGTCCTCATTTTTTTCGAAAATCTTGAAACTTTCCAAAAAACTATTCGCCAGGCGCGAAAACTCCATAATCTCGTAGTACATGTGTATGTTTTATGTACATGTACACAATTCTTACACTTGCCCTTACAAGTGCATCACTAAATAAATTTACTAGCATATGTACACATATTATATATGTATACAGTATGTTTAATAAAGCAATAAGCTTTTTAAGCAGAATTACGACTATAATTTTTAGAACTTGGACTGTTTATTACCCTTACTATTTCATTAACAGAACGTATTAAGAAACGAAAGTGTTATTTACAATTTGTTTTACATTTCTGAATTTATATTGCAAAGTTGAGGCAATTGCTGTGAGTTTCTGATCTATATCTATTGATTCATTTAACAACTAAAAAGAATTCTTATATATAGAGTCTTCTATCTAAATTGCAGAAATAAAGGTAATCTAATTTCAAAATTATTTCAAAATATTCACGTTTGGGATCTCACAGAGTTAGACAATAAAACTACCCTTTTGTAAATGATGATTGTAGTTTTTAGTAAACTAGGTTCTTACAGATAATAAAATGTAGTAATAACAATAAGAACCAACAGTGATTGGCCAAACTATATTAGCGTATAAATTCTTCATATTATTTTACCTATGTATATGACCGTAACATTTCTAATTTTGAAAGTACCTATTTTTTTTTAATTAATCACGATGTGGAGCATGAGTATTAAAATATTTCGGTAAAAGTCTTCTAAAGCGTTGATAATGTTGGTAAAGAAACTTACCCCAAAAAACTCAAAATTAAAAAGAATGCAGAAAAACAAATTTCAGGAATGTACATTTCTTGTACACATAAAAAACGGTACATAACGGTACGCAAATAGAAAAATAAAAGTTGAAACTTGCGGAAAAAGGTGTATATGATAAGTGCAGCAATATATGCGTATTAGTGTATTTCAACCAAAAAGTCGAAAATAGATCAGTGTTGAAAAAAATAAATTAAAGAATGAAAATTCAATCAATGAAAACGTACGTTATAGAAAAATTATGTCAGAAGGCTAATAGACATTAAGTGGTTTGGACGTATATTCCTCACAAGTATATTTATACATGAAGTCCTTTTGTTTTATATTACATATTTTAAAAAATACGAGAATAGAGTAGTATGTCTAAGGACGGTTATCGACTGTAACTTCTCGGAGGCATATGTGTGTACCAATTCTATCTAGTTTATATTATCCATATTCAACAATATGAAAATAGATCTGAATATATAAGAAATATATCTAAGAACATGAACTAAACCAACTAAAAGCCCAATTATAACAAAATTCATGTATGCTCAGTTCTCATATGTACTAGTTATAACGTATTTCTCACAGGCCTATATGTGCATCAATTTGTTAACCTTTTGTATTATATTCATTGAAAAGGTCGAAAATAGATCTGTATTGCTAAGGTTTATATAAAGGACATACTTCAATCGCTGACAACCTTCGTATCAGAACAATTAATCTACGAAGACATCTCGACAGTAATTTTCTTTAAAATATCCATATAAGGCTTGATTTCATAGTAACAAGACTAAAATTTTGAAAATTGTCTAGAATCTTTAATTTACAATTCTTAACGTAGGTCCCTTTATCCACATTATCGATGACTTCCAAGCTAAGACCATTTAGAGTATATTTTACATATCTTTCAGAAAACGAAATGTGTCAACTATGTCAATTACTTTGTAATTTAATAGCTGTAGAATCGCCTTTATCAGAAAACTGCTTATATCAATTACTCACGGTGAGCTTCGAATGAGTTCAACCCAAAAGTCCTCCAACTTCGCGGTTTTTTGTAGGCATCTTTTTTTATTTGTCTCGCGATTATTTTAAGCCATAAATGAAAATAATCGCCGGAGGGAAACCCAAAATATGTTCATTTTTCGTATTTTTTTAAAGGTTATTGCAAATATTTTCATCCCATTTAGATCCAGTTTTTTTACACGAACGTTTATATTTTGGCTCTAGAAAGATAATCCCAAAATGGATTGAATACTTTTATAGTTTTAAACTTGACATATTTTCGAAAATAGGCAAAAAAGTCGTTTTTATTGGTTTTTTGTGAATATAATTTTTTTCTAGGCATTCTGCGACAAAATAGCTCATGGACAAATAAAGTACACACAATTATCTGTAAAACTGAAAAAAAAAAGATTGCGGTATCTCATTTCGTTGTAAAGTTAGAGTCCTTTGAAGTTACACTCCAAAGAAAGTATTCAGTAGAATGTGCCTCAACTTTCACATATTGTCGATTAACTTTGTTAATAAATGTCAATTGAAAAAGCTGAAAAAACAAGTTCGAGTAGACGTATTTCTGAACAATTCTTAAAAAAAGAAATTTTTCTATCTATTATAGTTTATGAGTTAGAAAGACTTGAAGTACACAGGTTTTAAGTATATTTATTCGACGCCCACCGCATGTTACAACCCTTTGAAGAATACAGTTTTCTTTCCGTGGAAACCAGCTGGAATCTGTTCCTGAAGAAACCCGGGGGTTTTTGGGGTCGCTGATTACGAATCTGCACTCAGATTTTCATGATACAATATGGCGGACTGAAATCTAAAAACCTGTTTGATCAAGGTGAAACTACGTACTCGGGGATTTTCAAGGTCACAGATTAAGAATCTGAACTTAGGTTTTCAAAATTCAAAATGGCGGATCCAATATGGAGAGTAAAATTCTTTAAAATCACTTAACCGAGATGAAACTTCAACTTTTTGGTTCAATTTTAAAATTTATTCTCGATGTTTAATCAATCTGAAAGCTTACCAACCATCGTACTGTTGATTACAATACGAAATTTTGTAATAAATAAGACAATCTTTATTAAATGAATAACAATATTTAAAATAAATACTCAAATAAAAAAAATTATCTTCATAATAATCAATGTAGATTTTAACGAATAATTTTTTAAATGTTTACTTTTTGACTATAGAAATATTTTGTTTAGTTGCTGAAATAATATAACTGAAATTAAATAAGAAAACCTCATTTATTCTATATTTTATGTACATTTAAAACCAATGGAGACTGTTATACTCGCAAAGCGCTCTTCTCAATCTTGTTGCGTAAGCCTCGATTCTTAATCTCCGTCCTTGAAAAGCTCCGAGTATCCAGTTTCGTCTCGATCAATTAAGTTTTTACATTTCAGTCCGCCATATTGGATCCACCATTGTAAATTTTGGAAATTTGAGGTAAGATTCTTAATCTGCGACCTTATAAAGCCCCACCCGGGAAAAAATGGATTATATATAATTATATATGAATTTAGATGCAATTATATATAATAATATATAATTATATATGTTTATATATGATTATACATAATTATATACAATTTTTGATACAATTAGATCCAATTATATATAATTATATATAATTATATATGGATTTTGGCCGTATATAATTATATATAATCGTATATAAACATATATAATTATATATTAGCATATATAATTGTATATAATTGACGGCTTTGTATATAATTATATACGGCCAAAATCCATATATACTTATATATAATTATATATAATTGGATCTAATTGTATCAAAAATTGTATTTAATTGTATATAATCGTATATAAACATATATAATTATATATTACTATATATAATTGGATCTAATTGTATCAAAAATTGTATATAATTATATATAATCCATTTTTTCCCGGAGTAACATTTTATATTTTTGTCGGCCATTTTGAATCCACCATTTTACATTATGAATATCTGAGGTCAGATTTGTAATCAGCGACCCCAAAAACCACCGAGTAACAGATTTCAGCTGGTTTCCACGGAAAGAAAACTGTATTCTTCAAAGGGTTGCAACGTGCGGTGAGCGTCGAATAAATATACTTAAAACCTGTGTACTTCAAGCCTTTCTAACTCATAAACTATAATAGATAGAAAAATTTATTTTTTTAAGAATTATTCAGAAATACGTCTACTCGAACTTGTTTTCTCAGATTTTTCAATGGACATTTATTAACAAAGTTAATCGACAATATGTGAAAGTTGAGGCACATTCTACTGATTACTTTCTTTGGAGTGTAACTTCAAAGGACTCTAACTTTGCAACGAAATGAGATACAGCAATCTTTTCTTTTCAGTTTTACAGATAATTGTGTGTACTTTAATTTGTCCTTGAGCTATTTTGTCGCAGAATGCCTAGAAAAAAATTATATTTACAAAAAACCAATAAAAACGACTTTTTTTGCCTATTTTCGTAAATATTTCGAGATTCAAACCATTTCGGGATTGTCTTTCTAGAGCCAAAATATAAACGTTCGTGTAAAAAAACTAGATCTAAACGTTATTAGGATGAAAATATTTGCAATAACCTTTAAAAAAATACGAAAAATCAAGACATTTTGGGTTTCCCTCCCGCGATTATTTTCATTTATGGCTTAAAATAATCATGAGACAAATAAAAAAAGATGCCTACAAAAAACCGCGAAGTTTGGGGACTTTAGGTTGAACTCAATCGAAGCTCACCGTGTACTATTGTCTACGTCGAGAGGGGGCTTTATATTAAAGGCTTATGATGTCGACACAGAAAATCAGAAAATTGCAAATAAAATCCGTGCCACAAAATCCACAGATGAAAAATAAATAGATTGATGACTCTACGTGAAAATGAAGAGACGCTACTGAATTTGTTTCGATCGTAGCGCCATCACCAGTCGGTTCGTGTCACTACCGATTAATAGCCTATACATGCTATAGATATAGATTGAATACATTGTTATTTACATATCCCATATCTATGAATAGAATTTCATTCGTATAAATGACTTTTGCAGATTTTTCTGCCAAAATCTGCTCAAATAATTACTAATGATGAGTTTAATAAAAAATTTTTTATTATGGTGTGATTTTAGGAAAGTTTATGAAAAATACAATACGTTATAGTATTCTTGTTCTTCTATTTCCTTTAACCTTTAACAGGAATATAGCGAGTCGCCCGTTTGTAACGCATATTTGCAATAATTTAAATCCAAAACGCTATATAAGGTTACAATTTTACAATTTATTTAGAAAATTAGAAATATGGATACATATATGTATACAACATTGAAGATATTTTTTTCTCAGTTGCTTAATACAATAAGCATCTTGTCAGTGGGCATATTTTTGTCACGTCGACATTGATACATGTTGACATTTGTTTTTTGCCAATAAAGTAAGTACATAAACATATCTTTAACATATTTTAAAAAAACTAGCGTTTTGTCGATGGAGTCCTTAAAGAAAATAATATTGACGGTGCGTTTGGAGGCGAAATTCTTAAAATCCAGGGAACTGGTTAGCGTTGTAGGAATAAGTTTTCTTCAAAAAGCAGATAACATCAGCTGGAAAGTACAACGCATGTAACATAATTAAATGTCATTGTCAACATAAGACTGAATACATTTTCCTGGATAAAGTCTTCGGCAGAACTGGATCATGTAAAGTCATACTCGGTTGAACAAATCTACATCTTTTACCTATTTTTCCATACATTCGTATTAAATCCATATCCTACAACTTCTTGTAGAAAGAGGCGACGTAGTTCCAGCCGACGAAGCAATAAAATCATGGATGGATGGAATGCGAAATATTGTTTTCTTAAATGCTCTGAAAAAAACACCAATATTGCACGCGTACAATAAGTTAATATTTATTTAGAAAGGATTATTAAAAATTAAATTTCTTACCTTTATATATGTTGCACCCTCTCATAATTTGTTCATTCCATCATAGGTTCGTTCATCCGTTCGTTCCCTGATTTGCTAATTCATTCTTTCGTGTTTTCCATTATTCATGCGTTCGTTCCTTCGTACGTTCATTCGTTCATTTATATTTATTTATTCGTTCATCACTTGATTCGTTCGTTCTTTTGTTCATTCTTTCGTTCATTCATTTTCGTCCCTTTGTCCCTCCATTCGGACATTCCCTAATTCGCTTATTCGGTTATTCATCCATTCCCCGATACGTTAATGAATTCGTTCATGCCTTCATTGACTCATGTGTTCGTTCGTTCATTCCCTGATTCGCTCATACATACGTTCCTGCCTTCCTGTATTCATGCGTTCGTTCCTTTGTTCATTCATTCGTTCATTTATATGTATTATTCTTTCACTACATGATTCGTTCGTTCTTTCGTTCATTACTCCCATCGTCCGTGCGTTCGGTCATTCCCAGATTCGCTCATGCATTCATTCGTCGATTCGATCATTCGTTAATTCGTTCGTTCATTCTTTCGTTCATTCGTTCGTTCATTCGTTCGTTCATTAATTCCCTGATTCAATCATTTATTCGTTCATGTCTTCCTTCATCCATACGTTCGTTCCTTCGTTCGTTCATTCGTTCAGTTATATTGATTTATTCGTTCATTCTTTCGTTCATTCGCCCCTTTCTTCCTACATTCGGTCATATTCCCTACTTCGCTCATTTGTTTATTTATCAATTCCCTGATACGTTAATGTATTCGTCCATGATTTCATTCGTTCATGCATTCGTTCTTTCGTTCATTCATTCGTTCATTCCTTCATTATTCAACCATTCCTTCATTCCTTCACCTGCTCAAGCGTTCGTTCCTTCCTTCGTTATTTCTTTCGCCCACCACTTAATTCATCCATGCGGGTATTCGTTTATTCCTTCGGGTATTCGTTTTCATTCGTTCGTTCATTTCCTGATTCGCTCATATATACGTTCATGCCTTCCTATATTCATGCGTTCGTTTCTTTGTTCATTCATCTGTTCGTTTCTATTTATTTATTATTTCATTACCTTTTTTCGTTCGTTTCTTTGTTCGTTCTTTCGTTCATTTGTCCCGTAGTTCCTGCATTCGGTCATTCCCAGATTCGCTCATTCATTAATTCGTCGGTCATTCGCTAATTCTTTCGTACGTTCTTTTGTTCTTTTGTTCATTCGTTCATTCGTTCATACCTTCATTCTTTCGTCATTCGCTCATTCGTTAATTCCCTGAATCGCTCATTCATTAATTAATTAATTCGTTAATTCGTTCATTTGTCTCTTTATTCGTCCATTCCGTTATTTTCCACCTGATCAGTTTTGGTCAGCTAGTAATTTACTTAAATTAAATTATATATTATAAGTGTTTAATATATTAAATATTGAATTAAAATGTGTAACATAAGTTCCTCAAAGTATCGCTCTTTTAACACATCTGTTAAACATCGATAACACTGGCTTTTAAACATAACGCTTGTAAACTTTGGTAAAATTAGACTGTAAAGGACAACATTGTTTCAAAGCTCTTGCAAACTTTCATAACATCTGTTCGTGAAGGTATTACCACACACGTAACTCATGCAAGCGATGTTGCTATTGCAACTTTTTATCAAATTAATTTATTTACATTATTTACTTTTTTGTTTACTATTCCGGCTTTTCGTCTGTCCGTATTTCTTTATAGCCTGTTTCATGACATCGCAAGTCGCTCTCGTTCGTATATCCCGACCAGTCATAATTCAATTATTAAACTACTCCAGTGATGCAAAAAGGTGCGAACCATAATGTGCAAAAAATGAGTGGTGATGACTCCCCTGTGTTTTTTACAGCGAATCCATTCAAAATGTAACCTTCGTCTTAAGGCAAATCTAAGTCGTGCAGCCAATTTAGTCTTATGGCATACACTTGAAATTGTTCTTCGTAAAAATTTCTCTGCTTTCGCGTATTCTTCAAAAAAATCCATATGTGCATAGGAAAGGGTAGTTTTTGATGGATCGTACTCTTTGGACTTTATAAGTATATATGTGGGATCACGTGTGTTGCTGGTTAGAAAACTGTTTCGGCATAAATCACAATCATGCGACTGTTTGACAGTTTTTAAAACTTTACGGGCCATCCATCCTGCCACGTATAATCGCGTTCCTTTAGCCATGGATGTATTATCTTCTAACTGGTTGGCGGGTGTTTCTCTTATTTCCAACCAATCCTCTGACATTTTAGCAGGATCAGTTGACACGTCAATGAAATTTTTAAAATCTAAAATGAATTCTCCACTGTCTTTTTCACAATTAGCTCCAATTGAATGGGAGGATGATATATTATTTAATAATAATGTTTTATACAGCCCATCAAATTGCCAAGCACTTGGAGAAACGTATCGTTGTCCGTGACTAAGAATAGCACCAAACAATTTTCCAAGGGATCTTGATTTATATAACGCATTTTCAAAAATTTAAAACCGAGTACTTGTAAGTTTTCCCATAATTTTGTAAAAGCTTCAAGAGTATGTTTCCAATTAACTAACGATGGAACAGGAGGAGTATATTTTTTCGTGTGTCGATTCACATAACGCATTGAATTTAACTTTCTGGCAGCTTCTTTCCAAAATTTTAAATGTTGACTATTTTTTGAAACTGCAACTCGCAAAGGTGGATTACCCTCGGAGGACACACTGGTTGCATTGACCGAATCAAATAAGTCATTAAAGAAGCTGCACACGTTTGAAGTATTTTCAGCTTCCTTTGGCAAGCTCATATTCTTCGATATTGCCTTTGAACTATCTATACAGTGAAATTAGTTTATTAATTGAATATTCGTTCATTCTTTAATTCGACCATTTGTTCATTCGTTCCTTCGTACATTAATTAATTCATTCATTCGTTTCTTCTATTATTAATTCATTCCTTGATACGTTCATTCTTTTCTTCGTTCGTTCATTCGTTCATTCGTTCCTTCGGTCATTCCTTCATTCGTACACTCTTTTCTTAGTTTGTTCATTCCTTTATTCGTTTTTTCGGTCATTACTTCTATCGTACATTATTTTCTTCATTCTTTCAGTCCTTCATCCGTTCGTTCCTTGATTCATTTATTCGTTCCTTCGTTCATCCCTTCATTTGTTCATTCCCTGATTCGCTCATTCGTTCATTCATTACTTCGAGCATTCCTTCAGTCGTTCATTCTTTTCTTCGTTCATTCATTCGTTCCTTCGGTCATTCCTTCATTCGTACATTCTTTTCTTAGTTCATTCATTCGTTCATTCGTTTTTTCGGTCATTACTTCAATCGTACATTATTTTCTTCATTCTTTCAGTCCTTCATTCGTTCGTTCCTTGATTCATTTATTCGTTTCTTCGGTCATTCCTGCATTCGTTCATTCATTCGTCCATTCGTTTCTTGATTAATTTATTCGTTCCTTCTTTCGTTCCTTCATTTGTTCACTTCCTGATTCCCTCATTCGTTCATTCGTTCATCCGTTCGTTTCTTGATTCATGTATTCATTCCTTCATTCGTTCGTTCATTCGATTATTAGGTCAATCGTTTCTACGTTCATTTGTACATTCGTTCTTACGTTGATTCGTTTCTTCCTTCATTCATTAATTAATTCACTCTTTGATTCGTTTACTCCCTGACTCTTTCAAATGTTCTTTCGTTCATTCCCTCATTTATTCATTCGTTCATTCATTTGTTAATTCATTCATTCATTCATTTATTTATTTATACATTTTTCAATTTACCCGAACTCCATAAAGCAGCCAATTGCATAAAAACTGAAACAGTTCTGCTTAATACTTGCGCAGCGTGTTTCACTTTCATTTTTTTAATTTTTTCTATTTTTATGTGCTGGTCAGTTAATTTAGGCATGGCCCTGTGAATGGTGCATTCATGGACGTCGATTTCATATGACTTTTTTATGTGACACCATGACGCATATTGTCGCT
The DNA here is from genome assembly GCA_030407085.1 of Trichopria drosophilae. NCBI lineage: Eukaryota > Metazoa > Arthropoda > Insecta > Hymenoptera > Diapriidae > Trichopria > Trichopria drosophilae. The sequence goes on along the minus strand of CM059584.1, from coordinate 65,017,028 downwards.
CTTTTTCAGAATTTTTCTGTGATATATTAATTTCCAGATCTTTGGTCAATAAATTATTTCTCAGTCCTTTAAGTAGATGCGGTGGATCATATATAGTTACTACTGAGCAACCAGCAATTTCGACCTCTATGCCTGTAATTTGTGTAATGTGATATAATGTAATTAATTTTATACAATTTTTATATTATTTATGTCGTTATTATATGCGCGTCGGTGCATAGCTATATAAATAGTGTAAACTTACACATTTCCAATGGTTTATTAGATATTTCGGAATATCTTGTACGCAGAATTTTTATTGCTGACTGGTTTATTGATCCTTGGTCACAAATTGTTGCAACCAAATTTAGTCCTGCATTTTTAATGGCCGAAACATTACTTTTAATGAGTCGTACAAGGCGTGGTGCGCTCGTCGAACTTTCGCAAAAATAGTGGGCCAATGGAATTTTCCACCCTTTTCGGATTCCTCGTACCATGAAGACGAGTACGTGATCAGCGAAGTGAGGTGCCCGTTCGTCACCGTAATCCTCAAATCCAATAAATTTATCCTTTGCCTCGTCATATTGTATATGGGGCATCAGGTTCATTTCATCCCACATAAGAACGCAGACTTTATCGAGATCATTCATGTCATTGGCCTTTTGCTGTAAATGTTTTATAACATTATTATCTACACCTGTATCTGAATTTACTTTTGATAGAACTTGACGGAGGGTGGCAGGTGATGGTAAAAAGAATAGGTGAGCCAAATATCGGTAACATCTTGGTGAACGCTTGTACAAGGATAATGCTAAAATCTTCTCCTCTATGCTAAAGCGACAACCCCTTGATTTAAAATTGACGTTTCGAAGTTGCATATCGATGAATATTTGCTGAGATTTAGAGAGCTTTTCCAAATTTTTAACGCGTTTCGATTCGAATGCCTCTTTTGCCTCCTTTAAGCGAGTTGCATACCTGATAAGAAGAATTTTAAATGTTTCTCATGATTTTTCTAAATTTTAAGCTTTTTTTCAGTTTAAATGATTAGATGATCGCTGATCGAAATGTTAATGAAGCTATTTCATGACCATTGCAGGAGATTTGTAAACGCAGTATAGTTATCAAGCATTTAAGAAATGCTAGAAAATAAGCCATGAATTTTGAAACAAAATCACCTATCGATATGCCATTTTGACTGAAGTTCATAAACAAGTTCAATTTACAGAAAAACTGGCTAGAAATGCGAACTTCGGCAGTAGAAATGTTCGTCCGTGAATTCAACTTTTTTAAAATTTTCTTTTAATAACTAGAATATCTGTTTTTTAATCTGAAAAAAGCTGAGATTTTACCTTTTCAATTTCCATTTATTGTTTCTTTGTCTTCTTTAATCTACTTGCGATTTTGAATAAATTTTTCTCTTTGTCAGATACGTTTCTATTTTTTAAACATTGTTCTTGCGTACTACAATGTGGCCTTTTAATCCCTCTCTGAATATGTGGGTCGACTTCTGTGCCAGGATTCGCGATGTCCAAATTTAATTTTTCATTATTGTCATTGGATGAAATATTTTCAGAAAGTTGCGATGAAATTACTTGAGCTGGGAATTTTTCATGGATTTCGACTGTATTTCTTTTATTTGGATTTATCTCAGGCCATTCAATTAATGCAGATGGAAGCGTAGACGATGTAATTGGAGGCAAAATCGTAGGTTGAGGAGACATCTGCATTGTGGGTAATAATATAGTGGAGACAAGTGTTTCAGACGATGCGTTAAGTGGTAGAATCGTCGGTTGAATATTATCGGAGACTAGAATTATTTTCGCCTGAGCTTCCTCAACATCCTAACACAATGGTAATAATTTTTTATGTAATAAATAGTTAGAGAGTAGGTTCACTTTGTTATCCTTGACCGAAGGTATGTTGTATAGTCGTTTGAAAATAGTTATTTTCGATACAAGTGCGCAAAAGTTTTTTTCAACGACTGCGAGTCGTTCGTTCAAAAAACGTTTTCACATATGTATCGAACAAAATTTTTCCTAACTGAGTGGGCAAAATGAGATTATATTATAAACAAGGAAACCCACCAACATACCCCAAGGTTTCCTGGCTTTATGGAAAATTTTTTCCCGTGGGGTACGTACGTTTGAAGCAACATCAAATGTACGTACGTTTGATGTTGCTTCAAATTAGAAGTTAAACTTAGAGGTTTCATGTATTCACGGGTTAATATGTGAAATTAATACGGTATAGACTAATAATTAAATACTGTTTCAGGATGAGTGCGGAGCATGCCATTCTCGAAGGACAAATCGGATTGAAAAATTTCGTTCCCAATTCTTGATTCGACAGGGAAAAAACTCGTCAACTCATCGCGTCGCATGTCTACTGCATCCAAGACCGGATGCTCTTTTGGTCATATTTCCTCTGAAGGCAGATACAATGATGGTACCGCACCTTCTCTCAACTTTGGATTTTTATAGTCTGGAAGCCAGTCATTTGACGTAAAATGTCGAAAGCACACTCTGAATTTTCCCGTACGAATTTCATCGTAAGGTAGGTCGATTAGGCGCGGGCTTCTAACCGCCTTTACCCACAAACATCCCAAAATCACATTTTTTGGAAAAATGTGACGTGATGCGGTTCTGCCACTCTCGCATCCAGGGACAATACATCTTTGTTTATCCATAATCTGTACAAAATGGTTGAAATTAGTAAATAATCATTTTTGCATATTACGCGTCACATTCGACTTTACGGGCCATTTCTGGTATGTAAAATACGATTTTACGTACTCGAGCGGACGGGCAGCTCCATCTTATAGCGCTTTCCATTGGCAACTGCATTCGCTCACAGTTTTTCCATAAGACCGATGTTAAAATTTGCCCTGATTGAGTATACACTGAAACTGTTCCAGGGCAAATTTTAATATTGATCTTAATGCAATTCCCATTGGAAAGTGCTATTATTTGACCTACTAGAAATGGTGAATGAATTGTACGCATAATATATAAACTATCTAATCGTATGATAAAAAACGGTGCGTAAAGTTGAACTTTACACCCTAGTGTTGAATGACTAATTTTCGATACAAGTGCGTAAAAATAATTTACGCACATATGCCGAACAATATTTTTTGTTACAAGTGTGCGTAAAGTGCGTAAAATGAAATGAAAGAATGCGTAGAAGTAACAGTTTACGCACACTGTAACAAAAACTACTATTTATTATGTGAAATATACATCTACAGATACCAATTTCGACCTTTCTTAATGGCATATCGCCCAGAAAGAAAAAATAAATAAAAAAGGTCAACTGTACATGGCAATATGACCAGTTTCCAGTTTTCTATGTAGATTAATTAGTCGAATGAAATTATACATAGAGATGGGGGGGTGAGGGCACTGGGCGTTGTTCTTAAGTTAAAAATCGTTACTAAATTTTTTTGTACATTTTTGCAATTTTTGCACCATGAACTGAAAATGAATGGTGACAACATTGTCCGAGTTGTTCTAAGTCCCTGCCCCCGCGGTGCATATGATATTTCATGTAATAAAGGCAGAAAAATGGAGCTTTTCATCTCTGGCAAGGGATAAACAACGCCTTTTTCTGCATGTGTTATAGTTAACAATCGTTATCCATTCATTTATTTATTCCTATATTAAGTCGTTTTTTCGACTGTTCAGTTTAATGCATCTAACTATTAATTCGTTCATTCATTCATTCGTTCCAGTTTTCTTAATTCATGCAGCTCATGTATATTCCATTTCTTTATTTCGGCAATAATTTATATTCATTAGTTTCCCAACTTATAAATGAATTTGGTCGTTTGTTTATTTCTTACTTACCTTCATTAATTATAAATAATTTCTGCCTAAATTTACTTTATCCTCTCTCTAAATTTCTTGGAGTGAGAATTCACTCTTTATATAGTGATAATTGAGCAGATTTTACGAAGCCGCTTCTAATAATTAGTTCTCAGTGTTTAAGGGCCCTCGAACGGATTAGAAAGCGAGAGGAGCTTTGCTCCAATTTCTAGGTTTGAATAATTTTTCCATAATATTTTGTAAGGGTATATTTAATAATATAAGGGCTAGCGAATGAGTGAGTTTGGAGTGATTCTGTATCTCGGAAATAATAAAAACGCAAAATTCCCGAGGCACATGTAAATTTCACAGGTTCTCTAACCTGTAGAATTCAAAATTTGTATCTTTTTTTTTTATTATTTCCTATTTTCAGAATTATTCCAAACTCATTACTTCGCTAGCTCTAAAATTAATAAATATTCCTTTGATAATAGATCAAGAGAAATATCATTATTAAAATGTAGAACCCAGGCAAAATATCAAACCAACAGTCCACCACTCGTTCATAATAAAGTATATTTCTTAAAAACAAATTACTGTTATTATAAACAAAAATATAATAAAATCTTATACACTTTTTTTGAAATATTGCAATATGGTTTTAAAATAAGAGGAACAAAATAACAAACTTCTAATCCGCCACCAGTCATGAAATTTCCATCTTGAAATATCCTCTTTGATATTATAACCTCCCTTTTCAGATAATCACAAATTTAATTTTGTACAAATTTTCAATTTTCCTTGAGAATTCCAAAATAGCACTTTAAAAGAAAATACAAACATTAAGAAGAGTCAAAGTAAAACTATATGACGTCATGGCCGCTTTTAATTTGAAAGGTTATAATCGGCAGAATGAAATGATTAATTGCACTTACCTGCCTAACGTTTATTCCGATTATTTCCTCGTTTTAACACCATGCGTCGGTTTGTTGAAAGATGTATTTAAAATAAAGTGATAATTACTTACTTTAGATTCGACATGTAATGACAGCTTGTAATTGATTTTCAAAATTTTCGAGGGCTTCTTGAATGCTCACGTGGTGCTTACACGTATACACGTACACATTTAAAAAATACGACGATGGCGCCAGCTACTGGTGTTACGTAGAGTTTCCAATACCGTCATCAGGAATTTAGGGACAGTTGACGTACCGTGACAAAATCTCTGAATGTTGTTGAAGGTGAAGATGACGTTTCCAATGAAAATGATGAATTACATGAATCTGATGAGTTCTTCAGTCGAAGTTCGTTAACCACTTTAGTAATTGAAAATGAATTTGACAATAATTTATTGTATACATGTCACTAGTCTCTATATTCAATAAATGCTCATTTTCCATGGCATTTTCATTTATATTAACTCTTTCGTACCTTAATAATAAAATTCTATTGCACTTATTAGATATTATGCTCAGTAACATGTATGCAATAATCTAACGGATACAAATTCTTTACGACTATGCAATTTATGTTGGAACATATTCTTTGTGAACATGTACGCAATTAAGCAAATTTAAAATTAAGTAGCAAAGATTATGAAAGAATTAAATATATTCCATCATGAATTACTGAGGCGAGAAGATTTTATGCTTCTCAGATTAGTGAACATGTCAATGGCACTAATATTCATGTAAATACAATAAAACTATATTGATAATGTACAGAAGCATTTCAATAAATTAGAATTCCTTATAAAATGAGCACTTATTATTGAATATTATATCAGAAACATACAGTTGTTTGAAAACCGAAAACGCACATAGACTTTGCTGTACTAGTTGGAACGTGCTCAGTATTGTAAAACTTTATGATTTATTTTTAAATTTATCTACTTACAAACATACTTACAAGGTATATGTATTGAAATTTTCACAAACATAATCAACAAAAATTAAAAGCGTAGACTGCGTTCCAACAAGAATTATAGTCGTTGAAAGTTTGTGGATTTAGATTATTTCGTACAGGTTACTGCCCTTAATATGTCATAAGTGCAATAGAACTTTATTAATAATATGGTATAAAAGAATTAATAGAAACGAAAATTCAGTGCGAAATTAATATGTATTAAATATAAAGGAAGTGGAATGTTTGCGATATTCTAAAAACCGTAAACTGCTTTTGACAATGCAGTTCTTGTTAGAACGTATTCTATGCTTTTAATAATTGATATTTCCATTTGTTATAATATCAATACATGTTAATAATATATATGTTTGCAAGTAAGAAAATTTTAAAATAAGTAATGTTGATTGACAGCATTGGTCGCGTTCCAAGTATTACAAAGCTGATTACAGTTTTTCAATTGGTGCACATATGTGGTTGACCTTAATTTTGCAATAAGTTTTAATTTATATTATATAAATTCATTTGAACATTATCAATAAATTTTTATTCATTCTATCACATACTACATCCACCGACATGTGTACTAATCTGAGAATAGTAAATTTTTCAACGTTTTTCGCTTTGATAAGATAGGCTCTCGACGCGTAGAGCAAGTAAATCTCATAGTAGAGCGAATGAGAGCATTTATAGAGTCATTTATGTCATCGACTCTGATGTGAGAAGACTAATATGAAAGAACGTAGTCCTTTTATTACATTTAGTCGAATCTTAGTTTTCATAAAATGGTATGGGTATTTATGTAATTTATACATGTTGTTATAGTACAAGTCTATACCTTAGTTTTTTAATACATACAATAATTTGGTTGAAACTTATCAAATAAAACTATATCGGTCTCTACTCTATAAAATGTGTCTGCTGGATCGTGTCGTAAAATCTTAAAAAAAACTCATTCGTGTCTTTTACGTATCACTAAAGAAATATTATGTACAAACACCCACTTTTCAATTATAGAACATGTTTCATGTTCTGTAATGTATATAATTCTCATATTATAGTTATACACAGTAGTTCTCTTTATGACTATGAACAGAGCCTTTTGTTATTTGCGCCTCTACTTCATTGTATATTTTGTATTGCATATAGAACGGGATGCTAACAGTTATTCGCATAATGCACCATACTTATTTCTTTCTATTTAAATTAAACATTAATACAATATGATTAGTTTGGTAATCATCGGTTGCTTCATTTCAAGAAACAATACATTTTTTTATTCTTCGCCGAAAGTCCACTCGGAGCCCAATTTCACCAATGTTTTGTATTAACTTTTTCACTACCTTAAAAGCAACTGTTTGACATAAAACTACTTGGAATAGTTTCAGAAGAGCAAAATCTACCAAGTTTCATGGTTATATTAGAATTTTTAGCATCATTGTATACCAAGCAACTGTTTTTAATCAGGTTTGGTTAAATCAGATAAACATGGAAATGGTGCTAAAAATTCAAATATAACCATGAAACTCGGTAGATTTTGCTCTTCTGAAACTATTCCAGGTAGTTTTATGTCAAACAGTTGCTTTTAAGGTAGTGAAAAAGTTAATACAAAACACTGGTGACATTGGGCTCAGAGTGGACTTTCGACGAAGAATAAAAAAATGCATTTTTTCTTGAAATGAACCGAATCTAGTATCATATCTTTTCATGGGCGGATTTTTTCGCAAAAACACAGAATAAAGAGGACTGATTGACCTGAAGAGAATATCCGAGTATCCAAAGTACTCAAAAAAAATTCAAAAGACTGAACGTTTTTGCGGAATAATCCGCCCATGAAAAATCACCCGCCAACAGATAAAACATTAGTGTACTTACTTAATACCCGGATAGTGGCAGCCACCTTGTCCCACTCGGTGCTAAGGAAACCCTTCGCTTTGTTGGCGTTCAGCGACTTATTCCAGATTGCCGGTCGATTCTGTACCTCGTTGATCAATTGATTAACTTTACTCTCGTCCATGTTCAAACATGTTGTAGACTCGCCGGGAAGCGCGTTTTAAAAATGCTCGGGCAGTGCAGCGTTGCCAAGTTTTGTACGCGAGAAATAGTGTGACGCGCGCTGTTCGGTGTACATCGGAGTAGCTTGGAGTCGCTCAGTATCATACGGGATGCATCGAGGCAGCTCGGTGTCGTTCGGGATCGTTCGAAGGGTTCGAAGCCGCATCGGAAGGCGCTCGAGCGGATTCTGAAGGGGCTCGAGCGGCATCGGAAATATAATCAAAATCTGTATATTCAAAATCCAAAAGAAGAAAAAGAATCCATACACGCTTTCTTGAGCGCGACAAAGTGAATCCGGAATCTATTACGCCAAGTTACGCAACGTATTAACGCGAAGGGAACATCTAAAACAACGCAACAAAAGAAAAGGGTGGATTCAAACCGCGTGACGGCGAGTTTCGCAACAATGACCGGAGTTATTCACAAAAGTTACAGGCGAGTGAAGCAAAAATTACGCAAAAAAAAGGGCACGCAAGAAAAAGGGGCGAAATGCACTTACAGTTCGTGACATGATTGCGGGTTCACAAAAACCAATCCCAGGTGGCTGGCGACGCAGGATGCGGGGTGAATCGGGGTGACCTTGCCGGGGAAACCTTCTCGGACCTGGGCGTCCTGCCTGGACTCGTCTTCTTCGTTGTCCTTGGCCTTGAAGAAAATCTCGACTGGTCCTGGCTTAGATGTCCGTCACGCCACTAGGGTTCACCACTCAAACTGCGCAGAGTGGTCCCCCGGATCGCACGAACTCGAGAAAACGCAAAGGGAACGTAAAGGGAACGCAAAGGGAAGGCAAAGGGAACTGAAAGGGAACACGAGGGAAAGTTCCGAGAGCAGCGGAACACGTCCGAATTCGACGCTGCTGAGAGACGGAATGTGTGCGGCGCCACGCCGGAATTGGCGACGAAGACACAGCCGCGCCATTTGGTGTCGAGGGGCAAAAGCATCGGGGACTGGGGTACAGGAAAGGGGAAGAGGGACAGCGCGAATTAATAGGTGCGAAATAAAAAGGGATAACATATGCGACATGAGTGCGGTCGCATTTCGAGTTCATAGAAGGGAAGGGGACAGGAAGAAATTAGGGAAAAATACGAAGTACTATCAACGATTCGTCCAGGGGTTCTCATGAGAGAGACGCAGAGAGACGATATGACAATCGTCTTGCGTTGAGAAAGACAGAAGATAATGCTTTTCCGAATACTTCGACCAAAGTCGGGAACGACTCGACGAATGGCATTGGCCGCTTCGTGCGTAAGAGAGAAAGACAGAAGCAGAAATCTTGCGCGCACTGGGAAGAGACTCCCGGTGGCGCTTGTCCACTAGCACACCCGGTCCTTTTTAGAACGGCTGGCGGGGGCCTCCCGTTGAGAAGGGGAATGAAAACGGGGACTCGTGCGCTGCGAACGTGGCGGAAGAAATCGCACACGTATAGGCGCTTGTACGAGTATACGTGGTCGGTAAAGCCGTGCGACTGCTTGACCGGCAAGTCGACGGAGGGAATCTAAATGTAATTTAGGGATCAGGAAAAAGGGAAATCGAACATTTTTGGGAAATGGAACGATGCTCTACCTCAAGGCTGATTTTAGGAGGTTGGCAACGGGGTAGATCAGTGACTTCGTCACAAACCCCCGGGCCTGACTCGAGTACATCCTCAAAGGGACTGTACGAATTGTCACACTAAAGTTCGGGTCTTGACGTAAAACTGTCCAGTATTCTTAAATCTAAATCACTTAACAAATTCAACAGGGTACGCTTCCTTCGTCCCTGGGAGAGAGAATGCCCTTAGGCCTATACATCAAATATAGCTAACTAACCATTGCTGGACGCCAGGACGCAAAAAAAAAACTCCAACTTGTCATCAACGCAAAATTCGAAATCGCAAGCGTCTGCGAACGCAAGAATCAAAATCGTAACTGTGGGTGACCGCCAAATTCAAGATGGCGAACCCGTATGAGCGCAAAAGTAACGTACGCAAAAACGCAAAAGAAAGCATAGACGCCAAAATTAATATCGCAAATATGTACAGACGCAAAATTGTAGTACGCAAATACTACAATTATAAATATCTCCCCCGGGATATCAAAGCTGCCAGTTGGCTGAAACATGAAAACTTACAGTTGATTCATCATATCTACTTCTCTTCCAGCTCCGCTTCCTCTATTCATCCAAACGTCTACGAGGGGATGAGGAAAGAGGGAGGGGGTGGAGGGAAGAGGGATCAGTAAGGCTGGTTCTCCAGCAAGCAAAATCAAATAATAAAAGTGAACAAAACAAAAAGAGAAAAGAAAAAGAAAATTTTTGAGGGGTCTATAGGGGTCAGTATCTTGGGGCCGCCGAAGAAATGGGGCAGCGCAAAAAGAAAACGAACTAAAAGGGAAGTGGGAGAAAATCAAGATGTTCAGGGCCAACGCAAAAGCAATGGGACAGCGCGCGAAGAGAGCAAAATGAAGGGGGAGTGGGGGTAAACGGGGTAGGAGTATGGAGGCGCCAGGGGTTCCTGTAAGGGGGCTGCGTCCGCAATTCCCCAATCCTCGGGTGCCTCGTCCATGAAGGCATCTCCGCCCTACTCTGGGTAGGCAGATGATACTTCCATGGGGGTGACCTCACCCGGTATGGGGGCCTGGGGGCAGTCTACCGTTGGAGTGGCGTTGCCGACTCCCGGGGGAGGGGGAAGGGGCGCTACCGTCAGGGTGCCTTCGCCTACCACCGGGGAGACAGAGGTCTCCACCTTCGAGGGGGCTTCGGCCCCTTCAGGGAATAGGGTAACCTCCACCGTTGGAGCGTATACCTCCTTTCCCGGAGAGACAGCGGTCTCGTCCACGGGGCTGGTTGCATCCGCCCCCGGGGAGGGAGCGTCCTCCACCGTCGGAGTGGTTGACCTCGCTCCCGGAGAGACAGGCGTCTCGTCTACGGGGACGAGGGCTTCAACCCCCGGGGAGGGTCAGGGTGTTCGTGATGGAAGCGGCGGGAACTGGGTGGTGGACTCCAGTTCGGGGAGATTTTACGTGAACAACCCGGAGGACCACGAACACCGGAGGACCACGAACACCGGTCGACTCGACCGCTTCCGATGACCTGCAATTCTGGGACCTGACTGCGGCATGGCGCACTACCCAGAGCATCATAGTGCTCAAGGTCATCAGATGCACAGGAAAAAAAACGAAAAATGTCTCAATGGACCCATGAGAGGTATTCTTTCTCACAATCGTGCGAGAGCTCTCAAGGGTACTCAAAAACCGAAACAGGACTTGAACTCAAAAGGGGCACTCAAATGCCGAAACAAATTCCAACGGAAGTACGCAAACTAAACTCCAAGGGGAAGCGCAAAATCAAATTCTAAAGTGAGACTCAAAATCAAAACCAAATCGTAAACTCAAGATCAAAGGGGGTACGCTACACAAAATCAAATTCAAATAGCAGACTCAAGATCAAAGGGGGTACGTTACTCAAACTCTAGATGAGTAAGCAAAAAGAAAATCGTTAAGCACCAAACATTTCTGTGACACAGGTTTATTTTGAGGCCTAAATGTTGGGAATGATCCAATTAAATCTGTTGACGCAAAAATAAAATTGACTCAAAGGGAACTAAACGCAATGGAATTTAGGGACGCAAAAGGGCTGAAGAAAACGCAATGGGCTTATTTGAAAGTCAAAAACTCGAACACCATATTCGAGTTGACAGGCACGGTTGTTCACACTCGCAAGGAGGAACTCGGGTCAAGACGTCGCCCTAACCAGTAGTCTCCGGATCTACTGCGCTTGCGCGCGGGACAATCCCCTTTTGGGCATACGCGAATTTGACGAAAATAAAAATGTGAGCCCTGTCTATGACGTCGTCTTGCCTGTTTGTAACTGAAATTCTGAAGGTCGTTACTAACAGGGTTTGAATTACTGAACCGGGGTCGGGTTTTAGGAGCAACTTCAGCTAGTGAGGGGATTTTGGGAAACGACCGCGAGGGTACACCCGGTGAAAAAGTTCGGCGGGTCTGATCGGAAATCCTCGACGAATCAGACCTTGGAGGCCGTGCATGAATATCGAAATTTACGTCCGTTAATATAGCCATGTCAGCCGTCAGAGGGGAAGAGGGGTATGTGGCTTGACGATTTGGCCTTTTCAAAATAGGCACGGTAGCCAATTTCTCGGTCTCCTTATAGCGCGAAAGGAGGTGCGAGGACGTGGGGAAAGCTACTTGCGAGACCGAATAGGGGGATCGGTAGCTTTTTCCCTCACGTGCGACACCTTTCGAAGGAGCAATGTCATGCGCAACTTTCTGGGTTTGGTACAACATGCGGGTCATGTTCCGTGGAGGGGGTCGGGATTTGGGAATGTCGGAATCTTCGTAAAGGCGGGGGAAGGTACTCTCGATTCGAGCGGGTTTTGAGCAAGAGGCTAGGAGAAGGGCTTCCAAATTCTCTCTTTCGTGGAATAAGAGGCCCTCTTCTGCAAGCGAAATCGGGTCTGGATTGGACGCGCCAAGGTTATCCGAGGAAAACCCGTAGAAGAGGAGGCTGAACCATGAGATTGAATATTTACAATCACTGGATCCTCCCGATATAAGGGACTTGAACGCGAAGGGCTCGGAAGATTCATCAATCCATTCTTATCATTTCCGACAAGCGGGGTTCTCAAAGCTTCGCAAAGAGTGAACGGAGGGTGATTTCCTCTATTATCGACCAGGGGGTCCCAGGTGATTTTCGTATCAGGAAAACGGACCAACACCGTGTATCGAATTAATCTACTATGTATAATGTCGAGACTACCCATGATATTGAGTTCAGCTCGATCACAACGATAAATAAGCGTGCGGAGATCAACAATTTTTTCGATCTCCGCCCGAATCGCGGTAATTTGTTCGGAGGTGGCAACGCGCCGCTTCGTCGCCCAAGACGGAGAAACGGTCGCCGCGGTTGCGGTAACTAGCGAAGGCGTGGTCGTAATGGGAATGACCGATGTAATGGTGGGGGTTATCACGGATAAGGTGGGCACTACTGTCGCAAAAAAGGGGGCGGGGGAAGTGACGAACGAAGCCATGATAGTAAAAGAGGAGGGGGGGGGGGAAGGCGCAAAACTCAAAACGAGAAAAATAAAAAAACTGAATAACTACTGGCCGCAAAAGGAGGGGTCATAGACCTGGATTCCAAAATCAGGGCAAAAAAAAAGAGAAAGGGGGAATCTAAAGGTCACGATGTCACGGACCAAACAAAAAAAATTTAATCTTTGTGGGTCCAACTCGAAGTTTTTCCACTGATACCCACGACTTATCCAAGATACAAATGAAATGAACACCGTTCTGGGTGCTATTTTCGGAAGGGGTAGGGGAAGGAATTAAGAAATTAAGTTCCAAATTTAAAATCCAAAATCTCAGAATTCCTCAAAATTCAATACTCAAAATTTGAGTTCAAGAATTCTCAGTTCCTTTGAAGAGAAAAAAAAACTATTGAGTTAGAATACCACCAGCAAAATACAAAAAGAAAAGGTAGCAAAGATTCTATTTCTCAAAGCATAAAATTAGTTTGAAAATTTTTCAAATTATTTTCAGGAATCGAAAATTCGAGAACTGGAATTGTTTTCCAAAGCTAATTCAATGTCAATACGACGCGTGATTTATTGCATCACAATATTGACAGGACTGAATGGCCGGTATTGCTACCTGGGCAGGGGGGGGGGAGGGGGGAAGAGATAGGATCAACTAAACAAGTATTATATTGAAATATAATGCTTTAGAATTCGAACATTCGCGAAACCAAAAGTAAACAAGGTAACGAACAATGGGAATTGGAAAGGTCGCTTGAAAAATAATAAACAATATTTTCGCTAACTAGCGAACCTTCCAGAAATGAAAAGTAATAAATCGAAATTATTTATTGCCTTTCAATAACTTTATTATTCCGATACTGAGATTTGAAAATAAACAATGGAATATTCCCGAAATTTAGATATTGAATGGAATATTCCAGACTTTAAAATTAAGAAATTTTAAATTTCAAAGTTTGAAATTGCACAAACAAAAAAAAACAATGCAAACAAGAATTCAAAATTCTACTGATATTCGGAATTTTATAACTGCCAAAAAGATTCTCCGAAGTGACCTTTAAAAAAAAAAAACGACTATTTCGAATTTTAAAATTCGAATGTCTTTATTTCTTTGATCTTGCTTAAAAGCAACGGAAAGCTAGGGAAATATCAAAGGGAAGCATGAGCAAAGGAAAGGGATACAAAATCACACATCAAATATCAAATATCAATAATATCCTTAAAATCTAAAATCGCAATCGCAAAGGGCAAACAGGGGACGCGAATTACCGAATGTCGGAGCTGGAAAACGCGGAAACGACATTCGAAACGCGAACGAAATTTTTCTCCGGCGAAATCTACCGATAACAAATTTCGCAAAATTCTTAATTTTTGGGAAATCTAATTCGATTTCCCCACCAGGGATGCCATTTATAACCCCGTTCCTTAATAATAAGAGGAGAGGATATAAACATTTTTCTTGAGACTCGAAAATATAATCAAAATCTGTATATTCAAAATCCAAAAGAAGAAAAAGAATCCATACACGCTTTCTTGAGCGCGACAAAGTAAATCCGGAATCTATTACGCCAAGTTACGCAACGTATTAACGCGAAGGGAACATCTAAAACAACGCAACAAAAGAAAAGGGTGGATTCAAACCGCGAGACGGCGAGTTTCGCAACAATGACCGGAGTTATTCGCAAAAGTTACAGGCGAGTGAACAGCAAAAATTACGCAAAAAAAAGGGCAGCCAAGTAAAAGGGGCGAAACGCACTTACAGTTCGTGACATGATTGCGGGTTCACAAAAACCAATCCCAGGTGGCTGGCGACGCAGGATGCAGGGTGAATCGGGGTGACCTTGCAGGGGAAACCTTCTCGGACCTGGGCGTCCTGCCTGGACTCGTCTTCTTCGTTGTCCTGGTCCTTGAAGAAAATCTCGACTGGTCCTGACTTAGATCATTGACACGCCACTAGGGTTCACCACTCAAACTGCGCAGAGTGGTCCCCCGGATCGCACGAACTCCAGAAAACGCAAAGGGAACGTAAAGGGAACGCAAAGGGAAGGCAAAGGGAACTCAAAGGGAACACGAGGGAAAGTTCCGAGAGCAGCGGAACACGTCCGAATTCGACGCTGCTGAGAGACAGAATGTGTGCGGCGCCACGCCGGAACTGGCGACAAAGGCACAGCCGCGCCATTTGGTGTCGAGGGGCAAAAGCATCGGGGACTGGGGTACAGGAAAGGGGAAGAGGGACAGCGCGAATTAATAGGTGCGAAATAAAAAGAGATAACAGATGCGACATGAGTGCGGTCGCATTTCGAGTTCATAGAAGGGAAGGGGACAGGAAGAAATTAGGGAAAAATACGAAGTACTATCAACGATTCGTCCAGGGGTTCTTATGAGAGAGACGCAGAGAGACGATATGACAATCGTCTTGCGTTGAGAAAGACAGAAGATAACGCTTTTCCGAATACTTCGACCAAAGTCGGGAACGACTCGACGAATGGCATTGGCCGCTTCGTGCGTAAGAGAGAGAGAGAGAGACAGAAGCGGAGATCTTGCGCGCACTGGGAAGAGACTCCCGGTGGCGCTTGTCCACTAGCACACTCGGTCCTTTTTAGAACGGCTGGCGGGGTCCTCCCGTTGAGAAGGGGAATGAAGACGGGGACTCGTGCGCTGCGAACGTGGCGGAAGAAATCGCACACGGATAGGCGCTTGTACGAGTATACGTGGTCGGTAAAGCCGTGCGACTACTTGACCGGCTAGTCGACGGAGGGAATCTAAATGTAATTTAGGGATTAGGAAAATGGGAAATCGAACATTTTTGGGAAATGGAACGATGCTCTACCTCAAGGCTGATTTTAGGAGGTTGGCAACGGGGTAGATCAGTGACTTCGTCACATATACAATGTTCAATTCTGTCGGTATTTTTTTTCATACAATTTAAACTGTTTCCCAGAAAACAATAGTACTGCATTTTAGGTACGTAATAAAGTTTTATCAAATGACAGGTTTCTGTTATTAATTTCAAATATTATAAATTAATAACTTGCAGCTAATTGTTAAAAATGATAGCGTAATCCGTGCAATATGAATATTACATAAAAATAAAGGACGGTCATTTACATTTGCGACATTTACATTTCAATATCATTTGTAGTGAGAATTGCAACAAAACTTAACTAACATACCATTGGATCAACAGAAACATCAAACTATTAAATAGCGACGTCAGATTAATTCTCACAATGTGTATAATTGCAATTTTAAATGTGCAAACCTGATCGACACGGCTCTTGCTATTTTAAACAATACTCAAATTTTAGAGTATAATCTGTTATTGCTTGCAATATTTTCAGTGTTGTGATTATATTTTATAAACATTTCACAAACCACGATAAAAATGTATAAAATTTAAATCGTAATGCCACAAGCAAAATTAGCTCGGACAATTTTATATAATATTTGAATAAATTGTTGCATAATGTTTCGACTTTCTTTGCACCGCATGTGTTAAGAAACACTAAAAATTAATACAACAACCGAGACCTGTCAATGAAATTTGGTACAACTTTTTGTACTTAACACATTATACGACTCGTACAACCATCGGTTTTTGTAAAGAAACAGATCGTACTAAAAAATTGACAGTTCTTGCAATTTTACATAATGTTTAAATAGCAGGAAATAATGCGTTTGACATTTCATACCGAGCCCATAACTCTTTTACTACGATCTAGCCTTTTCCACAAAAACCGAGGATTTATTGTCGTACTAGTCGTATTAGTTTTTATGAACGTAAACTTTTACCCAGTGTCATCAGCAGGTTTCCGTTTTTTTTATTATTCATTAATACTATACATAAAATCATGAGTCGTAACCCAATGAGAACTGAAGTTCGTATATAAGCAAGTTCAAAGCAATATGAACATCTTATAAAAATACAAGATCGATCAATTACATTTACGACATTCAAATGTAAATTTTATACTTTACGCGAGTCAAAACAAACTGTACTAATACTTCATCCAACCAATTCAAACATTATTGATGTAAAATGTTGTTGTACCAAATTTCATTGACAGGTCTCTGTTGCATTATATTCTAGTACTTCTTAACACATGCAGTGGAAAGAAAGTGGAAACATTTTGCAACTATTTAAATATTCTATGAAAATGTATGGAGCTAATTCTTCTTGCGGCATTACGATTTGAATTCTATATCTCTAACATCGTTCGTTAAATGTGTATAAACTTTAACCACGATGCTGGTAATAAGACAATTATATAAAATTAATTATTAATAAAATGTTACTGCGTTAGCAAGAAAATTATATAAATTTGCAAGAGCAATCAATCGGGTTTGCAGACCCCAGATTTCTATTTTATACATTATGAGATTTATTCTGACATCACTATTTAATATTTCATGATATAAGATATTGAAATTCGAATGTCGTAAATGTAATTTTCCGTTCTTGTTTTTATATGTTGTATGGAATACACCTTTATTCTTTTCGTGACTCACAATTAGCTACAAGTTATTAATTTGTAATTTTTCAAATTAATAACAGAAACCTGCCATTTAGTGACAATTTATAATGTACTTAGCATAGGGTACTGATAATAGGTTTATACATCCTTGACTTTTGTGAAATAGTCTTGATTGAAAAAAAGACACTGACTGAATTGTAAACGACATCAATCGAGTTTGTAGTTTGTGCACTTTCAGATGATAATTTTATAATTATCGAAGAATTCATGATGTCCAGCACGAGTAAGTATCATTGGACTGGGAAATTGCACAAACCAAGTTGATTGACATCCTGCTCTTCGTCTTCATAAAACAGCATTGGCCTGAAACAAAAAAAAAACGAATTAAAAGACACACAGTGTCTACTCTAAAGCATGTAATTATGTAATTTATTATTTACATATTTAAAATACTTATCTGATTGGGTTATGCTGCCTTGCTGCCACGATTGACCTGGGAATGTTTGACATTTATGTTGTAAGTTAAGAGTCTCCTAAATGTCAACATAAACCATGTCGGTAAGTTACTGACGGTAACTTGTTATACTTAGTTCCCTTCCCTGTATGATAAGGTAACATTCGATGCGCTCGATCAGTTCTGGCGACTACAACACTTTCCCGCAAGCGCACAAGCTTGTAAGTATCTAGTATACAAGCAACCTCAGACGAGTACATTCGGATGAACGCTTCACTGCAGTATATACGTATATGCATAGGCATATGAAGTACGGCGTTTCTAGATTCGTAGAAGCGGTTTCGGTATTCAGATTATGCAACATTCCGCCAGTATATATATCTGTGATATGCAGGTGTAGTAGATGTTTAGTGTTGCTGAGCATACTCCGAAAACTGGAAAATCTCTTTTTAAATTCGTAAAACGCGTAAGCCATTAAAATTGTTTAAAAAGTGTACAAAAATTATCTAATAAAACTGCCTAATAAATGTTGAAAAAAATCTTACCTATTTGTTTAATAATTGTTTACAATGGCCAATAAAAATGTCTCTTTCTTGGACATTTTATAAGAATGTTAGACAATAAAT
Source organism: Trichopria drosophilae (assembly GCA_030407085.1). Lineage (NCBI taxonomy): Eukaryota > Metazoa > Arthropoda > Insecta > Hymenoptera > Diapriidae > Trichopria > Trichopria drosophilae. The sequence continues at coordinate 64,998,705 of CM059584.1, read as the reverse complement.
ATCTAATAAATGGATAAATTTCTGCCAGGGGAAGAACTGAGGATTTGCGTTAAAACAACTTCAAACAATAGCATGATAATTTTTGTTATATGCAGGCAGTGTTTGGAGATTTTGAAGCCTCTGAGTGTGCGCATGTTAATTCTTAAAATAAATGACACTTATTATCTTACTTCAGAAAATACTTCATCTCACTATTTATGTGATACTAAAGTATACTTTCATTATACGGTATAATGTTATACAGTAGGTATACTCTTTTTTCTATGTTATGTAACAGTATAAAATTTTTATACGCAGTTTAATACCATTAAAAAGTATCATTTATTAAATATTGAATGTTGATACAGAAGTGAAGCACGATGTTGTATACTGTAAGAATTAAGTAAATTAAAACAGTTGAATAAAATTAAAACAATAGATAGATATTTTGTAAGATCGTTAAGTACCATTTATATTTTGCAAATTGATATACTCATATTTATTGTTGAACTATTTTTCACTTTGTCTACCGGTTATTGGCAGTAACTGAAAAAATCTTAACGAACCGAATCTCATTTAACACTTATAGCAAATATTTTCGGGAGATTAAAGTTGGGGGGAGTAACATATTATTATTTTTTTATTTATTCCATAATGCATTTCTAAATCCAACACTACAATCACATGTCATTAGTCACGTTATGCGAGAACAGCAGACTTGGAACCGAACTCCAGCAGTAAGTGTCAGTAGTGCCAACCTACCAAAAGTTGCGGTTACTGTTGGGAACCCTAATGGAATACACCCCGATTATCGTACTTCGTATTATTGCAATTTAATTTGACATGAAATCCGCCATCGTGACTAGTTTTACCAACGAATATAGACATACATAGAAGCCACGAGCTCATCGAGCATATACGAAGGATGGACTGATATCTAATCAACACTTGTAATGCATTCAAATAAGTCTGTCTCTCTCACTCTCATCAACCTGTAAATACTTTCGATTTCTTAACGGCATTAAAACATAAAGATTGTAATATTCGTTGCTTTCAATGCCAATCCACGGAGCTCCACGGAGGTATTCGCTTTTATATATAAATGTATTATAATTAAAAGGAACAAGTTTCGTTCACTTTTAAACTCAAACTAGTTTTATTATCCGAATCGTAGGAAACTAATTTTAGATTATGTTTAATTACGGTCTAACCTATCACTTAATCGGTTATTTCCACCACAACTTGTAAAATAATATGTACAAGTAATTAACAGAATGAAAAAAAAGTATGAAATACAAAATAGGTCGCGGAATTCAAACGTATCCTTCCATATGAAATGGCACATTGCAAAAAAAAATATTTCAACTTATTTTAAGGAAATTAAGTGATTCGCGTTTTACACCGTAAAGATACAACATGTACATGTAGAATTTCACGTGCTTTGTGGTTAAAGAACAAGCAGTTCGTGAATTGTAAACCTACATTGGAAAATACTCTTCTCTAGTAAAAGTACTATAAGCTAGTAAAAAACCAACAATAAGCACAATTGCACGGCTTGCACATTTATTCTTATATTAAATTTGTATACTAACAACTTAAAGGTTAAGAAACGAGTCCCGGTAATCTGAAATAGATTTACAAAAAAAAAATCATTATTAAAAATACAATTGTAAACGTTACAATTTCGTACAATTAGCAACGCGAACAATGTTGCCTAGTTTGCATTGCAAAAATTGTACATTTTTGCGAGGTTCAGAAATAAATTGAATAACATGGAGCACCGAGCGAATTCGAACATGGAGTAATGTAGCGTACATTACTATACGAATGCAAGTTAACGAATAGACCATACGACGGACGCAACGAGCTTAATACGAAATATTATTATTTAATACTAAGAATTCATATTATATAATGGAAAGTTTTATAGTAATTTATTACCAAATGAAATTGTTTATGCTTTCATCACATAATGATTTGTATTTTGATCATTTTTCTGCACAACATTAGGAGATCATGTTATTCAGTATTAGATTGTTTGCTGGTTCTAATCGTTGTACAATACTCTTAATTGTTGTTGGGTTCGATACTGGACGAGTATCAGCGGATGACACAGGAACTAACAACAGTGAAAGGGTAGATTGAAAATGTCAGCCAGATGAACCGAAAGAGACTCACGTATGTATTGTGTATAGGATAATTCCATGATATCCGGGACCTATGACCTCAGGACTTATTCAAGCAGTAGCGTAGCCTAAATATTTCATATCAGTCAGAGGATCATCATCACAGAGGATATGGTAAAATGAGGCATGTTCAATCGATTAGTGGCTTTACGAATCTCTTGCCGGTCTGTGACGATGCACGGAAAGGGAAATGAGAAAATACCTACATAATAGGAATTGAGTTCTGAAAGTCAGATATGATGAGTAGCTGGCTTGAGTACAACCACTGAAAGACCTAATCTTCTCAAACGAAAATAGACGGTAGAAGAATTTTTTAGTCATTGTAGCTGGATGGTAATGAAAGACGGATAGCGGGAGAGAGAGATAGATAGATAGAGAGAGAGAGAGAGAGAGAGAGAGAGAGAGAGAGGCAGAGATATTACATCTTTCTTTTTTTCATATTAAGCGGACTAGTTCGCCAGCCCAAATGAAATTAATAAAAAACAACTGCTACGCGATTGTGTAACTACGCTTAAGAAACAAATTTAAGGTGAACAAATCTATTTGAGGCGTATGAAGCGTATTTGAAGTTTTCATATAACACTAGAAGTGAAACTATATATTAAAATAACGATGACATACAGTTACAGAAAAATATAATTTAAATATCGAATTCTCCCTGTATGCCATGTGGTGAATAGAAACACATCCGAAGTTCTCATTCATTAGTAAACCGCGTTTCGATTTATTTTCGAATATTGTCAATTTTATCGCTATCACCTTATTATATCCTAGATTCTTACAAACTCTACGATTTTTATACATTACGCTTTGATTTTCGTTGCTTGCATGATCAAGCAGTTTTTTCAAATTTTTCACTTTAATCACCTTCAATAGGTCACGTAATAGATATAACAGCTCGCTACAGTACAAAGCAATATTATAATTCTTATATCATTCTTTGTGTCTCTAAGGGCGGTATGACCGTTTTCGAGTATATTCAACTTATTACAGATTTAAGGCCTTGTAAAAATTGCTTACAAAAGTTTAGCTGACAAAGCTTCAGCTTTCGAAAAAACATGTCCTTCTTTCTCAGACTTCATGGGCTAAAATATCGTCAACGTATCGGTATGGCTGACCTCTCCAACTTTACAGTCAGCAGTTATTCGGTTACCTTAACTTCTCATCGGACAGCTCCGTGTCAATTATACAGTATAGTTACTTTACTTCATCTTACTTACTTAATCTACCATTTCCACATAGTGGCGACCTGTTATTAATTTTATTCATTAACAACCTTATTGGCACTGGACTAACAGACGATGTTAAATGATCAAAATTGATGATTGGGATTTTTGTTGGTTGTTCATGAAATCGCATTTTGATAATAACTCATCATAAAAGTATAAGTAGCGCCTTTATATGTAATGTCAGTCATTAATTGTTTGATACTTGCAGTGTCTATAATGAATATTTTCGTCGGTGAAATTTAGACTTTTGTGTTTAAAGTGCCATATCAATGGGTGTGATTACCGTTACACTATAAAAGAGTGAATAACTGGTTAATACTGACGAGACTTTGGAGGATATCATTAAATGTGCCAACAAAATTTATGTAAAAGGAGTCGATAAAAAATGTTGGTTGGAGGATATATTAAACGCTGAAAATGTTATTGATCTCGACGTTTTGGACTGCCCATCTCTGAAAAAACTGCAGCAACAGCAGCAATATGAATTGTTGGAGAAGTGTGAAAATTATGGAACTTGCACTAAAGAAAATGTACAAATACTTAAAAATTGGGTATTGGGAAATCTACTTGAACAGCCTGCATCACTTCAACGTTCATTAAGGATTTATTACGAAGTGAAAAGTCTCGCATTGATGGAAACAAAAGGTATAGAATGTCTACCGATCGATTTTCATCTGCATGTTTGCTGAACGACAAATTGAAGAAGCATGGACCTGCTTGCCACCTGCTATGCAAATGCATCCTGAAATACGTGAATGTCGACGATGTTATAAACATTTTGAATCAAGCTATGATACGATAGATGGTGAACCGCCTATGATTAAAGACTGCATCAGTTGTCAAATTAAAAGCCATGCATTAGCTGACGATATTGAAAATATAAATTTTACGTGATCGCTATTTTATATTCTTATGTATAACAATATTGTAAACAAAAAAAATAATGTAATGTATGAATGAATATGAATGTGAAAAATAAAATTTATTAAAAACATCTTCTGTATTTTCTTCATCTTCTTTTCTGCATGATATTGTACCAAAAAAGAAAATGGGTTATTATTTAAAATGGTCATATTTAACAATGGGTTCAAGAGTGAACCTTTTTAGGAACGCGTTGAGACTTTCATGGCGTCTTTTATGCACCTGTCGTAGCTGTCAGGCTCCGAGCGTTAGTAGGTCATCGTCACGTCTCGAGCGTCGGCCCTGGTCTTAAATCTTAAAAGCACGGTTAGAATGAGATCATGGGGGACGTAATCACTAATGGGTTTTACACGCGTCTCAACTCGTATACCATCTTTGAGAGGCATAGGTCCCGACATATTATCTAATATGCTTGGAATTTACATGTGTTTTCCCAAGGATGATAGAAGTTACATGTGTTTTCCCAATGATTGGAATCTAGAACGAGCGCTTTCGAAAGGGAGATGTAGGAAAAATAGACCTGCCGGGTCCCGCGCATCAAGGGGTCGACGCCAGGTCTTTTGAATGCGTTGAAACTTCCTTAGAGGCTTTTCTAAATTAATTTTTCACTATTTGAGATCATTGAGTTACGCTAACTGCTTGTCAAGACGATTGTCATATTGATGGATAGATTTCCCCGACGAGGGAAAATTCTGAAAGGTGAATTCGAACTTACAACATGACAAGGGAGAGGTCAAAGCCCTGATTGTAGGTTTTTAAAATTTGTGTGAGATTTAAAAAGTAGGTCGCCGATATACGAGATTGGGCCAGACACCTTCAAGCTGGTATTTAGACTAATGGAAATCTACGCTTTCAATTCATCAAAAACGATATGTAACATCCGAATTAGGTTGGCAACGTTGTGCCATATTGAAAGAGAGATTTCCCAACAGGGCACATTTAAAAGATCGAAAGATATATGCATAACGCTACAGCATTAATCTTCGAAAACTCAATGGGACCGTCCACGAAGTCCTTGCGTCATCTTAATGACCTCATTAGTGACGGTCAGATTTCCCAATGAGAGAGTCTTGAATTATATATAAGCCCGCGTACTAAACAGCAAATCCCGTGAGTCATTCCGCGACTCAATCCGCGAATTAGTCCACGAATCAGTCTGCGAATTAGTTTACGAATCTACCACCTCGCATGCTGCGACAGCGCCGCGACTGTGGCGACGCCTGGTGGCGGCGGCGGGAACTTCGTGGAAACTGTCCCTCCTCTACTACTTTTGTGGATTTTCGGTAACCCGTAGGCTCTAGGAATCACACTATTGTAGGATTTTAACCTTTTACCTGTCCTTGTATTGATGTATTCGTGCTTCTCCCATTTAATAATTAGAGAGTTCACTTTTTTTGAGATGCTTCTCGCGTACTCAAATTTTGATATTGTGTAATTTTTGACGTCATTTAAGAGATCATTCATTTTTTTTTAAATATACATTTTTGGATAAGACAACAGTCGTGTTACCTTTGTCAGCATGAGTAATAATGATGTTGTCTTCTTTTTTTAAAAAGGAGTTAAGCTTGTGTACCAGGCCGTTTGGGATTGTATTGTCTATCATTGGTCTTCGGTTTATGGTATGAATACACTCCTGTCTAATTATGTTTTTCTTATCCATAATGATATTTCCATCGTCATCAATGACGTTTTCAACTTTAGTTAGAACATCTTTAATACTAGCGATAAAATTATGTGTGGGAAATTTAATATTAGTGGGAAATGCGTGTTTTCCCCCCGGCCAATTATGTTCATTACTTCATTTGGCATTTCGACATCAGTAAGATTTAACAGCCAATTGGGTTTGATATTAGGTATAATATTAGCCGAGTTAAACCTGGTATGATTATAAATCATCCAATTTAACTTTTTACGGAGCCTGTGTGAGTGAATTAAAAGATTCTATTATATTTTATGTTTTGTGTATTAAAAAAGTGATGATATAGTTGAAAGGGTATGTGGTGTGCTATTAGGCGATAAAGGTTATATTTAATATTTCGAAAATGGCCAATCTTGTAATGTATGTCGGATATTTCCAAATTTAATAGTAATTGAGAGGACTTATTGTAAAAATGGTGGAACCTATCGTTTACTTTATAGGAAAAATAGTTACCATCAATTTTAGATAGCAATACATGAATATGTTTAGGAAGAACTTTTTTATATCGACATTGTAAAAGAAAAATACGTTGATTTAATATTTTAGCTAATAATGCCGATATATTAGTCCATTCCTTTAAGCGGTGAACGACACGAGGCCCGTGTTTATTCAAAACATAAACAAAGAATATATATGTTCTCATATAGAGAAGAGTAGGAAATTCTTCGGCGTTCGTTTTCAATACATAAACAACTCAAATTTCGTGGTATCTACGGCATAAGTACAAAATGTAAACAAAGGAATAAAGGAAAACAATAATGCGTCGTTCTAATATGAACGCAACGCGAATTATTACATTTCAACGGGATCATATATTGCCAGAAAAGTTTATTATGCTATTGAGTAAGAGACAAAAAAACAAACCCCACCTGTTATTCATAAGACAAACTATTGTGTTAAAAAAAGAGGCGTTTCGCACTTTGGATGCACTTTGGATTTGAATGGATGCTTCAAGTATAATTCTTTTAGTTTACATAAATTTATTTATCTTTTTAGATTGAGTGAAGCTGAAAGAAGAGAATACTTGAAAGTATTAATAGGTGATGAAGAAAATGAACGTTTAGCATCATCTGACAGTGAAGACGACGACTGGCTTCCTGCAGATGATCTTGATCTTGAGGTATCTGATAATGAGCAAGAGAGTGATTACGAGGCTGATGAGTTTCAGGAAGATGTCGGTAGTGATGAGGAGCCTGCGAATGAAGAAGCTGCAGAAGAAGAAAATGAACGTGAAAGCGAATCTGAAGAAGAAAATGAAGACGTGGTTGCTGCAACATCGCAAAGTAAGAACGATATTCTATAGCTGCACATATATGTCTATTATATTTAATCATATCGTATTTATACTTCACATTTTTATCTGTTTTAAGAAGTAACAATACATCTTTTATTGCTAAATACAACACAGTTTGGCTCAAAAATCCACCGAACCTTCATCAAACACCTTCAAGAAACATTATTCGACAAAGAGCTGGACCACACAGAATCACAGTGATGTTATCGATTTCTGATACTTTCAAAAAAATGATGACTATGGAAATGGTAGATATTATTGTACGTTGCACTAACAAAAAGGCAGAAGCTGTCTATCAAGAATATAACGGTGAACACCCCAAAAGAGAGCCACGTGTTTGGAAGAAAGTTACTCAAAAAGAGATGTATTCTTTCTTTGGGATTTTGTTATGTGCTGGTGTTCATAATTCCAATATTGATCACGTAACAGTAATATGGAAAAAAGCATCTTTTCCTCTTTATCGTGCTACGATGGGTAGATCACGGTTTCAATCGATTTTACTTATTTATTTATTTATTCGATTTGATGATCACACTACACGTCATGTTCGAGCAGCCAGTGATAAAGCTGCTCCAATATCTGACATTTGGAATATGCTGAATGCCAATTTAGCGTCAGTTTACAAGTCATCAGAATATTTGACTATCGATGAGCAGCTGTTTCCTTTTCGAGGATGAACGAAATTTACTCAGTACATGCATTCGAAGCCTGCCAAATATGGTATCAAAGTTTGGTGGTTATGTGACGCAGAAAATGGATACCCATTCAAGGGAATAATCTATACAGGTAAAGTCGGTAATACTCGTGACGTCAATCAAGGTGAAAGAATAGTCAAAGAATTGGCAGTTGCCTACAAAGGATCACTACGAAACATTAGCACGGACAGATTTTTCACTACTTTACCTCTAGCAAAACTTCTTTTGACCTGGAACCTTACTCTCGTCGGTACGTTGAAAAAAAAATAAAACCTACATACGACAAGAAATGAAGGCGTCAAAATCAAGAGAAATACTTTCCGAAAAAAAAACAAATTCGTAATCCTACTCAGCACGATGCATGCCAATGCTGTAATTTCAGATGCACTTCATCAAAAGCCAGATATGATATTGTTTTACAATAAAACAAAAGTTGATAGAATGGATCATATCTGCTCAAGATATACGGCACAACGGCGAACATCCAGATGGCCGCTAGCTTTCTTTTTCAATATTCTCGACATTTCTGCTTTAGCAGCATACATCATTTATTATGAAAATAATAAAATTATTAAAAAAAAAGACAAATCAAAGGAAACTTTTCTTAGACCAGCTTGCTGAAGAGTTAGCCATGCCGATCATTGAAGAGAGAGCTTCAAATCAACAAATAGTATGAAACCCAGCTACAAAATTGGCAGTTGAAAGCTACATTAGCTGTCCTACAGTTGCAGCGGAAGTCGTTGCTGACAATCATCTACGTGATACGACTGGTAGAAAAGTAGTAGTTGGAACATGCCATATTTGTAAAAAACACCCAATTAGGGAACGGCGAAAGACGAGAAAGAGCTGCCTTTCATGTCAAAAGCCAGTTTGCGATGAGTACACAGCAAAAATTACGAAATGTTTGGAATGTAGTGAATAACTTTTGTTAATGTAATAAAAACGCTATTTTCATTTAATTCATTTAATAAATTATTAAAGATTAATAATATTTTATGTAATTTATTTATTAAACATTATTGTATTGTATTTCCTCAATTTTTTTAAATCGTAATATGTATATTTCACTATTTTTATATAAGGGGTACCCGGGTACCCGGATGGTACATACATGTACTTTTTTTCAAATTATAAATTTTGTATGAAGAAAAAAATGCAAAATTTTTTTAATGCATGATTTGATAGAAAGTTAGTCAAATCGTGGGGATCCGAGAGTATTTTAGCGTACATCTTTAGGAAAAAAAATTATTCAACATACAGAACGCCGATGGGTACCCGGGTACCCGGGTGGTAACATAAGGGTTAAGCCAGTAAAGAACAATATGTACTTTAGATGATATAGTAGGGGAGAGTAGTTAGTTGTGAGACGGGTTTTGTTTTTTAAATATACCTCTCAATGTGTAAGCAGAATTTGAAAATAATAAGTAACATTTGAAAGTATATTATATAAGCAATGTTTATTAATTTTTTTTTTTTTAGGTCAATAAGAAAAGTAATTGTTGCCAATTTGCAAAAACATCTATTTTCACAGAAACAAAAATTTATAGCCAGTTGTGAGACGGTCAAAAAAAATTACTAAAATTCGAAAAATATTTAACATAACCACCTGTAATATAAATAAAACATTATTTTAATATATTTTAAAGGCCTTCAGTCATCCAGATCGCTGTCACAATGAATGCAGGTGAAATAGCTTGTGCGCATGTTTGCACATTTTAAATGGACTGGCCTCTCACATGAATTGCACTTAATGCAATTGAAAGCTGTCAAATTCTTCGGCAACAAGTTTAAGCATATGATACAAAAATCCGGATCATCATCATCGTCATCGTCATCAATCGATCGCGGAGAAATTCTTGTTTTTGAACGCTTAGTAGGGTTGTGGAGCTTTTTTCGGCGTCTTTCTATTCGTTGCACTCCTTTTTTTTAAGGCTTCCTTATTCGTTGCCGTTGCTGCCTTTTTTGCTGCTATTGCTTCTTTTTTTTCTGCTATTGCTGCCTTCTTTGCTACTTTTTCTCGAAGAAAAGCAATGCTCTCTGGAGAAGTTAGCTCGCTGCTTTCCATAGCCTTTCGACCACGATTCGACGGCTTTTTTGGGGTAGCGGCTTGCAATGGACCAATTTCATCCAAAATCGATGAATAACTTTCTTGCGACGTAGTCGATGCTCGTCGAGATGTTGTTGGTTTATTTGTCTCATTCACGGACTCTTCATTGGGATTATTTGTGTCATTGACATTCAATGATTCAACAATAACAATACGCCGTTGATCATCGTCGTGGAGATCAGTCTCAATCGCAGCTTCCTTTGCATTTTGCAGAACGGCTTGAATGAAATCAGCATCGGTAAAGATATGAAGATTGAATGGAGCAATTCCCGTTGCAGCAAACCCTGATTTACTCGTTGTTGGTGTTAGTGCCAAATCCAATGCTGAACAAACAAGCCCAGCAATATGCCTCATTTCCAAAATCTATTGGTAAACAAAGTTATAATAATTAAGAAAATTGTCAAATAATGATCAAAATTCAAAGAAAATAACGTCAAATTTACTTTATTGGCCTTGTTTTTTTGCCACGTAGAACATTGCGACTTGTAATAAGCCTTGGTAGGACCGAAAACCGATACCTAATGGCTGCAACCTATGACTGCAATGCGGAGGAAATGAAAGAATATGAATTCCATGTGCAGTCGCTAAATCCAATGCTTCTACAGATAAATGAGAAAAGTGGTTGTCCAATAATAAAAGCACAGGCGAATTGATTGATAGTTTGGCGAATTTGATAAAATGGTGAATGTACTGAACAAATTCTGTCTGGGACATCCAACCAGAACCATTCGCAAAACCAGCAGTTCCGCACGAAACATTATCCAGAAAGCAGGTTTGCATGTTTTTCGTGGGAATAGAAAAAACGGGGGAAGAGAATTTCCGCTGGCACTGACCGACAGAGCCATGGTTACCATAGTGCGGCGGCAGCCTCTACTTTACCAATTCGTCTTATTCCTTTTAAAGCGATAACTTTGCCAATTTTTGTGGGAACATTAGAAAAGCAACTCTCATCCATGTTATAAATAGTTGTGCTGTCGAAATGAAATTCATCTAGCAGCCGGCTCAAATTTTTGAAAAACTTGTCAATATTTTCTCTGCAGAAAGCTTTGATTCGATGCATTGATGTTTGCTCTGGTGTTCTTAGCTTCAGTTCCCGATGTCGTTTCATAAAAAGGTAATACCATTTGCTGCCGGCTTTTGAATTCTCATTCCAAGCAGGCGGATATTCAACGTTCACTTTTTTGGCAAACTGGAACGCCAACTCCTTCAAATCATTGATGCCCAGGCCGTAATAATAATTAGCGCATTTGAGAATGTAGCCTGCAAGTTCCTTTCCTTGTGCAACAGTGAAAATCTGAATAAAAAATATTTCAGGTTATTTTATTGGCCGATTTTTTGGTTGGAAAAATAATCACTATAAACAAACGTATGACTAAAAAGAAAAATCATACCATATTTGATGGGGTTTTTTGGCTGCACATCCGGATGAATTCCATCAATACATCTTTTTCGACGGATAAAATGTCATCAAATTCGGCTTTTGCTTAGCTTACATAGCGCTGCAAAGTGCTTTTGTCAAGATTATATTCACGAGCAGCCGACCTGATACTTTTTGTTCTGCTAAACAATATTTAACGGCTTGGAAAATAGCAGTGAAATTAATTTGAGATTCAGCTGACTTTTTTCGAGTGGACATGTCTAAAATGATGAGAAAACGAGTTAAAATAACAATAAAATGCCGTGCTTGCATATAGTCACTTATTATATTCAATGATTCGAAGCAATAAAGAAAGAATAAATACCTACTAATGACAATATTTCTAGTGAAAAAAAATGTCTCACAACTAGCGACTTGCAGTGTCTCACAACCAGGTTTTGTTGATATTTTTAAATTATAAACAAAAAAATAAATTTTAACCGCAAATTTGCAAAATGCAATGTGGCATCATAAAATATGAGCGAAACACTAATAGAAAATGCACTTCACTTACCTTTTTTATTTAATTTAATGTTGAAACTAATAATGTTGCACAAATAACTAAAAATTTTTTTGAAATGATTTCACACACTGCATTCAGATCTAACTGAAGGAATACGAATAACTGCTTCAGTGGGTATACAATAACTAGTTCGCATCAAAAGAAAACAGTACGCATAAACAGATCGGATTGTTTACATTTTATGGTGACAATAATTGACTGTCTCACAACTAGACGCGTCTCACAACTAGCTACTCTCCCCTACTAACATGGCGATTCCATGTTAGGTCGGATGTTATTATAACACCAAGATCTTTTACTTCATGTGAATAAGGTATTACATCCAACCCAACAATAATTTGTGATATGGTGAGATTTTTAATTACGGCTAAATTCTGAGGTGAACCTAGAATGATGGCCTGAGTTTTACGCGTATTTAAAGTGAGCCCATAACCATGGGACCACCTCACAAGCTCAGCAATGACACTATTAATATTGCGTATCGTTTCATTTAGATGATCGGGGTCGAGAGATAAAATTGCGTATCATCAGCAAAGATGATGGTAGTGTGTCTGCAATATTTAAGTCTCGAGAATAAGGTATTGATAACAATAATCTATAATATGGGGCCTAAGCTCGAACCTTATGAAACGCCGGAAGTAGTATACTCAGGATTAGATGTTAAACCGTCCAGGCCAATTATTGTGTGCGAGCGATTTGTCAGATAAGAATGCAGCCATCTCAATGTTGATTCCTCAAAGCCTATGTCTCGAAGGCAGGTTAGAATTACGACATGGTTTATGGAGTCAAAGGCTTTTGAGAAATCGAACAGTACCAAAATAGTAGCTGCTCCACGATCTATACCCAAATGTACATCATCCATAAGATGTAGTAGGGCAGTTTGGGTGCTGTAAAATTACGGAATCCACATTGTTTGGGATGCAGTATACGATTTATCTCTAAATATTTTGTGATCTGCTGGGTGACAAGGGAATCAATGACCTTAGATAGGTGGGGAGGACGTGTGATTGGGAGGGTGTCAGAGGAGCTTAAGGGGTTAGGGATTTTCGTAAGTGGTATGATGTAAGATGATTTCCAAATGGGAGGGAAATAGCCAGAGATGAGTGAAAGATTGAAAATGGATGTTAAATATGGTGCAATGATTGTAAAAATGGATTCTAGGTACTCTAAAGGAAGGTGATAAGGACTATGCCCACGTGATTTTTGTGCAACTAAATTAAGACTATGTAGGACATCATGATGATTGATAGCAGTAAAGGTGAATGCTGTATGGAAATTAGGTAATGGACGCATAATAATGTTATTGAGTGTCGCTAAGTCACAAGACGGGTTAGATGACGATATTTATGCGAAATGATGATTTAATGCAATGGGTGAGAAATGAGGAAGTACGGACTGTAATGGCTGATTAGCAAGTCCTAATTTTCGTAGGGAACACCAGAGTTTGTTCGTGCTTGTTTGTTGGAGCACTAGTTCGGCTAAGTGACGATTTTTGGCCGCTTTTAAGCTATTTTTAATCTCACGACGCATATTCTAATATTCCTGGAAAAGACGGTAGGAAGGTTGGGAGGTATGGATGATTTGATGAGTGAGGCTATCGAGAAAGTACTGTCGCCTAGATGTTATGGGTAGCCAGTTTACTTTCTGACGCGGGTTTCGAGTTCGTTTCGCACGCAGGTACAATTTGTCGCGTTTCTTAATCCTACTTCGTATACTAGGTGTGATCCACGGAATAGCGCGGTGCAAAATACGTTTTGTAATAAATGGCGCATGTAAATCTAAAACTTCGGTAATATATTCGTAAAAATTATTTACGCAGTTTATTAGACCGCGTTGTTGTGAATTTTTTTGACGTTGTGTGTGATCAGAAGCTAAGAGATGAGGAAACTTAAGTTGAAGTCATGCTGAAAGATCTTTATTTAAAGCAGAATAGTCGCATTTGGCGAAGTTACGATAGGTGATAATTTGTGGAATGGAATTGAGGTTAGTGAATTCCTATTGAATCGTTAAGACAATGACCAGCCGTAAAAGGAGTAGAAGGCGTAGAAAAACTTTTAATTTTAGCTGAAGAATCGACTAGCATAACATCCAGCGGAAAAGAAGAAAAACAAGAATAATGGGTGATTCCAAAGGGTACAGAAAAAAGCGAGTAGTGTTGAATAAAATTTTGGAGATATACAGAATCAAATCTATTTTCTAACAAATTACAGTTTAAATCGCCTATTACAATTATATTCTTATATTTAGAAATATATCTATTATACTTAACTATATATTTCGCGATAAAATGCCCATTAGGGCATCGGTATATAACTATAAATAACAAATTTCTTGAAGACGATTTGACATTCAAAAGAAGATATTCTGGGGTGTCAATGCTTTCATTTACTGAGCACTCGAAAATAGTGTAACATAAAGATTTGTGGAGATAACATGCGATACCTCCACCAAAAATAAAGCGTGTTTGCCCATCGCTGCGCAACGCCCGAAAATTACGGACGAAATTATAGTTTTTAACGGAAACACACGCTGAATCAACAAGCAGTGGCATCCATGTTTCGGTGATTGCCAGGATGCGTGTTGTGCAATCTACTAACTCATTTTCCACATCTTTCAGATGGACACGGAGTGAATTTTTATTTATATACGAAATTTTTACAGACGACAAAGAATCGGACGAAGACACGTTACTTGATAAACATTGATTAACAAGAATCTGCTGTGGTTGTCAGACAATGTTATTGAGATCTTCTCTGTGGCAATTAACAACTCGGGGGTGCCACCATCTCTTCTTACGAAAACATTGCCATCTCTCGCCCAAACGCGCTTATAACCTGCGTTATTATCCGCAAGTTTGGCTTTTTTAAGCAAATTTTCCCCAACTTACGCTTTGTTTCGACAATAAAATTTCGCACGTCAACAGATTTAAGGCCTATTTTCGAGGAGAAATTATGTGTAGGAATTGTCGAACTTGCAGGAGCAAAATAAGAGGTCGATGGTCGATTATGTTCAATTTTATCAATTTTTAAGATGTAGCTCAATGAACCAGGCAATTTTAAGTGGGTCAGCACGCGGAGTATAATGTCAATACATGACAGAGAGCACCGTTTTGGTATACCATTTACTATGAGGTATGTAGTACGTCGTGTAAGGGCATTGCTCTTTTTCATACATTCATCATCCGATTTGAGAGCATTGCATAAAACGGTGTTCTGATGTACGGCAGATGCTAAATTTGAAAGATCGGTTCGAATAGCATTAGTATCGGCTCTAACGGCCGTAAGTTCCTGTCGCACACCGTTAATCGCTTCAAGGATTTGCGAAAATTGCTGAGCCGTATCCATAATTGACAGCGTTGAGGGCAAGGTAGGCGAAACGGATAATATTTGAGAAGGGAGGGAACCAGCCGAAAATAGTCGCGACGGTGTTAATAGCGGCTGCATTCGATGAAGAAGAGAAGACGGAGTAGGGAGCGCGAAAAGAGATACGTCACGCGCGACTACAGTAGTTGCGATGGTAAGCGGCGGAAGAAGTAAGTGCGACAAAGAGCACACACAACACACAGAATCCGATTTGCCGCGTATTTAGAGCCGTCCGCAAGACTCGTGAAAACACTTTTCGCAAACGGGACACTTGACGAAATCGATTACAGAATTGTAGCACTTTGCACAAATTACGCGAACAGCTACGTTATGGTCCGATTTGCTGTTACTTCTAGTTTTCAGCATCGGTTTTCGTACCTTGTAATATGTCGCTCGTCTTCAATTCAGTGTCGATGACAGTTGTTACTCGAAATAGGCGGCTGACATATTACACCACGTGACTGGATTGGACTTGCGCAGTTGACGTTGGCTCCGCGATCGCCGTTGACACGTGCCCGGTGAAAACCGTGGAAAAGATTTTATGATATTCCAAAAAGGGACACCATGGACACACTAGATGTTGTCACTCGGAAAAAAATTCACTAATTATAGATGTTAATATGAAAGATTTAGCATACGATTCCAATCGATGTATCGGGATACGAAGTTGACAAGTACTACCCGGCCGAAGTTCGCGACAAGACGATTCTCTACGCCACACGCATGGATGGTACAAACACACGGGAGTTCGAGATTTTAAAACATTGAAGGTAGTAATTCCAGTAAAGTAAAGCCGTCGCATCTCAGCGGTGAGCCAACAAAGCTTAACCCGGTACGGCGTGATATGTTCATCCCATCGCAAATCGAATATGAATTTAATGGCGGCATTTAGCATACGTTTAACTATTTTTTTTTTTTTGCATTAATATCATTATAAACCGCAGTGCAATAATCAAAATAAGGCATAATAAGCGGCATTACAAGTCTCTTCCGAAGATCACAGTTCAGCATAGATTTACAATTTCGAAGTTGGCGAAGAGTCGAGTAAATTCGATTAGACATAGTAACTATATGTTCCTTCCAAGACAAAGTCTCATGAAACATAAGACCGACGTTTCTTGCCGATTTTACCCACATTAGTGTCGAGGGCGGTTATATAGTAGGAACTTCTCACTAATAGAGCTTTCGTTTTTGTCAGGTTTAATGTTAATCCATTCTCGCGTGCCCAATCACATAAGCAACCAATATCGTGAGTAATTTTACTAACGGCAGTGTTAATCTCTTCAGGTTTACATTTTAAAAATATCTGGGTGTCGTCAGCAAAGATTGCATGATTCGAGTGACATAGAACAGATGGAAGATCATTAATAAAAATTGAAAAAAGTAAGGGACCCAATACTGAGCCCTGCGGAACTCCAGCTCCGACCGGAAGCTAGGTGGACTTTGTACCATTCGTACCAATTACCGCTTGGGAACAACCCGAGAGATCAGAGGCAAACCAACAGATCACCTGATTAGAAAAGTTGGCCGCTATCAATTTTTTTAACAAAGTAACGTGGTTAACGGAGTCAAAAGCCATACTAAAGTCAAATAAGATAATAATAATGGTGATCATACGATTGTCTATAGCTTGACGGCATTGCTCGGAGACATATAGAAGCGCTGTCTGCGTACTGTATCCCTTTCGATAGGGATCAAACTACTTTACCTTAGTTAGATAGTTTAGTGTTTGGTTGTATACTATTTTCTCGAAGTATTTAGAAATCGCAGGTAAGATAGCTATGAGGCGATACTATTCAGGACTGACTGGATTGGGAACCTTATTGATTGTGATCATAAGGGACTTTTTCCAATCAGTGGGGAATGTGAATGTGTTGAGCGATTCCTTAAAGAGAGATACCAGATAAAGAGCAATAGTAATATTAGAGAAAAAGAAACGAGGTTCAGCGAAATCAGGGTGTAGTTTGCCATGAGACAACTCTACAAGATCAGTGGAAGGAGGAGCTGATATGTGGAATAGGTTAAGGTCATTCAATGTGCAGCATATCTGGGGAACACTTTTCTTCAAACCAATACGACCGGAAATACGTAATCCTTTCCAAAGGGTTTTGGAATCACGAATTGGAGAAAGCCGGTTAAAAAAGTAGGTGTTTCTAGCAGAAATCCATGCTTGTTTGTATGTTTTATTATAAAGATGCAGACGAGTTTTGAGGACAGGTTTGCGAGTTCTGCGATAAGCCTTCAGTAGTTTATTTCGTTCTCGATGAAGCACGCGTAGTTCAGGAGTGATCCACAGTGTGGGCTTATGCTTCGGCAAGAATGAATAGATCGGAGTGTGGATGTTGAATATGCTTAAAATATTGTTCTTACTAGTATTGGCCATAAGGTTTAAATTAGGCGATGACAGAAAGGGGACAAGCAAACTCCAATCAAGCATTTCCAAATCATCAAGTAAGCGAGAGTTGTCGAAACACCTGTAATCCCTGCATGTTACCGGCAATAGGACTGGTTTAGTGGCGACAATGCGGATTTGAATTCCAATGAAATCGTGACCGCAAATAAAATCGAGGCTTTCCTGGAGCGTGGAAATAACTTCCTTTTTCCAAGTTGTCAACGAAACAATGGTCTATCCAGGTATCCGATATCTTCGTATGTGAGTAGTTGAATATGGAACTGTGTGGAGATCGTTTGAGGTGATAAATTGTTAGAGATATGATGCTTCAAAGTAGTCACGATTCAAACCAATATTTATATCTCCCATAACAATAAGTCGGTTGTAATCACAGTTGTATTTATTAAACACCGATTCGAAATATTCCAATAATTACTTTTTTGGTGGTCGAGTACCTATACGTTGATCCGAGGGAAAGTCGCAGTGAGGTTCAACCAAGAGAAACTCAAGAAAATTTTCAGGGTTTTTAGTATAATCAGAAAAATCAAGCTTTTTATACTTGACCGACTCATGGATATACATCGCAACTCCGCCTACAATCTTATTTTTACGATCATTCCGTACTAGATCATAGTTAGTCAACTTGAAGAATCGGTCATTGGTGTGCTCATTAAACCATGTTTCGGAGAGGAGGATCGCTTGATAAAAATAGTCTGCAAAACAAGATCGAAAACGATCAATTTTATTTGATGCACCAAGAGACTGAACATTAATGTGACAAATATTAATGACGTTATCACTGGGTTAAATTTTATCGCTTGTGTTCGGAACGTGAGAGGAGCTACCATTTGCTTGGTGAGGCGTTTGGCGTCATTCGGCGATTTTCTTAAGATCGGTTTCATTTAAAATGGATATAGCATCCGAGCCACGCGCCGGTCGGTAAAACACTGTGCCTCGGTAAATTTACTTGAATCTCCTTTTACTAAAGCCGTGCTTTCTTAAGTAAATTTAGTGTCGTACGTGGGAGAGATTCATTAATGTAAACGCGAGATTTCGGAAGAGAAGCATCGTTTTCGTTAGAGAATAAAATTTTTCTGGTCCGCATGGCCTGAATAAACGCAGATCGCAAGACGGGATTAGATAGGTGCACACACATAAAAGCCGCCTCAGATTTCGTCTGAAGCGTAGATGAAGCTTGAGCAAACGAAGTAGAGCCAAGTGAATAATTTAGAGAGGCATTTGAAGCGGCCGAGCGAGGAATGCGATATGCTGCCAAAACATCTTTTATTGATATTGTAACGTCAAGTAAGGTAGCCAACTTCATAGCAATTAATTGAAGATCCTGGTTGGTAGATTCCGGCAAACCTGATAGAATTAGGTCGCAATTTCGATTTTCGTAGGCCATTTGCGCCTCATCAATTTGGATCGCATGGACTGCATGCTGTAAGACTTTTACATTCCAATCTATGCTATTAACCCTTTCTTCAAGCTGTAGTATGCGATCAAGTTTTTCATTTTGCTCTTGATTGTAACGGTTCAGCGTTGCCCTTTGCTCCTTGTTAAATTGTTCCTGCTTATCGAAATAAAGCTGAAACGCGGGCGAAATTTGAATGTTGCCTGATTTTTCGCTTATATCGGAGTCGATAGAGGTGACACTATTAGAAAGCAATAGGCGTGCTGAAGCTAGTAGTATTTCATTCGGTTTTCTTTTTTTATTTGTTCGTGTTGGAACATTTAAGCAACATACAAGGATACCGAACGTTGTATCAGAAGAAGTAGAAGGTAGACAGGCGAGATGAAATTGCTTCTTGCATACAACACAATCACGGGCGGTGTCTTCCTCTATTTTTGTACCACATGTAGCACACTGATCCATTGTGGTATGCTTGAAAAAGTTAACATGCACTACCAATTTATGCACGTATAAGTAATCAGGAGACGTACAGACTATGCACGTGTAGACGTTAGAGAAGGGGGTCGCAGCCCGAGAACGGAGGGGCTAGTAGGCGCTAATTTCAATTATAAAAATTCGCAGTATAAAGGATGAAGATAAGCAATAACGTATATAGAAGTGAACTGATTACTTAATCTAAATATATAGCAACTAAGTTTATTGTTGAATTTAATTATTAATATCGATACTTAATTAAAACTTATATACTAGTCGAGTGCTTTTCGTGAGCAGAAAAATAAACGAAGAGTCCTAGTTCTGATCTGCTCTAGACAAATAGGAGAAGATGTTGAGACGAAAAGATGCAAGGGAGGTAAGTGAGTGGAAATGACGAGGGAGAGAGTTCCAGAAGCCTATCGTTGAGATCCAGAATGAGCAAGCGAAGATGTTGGTACGTGGAATAGGGAGGGAAAAGCGAGAAGACAGATGGCGTACAGAGTCATTGTATGGTCAGCCAGATAGGAGGGCTGTGAAGTAATAATGATTTGGTAGGTTAGATTACCAAGGTATAACTGTTGCCTTGATGCAACAGTAAGCCAATTTGGTTTCTGCCGGAACGGGGCTATCCTCTCGTCACGGCACAGGCGATAGACATAACGTAAAGCTACGTTTTGTAGGCGCTGGAGTTTGGTGTTTAAATATCCAGTGAGGTCGGGTATAACAAGGGAAGCATAGTCGAGACAAGGGATAATTAGTGAGTTAAAAAGAAAGAGTCTGATGGATAAAGGAAGAAAAGCACCGCGAAATCTTAGCCTGTACAGGACATTATGTACGTTGGAAGATATGAAGTTAACGTGACGATTCCATGTAAGATCAGACGTAATTATTACACCTAGATCTTTTACTTCACTTACTTATGGTATGGTATATGGCCCAATAGTGATTGGTGGTAAAGAGAGCTCTTTGATGTTAGAGATATTTTGCGACGACCGGAAGATGATGGCCTGGGTCTTACGCAAATTTAGTGTGAGCCATAGTCATGCGACCATTTGACTAGTTCGGCGATATCGCTATTTATATTGCGAATAGTTTCGCTTAAACTACTTATGGGGGTAGACAGGTAAAATTGCGTGTCGTCAGCAAAAATGATGGTAGTATTACCACAGTATTTAAGCCTTGTAAATAGTGTATTTATTACAGTAATGAATAAGATTGGTCCAAGGCTTGAACCTTGAGGTACACCCGATGTGATAAACTCAGGATCAGATGATTTGCGATCTAACCCGATTATCATATGGGAACGATCTGTCAGAAACGAGTGAATCCATCTCAAGGCTGACTCCTCGAAGCCAATGTCGCGCAGGCACGTTAGGATTATACTGTGACTCAGGGTATGAAAGGCTTTAGAGAAGTCGAATAATACTAAGACCGTAATTTCCCTACGATCGACACCCTAGCGGACGTCATCCTTAAGATGTAGCAGTGCGGTTTGCATACTGTGAAATTTACGAAAACCACACTGTTTGGAGCGAAGTAGGCTATTCTCTTCTAGGAATTTCGTGATTTGTTTCGTGGCGATGGAGTCGATGACCTTAGCGAGATCAGGGAGATTTGTGATTGGTCGAGTATCAAATGGACTGAGTGGATTTGCAAGTTTCTTTAAAGGGATGATATAAGATGTTTTCCAGATGTGTGGGAAGTGTCCGGAGGTAAGCAAAAAATTGAAAATGGCAGTGAGATATGGAGCTAAGAGTGAAAACATAGATTTGAGATGAGCCATAGGGAGGTGATCCGGGTGATTTGTGCAGAACATGATTTAGACCAGAGATGACTTCATTACAGCTAATTTCGGAGAAGGTGGGATGATAAAAAGATAGTGGGAGAAATATAATGTTATTGAGGGTTGGAAGGTCTCAGGAAGGATGAGAGGATGATATTCGAGCGAAATGACAATTTAATAAAGTGGGGGTAAAGTGAGGAAGAGCAGGCTGTGAAAGCGGATTTGCAAGTCCTAGCTTCCGTAAACAAGACCACAGCTTATTAGGACTTGTATGCTCGAGAACTAGATCTGCTAAATAACGATTTTTTTAGCCTTAAGTAAATTTTTAATTTCACGTCGCAGGTTTTGATACTGAAAAAAAAGAGTTTGATTTCGCGTTCGTTTAGCCCGTATATACAATTAGTCACGTTCTTTAATTCTGGCACGCAAGTCAGGCGTATCTACAATCATAACATCGAGTTGTGCATAAGAAGTTCCGGATTGGTGAGTCGGCCCGAACGGTAAAGAGTAGAGCGAGTAATCGTTGATAAAATTTTTGAGATACGTTGAATCGAATGTGTTTTCTAGTAAATTACAATTTAGATCGCCGGTTACAATAATATCTTTGTACACGGAAATATAGGCACTAAACTTAACTAAAAATCAGCAAAAAGATGACCACGCAGGCGACGGTACGTTATTATAAATAGAGCATTCCTCGACGACGTTTTGATATCGAGAAAAAGATATTCAGGTGTATTGATGATCGAGGGTATTGAGCATTCGAGGATGCTGTGCGACAGAGATTTGTGTAGATAGCAAACAATACCACCGCCTTGTACGTTACGCGTCTCTCAACAAAGTGATAATCGCATATAGATACGCAAGAGGAATTGATGAGAGGAGTAAGCCAAGTTTCAGTGACTGCCAGGATATTGGTCCAACAATCAGATTGATTGATTGAAAACTTATTTATTAGTGTCCTGGCCACTACGAGTCGTGGACACATCAACTCAATATCCTGGCGGTACAAAGTTTAGGACAGGATACAATGATACATAAAATAACTTGATAAACTCTCGGCTATAAAGCGATAAACGCATTTATGTCTTTATACAATATCTTTATATAAACTATATTGTAAATGACAAATAATGAAATTGCACTTGAGCTACACGTAAAGTAGTTTAAGATTACAAGACGGATCGCAGAATTTAAAACAGTAAAATAAAAACTTAACAAACTTACAGTTGATCGGCCCTGAAAAAATGTGTTATTAGGTTAGTACAAAATGTTGCGAGAGATGTAAATGTGTGAAGACAATGTAGTAGTGGGTTCCAAACCCAAATGGGACTCTATCGCGACGGGACCAACAGTTTATGAAGGTGGAATCCGAACCACCTGGGCTTTGGCGTTATTAAACACTTATAAACAAATATAGAGGTGTCCCGATGACAGATTGCAGAGGCCGGGATCGAACCAGGACTTTCTGATTACGAAGCCGATACTCTACCAACTGAGCTACCGCTGATCAGTTCCAAAACTGTATGGCTGTGATCCAGAGAGAGTGAGCAACGATGTTTGTACGAGGAATTGGAAGTTTATATTGAGATAATTGTAAGCGAGAAGATCGGCGAATGGAATGGTCTAGAGGAATGAATCTGTCAGCAAGGTAGGAAGGTTGGGAGGTATGGATGATTTGATGAGCGAGGCTTCCGAGAAAGTACTGTCGCCTAGATGTTATGGGTAACCAGTTTGCTTTCTGACGATACGGCGAAAGTCTTTCATCCCGGCACAGGCGATACACATATCTCAAAAAAAAAAGATATTCTGGGGTGTCAATGCTTTCATTTACTGAGCACTCGAGAATAGTGTGAGATAAAGATTTGTGGAGGTAATATACGATACCTCCACCTAAAATTAAGCGTGTTTACCCATCCCTGCGTTGTGCCCGACCATTACGGATGAAATTACAGTTTTTAATCGAAACACGCGATGAATCAACAAGCGGTGCCATCCATGTTTCGGTGACTGCCAGGATGTGTGTTGTGCAATCTGCTAACTCATTTTTCATATCTTGCAGATGGGCACGCAGCGAATTTATATTTATACATGAGATTCTTAAAGACGACAAAGAATCGGACGAAGACACGTTACTTGGAACACATTGAATAATAAGATTCTGCTATGGTTGTCAGACAATGTTGTTGAGATCTTGTTCTGTAGCAATTACCAGCTCAGGGGGGCCGTCATCTTTTCCTACAAAAACATTGCCATCTCTCGCCCAAATACATAGTTTGGCTTTTTTCAGCAAATTGTAGGTAGATGAGCGCAAAAAGTCGTTGACATAAACAGTTTTGTCAGCGTTAGTATCTTTGGATAATTCCGGGAATAATTCCTGGACGGTAATTTTCCCCAACTTGCGCTTTGTTTCGACAATAAAATTTCGAACATAAACGGATTTAAAGCGTATTTGCATGGAGAAATACTGAGTAGGAGATGTCGAACTCTCAACAGCAGAATAGGAGGTTGATGGTGGATTATGTTCGATTTTTTCGATTTTTAAGATGTCACTAAATAAACCAGGTATTTTTAAATAATTAAACACGAGGAGCATAATGTTTAATTACATGTTTAATTACGGTGTCCTGCTGTACGGCAGATGCTAAATTTGAGAGATCGGTTCGAATGGCATTGGTATCGGCTCTAACGGCCCCGAGTTCCTTTCGCGCACCGTTAATAGCTTCGAGGATTTGTGAAAATTGCTGAGCCGTACCCGTAGTTGACTGCGTTGGGGACAAGGTACATGAAAATAGTCGTGACGTGTTAATAACGGCTGCACTCGGTGAAAAAGAGAGGACGGAGTAGGGAGCGCGAGGAGAGATACGTCACGCACGACAACAGTAGTTGCGATGACAGGCGGCGGAAGAAGTAAGTGCGACAAAGAGCGCACACAACACACGGATTCCGATTTGCCGCGTATGTAGAGCCGTCCGCAAGACTCCTGAAAACACTTTTCGCAAACGGGACACTTGACGAAATCGATTACAGAATTGTAGCACTTTGCACAAATTACACGAACGGCTGCGTTAAGGTTCGATTTGCTGCTACTTCGAGTTTTCGGCCTTGGTTCACGTACCTTGTAATATGTCGCTCGTCTTCAATTCAGTGTCGATGACAGTTGTTACTTGAAATAGGCGGCTGACATATTACACCACGTGACTGGATTGGACTTGCGCAGTTGACGTTGGCTCCGCGATCGCCGTTGACACGTGCCCGGTGAAAACCGTGGAAAAGATTTTATGATATTCCAAAAAGGCACACTGTGGACCCACTAGATGTTGTCACTCAGAACAAACTTCACTAATCGGGTCCGCAACTGGTGCACATCTTCTGGAATAACTTCTCGCTCCGGGGAATGAAGATGATTAAGAGTAATAATGAAATAAGGTGGAGCAAGAATTGACACGTGTGAAGCGTTTACTCACCAGAAACAGATATTAGATTAGCTTAGATTACTGCTTTATTAGCCATGAGTTAAAAACCCCTGTGGCAATGTTACAATAAGCTTATAATAATGATAATAATAATAATGAGTAGGTATCTTAGTCAATTTTATGACATTAATTAATTAATAATTATTTTATATGAGAGAGAGAGAGAGAGAGAGAGAGAGAGAGAGAGAGAGAGAGAGAGAGAGAGAGAGAGAGAGAGAGAGAGAGAGAGAGATAGAGAGAGAGAGAGAGAGAGAGAGAGAGAGAGAGAGAGAGAGAGAGAGAGAGAGAGAGAGAGAGAGAGAGAGAGAGAGAGAGAGAGAGAGAGAGAGAGAGAGAGAGAGAGAGAGAGAGAGAGAGAGAGAAGAAACGACGCGTGGCGCGGAACCGATAAGTTCGATATTTCATGAAGTACTTGAATTACGGTGCTCGCATATAGTGATACTATTTGCTGTACCGAGTGAAAGGTTATTGAGGGCCTCAAATACTGTGTACTAGTAATGGAAATAAATAATCGTAAGTACATTTATATAACTTCAAAAAACTCTTTTATTTCCCATTTTGTGTATGTGTCTTTTTACTGTGGCTCTAGACACATTGCACTGTATGTGCGTGCAGGTGCGTGACCGTGTGTTTGTGCGTGTGTTTCTGTGTCACTGCGATTTCAATTGAAAATGTATATTCATATGCAGCAATAAGAGTTGCAGGTCTTACCGAATAAATTTATCGCCACAACTCCACGTTGAGATCCATGGCCATGGTATTTCAATTCCCCTAGCTTGTAGAAGTCTTTAAGGGACACATTATTCTGTTCTTTACCGCTGGATGGATTATGGGTATATTTTCCAGGACTTTGACCTATTGCCCAAAGTACTTGCATGGTATTGTCGGTTATCTGGTGATCAGTGAATCCGTCATTAGGTTTAATTTTTTTTCTAAAAAGTATTGTCGTGACGCCATCTTTTTCGAATCCCATTGCGGCAGTCAGACTATCTTTTCCGCCCCAGTAGGTGTCAAGTCTGGGAGTAGATCTGCCACGTGTATAATAATCACCGATTCTATGCTTCAGTCCTATCGCCATTCCAATAACCATATCCGAGCAATCCATTGAATTGAAATCATGCTTAGAGGCATACTTGTGAATACGAGGCATTGGTAACTGCTCTGCTGAAATTTGTTAGAATTAAATGATTAAACCAACTCAATTAAACGAATTTCGGTCATGATTGTATTAGCATATTTTTCAAAATATAAAAACTGGTATATGTCAATTTCATGGAGAGTTGGCGAAGTGAGTATTTGGGAAATGAGGAAGAAACTAAGAGCTGTGTTCGTCTGAATTGCTTCTGTCATCAAACGCCATTTTTTTATAGATTAATCAAAACTTTGCAAATGTGCGCATCCGATAATCCTGTATAAGGGTATAGGAAGGGGCCTGTCATTCAGAACAGATGCTAATACGATGAATATTAAACTTCACATAGGACAGTTCGTCCAATAATTTTATTGTACTTGCATTCTTCCTCAAGATAAAAATTAGACGTTCAAATATTGTTATAGTTTGAAACATAAAACAACCTCTTTTTAGTCATCAACTTAAATGTTAATTAATATTCATAAATAATGAATATCTAATATTGTTTTAACAAAAGCAATCACATCCTTTACGATTGGCCTATCGTAAAATTGTGGTCCAGTCTGCCGATTTTCGTATAACGACAATATTAACATCTCACGGTTTTACAACAGATATACATGTATGTCTCACTCTACATACTGAAAAAATGCTTATATTGATATCACCTTAAAGGGAAAAGGAAAGAAATTACCCCCATTTTAATAACTTTTTTGCCTATTTGCGGATCGGCTCTGGGATGGGTTGCATAGATAGTTTTTTTTTTTTTTTTTTCCGAAGAGGTGGAGGAATGCGTTACGCACCATAAGGGAGCCGTCGGGGCTCCCCCCTGTGTGGGACTCTCCTGTAAGCAGGCCTACCCACTAAACCTCCCCCTCTTTTCTCCTTCCTTCTCGACCCCGGTACTGCTGTGGCATTTATGGCTTCAGGGTCGGAGGGCTTGTGGCAGTTATTAGTGCCACCCTATGCCTTTAGTAGCTGGTATCGCGATAGGTAGACCAGGGTCTGGGTCTATGCTCTACCAGCACATTTTTCTTTATAGGGAAAACAACTGAAAATTGTTACTCGGGGGTTTTCGGGGTCGCTGATTACGAATCTGAAGTTAGATTTTGAAAATTCAAAATGGCGGATCCAGGATGGCCGACCGAAATGCGAAAAATTACCCAAACTTTATGAAACTGGGTTCTCGGAGGTTTTCGGGGCCGCTGATTATAAATCTGAAATCAGATTTTGAAAATTCAAAATGTCGGTTCCAATATGGCCGACATGAATGTAAAAAATTTACTTGATTTTGATGAAAGTTGGTACTCGGGAATTTTTTGGGTCGCTGATTACGAATTTGAAGTCAGATTTTGTAAATTCAAAATGGTGGATCCACTATGGCCGACATAAATGTGAAATATTACTTGATTTTTTAAATGATTAATTAAATGTTAAATGATATATTTTAGGAAAAAATGCAACCCGTGTTTCACCGTTTTTCGATATCTTACGTACAGGGCTGTACCACTTCTGGCACTTTTTTTTAAACAGCTACCACTGAAGTGGTTAAGTGGGACTGAAAAAATTACGGAAAACCAAGACCAATAAATTCGACAAACCACTTTACCATCCGAAGGTACCTTGGTGGTAAAGCAGCTGCCTCCCGCTCAACAATGGGCCGTAGCTTGATCACCGATTGTTCTCTTCAACAGTCACCTTTTCAAGTATGGATCCAAAACCTGAATGTTTTACTTAAAAGTGCAACTGCGCGTTGCGTTGACCACTGGGTCATTGCTGTATCCTTTTTGCCGTCCGTAATTGGTAATCCGAGCCAGAAAATGTCGACTTAGAGCCGGTAAAATGCCATTCCATTTCTTGGCAAGAAAGGCGGATTTAGTCGGCAAAATTTTTAATAAATTTTAATATGTATTAGATTAATTTATTATTATTTATATCTCACAGTTAATTATCTATTTATTTATTTTTAATTGCTTTTTAAATTAATAAATTTTTACATTTTATAGTGCATTATACATTTATTTAAATAACTTAACCTGGTATTTACTTGTGTTAACGCACGCAAATAAATTTAAACTACTTAAGAAAAAAAAATCGCCATAGGGTGCGATCGAACACGGGCCGCTGTATTACTACGCTGACGCCTTATATCCGTTATGCTACGCACGCTACGTGCCAAATCTTACGAAGGATAGAACGCAGGTCTAGGAACGCGTTTAGATAATATGTTTTAACAACTAGGATATCTTCATTTGATTGATATTGAAAACCTGTATAAGAAATACTTTATTAAAAGAAAAAATAAATTTGTACAGCCAAAAAATTATGTCTATAGTAATAGTTTTTATACCTAAGAATTGAAGTTCGTAGATTTATGTTATTTGTTAATCAATATAAATAACCATTGTTAACGAAATAATTATTCTAATATTCACATTAAAAAAATTAATAACTCATTTTTCATTTTACTTTGTAATGCAAACATTAATGAAACTGAAAATTACATTAAAAATGTTAATGTCAATCAAAAAATAAAAAATGTTAAATTAACCGTTCCTTAATTTTTCGAAATTTATTCAATATTTTCGAATTATAAAAGTTTTTCTTACTGAAAACTGAATATTTATAATTAAATAAATATTAACTAAAAATTAAAATAATGAAAAAATATGTATTACAATTTTTATTTCCAATAAATAATGCACTTTAAGTAAATATTTAGTATATATTAAATAAAGGTTAAAAATATATTTGTGAAAATCATTATTTTAAATGAATATAATATGTTAATTTTCAACTTGAATGAAAGAAATTAAATTACAATTTGGAGCAAGGTTATTTCTATATTGGAGCATATTGCATGACGATTCGGTGCAAGGGTGTTTCGGAGTCGGAGCAAATATATTCCACTTCGCAATGTGCAAGCACGAAGTGGAATATATCTACTCTAACTCCGAAAAGCCCTGCCTCCTAATCGCAATTAACCATGCTCCGATTTCGAAATAACCTCCAAATTTAAATGTCCTTTTCTCCTCCTTTTGTCTTATAAAAATTGTTTAAAATACAACTTTTGAATTTAAAGCCGAGTTCAGTATATTTTGTTTGAACGAACTTGTTGCTTTATACTGTTTATATTTTTCCTTAGGTATATTTGGAAAATTATAGACTTTAACGATTTGATAGTAATTTTAACGTTTTAGATAGCGTGGTTAATGTTTTTCACACGCAGTGTTTTACGCGTGTGCAGGAGTTCACTGATTCGGTAGCAAGAATTTTCAGTTTTCGTTCAATAAAAATATTTGGCTAATACGTCACATGACTCGCGGACCAGATGAAAACCAGGCGTATGCCACTCCGTACACCTATTCTTGGCAGATAGTGTCTCCCTTCGCGCCCACCTAGCGGTGCATGAGGGCGCCACTGACAATGGTGGGTGAGCCCCCTCCGACGCGTCGTTCCACCATTCATTGGAAACTGCGCAGCGCGAAGGACGATTTAAATTTGAGTTTCCGCCGTTTTCAGATTCCCGCCGCTTTTATTATTTCAAATCGAGAGTAACAACGTGCAGTGGAAAAGTGAAAAAAATACAGCACAAACGGAGTTTTCAGATTTTTAGTAATTATATATGAACAGATTTCAATTAGTGTCTCGTGTGCCGTAATCTTGCAGTGATTTATAAGTTTTTAAATGTACATAGAACTCTTTGCACAGAAAATATATTTTGTATTGTTTTTATATTCTTCACGTACCAACTTCATTACTTTATGAAAATTACTTACCAAAAAATTTTTTTTTTAATGGATGGATTTGTTGATTGCTTTTATACAAATGTAATTATTATAATGATATAACATTACTCATGTATTACAGTTTTTTAAATACAAATCATTTCAGCTTTTATGTTTATAAATTATACATATATTACGTTTAGATTGAACAAGAACAGAAATTAAATATTGACATACTGCCTGCAGTTGTTGACACTGCAAAACTTCCTTTTATTATATATACATACCCTTACTACATATAAACATGCTTACACCCTTAACACCAAGAACAAATTTGAAACTATAAATTGAAAAATTTTAACCTAATAAAACGAATGTAATAAAACGGCGTAAACATGTGTATTGTGTACCGGAGCCCCGGCCCGGCGGCATCGACGTGTGGTACATAGACGGGGCAGACCATTATCACTAGCGCCACCACGGCGAATCAGGTGCATGAAGGAGTCGTTCTTTTTGCGTTAGTTGCACAGGCCTGATGAAAATGCTCCATAGAAAAAATTCTATGTCCCCTCAAAATCCTATTTATCTTCTGCTACGATGTTGACTTAATGTCGGCTGGGAAAAATCAGCTTTTGGTCGACCAATTTTGTCCATTATTACACTCTGCCAGTAGTTGGCAGGAAACATCCGACTGGATATCGACGTTATTTATCGACATGATGCTGGATAGAAAATGTGAGCTTTTGGTCGGCCAATTTTGTCCATTATTACAGACTGCTAGAAGTCAGCAGTAAACGTCCGACTGGATGCGGACGTTATTTGTCGACATAATGCCAGCTGGAAAAAGTCTGCTTTGTCGGAAAATTCTGTACCTTTTTTATAGACTGCCAGGGGTTGTCAAAAGACCTCCGACAGGATGCCGATATTATTTGCCGACTAAATGCCAGCTGAAAAAAGTCGGCGTTTTGTCGGCCTATTCAGTACATTTTTACAGTCTGCCAGAATACGGTATAAAAATGTCGACTATTTGTCGACATTCTTGGCTGGCTACAAGCCGACTGAAAAATGTCCGTTTTCTGTTGACAAAATGCCACCCATGTTACTTGAGTAATCAATTATTTTTCTAGTTTTTAGATTTTGGCCAACATGTCAAAACCCCTTTGATTTTTGTTTATTTTTTCATTACAATAACAAATGGACAAGTTAGAAATCTTATATTTTTGTTATATGTGTAGAGTGATTTTACAGGCTTAACTGCTACCCTAGCTGGTTAGTCCAGATTATCTTCGAGAATCAGTAGGCACAATTAGGGATCCGACGTTTTAATAGGTCATATTTATTTAAAAAATAATTTAATCTCGATACCGCGAAATAAACCTTGAACACATCAGATCTTATTCATTTTTTATTAACACTCATTTTTATTTTTCCAGGGGGAAAAGTCGCGGGTATTTTAAAAGCAAAGACAAATTCGTGACATTGGGGGTTTACTGCCGAAACCGTCTATGAGTCGAAATTCGCTGTTCTCCCTACAGAAACGTTCATCTATCCACGACCATACTTACGGCTCATCCTGTTATTAGAATCAATAGCTTACTCTGAAATTCCTACCTAAATAGTACCGCCCGCTTCAATCTATCAATTCATAGCTTCTGTCCCTACCGATCAGCCCCTTTCAACCGCAGATATTTTTGCCACAACATGACCCGTTCCCGGAGGTGAAATGTATGTTCTACTCCTTTTAAGGGCAAAGGCTGATCTTTACAATTTGTAACATGTAAAATAAATCAATTGCTTTCAATTCTCAATTAGACAACAAGACCCTATAATTATTTCAACTCAGTAGCTCTCGTTTATCTCAAACAGCCCGAAGTCGATTATAGTCGGCTTCGACTCGCCCTTCCAACGATTGGAGGCAGAAATACGTAAATTAAGTATCCCAATTCTGGTCAATGTACATGGAATTTTGTGAGTAAATATCTAATTTTTTAAGAAATTATATTCTATGCAATAAATATTGTTTAAGTAATCTTTATTTATTAATTTATTTTAAAATAATTGTTTTAGATGTAAGCTGGATGATCGAAAAATCTAAACAAAAATATTTTCATAAACTTGTAACCTAATTGTGTGCTACAAGAAAAAATCAGAGTAATAATTTGTTTCGCTTGCCATGTGACGCATTTACGCGTCGAGCTACTCCGTTTTCACAAACCCATGGAGCTTTAAAAATTACTTTGTCGAGATAGAAACAAAACACGATATCGAAAATTTTTAATTGAAAATCGCAAAGTTTGAAGTTTACGACAGCAGATCGGTTACGTCTTGTTCGTCTTTTATACATTTAATATATATCGATAATGAAATACTTTCCCTGTTTTCACATGTCCCAATCGGAGAGCACGAAGATAGTCTTAGAGAAGGTCGATTTTCGCACTCCTGGCGCGCCTGAAAAAGGGCTCGAAAAATCACGTGGATTGCCGCCTACTACAATCCGTCTTTTGGCGACGAGAGGACACTTGTTACCTCGTATTTGTTGATCGAGCCTTACCCGCCAGAAGGCTCTAAGGCTCGGGTCCCATGGCGCGGAGCTGGGATACACCCGGATAGGCGCGAGACCCCTTCTTTCGGTAGTCTCTACCAATCTATATCAAAGCGGTAAGACTTCTCGAGCTCCACGGTGAGAACGGCACCTTTCAGACCCGGGGAGAATCTTTCCAGTCCTAGAGAATCCTCCTAACCCAGCATGCGGGCTATTGAAACCACTACCTGCACGAGTCCAAGACCAATGTCTGAGAGGGTCCCCCAAAGGCTTCCCGGGCTTGGAACTATTTAATCTGACCTGGTGAGACATTGCGAGGACTGGCCAAGATTCAAACACCAGCGCACTACCAGTTGAGTACTTGTCTACACAGGATTGGTCGGCCAGCTCGGTGGAATGCGAGGTCGCCAGCTCCCGAAAGGCTGAAGCTAAAACCGTGCGCCCGCTAGGCGGGACACCACTCACGTGTCTCCGCCGCACACAGGTACGGCGCCCATTTTTTTTTAGGAAAGTCAACTTTCCGAAGGAACCACTCGACAGATTTCAATAATTTTTTTTTTTAAATTGAAGCTAATAAAATTTCTGAAAAAGTTGTGGAGCTAGATTTTTGAATTTCTGTTTCTTTTGTTTCTAAAATTTCTTAAAAGTCATTAACCCTTGGCCTCACAGTGAGTTTCCTACATGCCTACCTTTTATCCGTTCGTTTTTTCACGTTTAACCATCCGGATCTCATGTTTGTTAAGTAATAATTGCTTTGTCACATAGGTAACGCATATAGGAGGTCGGTTTTCAAAAATCCAAAATGGCGGATCCAATATGGCTGACATGAAAAATGAAAATCGACTGAATTAGCCTGGAAAAAGTTATTCGGAGGTTTTTGGGGTCGCTGAGTACGAATATGGTGTTAGTTTTCAAAAATCAAAAATGGCGGATCAAATATGGCCTATCAAAATATTGGAAAATCTCAATTTTCGTTTGATATTCGGTCAATAAGATTTTCCGAGGTCACTGATAAGTAATCGACTGTTAAATATTATACAGTGAAAATGCCAGGTCCAACATGGTAGACAAAAATTTAAAAGAATCATTTTGTTGATGAAAATTCTTAGAAGTCAATGAATCAATGCAATTTGAATCTGTTGAGATATTAGTTAGTTTTTCCTTACGAAGTAAATCCAACTGATAAATTACTTTACACGCAAGTTGTTGATCGGTACATTGCATCCGATTATTGGTATCTGCCAATTGAAGTCTCGAAAGCTATTTCTTCACGAGAAGTTCAAGAAAATATCGTTCAGTGCTGCCTGCTACTCGAAGGGCTCGCTATTGTTGCAACAGCTTTACAAAAAGATTACCAAACGTTACTATGGAAAACTTTGTACATAGTTATCGAAAGAACAGGTAGATCTCATGGACTATTGCGGTTCGTGGGTCTATCCACTTTAGAAGCAATCGCTAGATCCCAGGGTCTTAGAACAATTACTGATCTGTTCCAAGAAAATATCGATTATATATCTTATCAAGTGACAGTAATACTTCGAAGGGTTGAGCGCAATCCTGGAGGGCTAGATGTCGTTGAATTGTCGTAATGGAGCATAGCACCAAAAACTTTTTTCCCTGTTTAAGGGAAATTGCCGAAAATGTACTTTTTCAGATTCGATTGAATCCCCAAAATAGTAATGCTATACCTATTTTAAAAGTATTTTATACCCTTACGTTATGTATAAAAAGATTAACATCGAAAGTAAAGGATTTAGACGAAAATTCAGCACTGAAGAAAATATTGAAGAAAAGCCCGACTAAGCGAAAGGTCATTGATGATATTTTGGAGTATTATGATGCAAAAAAGGCAGTTAAAATGCTTGATGAAAGCGATTCCAAAGTGGATACAGTTTTAGATGAGAATTCTTTTAAAAAATTGAGTGAAGAAGTGAAGAAGCAACAAAAAGAAAACAGGAACGATCTGGCGGATGAAGAGGATAAGCCAAAACCGCCATATTATGTTAAGATCGTCGAAGAAATAATGCAGCGATGTATTCATCTAGTGCCATCACAAAACTTCACGCTCACTTATCTTAGTATGTTAACTCTCGGAGAAGGTGTTCTAATTTTGAAAGATTGGGAAGATAAGCTTCTACCAATTGTCCATGAAGTATGACATTCATTAATCGACAGATTTAAAAATCCTAACCCATTAATCGTAAATCAAGCATGGCAATAATAATAATGCCAAACATATTCCCGCGCCGGCGGGGGGGGGGGGCACGGTTGCGGGTTTGGCACCTCGGGGGTTCCCCTCAAGAACTGCCCCCGCCGACCACTCCGCTCCTCCTCCCAGACCAAGGCGCAAAAATCCTCTATTGGGACCAGGGACTGGGGGAGGAGAGAAGGGGGGGGGGGGCGAACGAGGAGGTTCTCCCCCGGTTGCCCGATTGATGGTTGTCCGCCGGTTAGCGGTTGCGCGGCACTGTCTCCTTCCTCTTCCATCTCCTCCGGTGAGGAGTGGTCCGTGTCCGGGGGCGGTGGCTATCCGGGGGCCTCATAGGGGCGGCGGAGGCGCGGTTGCCCCCACGGGTCTTCTGACTCCTCTGACGCAGTCCCCAACTGCAGGGGTTTCAGGCCGCCGTGGCACGGGGGAATCGGGTGGTCGACGGTTGGCCGCGCGAACACCACCCGCCCGGCCCCCGCCTGCTGGGGCAGGTGGCAGATGGTCGGTAGCGATGGGAATTCCGCCGGGCTGAGTGGCGGCACCGCGGTTGCTGTCTCCGGCGTCGTTGGTTCCGACGCAGTGGCTCCCCCGGAGCGGACGAGGGTGACCTGGCAGGGCACCCTCACCCAACGGGTCCTCTTCTTCCTCTCTGCCACCTTTACCATGTTGCTGGTTGGTACCTGCAAAAGAAGGGGATTACCCTACATTGGTTGGGTCGACTTTAAGAGTTGGGACAACCTTATCCTCTTTTATTCCAACGATATATCCTACTAACAGATTGAAAGCATAATTAATAAGACAATACACAGTTTGATATCAATTGACCCATACACACACAAAAAAATATAACAATGAGGAGGACCACTTTCGCTACTTGAGACTTGTCTTGACCAGTCTACGCAACACCGGATTGGAACTAAACCCGGAAAAGAGTGAATTCTTCCAGGACGAGGAAAAATTCCTCGGTTTTGTATTAAATAAAGATGGATTGAAGACGGATCCGGACAAGGTCGCTCCCGTTCTCGAATTCCCGCCCCCCACCAACCTCAAACAGCTAAGGCGCTTTTTAGGGATGGTGGGGTGGTACGCGCGCTTTCTCCCAGATTTTTCGCGTGATCGCGTTCATGTGACGAAATTATTAACAAAGAATACTCCCTGGAACTGGGGCCCGGAGCAGCAATCTGCTTTCGAGGCCCTCCGCGATTCCCTCACCCGTACCCCCGTGTTGGCACGCCCAAACTTTGACGTCCCCTTTACGATTCAGACGGATGCGAGCGACTTTGCTATCGGGGCGGTAATCACCTAAGAGATAGCCGGTAATGAGCACCCGATTAGTTTTGCTAGCCGCGTGCTCACCAAGGCTGAACGAAAGTATACCGTCACGGAGAAAGAGTATCTCGCCGTCCTCTGGGCCGTGAAAAAGTATCGACCCTATGTCGAGGGGACTCACTTTCGGGTGATCACCGATCATAGCAGTCTGCAGTGGCTCAGGAATTTGCGAGACCCAACCGGGAGATTGGCGCGGTGGGCCCTCGCCATGCAGACATATGATATGAAAATCGAGCATCGAAAAGGCACGCTCAATGTGGTACCCGATGCACTCTCGAGAATGTACAAAAATGTCGATACCGCCCTTTGCGCCCTGGGGGATATCACGGACCCGTGGTATACCCAGAAAATGGATAATATTCGAAAATTTCCCTCGAAATATCCTGATTGGAGGATCGAGGATGACCGGATATATTTCCATAAGCCCCACCCGTTGATAGAGTCCGCCCTCAGCGACCTCGACGCCTGGAAACTCGTCCTTCCCGCTGGAGCGCGTGCCCGTGCCCTCAGCGATGCGCCCCCGGACACGGTCCACTCCTCACCGGAGGAGATGGAAGAGGAAGGAGACGGTGCCGCGCAACCGCTAACCGGCGGACAACCATCAATCGGGCAACCGGGGGAGAACCTCCTCGTTCGCCCCCCCCCCTTCTCTCCTCTCCCAGTCGCTGGTCCCAATAGAGGATTTTTGTGCCTTGGTATGGGAGGAGGAGCGGAGTGGTCGGCGTGAGCAGTTCTTGAGGGGACCCCCCGAGGTGCCAAACCCGCAACCGTGGGCCCCCCGCCGGCGCGGGAATATGTTTAGGCCCACTCGTCGCAGCCGCGCCCCGTCTCCCCCCTCCGATTCGTGAGGGCCGAGCCCCCCCCCCCCCCCCGAAACACCACCGACCGGCAACACCACCATAGCGGACCCGGTGTGCGAGGTACCCCGCCGGGTCGGCGCTCCCGCCGTCGTCGACGTCGCCGACGAACCCGCAGGGGGAACCGCACCCGGCCGCTCCACGGGGTAGCGCATCGCGACCCCTCGCGACAACCTGGGGTCAGCCGTGCCGCAGTGACCGGATTCCCCGGTCATAATAGAGATTGCCCCCGACCGGGCGGTACTGATTCGAGTGGTGTCGGTACCCCCCGGAAGGGCGGCCGCGGTGACGCTGCCGCCACCTCTGATGGCCCTGCCACCCCCCCTCATGGCGCCGCTAGTTCCGGTAGCGGCTCTCGTGGGACGTACCCTGGCCAGGGACGGCCCGGACCGTTACGGGTCACCCCCGCCGAGCGCCGCTGCTGGAATTGTGGCCAGCGAGGCCACCCGGCGCACAGTTGGTACCGGCGACTACTGGGGGGAAGGAGGTTCTCGCGAAGAAGGGGGCCGTTAACCCCAATCGCCGAAGGCACCCGGCCCGGTAGCGGGTAGTGGAGCCTCCTCCTCCCCATCCCGGTATCAGGGACGTGTCGGTGTCGTGTGCGTGACCTGCTGTCCCTTACGATGATGTTGTCCTTTGCGAATTATTGTTACCCTCGGCTATGCACATGCCGGAGTGCAAATTGATTAGCATTTAGTAGTATAAGTTAGTTAGTTAAACTCAAGTCGCGCTAAATCGTGTAGACTGCGAGATTTGTTTAAATACGGCGCGGAGTCGTGCTGTTAAAATTATGTTTGTTTGCTGCCAAATCGCGCAGGTAATTAGTGAGTTCGTCCTTCGAGAGACGTCACGCAATCCGGGTCGATATATTTAAATTACGCTAATTCGCTCCCACAGTAGGTTTTAGTGGTCGGTCGCAAAGCCACCGACCTAAGTACTTCAGGGCCCGTCGCAATACTTAGTATGTTAAAGTTCAAGGCGAGTTGAGTCTTCCTCGCCGTCGCCCCGTTGCGACTCAGTTGGCCCGAACACCAAAGAACCCCCCCCCCCCCCCAGAACCAGAACGTCGACAGATGACATACAGTACCCAAGGGATACTGGAGTCAGGCCCGTTGGTGTGTGACGAAACCCGTCACAGATCGACACGCTGACCGAACCCCGCGCCATCTATTGAGGGCGGGCGTAACCCCGCCACGAAGTCCGCCCCTCCCGGAGGAAGAACGGGTTTTTTACCGGAGCGAATATTATCAGTTTTATGTAGACGAACCATATTTTTAAACGTTAACAACGTATGCATGGTTAATCCTACATAGAGAAATCTAACGTAACGTCACGATCGTCAGGAAGGTTAGTTTTTTCGATCTCTGTAATGCACTGTATGGTGTACTCCTTTCCTAAAGTCGGGATATACATACGATTTCTATCAGTGACTAAACTTCCTGAAGATGTGACGTATCGTTAGACATCTCTACAATCTGCAAGTTTCTGCTTAAACATAGTTTTAAAAATGATTCTGTCCGGGAATCGAAGAAATAGTATATGCCTCCGATGTCTAATATGCTACCGTCACAGGCACGAAACCGGAAGTCACTGTTTTTTTTTAGTGTGAATTCTTTTTTTCTAATTGTGTAATTATACTCAAAGGTAACCTATAATTGTCTCAAGTAATAGAACACGTATAGCTCTTTCACTTTAATGAGAATTGTACCATTTTGGTAGTTATAGCAATGAATTTTAAATGTTGTATGAAGTTAAATGAAACACGAGGCGCTATTTAGTTTATCTTTGTGTTAATTTACAGAA
Organism: Trichopria drosophilae; assembly: GCA_030407085.1. Classification (NCBI taxonomy): domain Eukaryota; kingdom Metazoa; phylum Arthropoda; class Insecta; order Hymenoptera; family Diapriidae; genus Trichopria; species Trichopria drosophilae. Next base: position 64,960,154 of record CM059584.1, on the reverse strand, counting down.
GAGGAAGTGATGAAATCCACCAAGTCTCACGATAACTTTACTGAGTACGAAATGTTCGCCAGAACAGGCGACTATTTCACGAGCCTTGATATACAATGGTTGGTCGAAGGCAACTGTCCCACTTTTCACTGATATATCTTTGGCTTTTCGCACTGCCATCGGCAGAGAAGTATAGACTGTATCGTAATAACTTGGAGGTGCATTTATGAAAGGCAGGCACAGAACTTTTATTTGCTCAGAACTACGGTGTGATGTCTTTTCATTCAAACCTCTCCAACCTGGAATGTTTGGTACATCGTGATATTTAGCTAACATCCAAAAAGTATCACGCACGGTTGGCATTAAAATTTTCCTTTTCCAGCCAATGCCAGCAGCTACTTCATCACTTAAATTTTGAAAAACGATGGATTGTAAACCTGTATCAGTTCTGTTTTCAAAAATTTGTAATTCCGACAAGCCACTTTTCTTCAGTTGATCCCATTTATTTAGAAGTCGTTCCTTTGTGATTCTATCTGGTGAATTGATAATTGCGGTAGCAGGAATAATACATTGCACACCACCCATATTGTGAAATGTATTTAATCCGTCCACTGTACTTACAATCCGTATTGTCGAAAATGAACTGGCAGTGCGAATGGGGATGAATTTCATATGGGACATTCCACGCCAAACGGACCACTTTTTTGAAAAAGATTTTTAATTTTAATTTTACCACTTGAACATCGTTGGGGCATGTAAATATAATATTTTTGGCCATATAGGGGATTTTAATACTGACATTTTAAATACTTATGGCGTATTTTGAATATAATGAATTCGACATCAGCGAGTTATTTGATATATATTTAAGGCAAGACGAATTAATAATCAAATATCTAAATATATATTTTTTGTAGGATTTTCCCGATATTTCAGAAAAAAATATGCATTTCTAATTATCATTGTAAAATGAGGGCGAAAAAGCAGTTTAAAAGTTTCAAATCGCATTTTCGGCCCTTAAGGCATGATTAAAAATTCTTGATAAATTTTTGAAATATATATAAATTTAACCTGAAAATGATGAAATAAGAATAAACATGGCGAATTTAGTGCTTATAAGTGAAATGAACGCTTCAAATATGGCGTTATAGAAGAAGGCCCCTGAATAGCATGCATACATATACATATATGTATTTTCATATATTCAAGGCTAACTGACTTAACAAGAAGAACTTGTGGCGCGTACATTGAATTGTCCTAAACAACATTCTTTAGCTTTAAAGAGCATCAAATTCCCTTTAAATGAGGGCGAAAGTTTTATATAAAACAGGGACCTTCTATTTCTTAACTTTAACCTGTCATATCTCCGTTGTAAATTGTCGAATCGGGAAAATTTTTTTTTCATTTTAAAGGGAATTTGATGCTCTTTAAGGCTAAAGAATGTTGTTTAGGACAATTCAATGTACGCGCCACAAGTTCTTCTTGTTAAGTCAGTTAGCCTTGTTCTCTCTCCAGAAGAGCGTGGAATATAGTATCTGTACTTCCAGTTTTTGGAAACAACCATCTGCTACAAAAACTGGTCCTTCGAGCCGGATCTTGCTCATAAAAAATGTAAACTTAGTGCAAAAGTGCAGAAAGTGCAATATTCGCCAAAATGAGCAATTTTATGCAATAATTCATAAAAGCGTCCTTCTCTGACGTCATCAAGTTCGTCGCGTCGTATAGCGCCATTTGCAGGACCTCGATTCATGCTTCGTGAATCTTCGGCAATCTTCGCGCTTCATTGATTTGGAGCCTCAGACGTGTGGTGGGCATCGAGATTCCGTCAACAGGCTCGTGCTCCGTCGTGTGTTTACGCTCGGACTCTTCCCTCCCCCCGATTGGATTCGGAGAAGCTCACGCCCAGGAGTGCCGACACATACATACGTGCTTCTGACCACCTGCTACCGTTTTCGAGCTGACTACTCTGCCCTGCACGATTATTTTGTTTATGCGAACAAGGACGAACTCCAATTCACTAATTTACAAGCCTTTTCGTATTATTGAAACATTGATGGACATTTACCGTGACGGTGGAACACATCGTGATAATTAGCGAGTTTTTTTGTTTTGTGACTTTGGATAAGTGACTGTACTAGGAACTCGTTATAGACCATTATTGTGACTCGCTTGTGTTTAAAAGACCATGTCGTCCAAACTCGAAGTTCTCCTGATTGAACAAGACCAAGTGATTAACACGATTGGTCGATTCGTGTCTAATTTTAAGAAAATTGGTCAAAAGAACTATACGTTGGCAGTGGCACGCAGTCGCCAAGCCATACTCACTTCTAATTGGCAACGATGTACTGATCTGGACTGTCAAATTAATACCGAAGCTGAGGATGAGGATAGAATATCTTTTGAATATTTTACGAAGTCTCAATTTTTGGATGCGGAAGAAACCTATCTTGGTGCATCGGATTTCATCGTCGGCATTATAGATAAGTTGAATACAATTCAAACTAGCCCTGCTCAACCTGCGCATTCCTCAACTCTTAATGAGTCGCACTCACAACCTTCTGTTGCATTGCCGCGAATAACTATCCCCAAATTTTCCGGCAATTACGTAGATTCGGCTAATTTCCGAGATATATTTGAATCCCTCGTAGCCAATAATGATACCCTTTCAAATGTGCAAAAATTGCATCACTTGAAAGCGAATTTAATTGGTGAGGCAGAGCTGGTTTTAAAAAATTTAACCATCAGTGATGCAAATTACGTATCAGCTTGGAATACTTTGAGAACGCGATACGAAAACGCACGCGCAATCGTAACTGCGCATTTAAGGGCATTATTTGCTATTCCAAGTATGAAATCAGAGAGTGCGTCTGAGCTGAAACGTTTGCGAGATTCAATAAATGATTCATTAAATGCAATGCGCAATTTAAACCGTGATGTAGATAGCTGGAATGATATATTAGTATTTCTCGTTTTACAACGCCTCGATGCTAATTCGCGAAAAGATTGGGAATTGAGGTTGGGTGATAGTACGACATTTCCCGAATACGATGAGTTAGATAAATTCATTGGTGCGCGAATCCGTGCTCTCGAATCAATGTACGTTCTCCAGGATTCACCAAGTCCAGCGCGATCGTCGCAAATGTCAAATTCGAAACAAAGTGCTAATCGAAAGTTCTCTACGCGCGCTCTCCATTTAACAGAGAATTTACCAGTTTGCATTTTATGTGAAAATCGTCATTTTTTGTACCATTGTCCCTCGTTCAAAGAACAATCGGCTGACAAGAGACTAGCCACGGTACGAGTTTCACTCCGAAAATGGGCTTCAAACGATGCTACGCTTTTAAGGAACTTATCTGAGGAATTTCACGACGACTCGTTGGTTCACCCGTTGAACGATGAAGGCGGTGTAAAGGTATTAGGCATCGCTTGGCGCCCTGTTCCAGATTCCTTCCATTTTTGTGTGACAGAACCAAAAATAATCATTGTCACAAAGCGCCAAGTTTTGTCTCATATAGCTCGATTATTCGACCCACTTGGTTGGGTTGCTCCTGTTCTTATTCAAGCTAAGATCTTGATGCAAGAAATCTGGCTTCAAAAAATCGGATGGGACGACGAACTTCCTCCAGAGCTGCTACAACGGTGGAAAATGTATTGCTCAGAGCTCCCTTCCTTGACAAACATCGCAATTCCACGGTGGACAGGTCAGACTAGTAATGCCACGTCCGAAATCCATGGGTTCGCAGATGCATCATCTGGTGCATATGCTGCAGTCGTTTATTTGCGTGTTTCAGAATTATCAAGCCCTTCTAGAATTACGTTGCTTATGTCTAAGACAAAAGTAGCGCCTCTTAAGACGTTAAGTACTCCTAAGCTCGAACTTAACGCTGCTTTCCTGCTTACTAAAGTTGTTTCTGCTGTGTGCACCAACATGAATCTCCCTGATGCTCCAGTTCACTGTTGGTCCGACTCAACTGTGACATTAGACTGGATCAGGCAACATCCGTCACGCTGGAAAACTTTTGTCGCGAATCGAGTTTCCGACATCCAAACGCGTCTTCCGCATGCTCAATGGCATCATGTCCCGTCTGAGGACAATCCAGCCGACTGTGCTTCTCGAGGTCTCTCGGCTTTGGAGTTACAAGAACATCCTTTGTGGTTTTCGGGACCCTCTTGGCTCAAGTCTGATCCCAGTAAATGGCCAGAAAGACCCACTATTTATGATTCTTCTGTTGAACTAGAGCGAAGAAAACCCATGACGCACAATGCCGTAATAGAATCCTCAGAATGGGAGTTACCAATGCAGTTTTCATCGTGGCCAAAGCTTATACAGGTTACTGCTTACGTGCTGCGCTTCGTTAAGCTTTGTCGTAAATCCACCCCCGACACTCTCAATCGAACGCCCATTTCCGCAGATGAAATTTGTTTTGCAAAAATTTTCTGGATTAAAACCATCCAGAAAACTAATTTTCCTGCCGAACTCCATGCTTTACGAAAGAATTTATGTATCCCACGTCGTAGTCGATTAGCGAGCCTTCATCCATTTCTAGACGAAAATGGAGTATTGTGTGTCGGAGGTCGGCTTCGCAACGCACACTTGTCTTTCTACGAAATGCATCCAATGATATTGCCGCCCCACAAAATTAGCCAATTAATGGTTGCCCATGCACATCTTAGATGTTTGCACGGCGGTGTGCAACTTACACTGCGCATCTTGCGTCAATCATACTGGGTAATTGGTGCCAGAACAATTATTAAAATGCATATCCATCGTTGTGTACGATGCATTCGTTACGCTGCCAAAACCGCATCCCAGATTATGAGCGATCTCCCGAAGTTGAGAATAACTCCAGCTAGCCCATTCTTAAATTGTGGTGTGGATTATGCGGGACCATTCGCTATTCTCCCGCGGACCGGTCGCGGTCAGAAAACCTTCAAGTCCTATATCGCGGTCTTCGTATGCTTTTTCACTCGCGCGATATATTTGGAATTCGTCAGCGACTACTCGTCCTCAACATTTTTAGCGGCATTCAGAAGATTCTCAGCACGTCGTGGCATTCCTGCTAACGTCTACAGTGACAACGGAACGACGTTCCAAGGTGCCGATCGAGAATTATCTCACGCGTTTCGCGCCATCTATCGCGACTCTAAACTTGCCGTTCAATTGGCCGAAGATGAAACAACTTGGCACTTAATCCCACCTTCAGCTCCTCATCATGGAGGACTTTGGGAAGCTGGGGTGAAGAGTGTGAAGCACCACCTTCGGCGGGTCGTCGGCTCGCGCACCTTATCTACAGAAGAATTTAGCACTTTACTCGCTCAGATCGAGGCGTGTCTAAATTCAAGGCCAATATGTCCTCTTTCTGATGATCCATCTGATCTAACCGCACTTACTCCGGGGCATTTTCTGATCGGCTCACCTCTTGTCAGCGTACCCGAACCGTCGACATTAGATTTGAAAGAAAATTATCTATCCCGTTGGCAACGCGTACGTCGAATGCTGGAGACTTTCTGGCGTCTTTGGTCTCAAGACTATCTCAACTCTTTGCAACAAAGAATTAAATGGAAATCTGAGAAACCAAACTTACGCGTGAATGATTTAGTTTTATTAAAAAATTCGCTACTCCCACCGTCTAAATGGGAGTTAGGTCGGATTAAGCACGTACATCCCGGACCGGATGGACATGTACGCGTCGTGACCGTGCGAACGGCCTCTTCTGAGCGAAAACGACCTGTCACCCAACTGTGTAAATTATTCTCTGTAGATTCCTAGCTTTTCTACGCGAGAAGAGTCATGGCGGGCGGTTCCTCCAAGTTTATCGAAACATTTGTAATTCGGTATAATATTAAGAATTTAACTATTTGTCATAATATGCTATAATTTTCGTCTCAAAAGTCTTAGAGACGAGGCGGGCGGTTTGTTTAGGACAATTCAATGTACGCGCCACAAGTTCTATATACTTTGAGTATGTTGAGCGCCATCTTTTCCTTTGGCGCCAAATTGCACGATTATCACGTGATCTGCGAAAATTCCCGCAAATCGACTTCGCTTCCGCCTTACTTACTTGTACGTTAGAGATCGAACGCGTCGGATGTCGCGCACGTTGTTACGTATCGCAATCGATTTTTCCATCGGGAAATTCACCGCGCTGCGACCACGTTCTTCTCGATCTCTGTATCGCGATTGTAACTCCCGCAAAAATAATAAAGCACAGATCTTGGATAAGTATAACCAGTGAATTTGTTCGTTTACTCCAAAATCCACTCGGGACGTTCTCGTCGCGGTTCGCCATTTTTGACGAAAGCGTTTGGGAAATATTCTCAGTACTTCCAGTTTTTGGAAACAATCATCTGCTACAAATGTATATAATGGTGAATTTCAATTTACTGTTGTAAAAATTAAAAAACTCTCCTCGCTTAGTTTGTAACAGTTCGTTGTGCATTTATTTGATCATTATGCTATTGTAAGTTTCTAGTTAAATATTAAATATGAGAATGTTATGTTTTGACGTTACATACAGTTTTCATAGTTTTTTAAATTTATAAGATAAATGTACCAATATCCGGACATACAACAAACGGTATCTATAATCGAACATTCTAATCAATGTGTCCCTCGTCTCTAAACAAGTGTCAATATTGATTTGGTTGTCCGGTTATAGCTGCATGTCCGGCTATTGGTACGTTTACCTTAATGTACCAAATACGAATAGAGTTCAGTACCCCCCTAATTAGAGTTAACTATACTGCACCATGTAGAGGTTTTGCGCTCGAATTTACATTTCTTTAGGATGCTTTTTAATAGTAAGTTTTACATTTCACAAAAGCAAAATGATATAGTTAAATATTACAGCAATAATTTTACAAACACGAAATGGCAACAGAAAATGAGAAATTAAAATCAAATTAGTATAGTCAATACAGCTTTCTGAGAACGCTGGACAAGACATCGAGATAAATTAAAACCTCTTTCAGTTTTTACTAAAACAAAACACGGTACGTTTCATTCTGTCGTATTCATCAGATGTCGTGATAATCCAAAAGCTATGTTGCACCGCGGTTTCTTTTAGTAAGAACTCTAGTAGGTTTTTAATTTATCTCGATGTATTTTTTATCATTCTCAGCCTTCTGTATTGCACAGTATTAATTTGATTTCAATATCGCATTTTCTTTTGCCACTTCATTTTGCGTAATTGCTGCAATAATTGTGTATCAATATAATTGCATTCTTTATATCAAATTCGTAATAATAATATGCCTTGGAATAATCGTTGTGCTAGTCCCTTTTGGAAACCCGGAGACAAGAGGTGTAAAGGAGTTAGTCTACGGCGTGCTACTGAAGATCAACGTAAAAAAATTCCATCTGAAATCGAAGTTGAGACAATTGATTCACCACCTACCTTACAATTGGAAGATGATACTTTTCCCGACGAAAATCCTGATAATTTTGAAGATTCGGAATGTGAATCTGAGCCTACGGAAAAGCCAAAACCGTCACTGGAAACGGAGCTGCAAGAAATATTGCAAAACATGAAAGATAAGTTCTCCAGTAGTAGTACTCCGTATGCTCAGCGAATATGCATTTTGACACTTGTTCCAAAATCATGGGGTGAACGTAAACTCGCACAAGAGTTTAATACTACTAGAAGAATGGTGAGGACGGCAAAGGCACTTGTTTCTTCCGAAGGTGCATTTTCTTTTCCTACGCCTCATGTTGGACGTCGTTTATCGATCGAAACTGAGCAGCTCGTACAATTATTATACGAGGATGACGAGAATAGCCGACTTATGCCCGGTATGAAAGACACTGTGTCTGTCAGAGTCGATGGGGTAAAAACCATACTCCAGAAACGTCTTGTTCTCTGTAACCTAAAGGAGCTTCACAGACTGTACTCCGATAAATATCCCGATAACCGTATCGGCTTCAGTAAGTTTGCCGAACTTCGGCCGCGGAATTGTGTTCTCGCAGGAGCAAGCGGTACTCACAGTGTGTGCGTATGCACATATCACCAAAATGTTAAACTAATGGTAGATGCTGGAAGATTACCATTATTGACATTAGGTTCTGAACAACCATTGAACACGTACAAAGATTGCATCGCGAACATTACATGTCCAAATCCTACAGAGAAGTGCTTTTTGGACGAATGTACTTCATGCCCTGGAATGAAACCACTTAAAGAGAGACTCGAGAATTTATTTAAAGAGGCTAATGTTGACGAAATTGAGTTACGGTTGTGGCAAACAGTTGATAAGTCAACTTTGAGCACATTGAAGTTACAAAAGGTCTGAATTCATTGACCAGTTTATAAATCGTCTGTCGGCTTTAAAACCACATCACTTTATCGCGAAGCAAGCAAGTCCCTGTTTTATATACAGGGTGGCCGATTTATCTGAAGACATCGAAATATCTCGAGAACTATGCACAGAATCAAAAAAGTTGTCGGATGAAAGTTGTTCGACACGAAGGGGGGCATCCAGTGATAATTAAATTTACCCCCTCCCCCAAACCCTGGAGGTGGAGTGGGGGCAAAAACAATAAAACTTAAATAGGAACCCCCATTTTTTATTGCAGATTTGGATTCTCCGGAAAAAAGTACACCAATTTGACCTAGGAGCTATTGCATTTTGGTTCACAGGTGGCGCCTGTAATCGATAAAAATCCAAATTTATCTGAAGACATTGAAATACCTCGAGAACTATGCACAGAATCAAAAAAGTTGTCGGATGAAAGTTGTTCGACACGAAGGGGGGCATCCAGGGGGCAAATAGGGACAATTTGATCCCTTTATGAATTTTTAATATTAGAATTTAGCAATATCAATTGCGAAAATTGTTATTCTGAATATGAAATTTTAATAATGTCCATTCGAAAAATTAAGATTATGAATAATTGATATTCTTCATATTAAAAATCAAAACTGATTACATAAAAATTGTGCATACAATATGGAAGCCATTTTATAAATAAGTTTTCTACCTTCAATAAAATTACATTTTAGGTTTTAAATGTATTATTTAATAAACAAAAAGAGGACATCACGCAATCCATTAAAAAACGCGTCATGTCCCTCAGCTCATTCATTCTCTCTCTGTATGTTTTTTCCGAAATGAGAATAAATAAGCTGAGCATTGACGGTCAAACCAGCTTCTATTAAACAAAACGAAACTCTTACTTCATTTGGGGATTTCGTCGCCATCTACCGGACTCCGAGAGAACTCACGTGGTTTCATACATGTACATCGCTTGCATTTCGGCCATCACCGGCGCCGGTTCTGTTACATAACGCTAGAGGGCGACAACTCGAAAATAAAGTAGCATATCATTTTATACATAAGTTGAGTCACACGTAACCAGTTCACCTACATTTTTCTCTACTTTCCTGAAGGGAAGTAAATGGATATCGCGACTTTCTAATCCCCATATTAAAATTTAGTATTCACGGTCTCTCAGTGTAAGACTGTTTTTGAAGTCCATTGTATTGGTAGTAATTCGGTCGGAGGTCACTTTGCTTTTAGAATAACAACTTTCCGTTTACGTAACTATTTTTTGTCTACCCTTCATTGCTTAAATCGAATTGCAAGTTAAAAATGAATCCTGCTACAGTTCCCGAAAAAATCGAAATGATTCTTATTTATGGTGAATGTAAGAGGAATATTGACGATGCTGTTGCGTTGTATGCTGAGCGTTTTCCAGATAATGCTCGCTCGCGTTCTTTTTTTTACAAAGTTGTGAATGCCTTTCACTCTGATGGCAGCGTACAAATGAAAAAAAGGAAGCGAAGATTAACAGTTACAGGAGAAGCTAACGAAGTAGCTGTACTAGCAGCTATTCACCAAAATCCACATGTAAGCACACGACAATTACATCGCGATTCCGGCATTTCCAGAGACAGTATTCAAAGAATATTGCATCGTCATAAGTTTCATCCATATCACATTTCACTGCACCAGGCACTAGATGGCGATGATTTTCATAACCGCGTGGTGTTTTGTGAATGGGCATTTCAAAAAATGCAAACGAACCACAATTTCTTTGCTAATGTATTATTTTCAGATGAATCTACATTCACGAACCATGGTGGCGTCAATAGGCATAATATGCATTATTGAAGCGTAGAAAATCCCCATTGGTTACGACAAGTTAATCATCAACGCCCTTGGTCGATGAACGTTTGGTGTGGAATCATAGGAAATAAACTCATTGGTCCTTATTTCATTAAAGGTAATTTGAATGGAACAAAATATCGAGATTTCCTAGAACAAGAAGTACCATTACTACTTGAGGATGTTGCTATGGACGTCCGACGGACAATGTGGTTTCAGCATGATGGTTGCCCAGCACATTTTTCAAGAGTAGCAAGGGAAATACTAGACCGTGATTACAATGGTAGGTGGACTGGTAGAGGTGGCCCCATTAATTGGCCTGCGAGGTCACCTGATCTAACATCTCCGGATTTCTTCCTATGGGGTTACCTAAAAGGTAAGGTTTATGAACAAATACCAACGACTCGTGAAAACATGGTGGAACGCATAAGAACTGCTTGCGCAGAAATGTCTGCAGATATGATTCTATCATGTATAAGGTCATTTGAAGAAAGAATAAATAAATGCATTGAAGTGGAAGGTCAACATTTCGAACACTTACTCAAGTAAGTGAACAATGAGACAGAGGCAAGGGGACTCACGTAAAACAAGCACCCCAAAGGGAACAGAAAAATACTACGTCCACGTCGTTGTTCCTGGGTAACGCTAAATGTATTTTTTCCCGGCTTTGTTAGAATGACCGTATTCCATATCCGCTACTCGGGCGAAAATTGTCAATATTGGAGAATCCAAATCTGCAATAAAAACTGGGGGTTCCTATTTAAGTTTTATTGTTTTTGCCCCCACTCCACCCCCAAGGGATGGGGGAGGGGGTAAATTTAATTATCACTGGATGCCCCCCTTCGTGTCGAACAACTTTCATCCGACAACTTTTTTGATTCTGTGCATAGTTCTCGAGATATTTCGATGTCTTCAGATAAATCGGCCACCCTGTATGTATGCATGCTATTCAGGGGCCTTCTTCTATAACGCCATATTTGAAGCGTTCATTTCACTTATAAGGACTAAATTCGCCATGTTTATTCTTATTTCATCATTTTCAGGTTAGATTTACATATATTTCAAAAATTTATCAAGAATTTTTAATCATGCCTTAAGGGCCGAAAATGCGATTTGAAACTTTTAAACTACTTTTTCGCCCTCATTTTACAATGATAATTAAAAATGCATATTTTTTTCTGAAAGATCGGGAAAAATCCTACAAAAAATATATATTTAGATATTTGATTATTAATTCGTCTTGCCTTAAATATATATCAAATAACTCGCTGATCTCGAATTCATTATATTCAAAATACGCCATAAGTATTTAAAATGTCAGTATTAAAATCCCATATATGGCCAAAAATATTATATTTACATGCCCCAACGATGTTCAAGTGGTAAAATTAAAATTAAAAATCTTTTTCAAAAAAGTGGTCCGTTTGGCGTGGAATGTCCCATATGCAGGTGCATGTAAAATTGATGATTCCAGCGTTCTGACATTATTGTAAGAAGCACACAAACCGAGTTTGGATAAAATATCGATGATAACCTTCGAACCGATTTTTCTATAAATGTAAGAAATTATACCGGGCTGAATATTGGAGATAAAAGAATTAGGCCGCTCTGCAGATATTATGCAGTGAGCAATTGTGGTGCATTTTTTCTTAAAAGACTCGGGCTTTTTTCGTCCTTCAAGATAACGCTTTCTAAGAACGTAGATAATGTTTGCGGTACGTGTGATGTTACATCATCCAAAAATTCACTGCTAGCAGGATATGATGTAGAATCGTAATATTGCTGTCCGATATCACCTCTAATAATCTCCGCCGCTTTTTCACAATTCGAATTTTTTCGCTCTCTTTTCCAATAAGTGATCTTCATACCACGACTGACTAATAATCCCACGTCCGACATTCGCAAAACATATGATCGGAGTTTTCGTATGCACGGTGATAATTATAATGTCACTCCCAAACTCTGCTTTCAACTTCGTTTGCAGTGTCCTCCACGATGGCACGTATTTTCCTGCTTCTGTTGCTACATAAAGTAGTTCTTCTGATGTAAACTGGTATTATTGTGATGCACAGAGATAATTGGAAATCGTTTGTACTGCTGATACTACATCAGCTGATATCGCACTTCCCGCTTTCCTCCCACCTAGGGACATTTTTAAAAACGATGTATAGCAAAGTACGTGATAAATCGGCTCACAACCCATCACATTCTCAGTCGATTGCAAACATTTTTACAAAATACGATTGTAAACAGATTTACAAAAAAAGTCGATCGTGCACTTCTTGACCAAACTTGTCATTTGGAGGCAAGCTGTGGATCGTTTCAATAGTCCATTGATTCTGCACTTTACGTGCGCATTGCATGATTGTCGTGTCCTTTTTTTTCACAAGTGTTCTAAAAAGTCGAAGCATCTTACGTACTTTCCCGTTTTAATGTTGCATTGATAGTACTTTTGCGCGTATAATTTTTGCGGCATTCTTGATCAATTAATATCAAACTTGACAGAAATATGGTCTGCTCTTTTCCATCCTTACGCATTCGGCTTGCTTCGATTAATGTGTGTAAGGCTTTCGTCGAAACGGCAAATAAAATATGATTCTTACCTTCTTTTCCGCAGACATAATATTTAGCGTCGTTCATTGTCCGTAACTTTACGTGCTTCAGTGTAGTTTTCCGCTTTTATTACCTCGTCGTGGGCAGTTCACCTTTACATTACATATACATTATACCTTATCACGTGTACCAATATATAAATTAAATATACTAACCAATGCGCATTGCGTCAGGTTTATAGTCGTGCAACCAATTAACCCGGCAACGGCAATGTTCACCAAAAGTCTCCAAATTGGTGAAGTAAAGTAACGTTCCGTTCCGCATCAGCTCAATGCACTGATGCATAATGTAAACATTCGAATTTTGAAGTATTGCTTCGTCCGGAAGGTTAAAAAATCGTTGAGCTACATCGCTCGCCGTAACGCCCTCAACTCTGACAATTTCACAGTGTTACCTAAACAAAATCGGATATGGGTAGATGTACCGGTTTTGGCTCCTGCATAATAAGGCCAATTTTGCGGACCATTTTGTATAATATGCGGCGGATTTGGTACTAAAATAGTCGTTTTTTGATAATTATGGTCGACATATTGGATCCGTCATTTTGAATGTCGAAAATCTGACAACGGATTCGTAATCAGCGACCCCGAAAACCCTCGAGTGACAAGTTTTGAGTCAATTATATGAAAAGAAAAATTCGTGGCACAAAGGTTTAAGCATTCAGCTACTAGGGCAATTAACTTAACAATCCGCGTTGTTGGGACAAGAAATGTTTGGTAACCGTAACAATTACAATTAATATTGTCATTTATAAATGCTATACAATAATTATGCGAATATTGAATAATCGAAAAGAAGTATCGTATATATTTACGTTGCTGTGTGTAATAACGTTCATCTAAATTTACATGGTAATTACCTTTTTCTTTATGTTTTTCATACACTTCCATATTCCCACGAATACTATTTTAAACAGTCATATAACAAAATACAATTATACCCAGGCGGTCGCTTGAGCGAGTACGCCTTCGCCATATACTTACAGACACTTCTTTCGTGCGTAAAGAATGTACTTCCCACCTTAAAAATATGATCGGACTCAGGAATGCCCAGAGAATCACTTGTAATATGTGTGAAAATTTAAAAAGATTCATTGTCTCAAACGTAACAGAAATTGCAGTCATGCTAAAAATGAAAAATTAAGCTTTCAATTAGTTTATATAAAATTTTGTCGTAAAATCAATAGAAACGAAGATATTTAAGAAAAACTGAAACATAAAATAATTTTCACTACAATTTTCGAAAAATACATAGTTCTCAAGGATGCTTTTCTACAATAAACTGCATCTTGGGAACAATTTATCGTATATTACCTTTGTATACCACGGTGCGCTTAGTACATATTAAATGAAAATGCATATTACCTCCTATTTTATTATTGGAACTGTTTTCTTGTAATGTAAGGACACCTTTTATGAAGCAATCGAAATCGTATAGTTGGCGCTTTTTTTATAATGACAAAAAATATTTTTTATTATTTTTGAATTTTTTTAATACTTTTATGTAACTCCGTACGATTTCCGCGTTTTATCGTGCACGATTTGCGTACACTAAGTAGCGCTCGTATACGTACACTATTCATGCTACGGCATCCAATAAACGAATGCTAACGATGCGTCTACATTACGTATACGTTGCGTATGCGTATACCACCATTCGTCGTCAAGCGTTCGTACACGATAGTCGGATACGATGACCATTCCTACGTATACCAGACGTAGGGCGTGTATGTTCTAATCTGTGCGAAAATGCCGGAATATATATAAAAAGTGAACGTCCCAATATAACTTTACAGAATGTAGTATACATGGGTTTTGTTTCAAATTTTAAAAATTGAATTTCAATGGGACAATTCCAATTTAATCTGAGAATGCTTAGAAAATACCCTTTTCGTTATTCGCCGTCTGTCTGCATGCGCCCGTACGGGTGAGAACAGATGCTCATTTTCATTTCACTTCATTTCAAATTATCCATCGGGGGCTGTGCCCCCCGAACCCCCTGCTACCCCCCCCCCCCCCCCAAACCCGCTCCTCCATCCCTTTCTGCAACCATTCTCTAAAATGAATCTTTATAAACTTGGAAATCGTATCTTCGTTACATAAAGTATCGTATGCAACGTGGAGGCAAGGTCTTTATACGCCGAGCGGAAGTTTCGTATACGAGACGTAGACGAGCGAACGCACGAGCCGAAGGCGAGTTATTTAGTGCAACTTAGCCTCCATATTACATAATGTACTATTAATATTCTGTCTGGCACATATAATTGTGCGTAAACACCAAAATAAGTATGAATAAACAATTGTAAATTATTTGTCACTGTCAACGTGTGCTTTATTATTGTTTACAATCAATGAACCCCGTAGTTCTATTCATTTGAGATTCTTACTAATTTTGTTTTGCAGTAAAGTGTAATGTGTCAGTCAGTAAACGTGTATAATCAAATTTCAAACGTACAGTGAACAGTTAATAAATATATTTCATAAGAATTATATAATATATTACAATGAAGATTTTTCCAAATTATAAAAAAACTTGTGATCATGAAGGAAACTAACTTAAAATATGTTTGTATTGTTGTAAAAAATCGGAAAAAATGGTAAAAATTAGTGGTGCTTTATTCGAAACAGTGAAAAATCTTGTTTCATTCGATGAAGTAGATGATCGGCTACCTACTGTATTGTGTGTAACTTGCAGAACTTACATTTTTAAAGGAGTAAAATTAAGAAAAACACACGAAGAAAACAAAAATTTGCAATCTAAAACTGTCAGTGATAAGTACCAGTGCCACCTTTGTAATGTAATTAGCATGCCTAAAGATCGAAAAAAGTGTTGAAGGGCTCGAAGACAAAAGCAGTTACAAATCGACGATACTTCGAATGTTTTACTCCGATCGGAAAAGGCATTCGGCATAAGTGTCATAATGAAACATTACTTGAGAATTTAAATAATAATATATTTAAAAATCAGAAACAACAAGATCATGCAGCAGTGAACCTATGAAAAATCCCTATTAATTCCAGCAGAACTTCCACAAATATTAAAAAAGATCAAAAAGTTGTTTTGTCAAAAAAGAGGAAAACCAATGGAAGTTGTATTATAACCAAATAAAATACGGAAAACCTCAGTTTTATTAAGCGACACTTTAGAACCGATTAAAACAAATTTAAATTTAAGTGACAGAAAATTATACATGTTGACAGCTGCAATACGTTCAGAGAGTAATGGCTCGATTAGAATGGAAAAGACCTTTAAAACAAAAATTCAGGAAAATACTCATATGCTGATTTCAATTTCGTAACAGAACAACGAAATGTAAAAAAAGCAGCAACAACAGGAAAAGCTGTAATTTGCAAGAATGCACAAGTCTTTATAGATTTTGTAACTAAAAAGCGTGATTCAAGATCAAATCAAGTGCATGTAAAATTCGGCATTGATGAAGGTGGTGGTATTTTAAAATTTTGTATGACTCTCCAGTTCATAAATGATTCATATACTGTTGTATTGCTATTTGTATAGCTCCTGATGTTCAAGAAAACTACACGAATATTTCTCTTATATGGACGAAATTAAATATGACTGGACATCTTGAAAATGGTGCCACTATTGCAGCAGACTTAACATTCTTAACATTATTTGTGGCTTGTTGACTAGTAGTATCTCCATTCTTCTAAATTCAATTGACATTTTGGATTCTATGTCGTGTTTAGGCATCTGTAAATACGTTGACGTATTGAGAAAGCCCAAAAAAGTTGTAGATGGATGCTTTTCTGTTACATTAGATTCTCAATTTAAAGAGTTTATTATACAATTCAAATCAAGTTATGCAGCATTAGAAATCCCAATAACGCCGAAAAGTCACATAATTTTTGAACACATTATAGAATTTTGCGACTATAGTCAGCAAGGTATATAGTGATTTTATTGTTGTTGTTGTTGTTTGTAATTCAACTATTATTAATTAATCGTTGTTATTATTGGTATTATTACTTACAGGCCTCGGGTATTTTTCCGAGCAGGCAATGGAAGCTGTCCATAGTGATTTCAAAACAACTTGGAATAATTATAAAGTATCCAAGGATAATGCAGAGTACTATAAAAAAACTTTTGAGAGCTACAGTTTTTTACAATACTTTACACATATAAATTAGTATTTTCTAAGAGATGAATCTAATTCATAATTATACTAATATTATTTATTAAGTATAAAGTTTTATTAATATTATTGATTGAATGCAATAAAAAAATGAAAGTGATATATTATATTATATATTTATACACCCTGTTTACTGTATTTTATTATGAATATTAGCAAGCAAAATGAAAAAATTATTACAAAATTGTTTTTTGGCATTATAAAAAAAAACGCCGACTATATGATTTTGATTACTTCATAGAAGGTGTCCTTACAGTACCAGAAACAGTTCCAATAATAAAATAGGAGGTAATATGCATTTTCATTAAATTTGTACTAGGCGCACCGTGATACATGTAAACTTATGAAAATAGGACAAAACCGCTTTTTAAAAACAATTGTAACCCCTATGTTAAGCGAAAATCGGAACTTTTAATAAAAAGTCAATTTTTTATTATACCTTCAAACAGCTGTACCTCGTGAACTATTCATCGTAGAAAGTTCACCCGGTGCTCAATTCACAGATAAATTAACTGTCTTTAAAAACCAACACTTTACTACCTAAAATCAGTTAAAACATACTTAATTGCAAAGTAACTCTTGAAAATGACAATTTTTCATGAGTATTTCGTGCATAGTCTTATATGGATTATGAAAATGATATTGTAAGAACACATACAGATTCAAAATTTGATTCTCTATAACTATCATTCTATACTGTTTTCGACTTACTACTAATTTTATTATACAAAACATACAGTGATTGTATCTTGTAAAAGTATTTAAATGTTATATATCTGTGAATATTAATCCTATGGATAAGAAACATACAAAGGAAATTGTTCGTAATTAAATTCTCTACAACTTTTCTTTAAAGCATTTTGCGATACGAATGGCCATTTTCGATATAATAGGGAAATACAAGCGACCCGCGCACGCTTTTGTGTTACTTCGCAAATCGGTCGAAATTTGAAATCGATGTATCTCGGCTGCTATTGATCGTAGGAAGTTAGAAAAAAAGGAAAATGTGCGGAATTTCATCAGCTACAATTTTTCTTTATTTAGCGCAGCCATCTCCGTTCACCCAGAACCCAGAGTCTACCAATCCGGTCAACCACCCTTTCACGTAACTATTCGGAGTACTCATATAAGTACCCCGGGTTCGAACGTAACAGATACATTATTGTCATAAACATTTAATACAATATTAGAATTTTTTATAACAATAATTGGAGTCTAGTTATTAAATTTCCTTTTTCGACACTTTCTTTGTGGTCTTCGAACAGTTGTAGGTTACGTCAAAATTTGAGTTTATTTTTGGCGTTGCTTCATCGGTCACGACTTTCCTATACTGTAGTGAACGCATTGCAGAAGTGAGAGAAAGTCGTAACAGCTCATTTCGTTGAAAAATATATCATTTATTTTTTATTTTTTCGAAATAATTTGATGGATTCGCACAGTTCCTTTGAAGGGTTCCAATTTTTCTGGTAGGTATTTGTCAATTTCCTCAATACTCTGAGAAGTGACAATTTGAACAGAAATGTTGTTCATTTTATGTTGGAGAACTTTAAGTAAACCATTAATATTTTGGATATATTGGCCGCATGCAATAGCTTGATCTGCTGTTCTTTTAACAACAACGCCTATACCATCAGCAGCACTTTTACCATATGTCCTGACTCGGAAAAATTATATGTATTGTATTATAATTTGATTAAACCTCATTGGTAGAAGTGCAGCTAAAAGATAAAAAATGTTTTTGTTCCGGTATTGAGTGATTGGACCATCACTAACAAAGTGTGTGTGATATTTTTGGTTGAAGTTGAAGATCAGTTTGAAGTATAGATGTAATGTGTGCTATAATTTCCGAAGGATCATGTCTAAGCGGGACAGAAATAGTACAAAATGCTTTATAAATCTTCTTGGAATACATAACACCAGTGTAATGTGATTTGTTCTCTCGAAACTCCGAAATGAACTGAGTGAGAATCTTCTGCATATTTAGTCACAATATTTTCTGAAAAATCGATATGTAATAAAAGATCTTTATCGCTTATTGTTAACGAATGGTGGAAGGGCTTTGAAATAAAACGGGTGATTTGATCGGTCAGAAACTAAAAATCAACTTTATTCCGATCCCGCGGTGACGATGCGATCGCGACGCGGACTTCCTAACCCGACGACATTCCGAAACGTACTGAAAAAACCCGATCGTCAATTTTCTGCATCTTAGTTCGACTTTTCAATTTCTCGAACGTTTAAATAGACTACAATGTCATATTATATATCGATTATACTATTCGAAATACAAATACTTTTATCGAGATCGTCACCATTTCGAAGGGCCTTTTACATAATTTACCTAACAGGCCTGCTTCATTTGCATAATTTACCTAACAGGCCTGCTTCATTTGCACCCCATTCGGGTGTGCAATGGCGTAGGGAAAACCACCTCTGTGGGAAAAAACCTACGCCGGGTACCGCAGTTGATAAAACATCGATTCCGTCCGTAACACTTATGTTTTTTTTAATATGATCGCAAACTTCACAATGATAAGATATTTTTGCTACATGCGATATAAATTTCGGTAAAGTCTGTTTAAATAATAATTTTATATCTTGAACTGAACCATTTAAACATTTTTCGAAAGTACGACCCACGATTATCTCTTTTTTCTGTTTTCCCATTGATTTTTTGCTTTTTCTCTGTTACCCATTGTTTCCAATAAATAGTTGTATTCATTTCATGAGGAATGTGTTCGATTTACTTGTCTATACAAATTTATCACTTACTTCATAAACATCGTTCGTTCTGAATATTACCGCACAAATTTGTTAATACTTGCTTTGTATTTACTTCTTTAATGAGTTTATCAAAATTCATCCCCTGACTTACTAATTTCATATTTTCGTATGTGACACAAAGGCAAATATCCTTTTCTGGCACTTTTGATTGTACCGTCCAAAGTGGTCGAAGCTTAAAAAAAGAATAGCTAACTACAAATATAGCCAAATTTAAAAACTTTTGATGCCATGAGTAGTATAGGGGTACCGATAGCCAGGGGTTAATGACCTTATAAAGAGGTGATAATGGTTATTAATGGGTAATTAATGTCAAAACAAGCAATAAAAACGTCAATAAATAATGTTAATTGGGTAATTAATGTCAGAAAAAAATAATTTATGACCGTAAATTTCCCTGTAGCCGTCTTTTGAAGTAGGTCGGTAGTCTGACGTAAACAAAAACGTACGGGGTACCTCTGGCCGCTACGCGTGGCCGGCATATGAATCTTGAGATAGGTCAGGGGTTAATGAACTCATAAAGAGGTGTAATGCTTATTAATGGGTAATTAATGTCAAAAAAAAATAATAAAAATGTCACTAAATAATGTTAATTGGGTATTTAAAGCCAGATACCTATCAATTTTTGGTCGTAAATAACACTACCACCATCTCGTTCGCTTTGTCAATATTCTGACGTATACAAAAACGTACGGGTACCTTTGGCCGCTACGCGAGACTGGCAGACGAATCTTGAGATAGGTCATGGGTTAATGGTCTCGTAAAGAGATGTTAGTGGTTATTAATGGATAATTAATATCAAAACAAACAATAAAAACGCCCCGCCTTGCGAGGTAGCTCTGTAGTCTGGCGTAAACAAACCTGTACGGGGTCCCTTTGGCCGGAACGTGAGGTAGGTCATGTTTCAACGACCTCTCGACGACTATTTGTTAGTTTTCATGTTTGGCTTCTTATGATGATTCAGCCCCCACTCCTCCTTATTATTTATTAAGATTTACCAATACATAACGCCGATGACCTTTATATACTTGTTGCGCACGAATCAGTCCGCTTGTAAGTCGAAACCGAGAGACTGTAATTTCCTACGACGTTGAAAAGCACACGTGGTGTTTATATTCGAGTGACCTAGTTTTCTAGGAAAATCTTGAAGTCGAAGGGGAGATAAGCTTCTAGAACTAAGCTGGAAATCATAGCATACAAAGTAATACATGTAGAATCTGGAATCCCTCTAAACAATTACTTTATTATAATAGTTTCTTAGAAATCTCCTGAAAATACGAAGGGAAGATTTGACAAAGGTAAAATAAGGAAACATTAGATTGGGTAAAAACACATTTTATTCAAACATAGCACATTTTAAACGTACAAGATTGGTTACATTTTTTATTATATTGTCCGCCATAATTAGTACATGTTTCATTTTTAGTATTAGTAGAATATTGATATTTTCTCAAAAATTGATCGTACCACTTGTTCACAACGTAATCGTTTTTTCTAGTGTCAGTAGAGAAATTCTGGTGAAAATCATATAAACTATAACCGTTAGACATAGTATATAAAAACATAAGGCAATATTGACCGCACACAGAAGAAGTAACGCTCTGAAGACACTTGTCGCTCCATCGGATTGTCTTACAATTGCGTCGGAGGCGGCGAATATGATGCGTGATGAATGGAGGCGATCCATAGATGTCAAAGAAGATCCCATTAGAAAATTCGTCGACATAAAATGCTACCCAGTGCGAGCCTGGTTTTGTTTTATCGTCCGTGTTAGCGATTATTACCGCAGGTTTCGTCCACACCAGAGGAATCAGATCTGCCGGATAGACTCCTTTCGTATGCCCCTGGATGTATCGAAGGGATCGTAACAGTTGTTTCGAATTCATTGGCGATTTTGTTTGGCGCCTCCGAACTACAATCGCCGGTTGCGAAACTGAAACTAGTTTCTGTAGAAACACACAATAACGACGACGACGACGTCGAAGGCGACGAATCCCAATCTTCACTTTTATCTTTGTCGCTGTTGTTGTCGATGATGTTCTTGTTGTTGTTGTTAGAAGCGGATTTGCGCGAAATTAGCCATCCTCGTAAGTTTACAGCATTATTCAGGGCGCACGAGTATTTGTCAGACACTCTGATTCCGTGATAAATACAGAACGTTTCATTCGAACGAATTTCCGTGAATGTTGGCGCGTCCGGATTGTCTTATAAATTTATGAAAGGTCTCATAATAATTTTCTCCAGTACTTTTTTTTACATCCGCGTACGTAAATGCGACTGGCATGACGCGTGATTTCATGAAGTGTGTGAAATACTTTACACGCGTCTGATTCACCGTCGAACCACTCGATCCCGTGATGATGCTCGGAGAGGTATAAATTTGTCTTTCGCGAATTTGCAGGTAATGCGGAGAAATTATCGTTCGATCGTAGAATCCAATGGCCAATGTAGTTTTTTTCTATACAAGTGACAGCAATCTCTTTCGGAATAAAATTGGGCCTTCTGTTTAAAAAACCTTGAACGTCGACGATAAACTCCATACTTGTACCGTGATACTCAACTCGGATCGTGCAACTGATGTCAAAATTCGTTCGGTTTGATCCTTTTAAGCAAGAAGGCGTCTCCTCTCTTTACGAATTTAGGCATTGTAATCGGTAATAATCTGACGAGAAAAGTCAATTTCTAAAACATTATCGTATTCTGCGTAGACTATACAATTTACATTATTTTCAAGAGCGGAATCGAAGCGTACCTCTATACGTAAGCAACCGTTCTTTACAAGGTTCCAATAAGTAGCGCAACTTGCAGAAAGATCAGACGTCAGATCAAAAACAAACAGACAATAGCCGTTTGCAAATTCATCCCTCGAGATTTCGTTCCCCTCGTTCATGAAATGAATACCTGTGCCTGAAAACAGCGTGTGATACGACTCCACGAATAGCTGTGAATTTGTTTTGAAATTTGGCTGTAGTGGTTTGCTGGGGATTTGTGTGCCGTCGACGTATAACGTTAAAAAGTTAATACCATAATTTTTAAAATTGAATGGATTAAGTCGACGATCGCCGTTAAAAGCTTTATTGTCAACAAAACTGATAACCACCCTTTTCGGTAACTGTCCGAGAATAACGTTATCAAGTGTATCTCCGAGTACTCCGCTGTGTAGTGCAAACGATTTGACCTCGAACCTGGTGAGAGGATCTTTCGCTGTAGTATTTGACAAGGTTTTTGCATGTGCGAGAAGTATACCTGGGTTTGTCTTGGCTCGACGCACTAGTAATGTAATATCGTTGATATTTACTGAAAATTTTCCATCTGCCGATTCGTCTATAAGAGTAAACGAATCTTTAGAGCGGACGAGACGCAAGCGTATTTCGACACCGTTTAGCATGAATTTATCCTGATTGAAAATATCGCAGTGCAAATGTCCGATGAGATCCACTGTTTGAGAATTTTCAGTGTATTTTTACGCTTAGTTAGTCCAACATTATTCGCACTTGGGGGTAACGAATCCATATGAGCCCCAGTGTCTTTATACCAAAGCGTCGAAGTTAAGTGTGAAGCCTTCGCCGCTGGACCGTAATTCAATAATGTCTCAATGTACGATCGGTAGGCGTAGGTATTATTAGGTGGTGATACAAGTTTTTGGTTAAAGAACACATCTACCTGGTTAAACATTGAATGCAAAAAGTTATTCACAGGTGCAACTTTGGCGTTGTCTTCTGCATCGTTTGGTTGAATACGAGCTTTCAGACTAATCATCGTATGCGCAAGGTCAATGTACTCTTCGCCATGAGCTGGTACAACAAATTCTATCGGTTAACAGTCATCTGTTAAGGAAGATACAGGTTTGTAGTGTACCCAGTGCGAGCTCTCGATCGTCGTTTATGTCGGGGGTAGCGTGTTTTTTATCTTTCGTTTCGAAACAGGCCCCAATTTGGTTTTGCGTAATTTATGGGACGATGCCGCTGTGTGGCATGCACTAACGTATTACCAGACGAATACTGAGAAGGATCTATTTTTGATAAACTTTTATATCCCGAACCAGACATAATTTTTGAAAGTTTCTCTCTTGCTCTATCTGTGAGGTTTTTTCCAGATTCCTTTGCACGATTTCTTAACGATTCCTTGAATGAAACTTTCTTCTCGCCGACATCTTCGATTACATTTATTCCAGCACGTAAGGCCTCTTTACCAACTGCAGCAGCGCCTTTACCTAATAACGGTAATATGCGTCCAAATAATCCTCCGAGAAAACTTCCAATTCCATGACCGCGTTGATCCAAAGACCCGACATAAACGTTTCGAATTTGTCGACCTCTACCGAACAAGTTTCCACCACCACCAAGACCATTACCAGCCTGTTCGTCGTAGTATGTTATGTAATGATTCAACATTGTAGACCCATTCAATATTGTTTTTTAAAGTGAAGAGTGACGGTCAACGTTCCGTACTCGAATGGTATTGGTAAACCTGCGTGGTCTCTTATATCTATTGTAATTTCGCGAAATCTTTTCGACAAAATAGGAATCTAATTGGGCGGTGAAAAATGGCTTACCACAGTTTCGCCGTAATTATAATTTTTTCCACCGATATTGACAATTCGCAATAAAGTCACTTGCGAATCACCGACAATGTTCGGTTCACAAATATCGGTGTAGACAAATAACTGATCGGGGATTGCACGGGACAAACTAGCAGGGTAGTACCGATGTATTTGATTTTTCTTATCAGCTTCTTCCCCCTTTTCAGGAGTAATGTTCGCTATATCGAGAAGTCCGAGAATCCTATTTACCGAACTGTGAAAAAGAAAGTAATGTGATTTTTTTAAATCTTTTTGCGTACAAAACGAAGAAACGATGCCCCCGCGTGTATTTGCATAATTGAATTGTAAGTGTACTCCGTTTGAAAATTGGTCGTAGAAAACTTTTAGACGATCGTTAATTCCGTCTACAAAATCAGATACACTATTGTAATAACCTTCGGAAATATTAACACTGGTTGTATCGATAACTTGCAGTCAATCGGCCCCAATCTCCAAGCTTCCAAACGTGAATGAATTATTATGACGCCTTATATGTACAACACTGTAAGGTGCGTGAATTTCTGATAATCCAACTAACCAGTTTCCCGTTAATTCAATTTCCTTGGGAAGAACTGTCGTGAATCTTGTCGTTGTATTATCAGGAAAATATTTCATGCTCCTGTTGCTGGGTAAAACTACAAAAAATTCTTCCATTTGCGAATGGTGCATTTTAAAGACTATTTAAACTCGCGGCGGGGATCCGCGAATTGAATTCTTCGGGATTACCGACCCAACTAACAAAGTATTGTTTTTTCACACCTTGACCTTTCGAACGAATCACACGGTCAATTTTAAATTCTTGTTCGGTTCGGACTTTCGAGACTGACCCTAGTTCTTGCGGATAAAAATAGCCCTCAATCTCGTCGCCGTTCAAGTCTTCGAGCTCGTAAACGAAAAGATTTTGACGTTTTAAAACAGACTTTATACAAAAAATTTCTTCACTCCAACCTCGCTCGTAGCCTTTCTTGAATGCGTTTTTAGCACTACTGATTCGAACGTGATCACCTTTTTCATATTTATATGATTTGTTTCGTCGTTTCGAGTGAAATCTGGAATCGATATTTTGACGTGCAATGTGCGCGTTGAATAAGGTTACTGAAGCCGGTGTCATTTTTATACTTGTGCGAAAAGAATTGTTATAGGCAACGGTAATTTTTTGCAAAATATCAACGTAACGCCTGGTATTTTTATGCGTGAAATAGCGCCATATTCGCTCCTTAAGTGTACGATTGAACCTTTCGACGATTTCGGCTTTTACATCGGGGTTGCTACGGGTAACGCGAAACAGAATATCCATTTAACGCGCGCGCGCGCGCGCGCGTTTGTGTGTCTGTGTGTGTGTGTGTGTGTGTGTGTGTGTGTGTGTGTGTGTGTGTGTGTGTGTGTGTGTGTGTGTGTGTGTGTGTGTGTGTGTGTGTGTGTGTGTGTGTGTGTGTGTGTGTGTGTGTGAATATTCTCCGTAGGTGTACATGTATTTATGTAAGTATGTACGGATATTTCTTCAAAGAGGTACAGGAGCATATTTTATAAATTTTTTTTAACCTTACACACACAAACACACACACACACACATACACTTGACTGCGCAAACACATATTGTTAACGAAAAGCATTTAAAGTCGGGTTCAGCGAAGACCACGAAAAAAATTCAAGAAAATCATAGTATTTTCACGTCTAAAAGTTTTTGTAAATGTCCTAAAGAGAAGACTTAAATGGAGGAGGAGCCCATAAAGTAGAAAATATATTTGCCTTTCTTAAATTTTTAAAACTCTCGACTCTGTCGAACGACGGGTCTCTGCAAGCAAACGAAATCATCATCAAAAGCCATCTACTTTGCTTTATGTAATAGTTTTCATCTTGTATGTGAGACATTTCATATCAGTTATATTTTGCACGAAAGAAGATCATAAAATGTCTAAATAATTTGAGAGTTTTTGGAAACACTCGAAACGGAAGCTTACAATACACGATATAGTTTTGGGGAATGTGAACCATCTCGCAAACTGTCACATTTAATATTTTACAAATGTGATGTGAGAAAAAAATATTTTTCCCAATCACAGATATCATAGATGTATAAAACCAGCGATCATAGTTCCAAGTCCTCACTTGTGAAAATCTCTTTCACCTCGAACGTCTTCGTAATTTTTTCGAGAAGTATTTCTAATCAGCAAAAATGGAATTAGAGCTCCGCCAAATAATATCCGCAATCGTGGGTACGTTGCTACAACAAATCATACCGTTGTTAGTGTTTTCGGGTTACGCTACAGTGTTAGTGCTCATCGTAAATCGTACGAGAGATTGTGCCACGATTTCCGACAATTGGTGCGGTACCTTTTGGAGTGCGAACATACAGTTTTTTGTGACATATATAAAAAGTTTATTATAAAGTGCGATGTCGCGATGAGTCTCACCGGGAACGTACTCGTTTCCAGAGGAAAGCGGCATGACAGACTCTACAGGCGCATCATCGCAGTGTGCGAAGCGATTACGGGTAAGTTTGTGTATTTTTTTGTAATACTAATGTTAATTTTCGTTCTTTCGCGTTTGAGATGGTGTAAAAAACGCCCTCTCCGGTCAACGGAAGCGGGATAGACAAATGTAAACGTCACGTAAGGAGTTTCAACCAATGAGGTATCGAACTTGATATTGCAATTAATTATGATCGGTGGAATTTCCCTACTTTACATTTACGTAGAGCGGGTTTGAAGTATTACGAAAATTGTTTACCGACATCTTGTTTGTTTTTGCAGATGTTGTTCGCGTATTGGACGATGTATCGTCCATCAATACAGGTGAACTTCTCTCGGAGCACGATTCTTTGACAACGGATGGCGCGCGAAGCATCCGCAGCGATGATCTAACGGTAGAAAGTGCCCCGGGTGAATCCGCCAATTTTCGGCAACAACCAGTCCTGCAGGATGTTGCACACGAACCGGAGTATAGCTGTATACGCTATATCGCAGCTATTAATAGTTGTAATGCTTTTTCTTATTTTTCAATAATATTGAAACATGTACATTAAACATATTTAACGTAATTGTTACATTTTTTATAATTTTCTTAGACGTTGAAAAAAGAAAGCGCTGGCGACTCGTGCAAGATTACGCCGAACAAGGCCTTAAAATGGAGAGGGTGGCAAAATGGTTGGCAACCCATTATGAATATTCGGATGGGGAAACCTTTCCATCCCTTAATGTCGGGATAATAATGCGATATGTCGATGCGACGTATTGCTCGAGCCTCGAGGAATAAAAATGTAACTTTTTTTATTAAGCGTTAATAATTTGTTTTCAGATCATGATGGTGCTCAAGGACAAGTCGGTGGAGGTTGTTCAGGTGCAACATCCGCCTATGAGGCCGACGACGAAAGCGATGATGACAACGACTTTTCCAACAGCAGTGTCAGTACCGGTGTTGCAGCGTATACCCCCGATGCTGACGAAGAATATGATGACGAGGATGATGACACCGATGTTGGAGAAGAGTTTAGAAATTATGAACCAGCATCATCGTTTTCCTCATCATCATCGCTAGCAGCTTCATCATCATCATCATCAGGATCACCGGCAAGTAAAATTCAAATTGCTAAGGATACATTCCGGTACTATAAACGATTTTAACTGTCGGGTCGCGAGATTCGCTTTAAAATAATAAAACCGAGCGATGAAACGAATCCGATCAAATATATAGAAGGCGTTATACAAGAACTATTTGACTTGATAACGTCAACTATAGTTTTACGCGACGATAGCGGTGATTTCGACTTAATAGGTCTAACTTTTAACGCGTCTAATTTTTCAAAACGTACCGGTTATCTTTGCGAACTGTCAGTAATTTCAACGCAACGGACATGTTAAATCTTATAACGTCTGTTGCGCAAAGCGCGTCGGGTATTGAATTAAATGATGATTTTGTTATTGAAGTGCATCACGTTCATGTTCCCCGCGGTCGGGGTAATAACAAAATGAACGAAGCTGCTTTCCGTAGCAAATCAGTCGTGTCGATTTGCAACGATGACAATCTCTGCTTCCCAAGGGCTCTTGCTATAGCCGAATACTTTTTAAACAAAAATTTAGTTTCCCCAGATATATGGCGTAAATCGTGGAAAAACATATGTCGCCCCAATAGTAATTTACAATTAGAAAACGCGAAACGAATTATATCAGAGGCTAACGTTCGAATCCCTGAAAATGGTTGTTCAACGCTTCAATTTCAGGAATTTCAACGATATTACGCGAGTAAAAATGTTGCCATTGTCATATACGACAGTAATGGTATCTGCAACGCGAAGACTTAATATTTGACGGTCGGCGAGAATTCCTCTCGTTTCGTGGTGATACTATAAATATACTCTATCACGCAAGAGCGAACCATTTCTCGGCGATCACAAATCTAATGGGCGTGGTTGGGAAAAAATGCAGATATTGTCGATGTTGTAATAAACGCTATACAAGACCCGACTCGCACTCGTGTCCGTATACCTGCAACATGTGTTTTTCGGAACCCGCATGCGAGAAGATTAGGAATAATTTTGTTTACTGCACCGTTTGCAACAGACATTTTTACAACTACAATTGCTTCAATAAGCATCGTACCCTCGGTTCATATTCTAAATTAGGTAAAGGTATGCTTAGTATTTGCGGTACTATAAAAATTTGTAAAAGCTGCAACAAATGTGTAGATGTTAATTACGGGTCTCACATGTGCGGGTTAACGAAATGCAGACGTTGCAAAAGACAACACGATATCAACTCGCATTGTTTTATGCAAAAAATTGCTACAAAAAATTTGAATCTTTCCTTGAGACCCCAACCAACATTATCATCACCGTTATCGTCGTCGTCGTCTTCGCCATCCCTGTCTTTGTCATCTTCCACACCTTTAAATACTAATGGGCGTGGTATCGATAATGGTGGTAATATTAGTAGTAGCAACTCGCCGAATATTATTACAAGTCGCCCCCGTACACGTTTTATTTTTTATGATTTTGAAACCCGACAAGACGTGGCGTATCGAGGAAATCCAGAGATCAACCTCCACATCGTAAACCTTTGCGTCGCACAACAAGTATGTGAGTCTTGCATCGATTTATTATATATAAGCGGAATTTGTGAGTTTTGCGGACCACATGAATTTATTTTCAAACACGACCCAGTTAAATAATTCATAGACTTTGCAGTACGCTAGAAATCGAGTTTTTCTAAAGTTGTTTGTATAGCGCACAACGCGAAGGGCTTTGATGCACAGTTTATTCTGAGACATTTTTCGAACGTGAAAATGCCTTCAATAAATCATTAAAGCCGAGTGTAATTTTAAACGGAAAAAGCATTATAAAAATAGAATTCGATAAAACAATTTTAATAGACAGTTTAAGTTATTTCCATATGAAGTTAAGTGCTTTGCCTAAAGCGTTTGGCCTTCCAGAACACACCAAGAAAGGTTATTTCCCTCACTCATTTAATACTCTCGAAAATACAGATTATGTCGGAGCATTTCCTGAAGCGCATTTTTACGCCCCCGATCAAATGTCGCCTAATGAGAGAGGAAATTTTTTCAGCTGGTATAACGACTGTATCGCTAGAAATGAGGTATTTGATATGAAACGCGATAGGGAAGTATATTGCAAAATGGATGTCGATATTTTACGAAGAGCATGCGTTGCTTTTCGTAAAATATTTCTCCAAAAAGGTAATGTGTGCCCCTTTAGTGAGGCGGTGACGATAGTATCAGCATGTTCGTGCGTTTATAGGAAGAATTTTCTGAAACCCAACACTATCGGGCTATTACCACCGGGAAACAGTTACAGAAGCTGTAATCGCCAATCGAAGGTGGCTATAGAGTGGCTTCTTTGGTGTGAAAAGGTGCACGGTTGTGAAATTGTGCACGCAGGTCGTTCTCGAGAATATCTACTACCCGAAGGTCCACTAGTAGATGGTTTCTTACCACCAGATGAAAACGATGTGACTAATAACGTCAAAGGCCACGTGTTTCAATTTCATGGGTGTTTCTTCCACGGTTGTCGATATTGTTTTTCGGAATTTAAAGATAAACCTATTTTTTCAAACGGTGAAAATTTCAATAAATCTTATGCAAATACAATATCTACATCGCGTCTAATACGCTCGACCGGATACAAGCTTACCGAAAGATGGGAATGTACGTTTAATCGGGAGAAAAAAAACAAATAGAGAACTTTATGATTACGTGGAAAATCATCCAATGGCGTTTTACGTTGTTCTCGATCCGCGCGCTGCATTTTTTGGCGGACGAACGGGAAATACCGCAACATATTACACTGTCAAAAATAATTAGTACGTAGATGTATGTTCGCTATATCCGTACATCTGCAAGATCGGTCGCTTCTCCGTAGGCCATCCAACCTTTTATGTTGGAGAAGAATGTGCTGCCATCACGAGTCTAGAAGATCCAATTAAGTTAGACGGGGTAGAAGGACTTATCATGTGTAAAGTACTACCACCCCGAAATCTATATCATGCGGTACTGCCAGTTAAAATGAATTCTCGGTTGCTATTTCCTCTCTGCCGAAGATGTTGCGAGATCGAGTGGCAATCAGACTGTACACATAAGAATGACGACGATAGAGTATTAACTGGGACGTAGTTGGTCGATGAGGTCAAGAAAGCTATTCAGAAAAGCTATAAAATCCGAAAAATACTCGAAATTTGGCAGTATAATATAACGCAATACAATCTTCAGACTCGCGATGGTGGTTGTTACTTTTCTTGATAAACGTAACGCGCGAATAAAAAAAACGAACGTGCGAATAATTGTTTTTCGTTTATTTTCTCGACGCGCCCAGCATCCGTACAGGGGTTCCGATTGCACGCGCTATAAGTCCCGAGCCCGGGTTTCAGACTTAAGATCGCGACGTTCCGAGTCAGAGTTCCGTCAAAAATCTGTCCTCCCCGACGTTCGATGTCTAATTTATATATCTACCGATCGCAGAGTCCATCGGGCCTTCCTGCTGACGTTCGCATGTTTCCTTCCTGGGAACCCGCTGAGGACACCTTTTTTGTCGTCCCAAACTCTCGTCCGTCGCCGTGCAATTTGCTAACGTTTGCAGGTTCCCACCGAGGAAACGCTTAGTTATTGTTTTAATTGAAATGTTAAAGTATAACCCGATAATTATCCGATTTCACACTTTTGCGCGAGACCGGATATGGAGAGTCTCGTTTCTTATAATTATCGCGTATACTTTATATTATAATGTACCCATAATCGATCGTTATGATCGTACGATCGTAACACTTCCCCCCTTTGAAAACCGGCGGTCCTCCGCCGAAAATGAGAAAAACCAAAAGAACGAACATCGTTCAGAAATAACTTAACTCTACCGCGAAAATGTGTGTGCAGTTGGTTAGTACGTGTACTTAAATTACGCGTGGATGCTGGGACGTTCTATTAGTATTTTAGTACATTCGTTTGAAGATTGTACAACATAATTTCACAATATAATGTTAATACATACATAACACTGTTTAAACAATAAGTTGGGATTCGAACCCACGCTTTACCTATTAAACTAGTCGAGTGCCGGCAGAGTACACTTAAAATAGTTAGGTCAAAACTTACAATTTATGCTTTCCTTAATTCTAAACTGCCTCCCGGGGAGGCGCTCATCTTCGAAGTGTTAATATCACTTCGTGATTCGTGTAGTTGTGATTCCGATGAGGGCCCCCCTGCCGGGTTTTGTTCTTCTATTTGCACTACATTAGTGTCTCTATTATATGACACCGTCATCGTCTTCGATTTTCTTCGTGGCTTAAAAAGAACCAAATTTCTCCGACGTATACACCAGTAGAGACCCGCGGCTATGATTACTATCGTTAGAGATGGTAATCCGTACACGGTGGCTCCTTCCGTCACATTCATCCGCGCGTGTATCTTCCGGGTCTTTGCGATGTCACGGGCCCTATTCATGAGCTCGCTGAACTTAATACTTGTCTCGAAGTCATTGGTCACATCTGATGAAATTGCTTTGGCCTCTTCTGTTTTGAGGATTTCGCCGATATCCGTTGCTTCCACTGAACCCTTGATCAACAGCTTCGTTATGTTGAGAAGTCCTGGTCCGTGGTATTCCATAAATATTTCTGATTCTATCATTCTTGAGGCGACTAGCGTTGTTTTTCCCGTCTGTGCCTTGCAATTTGGCGTTAGTTTGATCAAACCCGTTCCGTTTAACATTAGGGTAGTGATTACTTCATTACCGCAAATAATCCTCAATGGTTCCAGTTTGGTAACCGAGTATAGCCAACGGTTCATAGTGCGAAGTTTAAGCCAGAATGCCGTCTTCTGTCGACGTATTCTGATGTCACAATTGCCAAAATCTTGGAAGATCAATTCGGCCATCATTCGTACTTCACAATCGCTATCATTGTCTAGCTCGTATAGTGGTAAATCGCCGTGGCATACATAGAGGTCGTTAGCCTTCTTACACAGACGATATGCTTCTGCAGATAATCGAACGTATTTATCCCTGTCGTTCGCCAAAGCAGAGTATTTGGCTGACGGTACTATAAACGCTGATCTCGTATGATTTGCAAGTGCCTGGGCTATCGGCACCGATCTGTGCTCGTATATGGTAAATCTTAGGTGAGACACGAGGGGGATGTATAGTATGTATACCAGGGTAGCGTTCCAGTATGCGATCTTCATCGTCGAGATCTCCAGTAACGAGTCCAAGGTCAACCGTGCAATCGGGATAGGGAATTCACATTCTGGTGTAAGCTCGGTAATATCCTTAATGTGATTGGTTAAATTCTTGAGTGAGACAAATTCGGGGTGAATTTGTCCCGCTTTTGCGAATAATACAGCGTTCATCAACTGATCCGCCTCTATTGCATATCTCTGTACTTCCGTAGCGATTACAGACATGATGTGGTTTAGTTTTTCGTTTCGCAAGGATTGTTCCGCTAGTGATTGTATCAATATTTGGGTTTTTTGTAACCCATTCAATGTTTTATTGATGGTTAGCATTTCCTGGCGTATCTCTGCGAATTCGACCGAAATTGACCTTGTCTGCTCTGCTACTAGCGTCGCAGTTTCTGGAATTCTGTCATTCGCCATATCCATCTGTTGCTGAAGATCCTCGATTTCTTCTTCCAGTGCCGTTCCAAATAAAATTTTACTTATTTTTCCCATCGCGTCGATGACACCCCTCTTGCGTCGTCCCTCGTGTCCTGCCAAGATCTCTAAGAGATTTTCGTTCTTCTTTACTACTTCGTAGAGTATCGCCCGGGATTCACGTATCCTTTCGCTTAGAGTACACACCTGGAGTTCCCTACAACATTCCTCTAGAATCTTAAGACTAGCGTAGAAATCATTTATCTTTTCAAAGTAGGCATGTAGTGGGATTCTGGAGACTAATCGCCATTCCGTGTGTGTCAACCGCATAGGTCCGATATTTTCAGAGTATAGACCTGGATTTTCTTCAATCCTGACGTTCGAATATTTTGCAGTTGGATCCCTGGAAGTAGAGTTTTTCGTTTAATCTATTTCCCGAATTCCCCTCGGACCATCACAGGCCAGTCGCGCCATATTCCCCAAACTTTACGGACGTAGAGAAATTTGAATTCCTCCCATCCGACCTGCCAATTGCCAAATTATATATTACTCGGAATAGTTTACCCTGTAACTTCGAAATTAGGCTCCGTGTTTTATCTTTGAGGAAATGCGTTTCGCTATGTACAGTCGGCGATACGGGTTTCGAAATCCGATCCTGAGGCGCGTATCTAAGCATGCAATGCGACGAGTTTACAGTATAGGAAATTTAAACGCGTACGTGCTAACACACGAATGGACCGACAAGTATGAACCTTTAATATTGGGCATAATTTCCTATACCAGGCTTTAATACATCATAGCGATTTCCGAAATTCCTTATGCTCTGAGATATAATATTTGATTTGATATGATATTTAATTTAGGGTCACTTTACTACATCGTAGTCGTTTAAATTGAATATTCTTTATCTTCGCGTATTGTCTCTTATGTGCGATAACTTCTCTCCTTCTTTTCTCCGGCTTGCCCGTCGAAGGTGGGGAGTCCGCGCGCGATTTACGAAGCACCGCACGAAGAGGAGAGTGATAACTCACTCTTCTCTGCGTTCCTCTCAACCGACCTATAGTCCGAATCCGTGGATTCGGATGACGAGTTCTGATCTTCACTAAAAATTAAGGGATCGTATCCTTTCTTTAATTTGTCCATGTGGACTATTTTCGTCCGCGTTTCGTTAATCTGCAGTCTTACATTTCGAGACCCTACAATTTCTACAATTTCGTATGGGCCTACGAATGTATCGTCCAATTTATTGTTTCGAGGCTCCTTCATGAGCATCACGCACTCGCCTACCCGGAAATGCTTAACATTTTGTTTGCGGTCGTAATAAATTTTCGCCCTCTGCTTCGCTTGATTAAGATTTAATCCTGCGAATGTCTGGATCTCTTCCAAATCCTTCTTAAGCCCATCTACATAATCTGAATAGGTCAATATTCCATCACTGGGAGGAGTGCTAGATGGTAAACGTGCCAGTTTGCCGAATACCAACTCGTGTGGGGTATATTTAGTACCCTCGTGGACACTCGTATTATAGGCGAACATCGCATGAGGAATCCATTTATCCCATTCCTTTCGGCGTTTAACACAACACCTTAGGTACTCAGCGAGAACATGGTGGCTTCGCTCTATGCTTCCGTTGGACTTTGGGTGGTAAGCAGACGTAAAGAAGGCTTGTATTTTGAAAACCTTGGCGAGCTCCTTGAAAACGCGCGACATAAAATTGGGACCCTGGTCCGTCAATATTGCTCTAGGCGCACCAAATTTGCAGATAAAGTTTGATGCGAAAGCCCTTACGGTGGATCACCCGGTGACCTCTGATAAAGGCACTGCTACCGAATATTTAGTCAGTAGGTCTTGTATCGTGAGAAGGAATCTATTTCCATCCTCGGATATTTTCGTGGGTCCCCAAACGTCCAGTGCCACCTTGTCAAATGCTTCCGCTGGTGTGTCCGTGATAATCATTGGCAGTCGGACCTTAGCCCTGAGAGTTTTTCCTTTCTGGCATATGCTTCACCGATTCACGACTATTGTTACGTCATCCTTTATGTTCCGCCAATAGTGGGTTTGGTTTAGACGGAAATGGGTCTTTCGTATACCCTTATGGCCTCCTGCCGCGGAACCATGGCATTCTTTTATTAATGCATATCGTTCGGGAGCGGATGGTACAACGAACGAATTTTTGAAAATTACTATCGTCACCTTCCGCTTAATGTGCACCCTAAGGGCTTCTGTAATCGTATACCACGTTTGCTTCGGAATTATATCGAAATCATATCCCAAGTATATCGTGCTGACACCTGATTCCAACAATTTTTTGTTTAGATCTTTAACACAGGATGTAGTGACACACTTCAACGCTCTTTCGTCTATAGTCCTTTTTACCATTAGTGCAAACATTGAGTATTTCCCAACCTTGGTCACTACAACTTCGCCAACGGTCGGATTGCATTGTTTTAATTTCTCGGAATTTACTAACGATTTCTCCCTAAGTAATTTCCCGATCTCACTGTCCAATTTGCAGTCAGCCGTGGTGAAGTACGCAATATTCCCCTTCTCGCTAGTCAAATACCGATCCGAGAATTCCAAAATGGGTTCGCCTATTTCCGGGATAGACGCGTCTTGAACCTCAGAACCGTGTGACTCCGGCTCTTCATCAGTCTCGCTGGAAGAGGTTGGATTTTCGGGATTTTCAGAATCGCCAAAGTGGCTTTCGTTATCCGACGAATCCTCAGTAGAGGTGCTCGGGAGCTTGCAATTTTCGGGACATTCTGAGTCACTAAGGTCACTCTCGTTATCAGACGATTGTCCGATGGTAATGATTTCGTTGGGCGACTCCTGCATTTCCGAATCTAGTAGTTTCCTATATGGGGTGTAGTGTGTATTTTTAAAATGTAAGTGGTGCCATTTCGTAGTATCCGAAACTTTGACATGAAAATATCTCGTCCTTATCGAGTCGTCGCCATAATGGACACAGATATTTACTTTAAAGTGCAATGCAAATAACCTTACGTGGTTATCATCTCCGTATTCATACGGGGACAATAAAATTTTCCGTGCCCTTTCGGGTTCGGCAATTTCGTTGAAACGTCCTGCCATAGCAAGAAGTTTTCGTAATTCTCCTGGTGTTATTTTCAAATCGTGGACCTTTATGAGGGAGTCAAATAGGCAATTGCCATCCTTTACGACTTCCTCGTCCCTGCTCAACAGTGCAAAAGGTTCCGCGCAATGTTCCTTCATTTGATAATTCAATAACGGAGATTTTCTAGGACTCTCTGTTTCCGATGTACTCGTTCGGTCGGGGGGAGAGGGCGAACCCCCTGGTTCATGCGTATCATCTCCGATATTCGCTCCGCTACTTTCCTCCCTCTCTTCATCGATGGGAGGGGGAATGCATTTTACTTCAGTCTCTTGAAGTTGGTCGTGCGATGCATTTGGATCCGAAGAGGGTAAACTTCTTTCGTCGGTCGACCCGTATGTAGCTACAGTACGTACAGTACCGTCGCATCTCTCGGGTGCTTGCCTACTCTTTCCCTCCTGCCGATGTGGAGTGGGGGCTCCTTCGCTGGCACGGAGAGGACTGGGAAGTGCTGCGTATTCCGCGCCTCGGCGATCTGTCGCATCCATGTGTCCACTCTTCTTTGCTTCGATGCCTTTTTCGTCCGTGGAGCTCGTTGTGCAATCCGACGCTCCGTCGTTCCTTCTACAGTGTTGCATGCGATTACTTGTACCCTTCGCAACGTTTAACACGGGTTCGCCTTGTTCGTCGCGCTCTTTACTCTTGGGCTTCGGCGTGTATGTTTTTCCCTCTCGACCATTCTTCTCTACTCTACCCGAATACTCCAAATCGCTTTCCAATGGATCGTCACTGACCCTCCGCACATCAACGATATATCGGCGTTTTGGATGTTTTTCCAAAATTTCACCAATTTCTGTAGAGGGATTTATAGTGTCACCCCTTATGTGCGGGGAATTTACATTTTCCTCTTCGGTACCACCCATACGAGCGACGCTAGACGCATTTTCGTCCGTTCCAGGTATGACGTCCCTGGGTGGCCAGGAACCCATCCTGTCTTCCCAACGCGTTCTATAATCATGATTTCGATTATAAAGGAAGTCACCAAGACCTCGTACGAGCTTCGGAGGCTCCTTACAATCATCGGCCGTGGATTCAGTATCCATGATTACCGTTGAGTCTAGTCGTGGTTTATCGGCTACAGTAGTCGGAGAATGGGAATTCGCGATTTTTTTCGCGGTTGGCCGTATCGGCGAATTTGAGGTGTCCTCCCTCTTATAGTTCCTGCCAGAGCGTGTCCTTACGGTTTCAATGACCTGTTTGGGACTGGTTTGTGCCCTAGCATCATATTTTTCCCATGTCCAATATTTGCTTACTGATGAGCCTTTTATCTTGCGACTAGGCAATTCCGTCCGATGTGTGAATGCTCTATTTCTGTCGACGGGGTTCGTGGTTCTGTCTTTATGGCGTCGCTTTTTCCGTTCCGTGGGGTTACCCGAACTGGATTCCGAGCGTTTCCGCGTCTCGTATTGGTGAAATCTTTTCAACCTCTTAGATCCACGCTCGATAGGTTTTCGTTTTCTTAAAGGAAGCATTTTTCGAGCTTCTGGTGATTCGGCTTTCTCGTCGCTACTGGCCCTTTCCTCGCAACCCCCGTCTGTTGGATTACGCGACAGCGCGTCGGCGTTCACATTGAACTTTCCGGGCTTATGGGCCACTCCGTAGTCGTAGTCCTCGAGCTTTAGGCGAAAACGATGAAGACGAAGTGTCATATCTTTCATCGTTTTAAGATACTTCAGGGGTTCATGATCACTAATGATCGTGAATTTCCGACCATATAAGTATGGTCGAAATTGCTCCACTGGGAATACTGCAGCGAGCATTTCTTTGTCGCCTGTGGAGTATCTAATTTCTGCACCCCTTAAGCTCCTAGAGGCGTAAGCTACCGGCTGGTCTTTACCCACCTCGCCTTGCGAAAGAATCGCTCCTAAGGCATACCCTGAAGCGTCAGTAGTTGCGAGAAATGGTCGTGAAAAATCAGGTAGCTGTAAAATAGGGTCTGAACAAAGCTTTGATTTCAATATTTCGAAAGCCTCAGTTTGTTCTTCCGTCCAAACAAACGGAACAGTTTTCTTAAGCAAATTATTCAATGGATGGGCAATTTTCGAAAAGTTCTCCACGAAACGCCGATAATATCCGGCAAGACCCAAAAACTGTTTAATTTGTTTAGCATTTTTGGGCCGTGGAAATTCTGCCACTGCTTGAATTTTTCGCGGATCTGGTTTAACCGTATTTTCAGAAATCAGATGACCGAGATAAGTGGCCTCCTTTCGCAAAAAGTTGCACTTTTGGGGCTCTAAAGATAGGTTGGCGTTAGCTAAACGTTTCATAAGTCGGTCAAATTTCTTACCGTGTTCTTCGAGATTTTTGGCGTAGACGACTATGTCGTCTAGGTATACCAGTATTTCTGTCCCTTGTAATCCGGTCAACACAAGGTCCATTAGACGCTGGAACGAACTCGGTCCATTCTTTATGCCCATGGGCATCCGAGTGTACTCGAGATGTGCATAAGGCGTGGAGAACGCCGTTTTATGGGCGTCTCGCTCATCCATTTTGATCTGGTGGAATCCCGATTTTAAGTCAAGCGTCGTAAAATACGAGGCTTGTCCCAATTGATCGAGAATATCTGCAATATTGGGTATCGGGTAGGCATCGCCGATCGTTTTCTCGTTAAGTTCACGGAAATCGATAACGAGCCTCCACCTCTTTTCTCCGTCCGGGCCGCACTTCTTCGGCACGACCCAGGCGGGCGAATCAAATGGTGATGTTGACGGACGTACAATACCGGCCTTCAATTGCTCCGCCACTAAACGTTGCATCTCCTGCTTTATAGCAGGAGGGTGGCGAAAACGTTTGGCTCTGATCAGCACGTCATCTACCGTATGTATTCGGTGAGAGAACACTGTAGTCGCACCTAGCTGTTCACCCGGTAGATGAAATCTCCGCGCATGTCTGCTAACGAGTGCGCGCACGTGGGACAAGGGACTCAAGTCCATGAGCGACAATACTTGTCCCGCTCGGCCGTTATCTTTATCCGCGGTGTCGATTTCAATGCTTTCCAACGTCTTGGTCTCCCCGTCCTTTTCGCCGGCCAAGGCATAGTTCCCAAATCCGTCGACGTTCGCAATATCACATGCCTCGAGATCCACCGTCGGCACCTTCATCGTGACCGGCTGCTCGTTAGTATTTGCTGCTATCATATATGCGTACCCTTCGCGATTTCGGACGAGCGCATTACCAATGTACACTCCATCGACCGTATCCATTTTGGGTAGCAATCCGAGTTCAACCTTGTTCCCGACCTTCACACGAATTACCTTTCTGCAACGTGGAGGGAGCTCGATTACATTCCTATCCGCAAACGGTAATTTATTCTTTCCGATTTCGAAAATTTCGTTCCCGTAATCTATTCTAACCGAATGTTTGCGTAAGAATGGATCTCCCAGTATCCCGTCTTCGGAAATGGGGAAATCATCTAGTACAATTTGTGCCTCAATTATCAAGCCGTTGAACTTGATTTTCGCACACCCGTATGTGGATATTAGCCCTTCGCCGATACCACTAAGGTCGTATTTTATGGTTGGGTCCGGATACATATCGCGGCGCAATTTTGAAAGTTTAACTACATTAATTTCCGCGCCCGAGTCGATGAGAAAAGTACCCTCCATGTCGTGCAGATCGGCGCTCGCGAATCTTAATCTCGGGCAGCTAATGAACTCAGCAGTTCCGACACGGATTTTTGCTCTTGGATTTTCAATAATCTTACTTGATTTTTCGACTGGTTCTGAGGGTCGCTCGGTACTCCAGTCGCGGTCCGAGCGCCTTGAGAGTTTAAATGTTTCGGTGGCGACGCTGGCCCATTTTTCCTCTTATTTTGCCAACCGTTGCTCTCAGTTCGATAATTCGAGTTGGTAGGATTGCTTCGCGGCCCTTCCCGTTTGAACTGTTGTTGTTTGCGCGCCCCATTATCACGATTGCTCTCGTTCGGATTACGTTGCCA
Organism: Trichopria drosophilae; assembly: GCA_030407085.1. Lineage (NCBI taxonomy): Eukaryota > Metazoa > Arthropoda > Insecta > Hymenoptera > Diapriidae > Trichopria > Trichopria drosophilae. The sequence continues at coordinate 64,919,788 of CM059584.1, read as the reverse complement.
ATGGCGAGTGTTTTGCGAAGAGTTCGGCGCGGAGGGCGCGTAATTTTCATACCGCTGTTGGGCTCGTTTCGACTCTCGATTTAAAATCATACATTTATCTCGAATATGCCCGAAATGTTTACAAAAACTACATTGAGTCTCGTTGTATTTCCTAGCTTCGCAGTTTGATTCGCTGTGACCCAGTCTATCACAGTACCTGCATAGTTCACCGTAGGGTACGAGGTTATCGTCGCGGGGATATGCGTTCTCGGCGCTAACGACTCGGGCCGATGCAGGCATCCTGTAATGTTCATCATAGTGTACGAAGTTATTGTCGCGGAGATACGCGTTCTCGGCGCCAACGACACGGGCCGACGCAGGCATCCTGTAACGTTCGTCGTAGTGTACGAAGTTATTGTCGCGGGGATACGCGTTCTCGGCGTCAACGACTCGGGTCGACGCAGGCATCCTGTAACGTTCCCGTTGGCCCGCTCGAGTTTCATCGGAATTATCTTTGGCGAAGTGTAATGCCGCTAGCCTGTTCGCGATCTCTGTAGCCTCGGTTAGGGTCTTTGGTTTCTCCATCTGTACCCTAAACTCCATGACTCCCCTTAATCCGACTATAAATTGTTGTAAACATTTTTCCTCTAGTAATTTAATTAAACTATCGCGAACTTCGGTTGCATACTTCGATGCAGCCTCCGTAGCTGCAACCGCCGATGTATATAAGTCTGTCACACGTTGACCGAAATCGTCGACCGATTCGCCGGGTTTTTGTACTAAGGACGGTATTTTTGATAGAAATATATGAGGGTCATCGTGTCCTCCATAACGTTTATTTAATACCTCCAGCAACTCTTCGACCGTCTCGTAATCGTCGGCCTCTCGCGAGAAACGCTCAGCCTTTCCCTTAAATTTTCCCTTTAGCAAAAATTTGAAAAGATCCCTACTATTATTGGGTAATATTTTCAACGCGGATCTACACGCTCTCGCAAAATCTTGATAATACTCACGATTTCCGAAAAAGTCGGGTATCGTGTATATTACATCTCCGGCTGACGGACCTAAAGTCAGCACTTGCTGCTTGACGAATTCTGGCGCGTTATTTTCCATCTTAGGTTTACGTTCAGTATTTTCGGGAGAATTTTCTCGCGAGCTTATTGTGGGTGAATCCTGTTCGTTCGCCGTTTCGTGTCCTCACGCGGGGGATCGCCGGTTGCGTTTCCGAATTTGCTTTACTACGGGAGAACCGAGTATGTCGCGAGCCTTTCTCATTCAAAACACGTTTCCCTCAAAGTTCCAAAGATTTTTTTTTTGTATTTTTTTTTTGTCTCTCTGCCCGGAATATTTTCTTTAATATATATGTATGTATTTCTTTATTATTACCTGCGTTTTTTGAAACATAATATAGTCGCGTAAAGTAACGCCAATTGATATAGTTTTATATAAAATGGCTAAGGCAAAAGTCAGGTGGAAAATGTAGCGACTTACCCGCAAATTACCCGCCGAGCTCCGATCAGGGTGATGATGATAATCAGGAAAAAACTGCATTTGGCCGTCATCGTGGGAGCGGTTTGATTTCTCCCTCTTGGAAACAGCAATCGTCTTTGGAATGAAGCGCTGCAGTTCACACTTTAGGACTTATAGTTCACAGTTTATAATTTAGAGTTCACAGTTTATAAATTTATCGTTCACAGTCTATAATTTATAGTTCGTTCGGACGCTGAGCGCGAATTGTTATTTTTTTGTTGAATCCACACTAAGGAGATTGGTACTCCACGCGAATGAGACCACGATTTATGATTCAAACACTTGTGGCTCCCACTTCTGACACCATTTAAGTTTGTTACGTTTCTTGATAAACGTAACGCGCGAATAAAAAAAACGAACGTGCGAATAATTGTTTTTCGTTTATTTTCTCGACGCGCCCAGCATCCGTACAGGGGTTCCGATTGCACGCGCTATAAGTCCCGAGCCCGGGTTTCAGACTTAAGATCGCGACGTTCCGAGTCAGAGTTCCGTCAAAAATCTGTCCTCCCCGACGTTCGATGTCTAATTTATATATCTACCGATCGCAGAGTCCATCGGGCCTTCCTGCTGACGTCCGCATGTTTCCTTCCTGGGAACCCGCTGAGGACACCTTTTTTGTCGTCCCAAACTCTCGGCCGTCGCCGTGCAATTTGCTAACGTTTGCAGGTTCCCACCGAGGAAACGCTTGGTTATTGTTTTAATTGAAATGTTAAAGTATAACCCGATAATTATCCGATTTCACACTTTTGCGCGAGACCGGATATGGAGAGTCTCGTTTCTTATAATTATCGCGTATACTTTATATTATAATGTACCCATAATCGATCGTTATGATCGTACGATCGTAACAGTGGTCTGTTTTCGAAATACATTGATACGTTCCTAAAAATGAAGCAAGAAGCGAGCGGCTGGCCTGCAGAATGTGTCGATGAACAAACAAAAAGCTTGTACGTAGAATCTTATAAGCGGACCGAAGGGATAAAGCTTGAACAAAATAATATATCAAAAAATCCCGGTTTAAGAGCCGTTGCTAAACTGTGTTTAAATACATTTTGAGGGAAATTTGGGCAACGCGAAAATCTGCAGCGTACAGAGGTTATTTCCAAGCGCCAAGACTTGCTTGAAATTTTCACAGATGTGACAAAAGAGGTTACTCAGATTCTTCCGGTAAATGACAAAATTATATTTGTCAATTGGGTCGACAGAAGCAAAACGGTCACACCATCAAATTGTACAAACGTTGTTATTGCTGCTTACACGACAGCTCAAGCGCGTTTAAAACTATACAGTTATTTAGAAAAATTGGATCGTCGCGTGCTTTATTTCGATACCGATTTAGTAATATATATATCTAATAAATCGATGACGTCACCCGAAGATTATGAACCGCCTTTGGGTAATTTTCTGGGTGACTTGACCGACGAGCTAGCGGATTACGGGTCGGGGGCGTATATTGAGACCTTTATCTCAGGGGGGCCTAAATTTTACGCTTTTCGCGTGCGGACTGAAAACGATCAGTATTACAACACGTGTAAAGTCAAGGGTATTTCATTAAATTACGAAAATGGGGAAAAAATTAACTTTAATTCGTGTATAAAATGATTATGGAAAGTGATTGTAATAATACTACTAATACCACTACGACCACTGGTACACGTCTAAAAATACGCATTAGATTTAACGCAATATGACGCACCGCCGTACATGAAATTGTAACGCGACCGGAAGAAAAAACATGTCAAATAGTTTTGAAAAAACGGCGTCACGTTTCGACTCGCTACTCATTTCCTTTTTGGGTACAAACAGTAAAGTAGATCACAATTGTAGCACACTTGGTAATTGTAAAATTTTGTACATACAAAAGATTTATCGTTTTTTGTGGAAAATTATAAATATAAGAGGTTGAACATATATGTAATCGAATCAATAAGAACAAGAATAATGAAAAATTATTACAATATTTTATTTACCCTTACGATTGAACGCAAGTACAGATCATTCATCCATTAATACAAGGTCACAGTCAACTCGGACGACTCCGGACATCCTACATATTACGCAACATATTTCCCCGTTGCTTGTCGACTCTACTCATAGGAATTCTTCGTATCTCCTCTTTCGTATTTTCAACGTCTTATCTCCCATTCGTATTCAAATTTTTCCTAGAAAACTGGGTCCCCTCGAGTAAAAACCATGTGTGTGCTTCAACGTCGTATGAAATCACAGTCTCTCGTTTTCGACCTACAAGACTGACACGTGCGCAACACGTATATAAAGGTCATCGGTGTGATGTATTGGTAAATCTTAATAAATAATAAGGAGGAGTAGGGGCTGAATCATCATAAGAAGCCAAACACGAAAACTAACAAATAGTCGTCGAAAGCTCGTTGAACCATGACCTACCTCACGTTCCGGCCAAAGGGACCCCGTACAGGTTTGTTTACGCCAGACTACAGAGCTACCTCGCAATGCGGGGCGTTTTTATTGTTGGTTTTGATATTAATTATCCATTAATAACCACTAACATCTCTTTACGAGGCCATTAGCCCATGACCTATCTCAAGATTCGTCTACCAGTCTCGCGTAGCGGGCAAAGGTACCCCGTACGTTTTTGTATACGTCAGAATATTGAAAAAGCGAACGAGATGGTGGTAGGGTTATTTACGACCATAAATTGATAGGTATCTGGCTTTAATTACCCAATGAACATTATTTAGTGACATTTTTATTATTTGTTTTGACATTAATTACCCATTAATAACCATTAACACCTCGTTATGTGGTCATTAACCCCTGACCTATCCCAAGGCGCGCGTGCCGTCTGGCGCCAGACCTACCTCAAGGTGGAGGAGTGGGGGGAGTGTACGTCTGGCTATCGGTACCCCTATACTACTGCCATGCTTGTAATGTGTCTGTTAAATATCTTTTTTGCATCGTGACCATATTTTTTTTATGAAATCTTCCTTCCCCGGACAGTAACACCATCCGCAAGAAAAATGTTTTTACTGAATGTGCAACAATTTCACTTTGACTAATATTAACGTTACTATTAATTTTATTAGTATTATAATTGCGCAATTGCTTTATACTCAAAAAAGATTTGCAGGATTTTAACATTTTGTATTTTTTCAGAACGTTTCCGGAAACGGCATGGTAGAAAATTTTGTTGCAGTCTTTTATATCACTTACACTTTATTGTAATTGAGTTTGCAAAATTTTGCCAAACACAAGTTTTTTTCTACATATTTGCCATTAATTCCTTTTTTTCTTCGATATTTTTTAATCTTTAATTGTGGTGAAAGTGAAATTTTATTTTGAATCCTAGTCAATCTTTTAGATAACGTCTAAACTGAACGCTTCAGATTTTGATTTTTTTTTATAAATTTCTATTTTTAGTTTTGATTTTTGCAAATCTCTGACCGTCTTACTTATAGCACGTAAAACTATTCTCCGACCTACTTTCTTTTGTTTGCAAATACCTTCTCTGGTAAAAATGGAAGCGTACACAAGGTGTGCAGCAATAGTGAAATTAACGGTACATGAACAGTACGTACGCTTCGTGTACGTTACGATAAGAGTACACGAAAAGTACGTACCCTTAAATGCCGCTTCCCCTAGTGTACAATAAGAGTACAATAAGCATACAATAAGAGTGATTTTGGACATTAAGAGTGAACGTACGTACACTTAAATATCGCTTCCCAAAGTGTACAATAAGAGATTTTAATCAAAAAATTTTACTTATTTTCTTCCCATTTTTAGTTTATTATTTAATTTTAATATTTTTTAAACTTTTTTTTAAGATAAATAAATTATCTTAAAAAAAAGCTGATGTGAGGCAGTCGCCTATCCAAGTATTGTTTCTCAACAAGGATGCTTTATGACGTCAACACAGGCAAATATTTTGATCAACTCGTTACAGGGTCTCCGGAATACCCTTTTTCGACTCAGCGCTTCCCACAATCGGGGGTGCAATATATTTCGCTACTAATCTCCCACTGGAGATATAACTTCATGCGGTACATCTGCTTCCATCGGCTCAACAACTTACTCGGATACATCCATAGCCTGCGAACGAAAATAGAAGCTTCGGACAACCAGGGCATCAGTCTTAGTCTGCCCGAACCCAACGTCGCAAAGGTCCCGAGTTCGATCCCCGTCCGTGCAATTTTCTCTGCTTATGTTCAGTGTGGGATAACCGGGGAACCTTGCTGGGCGAAGGTACGAATTTGGGACTGCTGCCGACCCCCATCGCAGTTTACGGTACCATCAGCGTCTTATTCGCGGTCGGTACGTCGTGGGTCTTATCTCGGATAAGGATGGTATAAGCCCCGCGTCGTACTCGCTATGGCACAGACGGCGGAATCTGCTGGTGGTACCGATATTGTGGTAGGGGGGACTGGCTCTGGGTGGGTGTTGTGTTGTGTATTTGCCTAGTTCTGTCATGTACCTCTCCACCCGAGAGCCGAACCGCAAATAGACTAATCATTGTCATTAACGGGGAGGTAAATTACCTGCCCTTTGTCCTTTTGTCCTTTGCCCTATGAGATCAACGACCGTTCGCGACATGGACCCATAGTCTATCACTGTCAATCACTATTTATAACGTCATATGATATTTTTGTTACGTGTTAAAATTTTTTAAAATTCTTAATTATCTCGGAAATGACAAGAGATACGCGAAATCTGATAAAATTTCGAGGGTTATTGAAAAGGGATTACCTCAAGTCGATTAATACATACATATATAAATGAATTTTGAAAATTTCCAAAACTTAACAATGAATAATTTTTTCGAAATGTGTACATATTCGAATGTCATTCGAACTTTCTGATAATCTACAAACGTGCGTACGTATTATGTATTTATAGTGTACAGGAAAAATGCGTTTTGATGTGAAATAGCGAACATGAATTTGTTTGCATTCTTCCATACGAATGTTCTGGATGCTCGCACTCGCGCTCCAGACAATTTTGTTAATTAGAATTAACTAGATAACCGTCGTTCGCAGTATCGCGGCGCTTCCCTGTGGGCCGTTCCTAAACTTAATGAACCGACAATTATCGACGGTGGGTTTTGGATAACATACCGACCGATAATGGAGGTCACTGTAACTAGTATGTTATAACACCCCCTCCTTAGCCGGAACTAATTGCTGTTCCATCGCGATAAACTCAAATATCCTCCATAGTGTCCTCCTACGTCTCGCCCACCTCCTTATCCATCACCTCGTCTTAAATTCCTGGGGCCTCCCATTCTTATGAATGCTGTCTCTTACTGCCCAATCCACTACACTGGAAAGAACCTCTTCAATAAGGCCACATAGCTCTGATTCTCCGTCCCTCTAGCATGACGACCTAAATAAAAAACCACTCTGGTCTTGTTTTGTTCAAGTAGTCGACGTTTCGACAGCGTCACTGTCATTTTCAACACTGAAAATGTATTCAAAATTTTTTTTTTAAAATTACATAATATAAAAAATAATAATTATAACAGTATATATAAAGAACAGTAACATAAACTATTAAATACCTATCTATATATAATTTGCAAAAATTAATATTTTACATTGTCGCAGTTTTATAATTATACGAAGACTAACTAAAGTTGTTGACATATCGACGAGTTTGTTGTCATTATTGTCAATATAGTAAAAGAAAATTTCTGTGAAAAATATATATTCAAAGTCGTTATAATAACTAATGACTATGGAACGTTAATTTTTAAAATTAGGAAACATCAAATCGTATGAATTATTTAATTTTAATGTGTCTTCTTTTATGTTTATAGAGTTTGGTTGTAATTTGATGTGTACCATTTCTGATATTAATCTCTTAGAATAAGATGTTTCGTTATTTAAGATTTCCACATGTTTCCAATGAAAATCATGAAATAATAAAATACGATGTTCAGAAACTACATTTTTTGTTTTCGATGTTTGATTTATATTGCTGTTATGTTCTGCAATCCTTTTTTTTAAAATCCTCTTCGTTTCTCCTACATATGATGCTGAGCAGTTCTTACACTGTATTTTATAGACGACATTGTTTTGATCCTTGACTGGTGTAACATCTTTACCACGTTTAATAATGTTGTCAAGTTTGTTGTTAAGTTGTGGTACAACACGAATATTATGACATTTTAAAGAACTTATTACTCTTTCATAAAAACCATCAATGTATGGTAGTTTTATTGTATGTTCATAAACTTGGTCTTTATTTTTGTGTAATTCTTCATTGTTATTATCTTGTCCAAATAAGATTGATAAGCGTTTTTTTATGTACTTATCAATGAAGTCAACCAGTTATTCATTGTCCATTAGGTATTTTTTTAGATCTGAAATGTTTTGATGGTGAAACGATTCGTGTGAATTCAGTATGGCTCTGTTTATTATATTATATATTATTGCAATTTTTTGTGATAATGGATGATGTGAGTTGTAATTCAAAAATCTGCCCGAGAAGGATGCTTTTTATACCAATTAAATATAATTCTATTATTGTTTTTAATAAGAGTTAAATCCAAGAAATTAATACTATTATTGTTTTCACGTTCACAAGTAAATTTCAATCTTGGATGATAGTTATTGAATACATTCAAGATTTCATTAACACCAGAAATAGGAACAGCTGTTATGATGTCATCAACATATCGATGATAAAAAAGAGGTTTGTAAGAAAGTTTACTTAAACACTCTACTTCAAGATCTTCCATAACTAAATTGGACAATATGGGTGATAAGGGTGAACCCATCGGTATTCCATAGATCTGTTTGAAATATTTATTGTTAAAAGTAAATTGTGTGTTTTTCATTAAAAGTTCCGTAGGTTTAATTATTTCTTGTATTGGTATAAATGTATGTTGGTTGATATATGTACATCGATGTTCTAAGCTCTGTGTAACCAGTTCAATAGGAATGTTGGTAAACAATGAGATTACATCTAATGATATTAATGTGTAATCGTCAGGTATCTCGATGTTTTCTATTTTTTTAACGAACTGTAGACTATTATCAATATTAGAGAGTGGAAATTTAGTACATTTTTTTAGAAATTTAGATATTTTTGTAGATAAAAAATAAGTCGGTGAACCAATGGAAGAAATAATTGGTCTCAAGGGGTTGTCTATTTTATGAATTTTTGGAAGGCCATATCATTTTGGTAGGCTTTTATCAGTTTGAGTTAAAGTATTTCTGTTGTATTTGAAACCAAAATATCCATTATCATTCCACTCACTACAAATTTTGTAGAATGTAGACTGTAATGGGACTAATGGATTTTTATCTAGTTGTAAATAAGTACTTTTATCCTGCAATAGTACGTTCATTTTATCGATATAGTCTACTTTTTTCAACGCAACACTCACATTACCATTGTCAGCAAACGTGAAAAAAATGTCCTTATTCTTTTTGATAAAATCTTTAGTATTTGACAGTTTTTTAGCAAAAATACTATCTTGTAAATTTATGTGTCTAGTTTTTTTCCTATCATCATCCATGTTTCTTAATACAGTGTTCCGAATAAAATTTTTCTTTTCCACAGGTATTTTGAACACACATGTTTCCCAATTCTGAATACTAGTGATAGTGTTATTTAGATTAAAATTTGATTTAGCGTTGAACATTTCACCTAATTTGATAATGTCGACGACATCTGCAGGAATCGTTTTATCAGTTTTATTTATGAAGAATTTGTCATTGTTGTTATTATTTGTAATATTAACATTAAAAATGTCACTAAATTTTTTTTCCTGGATCAATTTAATTTTCTCTTTATAGATGGAATAATTCACAATGTCACATGTAAATAATGTTGTTATTAACTCCGATGGTATGGTCTGTTCCAATTGAGAATATATATTGGATGATTTGTTTTTTAGATAACATATGTGTATGGAGCAGTCCTCAATTTCAATATTTAACAGTTTGGTCTTCAAGCGTTTCATTAAGTGATGGAGTTTTCTTAAACCTGTTTTGCTATTTATCGTTACGTTTGAAACATTTTTACTAAGTTTAAGTAAATGTGGTGGTAATACATCACAAGCTCTATACTTCACTAAAAACTTTCTCCTCTCCATGGTATGACTAATTTTTTATTAAACTTAAGAAAGGACAAAAATGTGCAAAGTACGTGTCTTCCAAACAAGTTTCTTAGATGTTCTAGAAGTTCATTTGTTGATATAGAAGGCAGATGGCTTAACAGGTTGACCATTTCCAATCCAGGGTCCATAATATTAAATAAAATTCGTGAATTTAACACTCGGTGAAGTTTTCAAATTAGAAAAATTGGCTAGATCGATTATCCGAGTCAAATGAATGATAAAAAAATGAACACTTGGTCTTGTTTTGTTCAAGTAGTCGACGTTTCGGTCGGCTCACTTGTCTCGTTGTAGCAGGTGCTGGGTGGCTCCTTTCTCGTCGCTCGGCGCCTCTCTCGACCGTCGTCACCATTTAAGACGAGGATGTTACATCGGTAGTCCGTACTTAAGTTCTCATATGACTCCTCGGGAAATAGCGCCCTCTGGTTGGCCCCCTCGTTCTCATGTGCCATTCCTCCTCCCCACGCTCCATCATGTCCTAAATACGTCTTGGGGATTGTCCCAGTCTTGCTTCGCATTCCGTGAGTTTCCGTTTCTCGGCGCATTGGGCAGAATTCGTATTCTTTCTGCCTCGGTCTTCGAATCACTATATCGAGGCTTGAACGAGCTCCCCAGGAAGTTCGTTGATCGTCTATCTCTGGTGTTGGCGACCATGGTACGAAATACGCTGCATTTTTATTTCGTCTTTCCAATGGGAAAAAGAATGGCGCTTGTGCCTGGGAAGACATTGCTGACCCTGATGTAGTCCAAACCGGTGTCGGTCCCATGCACGACGTCGCTTACGTTAAAACGGCTGTTTCGGTCACGAAGCTCGTACAGTGACCTCTCGTATTTACATTATAACCCACTTCTGCTCTCTTGGATCCCTCGTCGACTTCGATGAATGTTTGTCCCTCGAAACTCGGGCGTTTACAATATCGGACGGATAGCTTTGGCAGGACACATTGACCTCGTCTAAATCTTGGTCCCAGTCGAAAGGGCCCTGCGGAAATCGTTCCTTCGCTCGGAAACAGACCAGACGGTCGCGGACAATCTCATCACAGCCTATTAGACTCAATCCTTCGTTCAGATGCTGCTCTTGGACTTCGTGCAACGATAACGCGCGAATCTCCCCGATAAGTTGGTCCACTTCCTCCCGAACGTCCCACTCACTTCTTCTCGCCGCCATTATGCTCGATCCCTAATTTGATATGGCTGGTATCACTAGTAATGGCAGTACACACTTCACACACGATTAGTCACTGACCACCTTATTGACAGGACAATCTGTCTGTTTATTTCTCACACTGCGCTTTACTCGTCCGTTCATTCACCACTCACATTCAGCAGCCGTATCCCTAACGATACGAACCTCGACGATTGGTCCGCGAACTAACTCAAAAAGAACGCGATGTCTCACCGACAGATCAGATTCTCGATTTACTGTTCAATCCCTCACTCTTAAATCTTTCGCGTTCCGTTTTCGATTGCGCGCCTCATTGGGGCTGAGAGACAAACAATTTGTTCGTCTGGGCTTTCCTTAACTTAAAATACTTAACGTAAAATATTTACTACAGCCTATATTTACTTAGCCGAATATAAATTTTCTTAATACTACTGATCACTTAGCCTCTCAATCTTATACTAGACAGGTCACCGTCTTTGAACAAAAGACATGTCTCGTTTTGTTCTCTCTTTATTTCGAACTCGCATTGAAACTTTCGAAAGCTCGATATCTCAAAAAAAAATTTATTGAAGATTTTAAAAAAATTCATAATTTCGGAAAACTCGAAATTCCGAAAAAATGTAATGTTTATTTTTTGTTTAACAGAAACACTCAAAGTTTCGCAGACACAAAAATTCTAATTTTCAAAAAAAATTGAAATTCGGCAGAAAAATAAACTTTTGAACAAACTAAAAAAAAATCTAATTTCCGAAAACTCAATAAAATCGAGCTCACAATTTCGCTTAAGAAATTTAAAGATCGGAATTGTTATTAATTACGCACGTGACAAATGAATTTGTACTAGAGAGCGCGCACGGTCTCTCCAAGCTACGCCGGTCACGCGAACCATCACTCTAAGATGGCTACCAAGGTGGCCGCACTCGGGGAGAAGACTCGGGGTCTTTTCACAACCCGCCCTCGTACTCACGAGAGCACGAGAACTCGTCCCAAAGGGCGGCGATTTCTCGCCTCCTGCAGCGCTTGAAATGTGAGGAACACTAACTTTGATGCGCGAAGGCGCCACGCACTACACCTCGTGTTATCGGCGATGCTGGGTATTAGGACGCATGCAATCCGAGGAACAATAAAAGGAAACAAGATTTAAAGAAAGATACAATGAATTATTATTTCTTACTTCAGCTCAGCCCAAAAACCACTTTCAAAACTCGATTGGTGGCTTCCAGAGTGCCGTCTTTTCATCGCACTCTCTCTCTCTCTCTCTATCCCTCTCCGGCTCGTATAGGGTGCGGTTGGTCCTCGCCGGGAGTTTTGCGATGACCCTCGACGATTCGCCCGCTACTTACTTGGCAATTCCGAGAAATTGCCCTCGCGTCGCGGTCTCGGATCCGCAGAATTCAAAATTTAACCGTCGCGTGAAGAGGCTTTCCAGAAAAATGACTGCTGGTATTCACTAACTATATAAGCATCCTTCGCGGCCCTTCCCTGTGGGCCGTTCCTAAACTAAAGGAACCGACAATTATCGACGACGGGTTTTGGATAACATACCGACCACTCGGTATCTCCGGGTCCCAAAACTACGGACTAGGCGGCCAGAATGGAGGATACTGTAACTAGCGTGTTACACACTTTGCCGCTTTCTTTCGCTTTTTCATATTTGTTATTGAATTAAAATGCATTTTTAATGAATTCTAAAATATCATAAAGTCCTATAACAACAATTCAATTAAAAACAAAAATTCTTAAAGTTTGTTTCCAATATATCACAATAATATATTACATTTGAAGTTTTTACAGTATATAATAGTATGTTAACCTCAAACTCCGTCGAATTTTAGCCGAGGCTTTTTCGATCGGATTCTCCCGAATTCTTTTTCTTCTTTCTTTTTCCGCTTTTCTTTCTTTTCTTATCTCTTCTTCTTTTGTGCATTTCATATTGTAGGTCACTTATATTTAATCAACTTTCTAAGAATTGTTTCCGAAATGTGTGAAATCGGCCGTGAACTCGGCCATATATATGATATTGCCTACGACGACAATAGACGGCACGACAATGTAAATGTTAACAAAATCTGTTCTTATATTCTTTAAACACTATCGCTTGACAGTACATTTTATCCCTCTATTCTTCACATTTTTATCGTTTTGGCTTCGCTGTTTGTGGTGAAATACCGAAGATATTATGTCAGATGGAAAAGTCGGTACAATGCCAGCATGAAACTCCGGCGCTTTTATTTAATTTGTTAATTATTGATTCCTAACTCATGAATAAAAGTAACCGTTTTTCGTTTCATTATACAATTGTGGGCTCCATTCAACATGGGAATATGCACTTGATTTCGTTGGAAAAGCTTTGTCCGACTGGCCAATTTAAAAAATGCGCAGATTAAAATTTAAAAGGAGGCACTTATAGAGAATTTTGGAACCCATCTTTTTTCTCCGTAACAAAAATATACAATTTGTATATTTTATTTAATATTTTATAATAAACTATCGAGCAAGTTGTTCATTAGGGATGGTTAATATTTTCTGGAAAACATTTGGACTAAACTTTTCCAGCGAAATCCGCTCGTATCCCCTACTTGCTTAAATCCCAGAATTATGAGCATAACATAGTGGTTAAGTTGTCAGCGTAGTAAGTCAGAGACCCGGGGTCGATACCTACGCATGGAACAATTTTTTCTTATTTATTTGCGAGTATTAACATATGTACGTATATTATATAGCAATTAATAATAACAATAATAGGAGGCGAAATGGTTACGATGGCTAAGGACCGTACACAACAAACGAGTTCCGCCTTGTTTCGTAACTTGAACGTCTCCGAAGGTTCTGGGTTCGAGTCCCCGTGTAGACAATTTTCAGCGCGTTGAATTGAACTCAGTACCGACACTGTAATCACCTTCCTCATGGTTTGAGGCGTGGTTGCAGTGACATTTTACGCTAATCTGGTAGAGATTTGAGCAAAAAAATTTCTCATTTTTCGGACAGATTTAGCGACATAAGAAACCAATGTTGTTGTTTAAGTTATTATTAAAATAATAATAATAACACTAACAACAACAATAACATATATATAGTCCCGAGGTGAAGGAGCCGAAACGGGTGTCGCGGGACCACAATCCCAACATGCCCACGGACGATTTCAGTGGACGGAGGATCTCAGGCAAGATCTGATCTGCTGCTATGAGGAGAGCTGTCCGCAACAGCGAGGCTACATGGCGCGAATTCATAGTCGGTTTGCAATAATGCATCCGAACTAGCAGATTGCTTTACTCAGTAACATCTGAGAGATTATCTGGCCTATCTGAGGCAGATAGGTTTCGTTGTTCCCAGCTGTGCAACACTACCGGATGTGCGGGCTGTAACAACCGAACATGTACGCGGTGCTGGAGAGATGCACCACATTATGAAAGCACGACACTCGTGTTTAGGCGAAATTTGACAACAAAAGTTTTGCCTAAACAGCGTGAAGTAGTAAGAGCAATTAGCCTATATCTGGATGCTCTTCCGGATAACTGCGAACTGTGGCCAGCCAATTGTGCCGTTTACGGGGCTACAAGTGATCTGGTGATTCCGCGAAATCTGACACAGATATCGGGGAGTCGAAAGATTACAAAACGCATGTCTCAATTGAACGGCAAGATTCGACTGACACGGAAACTCGCTTCCCGGATTCAGTATGTAATCGACGATTTAACATCTGGCCGTTCCTTTACGGCTAAAGTCAAAAAGTTCGCGCAACAACTGCTGACGTACTATCACACACTGAATAAGCTGAAGTTGCTCAACATCAAGCAATGTTTGGCGGATAAAATTCGGGTTTTGGCGGATGCCAAAAGAGGCTGCAAAGACGGGAGGATGGAATTCGACAAAATGTAACATTTTGCTCGAATCCATCCAACCTCTGCAAACATCGTATCGGAACCTTACGCGAGTTTCCATCGATGGCCTCAGTTGAAGAATTCTGGGGGAGCATCTTCGAGAAAACATCCAGGCTTAATGGAGAAACTCCAAGTATTGAAATCTTTACGAAGTTGTGTGGCGCACTCACACAACAAAGTGAAGATTGCCCACCCGTCAGTACACTAGAGGTGAATAATGCCATCAAAAGAGCGAGAAATTTCGCCTCGCCGAGCTGGGATGATATTAACAACTATTGGTGGAGGAAGTTCACTTCTGTCCATCAACACCTAGCCGGAATATTCGCCTCTTATATAAATGGAGACCAATCCATTCCGCACTGGCTTGTGGAGGGCCGTACGACACTAACCCCAAAGTCGGGAGACTTGTCTGATCCGAGAAACCATAGACCAATCACGTGTCTCAATACGTTATACAAATGGTTTACTAACATCTTGAACAAACGTAATGAGAAATCCGTGAAACCGTCGTGGCGATCTCTGAACATCGCCCTCACATACTCGAGAGACATAGGCATGGAATTCGGATGGGACAAGTGTGCAGTCATTTGTACAGAGAAAGGTCAGACTCCATTAACAACGATATGAAGTTCATGAACGGAAATGTCATCCGCCACCTTACCGCCGAGGAAGCTTACGCATACCAGGGAGTGCCTCAGAGGCATGTTCAGGGTGGGCAGGCTGCTAAAACGACCATCGTTAATAAATACCGGCGCTTTCTCCGTCAGATCTGGTCATCAGAATTGATGGGGAAAAATAAGGTGGCAACTACGAATATGCTGGCCGTTTCACCCGATTTCTGTTTATTTGGAGCACATAAGTCGAACGTTGATGAGCTACGGGAGGTACGGTACGTTTCACCACAGCAGTTTCGAGATTTCTATATGTCGATTTCGAGCATAGTACACGTACTACAAAAACTACGATTTATGTGAATGTGTGTGTGCATCGTCCGTGGCATAAGGGCAAATAACTATGACACCTGTCTGTCTCTCTTTTCTTCGCTTCCTCTCTTTTTTTCTTTCTCTCTCTCTCTCTCTCCCTCTTTCTGTAAATCAGCTGTATGCCTGCAGCTGATACCCGTAAGTGGCTACTGTGTATCGGCGACATCGAGGGTTATGATTTGCCCTCGGAGATGGTTTCTCCAGCGGTTTCGGCGGATTTCGGTGCGTCGGCGAGGATTTCACAACAACCGATAGTTTTTCTCCCTGCGTCAGGTTAGTATAGACATTGTTTAATTTAATAATATTTTTAATTTGAAAGATTTGATTCTTTGTATGTGCTTCCTGTTTTGAGCACCCAGGAAGCAGACCAGACGGAGTGTTGTGATGAAGCCATCCTACATGTGGAATTACGTCATTTCTGCCAGGCATCGACAGGAAGACTCCGCTATTCAGTTTCCTGGCCTGGAGTGTTTTGATGAGACCAGCTGCATGTGATTTCTATATTCTGGACCGCTGCCATCTCAGAAGCACTCGGAATGTTGTGATTTGTCACGAGCACCTCCAAGCAGACTCCATAATTAAGATTTGTCGCTTTCAAGGTAAAACATAAAGCACCAGTGCGGTTACAGGGTGCATTTTAGTACGTAGCCTCGTTCAACAAATTTAATCTCGCTCGGTTCTCCTGAGTAAATTACATTTGGAAAATTTAATCTAACTCCCTTCCCCTCGGTCAAGCAAATTTTCCCCTTTAAACAAGTTACTTTCACTCCGATAAATTAAATTTGACAAATTTCATCTTACTCGCTTTTGTCATCCCGCTCTGACATCCCGGATGAATTAAATTCGACAGATTTAGTCACGGTCTGTTCCCCACAGTGAAAAATAGTTGACATTTTTATCTCGCTCTGTTTTAAATTTGGCAAATTTAATCTCACTCGCTTCTCCTTAGTAAAGTAAATTTGACATTTCTAATCTGGATCTGTTCGCCCGGGTAAATTAATTCTCATAAATTTCATAAGAGATTTGTCAATGGTGTCCTTAGATCATTGCTTAATATTATTTTTTCAAAGTCGTAGGTGCCTAATTTTCAATAAAAATACTTAAAATTGACAAAAATTGAAACGAAACAAAAATTTTGAACCAATTACGCGCGATTTTAAATGCAAATATATAATCATGGAATGAATAAAGTTGCCGCAAAGACATCAAATTTAAATCAGTCATAATTGGTTCATAATTATGATCAACAAAACGCATTGGATTTATATGAAATATATCTTAGTGTTTTATGCTGTACCGCCTCAAGCTGGACAAACATAGCTCGCGTAAATGGCGACCAGATAACAGACGCATATGTTAGGATGGGTACAACAAGCGTTTTATACAAGTATACAATTGTTTCAGGCTTATGAACATCTATCGTATTAATGTGTCCAGAAAAAGACAGTGTTTTGTCAAAGAGGATACCTAGATCCAACGTGGATTCAACTAAAGTCAATGAAGTATCATTTAGAACATAATCATATATGAAATATACTTATATGAGATCTACCCCTATAAAAGGTAATTACATGACATTTTTTTAAGTTGAGGGGTAGATCATTTTCTTGAGACCACGTAAACAAATTAATAATGTCCATTTGCAATTTCGACGCGTCCATTGGACTTTTAATAATGTAAAAGAGTTTTATGTCATCCGCATACATGAGATATTTGGCTGATCTAAAACAGTCAGGTAGATCATTAATGAAAAGAATAAACAATAGAGGACCAAGATGGGAACCCTGAGGGACTCCAGATGTAATTGTAACAGGTCCAGAAACAGCGATAGAGATCCTCACTGACTGAGTTCGATCAACCAAATATGACCTAAGCCAAGAAAAGAGCATACCTCGTATCCCAGAGTTCCAAACCTTTTGCAGCAATAGACCATGATTAACAGAATCGAAGGCTTTAAAAAATCGAAATAAACCGAATCAACTTGATACTGCTGCTTAAACGATGAAATTATATAGTCGCTATATAGCAAAAGATTCGTGACCGTTGAGCGCCCGCGAACAAAGCCATGCTGCTCCTCAACAATTATACGGGAAAGAAATTTAGAAAGATGTTTAGTAATAAGAGCGTCAAATAATTTGGAAAAACAACTTAGTAGCTATATTGGTCGATAATTAGATATATCATGATTATTACCCGACTTGAAGATGGGGTAAATAAATGCTGATTTCCACGCGTTAGGAAATATACCGGAACGGAGAGATTTATTGAAGAGGAGCAGCAAGGGTTCGATTAACACCTTAGCACATCGTTTTACGAAATAAGGTGGAATCTGGTCAGGACCCTAGTTGACATTGTCTTCTAAATTTGCTATAGCAAGTTTTAATTCTTCCGCCGTGAAACTGATAGAATCTATAAATATATCGCAAGGAACCGAGCTTATGCTACAAGGCGATGGAGTACGATAAACCGATGAAAAATACCCAGAAAATAAATCAGCCATACTGTGACTATCAGTGGCTAGCTTGTCATTCCAAAACATATTGCCCGGTACGGAGATTACGTACGTGAGAATTTGGTGCAAACAGCAAATCCAGGGAATATCCTTTTCCAGGGTGTTCCTCATAAAGTTGACTAAGACCCAAGAAGGAAAAGGTTCGATGAACTAATTCTGCACATCGTTTACGATCTGGTGTAAGATAATTAATCACATCGATCGAAAGCGGATTGTCCGACGACCGAAGGTGTGGAAGGTTGAAATCACCACACACAATAATTTTGTGCCCCGCCATCTGTGATGAGAGATTATCAACGGTGGTAAGAAAGTCTTCAAAAACATCAAAATCTGATCCAGGTGGTATATAAACGACAATGAGAATGACTTTAGTCGATGTCAATTTGAGTTGAAGAAATAACGATTCAGAAGATGTTGTAGGCTCTAGACAAGTAACATTAATGGACTTTCTGATGGCAGCTAAAACTCCTTCTCCTCGAGAAATCGAAGAATTCTCATAAATTTCATAAGATATTTGTCAATGGTGTCCTTAGATCATTGCTTAATATTATTTTTTCAAAATCGTAGGTGCCTAATTTTCAATAAAAATACTAAATAGGTCACCAAACAACCACAAGGCTAATTGTGTGAAAATCGCAATAAAAAATAATAATAAATAATTTTAATGACCCTTACAAAATTTCTAAAAAATGTACAATCAGGCGATTAAAGATAGCATGCCTCTTAGACACCGCAGGTGTATTGCAAATAGAATATCATCTCCTAATTACAATTCTCATCAATTTGAGGGCCTTCTTGTCAATGCAAATTTGCACTTAAAAATAGTAATAAATATTTTCAATGGCCCGTACAATATTAAAAAAAAAAATTACTATCAGACGATTAAAGGTAACATACCTATTGGACACCGCAGGCTTATTACAAGTACTAAATTACAGTCTAATTACAATTTTCATTAATTGAAGGAACTTATGTTCGATGTTCAATATATACTTGCTATTAAAAATAATAATAAATAATTGTAATGGCCCTTACAATATTTTAAAAAAAATGTACAATCAGGCGATTAAAGGTAGCATGCCTCTTAGATACCAGAGGTGTATTGCAAATACATTATTATTTATTACAATATTATTTCCTAGGCCAGAAAACTTTTGACGCTGGAAATTTGTGCACGTAAAAATTTCCTCTGGTATACAAAATGCATTAAAACTACTTTTAATAAAAATAGGTGCTTAAATTTCAATAATATTATCTCTACGTAACTGTCGTTATAAATGAACTCAAATTTCAAAATATTACTACGCGACCAGCTCCAAAAAGGCCAGAAAACTTTTGACGCTGGAAATTTGTACAATTAAAAATTTCCTCCGGTATACAAAATGCACTAAAACTGCTTTTAACAAAAGAAAGGTGCTTAAATTTCAATAATATTATTTCTAAGTAACGGTCATTATAAATAAACTCAAATTTCAAAATATGACTACGCTTATATTAATACAATATATGAATAGGACTGTAGCACGTTTAAAAAAAAAACAAAGTGAAAATTTTGTTCGCCTTGTACAAAATTTCAGATGTCCTGTAAATTTATTCGATACTGATTTTGTATACAGATATCTCTTCAATATCGAATAAATATCTCTGCAATTTATGAATATTGAAAATTAACCTTTTAATAAAAGCAGTTTTAGTGCATTTTGTATACCGGAGGAAATTTTTAAGTGTACAAATTTCCAGCGTGAAAAGTTTTCTGGCCTAGGAAATATTATTGTAATAAATAATATTGTATTTGCAATACAACTGCGGTATCTAAGAGGCATGCTACCTTTAATCGCCTGATTGTACATTATTTTGAAATTTTGTAAGGATCATTAAAATTATTTATTATTATTTTTTATTGCGATTTTCACACGATTATTCTTGAGGTAGTTTGGTGACCTCTAGTGAATGTTGAGCTAGAAAATTTTCAACGTAAAAAGATTTCGGGCTCCGTGATATTTGGCGTATCTCAGGTTCGAAATTTTTGTTTCGTTTCAATTTTTGTCAATTTTAAGTATTTTTAATGAAAATGAGGCACCTACGACTTTGAAAAAATAATATTAAGCAATCATCTAAGGACATCATTGACAAATCTCTTATGAAATTTATGAGAATTAATTTACCCGGGTAATTTTTTCAGAAATGTCAAATTTGCTTTACCGAGGGGAAGTGAGTGAGATGAAATTTGTCAAATTTAATTTATCGGAGTGAAAATAACTTGATTAAAAGTAGAAAATTTGCTTGGCCGAGGGGAAGGGAGTTAGATTAAATTTCTCAAATGTAATTTACCCAGGAGAACCGAGCGAGATTAAAAATGACAAATTTGTTATACCGAGGGAAACCGAACGAGACTAAATTTGTTTAACGAGGCTACGTACTAAAATGCACCTTGTAACCGCACTGGTGCTTCATGTTTTACCTTGAAAACGACGAAATAATACCAAATAAATTTTAAGGGCCTTAGAAAATTTCTGAAAAATTTACATCCCGACGGTGAAAATGAGATTGACTCACAGGAGCCGCAGGCGTATTGCAAATTTTCGTCTGCTCATTTCTTTCAAAGAGAACCTTCGGAGAAACCATCTTCTGGGTCAAATCTTAACCCTGGATGTCACCGGGACAAGATATACCGGCGGCGGTTATACACAGCTGTTTTGGAGACAGCGAGAGAGAGAGAGAGAGAGAGAGAGAAAGGCAGCGAAAAACAGAGAGACGGACGGAGAGATGTCACAGGTGCCCGCCCTTACGACACGGACGATGCACACACACATTCACGTAAATCGTAGTTTCTGTAGTACATGTACTATTTTCGAAATCGACATGTAGAAATCTCGAAACTGCTGTGGTGAAACGTACCGTACCCGCTATGGGGTCTTGACCGATGCACACGGAAGACGATTTGTATGCAACGCAGTTTGCATTCAAGATCTTTCATGGAATGACTGTATTTGTCCCAAAAATTGAGAGTTCATGGCCTTTTGAATCTGGAGTGTATGCGTGATAGATTAATGCTGGAGAAGGCTTGCGAAATGATTAATCGAATGGGCTATTCCATGATGATGCTAGTTCATCAGCATGAAATTCAGGGGAAGGGGGCGTTTTTGTACAACGCGGCGGAACCAGCACCGCGAAACTTTGTTCTAGTTTTCAACGTAGGACGTAGGGGTATACAGGAGGCCCAGTCAGTCATAAACCGGTGCCCGGTGTATCTCAGGGCCAACATACGGAGGGAACAACTCGGTATTTTTGGGGGAAGGCATATCGACAAGCCATTGCATGCAGAATTCTTTCGAAATGTCCAACAACGTGGCTTGTCGGTAGAGATGATCTTCTTATCATTAGGATCAGCTGGCTTGAAATCAGAGATCGAGTGTTGTATCTTCGCATGCCAGGATGGGGTCGTCAATACCTCAGCGTACTTCCACACCATCTTACACCAAATGGTGCAGATCGTGTGGATGCCATGTTGAGACACTAATGCATCTCTTGGTAGCTTATCCAAGATATGCGGTCTCAGCATACATCCTACATCATAATGCGGCTCTCTCAGTGCTGTATTATCATCTCTGCTGCACCTACGGTATTGACGCGACATCCGGTTTGCCGTACGTCCCCACTGGTATTGAATCCGTAGTCGGGAATGAGTTGTGCCGAATATACAGGAATTGCTCATCAGCGATCAGCCAATAAGCCTGACATCGTCCTTGTTGACTTCAATGACAAATCCATCTTCGTCTTCGAGTTCTTTGCACCAGCAGAGACAAAGATAATCAGAAAAGAGGACGAAAAACGGATGAAACATCAGGAACTCCTGTACGAGTTTCGCAGGCTGTATCGAAGATTCAAAATCAAGCTCGTCGTGCTGATAATTGGAGTGCTGTGAGGAATGAGGCCAACTTTCCTTGAAAACATCAAAAGCATTCCGGCCTGCCGATAACATGCAATTCCATCGCAGGCCGAATGCAGAAAGCAGTGCTGCTGGGATCTCTTCGTCTGCTGAGATCACACGAGATCCTGTATCCACTAACCCGATGGTACAGGGAGTAGTTGCAATTACCATCGACATGGCCCGGTGTAGTCTGCAGCGGAAGGGGTGGATATCGGAGCCACTTTTGTGCTGCAGACTGCACAAGTGGATTATGGAGGGCCAAGGGAGGTTAGGGTTTTAGTCGGTAAACCTTGTTTTGAACATCAAAGGCAGGGGAGTTCGACACACGGGGAGTTAACCAGCATCATCAACCCCGTATGGCGCCTAATGCATTTCCCCCTCGGTAAAACAATTATCGGCTAATCCGGAACCGGAATCCGGAATCCAGCCGCTCGGCTAATACAGAAGATATATACAGATCCGGTACTGATAGTGAACACCCAGCCAATTTACCTTTCGGACTTGAGCCTGTAATACGCCGGTTACAATACTCCTCTCGAAACCGCGGAGCTCTACGCTAAGACGATAATATACCGACTGAGTGGACGGTAATATACCCACAGATTGGTCGGTAAGAAGCGACGAGCTTTATAAAAGGCCCACGAGATGACTCGGCGCTGCGGTCGCGGAGCGCGATATCGAGACGTCCAGACTTCAGTCTCATCTCCGACATCAGTGCACAGACACTTAATCAGCGAGAACGAGTGCGGCCGTTTTTGGAGCGAGTACGAGCGGGTCAATTTAGAAGACGCTTCATTGTTAAGACCGTGCAAGGTGTGACGTGCACGAAGCAACAAATGTACGTCGCCTCGAGCCGATTTTTTTTTGGAAGGTATAATATGTATGTAATATGTGTGGTATTATGCAATGCTCGTTCCAATATTCGGGTCAATAAATGTGGATCACGTTATACATCCAAAATCGCGAGCATGTTCACGTGCTGACACATATTATCAAGTTACATCGTCAAGTCTTTATTGGTAGCTTTTGTTTGGACCGGCAATTCGATAATCGCGTCGAGATGTTTCACGATTAAAATGCGGTTTTTGTCATGCGAATCTGAAAGTAGTTTCCATGCCGTTTTGTAATTTTCATCACTAACATTACATATAGAAATTTTCTTTAACGTGTCACCTGGTAACGAATCTTTTAAATAATTAAACTTTTGCAAATCTGTAATATTTTCATTGGAGGCAATTATCGCAATAAATGTTATTACACGGTGTTTTTATGTAGAAGTATATATAATAAAATAATGATAAGGGTTCGGCTTTGTCCTACAAAGTTGGTTGCTGATGATTTTCCTCGACGTTTCGAACGACTTGCGTTCATTTTCACAGTAACCTCTTGAAAATGAACGCAAGTCGTTCGAAACGTCGAGGAAAATCATCAGCAACCAACTTTGTAGGACAAAGCCGAACCCTTATCATTATTTTATCGCAATAAATGTGTTTTTGAAAGACAGCAATTTTTCTAAATCGCCGTTAAGCTGTTGAAGTTTTGCGATCGGGTATTGAATACGACGAGCATTGCGTTGCCATCACTCGGTAAAGCTGATGTGCTTAGGCTACTCCCATTCGGATTTGACCGCGATTGGAGAGATTCGAACTTTTCAGTGATCGCGTAATATCGATTTTGAATGACAACCATTTCCTCACCAATTTCGCTATCGATTTTGACTAAAAAACAAAACTGTAAATGAATGTGATAAATAAATCAATGATCGGTATCGGGTATACGAAAACCAAAACAAATCTTTTTATTTATGGTAGCTAATTTGCAGTTAATTGCGGGAAAAAGAATCAAAAACAAATTTTCGGATATTGCAATATTGCAAACAAGAAATATTATTTTTCCCAGTCCGAAGAAGTAAACACACATATTTTGTTTTTGATGCCGAGTTCACAGATCGAAAAATGTATACGAAAGCGTTTATTATTTAAACATATAATGATTGCTTATTAAATAATAATGTATACTTATCTTTTTTTTAATTTGATAACCCACAGCAGCGTATGGTGGGGCTGGGTATCGTGGTGGTTGAAACATGTGATACATCCCACTTGACACCAAATGGTATTGTTGCAGGGTCTTCAACATGGAGTTACCAGGACGATTTCGTTTCGGATCTGGATAAACTTTGGGAATTAGAATTTAAACACTCGCGTTTGACGGGAAAACCTTTTTGGTATAAAAAACCCGTTTTATTGTCGTATTGATACACGTTTTGCGGTAATGTGCCGTTCTTCTAAATTGCACGTTTGCAATATGTATACAGGGTGGCCGATTTATCTGAAAACATAGATATATCTCGAGAACTATGCACAGAATCAAAAAAGGTGTGGGACGAAAGTTGTTCGACACGAAGGGGGGCATCCAGTGATAATGAAATTGACCCCCAGGGGGGGGGCAATAAAACTTAAATAGGAACCTCCATTTTTTATTGCAGATTTGGATTCTCCGGAAAAAAGTACACCAATTTGACCTAGGAGCTATTGCATTTTGGTTGAAAGGTGGCGCTGTAATCGATAAAAATCCAAATTTATATGAAAACATTGAAATACCTCGAGAACTATGCACAGACTCAAAAAAGGAGTGAGATGAAAGTTGTTCGACACGAAGGGGGGCATCCAGTAATAATGAAATTGATTGGTGGTGGGGTGGAGGAAAAGCAATAAAACTTAAATAGGAACCTCCATTTTTTATTGCAGATTTGGATTTTCAGAAAAAAAGTACACCAACTTGACCTAGGAGCTATTACATTGTGGTTCACAGGTGACGCTGTAGTCGACAAAAAGCGAAAGAAAAAATCTCTAAAATTCGATGTCTCCAGAATTCACATCACATCTGATAAATAATAGTGGACGTATTTTATTTTAAAGATACTATTCAATGCCACCACTACGAAATGCTCGTTTTTCTTAGACTTTATATTATTCTTGTAATGTGTTTTCTAGCCGCTACAATGGAAATTATCTGAAAAATAATCATGGATTTGGTTGTGTGTCAAAAATAGTACACTATGCTTTAAGGGAGGAAAGAGCATGATCCCCGAGTGGAAGGTTTGCTGCACGAGCGAAGCTCTCACGAGGTGCGCCCGCATTCCTCTCGTGAAGCATACGTTAGTTTTTTCCTAGCCGTATTCATTACTCCCGCGGGCAGCACTTTTCGTCCCACGGGAGTAATGAGAACGAAGTGCGCATGCGCACGGGCACTCATACGGAATTGACAACTTTCGCTCCGCGTAGCAGATATGGAATACGGTCATTCTAACAAAGCCGGGAAAAAATAAATTTAGCGTTACCCAGGAACAACGACGTGGACGTAGTATTTTTCTGTTCCCTTTGGGGTGCTTGTTTTACGTGAGGCCCCTTGCCTCTCACTGTTCACTTACTCGAGTAAGTGTTCGAAATGTTGACCTTCCACTTTAATGCATTTATTTATTCTTTCTTCAAATGACTTTATACAGGATAGTATCATATCTGCAGAAATTTCTGCGCAAGAAGTTCCAATGCGTTCCACCATGTTTTCACGAGTCGTTGGTACTTGTTCATAAACCTTACCTTTTAGGTAACCCCATAGGAAGAAATCCAATGTATAGGATGTTAAATCAGGTGACCTCGCCGGCCAATTAATGGGGCCACCTCTACCAATCCACCGACTATTGGAATTACGGTCTAGTACTTCCCTTGCTACTCTTGAAAAATGTGCTGGGCAACCATTTTACTTTCTTTGATCTGAAACGAATTCTGGTGACATTCTCAATTTGTAACGATATTTTACACATTGTCATTTGTATCATCGAACCAAAACGCAAAAACTCGTGGATCAAATTGGTGCACTTTTTTCCGAGGAATCCAAATCTACAATAAACAATGGGGGGTCCCTATTTAAGTTTTATTGTCCCCCCGCTCCCCTCCTACAGGGGGCGGGGGAGGGGGTTGATTTCATTATCACTGGATGCCCCCCTTCGTGTCGGACAACTTTCATCCCACACCTTTTTTTGATTCTGTGCATAGTTCTCGAAATATTTCAATGTCTTCAGGTAAATTTGGATTTTTATCGATTACAGCGCCACCTGTGAACCAAAATGCAATAGCTCCTAGGTCAAATTGGTGTACTTTTTTCCGGAGAATCCAAATCTGCAATTAAAAATGGGGGTTCCTATTTAAGTTTTATTGGTTTCCCCCACCAGATATTTGTATGTCTTCAGAGAAATCGGCCACCCTGTGTAATGAATTCTAATTTCTCAACTGTTCTTTCTCACAAGTGCCTCGTCGAAGAACAATCGAGAACTGACTGACTCGAGCGTTATTTTTCGAAGAAGCCCGCACGAACCGAACACTGGTATAAACAAAACAACAATGAAGACACTAACAAAATTATTACAACCTAGAAATATAAAATACTTCGTTTACGGAACAGGGACATGATGGAAATGGATACATGTTTGATGCATTTATTAAATAATATAAGAATTATTTTTACCTTTTCCCCCCTTTTTTTCCATGAGTGACATTGTACTGTCAAAGGAAAAGTTCCTTTCTTTTAAATCCAGGTATTGTATTTTTGTTGAAGCCACCATTGACAAGTAATTTATCACTCTTTTCGACGTATAACTTTGTCAATCACATATACATCAAGATTTTTTGTCTTCTGCAACTCATATTCATAATAGCCACCAGTTATATGCTTTCCTTCTTCATTTTCTATTATATGTATACGTTACAGGATGCGTTTCTTGTATTTTAGCAATTTTAAAAATCTCAGTCGTCCAATTTAGTGTGTACCCTTTATAAAGATATGGGGCGTTTCGCGCCGATCCTCCCTGCGCGCCGCTCGGGCACCAAATCACGTTACTTCTAACTCGCGTTTGCGCTATTCAAATGAACCTAAATAAAATATGTAATACATATTTTTCTGATGTATTTTTTCGTCATCTTTCCAATGGTGTAGGTAGTTTTCGCAAAATTTTTCATTTTCACCTTTAAAAATTATAAAAGATGTTATATCTCAAAAAGTGTATTTTTAATACTTTTTGATACTTTATCGAAAGCTGACTTTTTTTACATGGAAATAGACATTTTCCAGAGTGTGCTTAAGTTGTTCTCTATGAGAAATACAACGCAGACAGTAGAAGTAACGCCGCTTCGGCGCGCGGTACGGCGCGGCGCGGCGCCCAGTGAATCGTAGCACAGTAAACCTGAGGGATAGGTTTAGATCTTTGAAGAAATTAATATATTTAATATATATAAGTAGTATATTCTATATTAATAATAAATGAATATGTCTTCAAATTTACAATTTAACCATTGCGAGCTGCCAGTATCGTTTATGTATGTCAGTAATGTTTATGTTAATAGGGAAACAATTCTATTCTCTAGTTAAGTGTTTTACTGTTTCCGTATTATTAAATTATTTATTATTTATTATTTAATACTATTTTGTACTATTCGCTTCGTAGTTTTATTTGTAGATTAATTTTTGAAATTTCTAGTAGCATTATTTGTATTTATCGTGAACAATTATTGTAAAAGCTTATAGTCTGTAAAACAGCGACTGATATGACTCGCACTTTGGCGTATATGCGTTGTTATGTTATAGCCACGCTAAAGTCAATAAAGTCGAATTATTATTATTATTATAATTATCATCGCTATGAATCTCTTTAAAGGAAATCATATTTGTAATTAGTAGTAATGAATAGACCACAACTGTAAAAACAGTGACTTGGTTGTTATTCCAATGGAACGATTGTGCAGAATTTTGTACTACAAACGCGTAGTTTTCGGCAAAATCGCAACACACCAGGAATTCTCCATCTTGGAGATTTTGTTTTAAGTCATTAACAAAGAGTGATTGTTCCTTGGCCAAAAAATCGTGAATTTTCAATTTTATTAATTTTTCACTTAGTATATCCATAAATTCATGAACAGTTGCTGTTGTGGAAGTTATTGTACATTGATCTGTTTGAATCCACGAGTTGTACTGTATTTGGGCAATATTTTCTTTGTTACAACATTCAAACAAATGTTCTCGCAAAATGGATATATTGGGACAATCTAAGCAATCACCCAAATAGCATTTATCACGCGCGTTGTTACACACGATTGCCTCGATGCAGTCGTAGTAGTTTCGAAGAGTCAAACGAGTATCTTTCGTTAAACGAGCAAGATCAATATCGTCTAGCATGAGCTTTACATTTTCATGACATACACACACACATACATTATGTGTACCGCTACTTCCAGCTAGAAAACAATGCGATGGCCTCAATTGTGTGAATTTGGTTAACCCAATTTTCACATGTTCATAATTGAATTCTATCTTGTTGACATGTGGATTCAGAACATTTTTTTTATTTAATCGAGGACTGCCACACCTGCTTTATGATATTCATCGTCACACTGTGCTTGTTCATTTTTTCGTTTGTAAAGTTGCCGTCGACAATTTGAGCAGACTCTTGCCTCCTCTGGTATTAGAGGATATGTACTTCTTAACGACATTAGAAAGTCATATAGATCTCTACTCGAAGGGTGATTACTGTTATTAAAAGGATTTATACATTTCAATTTCCACCCGACATCCATCGTAATAGATATGATAAACTGAACAAGAAAAGTCGAAGTATGGTATAACAAATTTTGACACCGTTCAAGGGAATTTTGTAAAATGGCAAAAGTAAATGCGATGGTGTGTCCTTCGAACTTATACAACCAATATCACAATTCATTTGCGTGTAATATTCTGATATAAAAGCCACCTAGTGAGTATAAAAGTAATCGGTGCGTCGCGGCCGTCACGGCCATTTAGGGTCGCGCGTTATACCGAGCGCCGAAGAAGCGTTACCTTTACTTTCTGCGTTGTATATCTCATAGAGAACAACTTAAGCAAACTCTCGAAAATATCTATTTCTATGAAAAAAAAGGTCAGCTTTGGATCTAAAGTATAAAAAAAAATATTAAAAATACACTTTTTGAGATAAAACATGTTTTATAATGTTTAAAGGTGAAAATGGAAAATTTTGAGAAAACTACCTACACCATTGGAAAGCTGGCGAAAAAATACGTCAGAAATATGTATTACATATTTTTTTTTAGGTTCATTTAAATAGCGCAAACGGGAGTTAGAAGTAACGTGAATTGGTGCCCGAGCGCCGCGCTGGGAGGATCGGCGCGAAACGCCCCATATGCTTAAATTTACTAACACGAACTTTATCACCCACATTCAATTTTTAACGTAACTTTCCTTTAACAGTTTTACTATCTACACGTTCCAATATGTATTTTTCATTCTGTTTATTAACGTCCAATGGCTTCATATTATTAGTTCGATGCTTACTATTGTTGTAGTCAAGTTAGGTAACATATTCATCTACTTGTAATTACCGTGAAAGCTAAACGGAGAACACATTTTATTCTTAAGCGTACGATTAAAGCGTTCACAAATGGAAGATTTTAGTTTGCTCTGCGTTGAATATAAATTAGTATCATGTTTCTTCATTAAATTTTCAAATTTTAAATTATAAAATTCTTTTCCGCGATCTGTTTATAAATTCTTTTGAATACGACCGTCTTGCAATATAGATTATATTTCTACACTGACATCATCACCATTTTTATGCTTAACTGGACGTGTCCATGCACACTTTGAAAATACGTTAAAATTAGTAAATAATCATGACTCTTATTTTCGCAAGAGTATGGAATTATTTCTACAAAATCTGCTTGCCAAATTTCATCTAATCCACGAATATTTATTTGACGGCAAGCTATGTTTTTTGAGGTCTGCGTCTATATCAGCAATATCTACCGAAAGACTGTGAATCTCACCATTATTTGTATTCAAAATTTCCTTATTTTGATTCACACCTTGTTTTAATTCAACAACATCATCATTAAAATTGATAATTATATTACTATATGTGTTCAAACGGTCCTTATTGTGATTCACATCTAGTTGTAATTCAATAACATTTTTTGAGAGATTGCTAATAATGCTGGTATTATTCTTTAAATTATTACTCTGTTTAACTATATATTTTTGTACTTCATCTATTTGCTGTTTAATATCACGAATAAATGTTTGGAATACTCTCAACATAATAGCATCATCCGAATCTATCGGAGTTCCGTGATTACGTAACTTCCTGTTCTCAAAATCATCAGAACCATCAAAAACACTCTGAAATTCTTGCTTCCGTGCTCGTTGCGACGAACATCTAAATACATCAATGCCCATTTTGAGCATTACTGCTATCTACATATCTACTTCGCGCATTTCTTCAATAATCGATGAAATGTCATTGGAAAGACTTGAATAGGTGAGTATACTTTTGAAATTGTTTCAGTCGGACCAATTGATTATGGCTATATCAGCGTTTTTCGTGAATAATAACTCAAGCCAACCTTCAGTAAATACTTTATTTAATAATCGATGTTTCCGGCGAATAGATTCACTAGCTTTGACAATTTGACGCAAAACGTCTTACTGCGGTTGAAATGGGGAAGACACGTTAATGCATGGAAGTCTCACTCTGCACAGACTTGTTACAACTATTTTAGTTTATTTTCGAGCATTCATCGGTGCAGATATATTAAGATATTCGAATGAAGCTCGAATTTCGAATTTTAGCGGTGTCTTTATGCGTAATACCTTACCTAAGAATCCACAATCAATGAATGCGCAATCGTAAATTTAGACGATGCTAACGGTTCGGAGAATCATTAGGTAGCTTATCGAAACAGAGGTTCTAAATTTTATTTATTTTGACACCTTCGGAAACCTCAACCCACCTGCAGAGTTGGAAAAATATATCGGTGTAGCATTATGTATAACCATGAAAAATTTCAAGCCTATACCACTTCTGATTGCGGGCATTTATTATTATTTATCTCAAATTTGTATGCAATAAACTGTATTATTTAAATAAGTATCAGCTGTATAACTTTACTCGGTCAGATCGCGGTACCCTATAATTCCGCGATCTTGATTCGATGAGCTCCCAAGACAGACTGACTCACCGACCCTCAATCGCTAACACGAAAACAAAATAACTCGCACGGCCGCCCGCGCGACAAGGCCCGGTGAGCAGAAAGGGGGGAACAGAAAGAAGGGGGACAAATGGCGTGATCCTCCTACTCGAGGTACTTATAATTATTATTATAATTTATGTTTATTTTTGTTTTTAATTGGCCAACAATATGAATGATTCGTTTACGTTGACGCTCTCAGGAAAATCTTCTGTATTCGAGGCGCAATACTTTTCACCTATTGAAATTTCACCGCAAAAGAATTATCCATTGGGATTAATAGAATCGTTAACATTTAATTCAATACCAAATTTAGATGTTAATGAGAAATTTCATATTAGTGACCATGAAGTTACTGTACCGATCAGTAGCTAAGAAATCGCGGATATAGCAGAGTATATTAGATACAAACTACCGGAGTACGGTGATATTACACTAGATTTAAAACCGAATAATAATACCTTACGTAGTGAAATTAAGTCTAATGAAGACATTTTTTAACACCTATCCATTCGAGTGGGCGAACGTTGAGGTTCAATAGACGAATTTTGGAAGCACATACGGTGCACATTTCGGATTTACCTGAAACTATAATTTAAGTACATGCACTTCGCGTGGAATGCAATACAACTGCAAGAGCTTATATTGATATCAGTAGAGCGCATACAATTCATGAATTTTCTCCTACTCTCGCTCCCGGATATAAGATTATGGAAGTGCCGAGTTATGCAATAGGGCTCTATCTTAAATGTACGTAATAACGGGTATCATGTATAATGGTAAGGAGCTTAATAATTACTATAATAATAAACCATCATGGGTGAAACACATCAGTCCTTGACAAATTCGCAAAAGACGTCAGATACCGTGCGTCCCCGGGATGCTGGAGAGGGGAGCAAACTCGTACAAGTTAGTGATAAATATTTTATGGGTTGATCTTTATTGCCCTGACCGGTGGTCGTGCAGTTTAATATATTTTTGTACAATAAACGAAAATCGATGCGGAGATCTGGATAATTCCGCGCCCTTCTGACGTGTCGCGTAGTATCAAGACGGAAGTCCTGACGAACCTCGACATTGTGGTACCTTTCGATGACGTTGGCGAAACGAGGATACGCGTCCACAGCCACTCCGCCGCAGCACTGGTGTCGTATACTACTCTCCACTGTGCGAAGTTCACGATATTTCTTACCCGCGATTTAATTCGTGATGCGATCACGAGGGACGCAACCTCAACTGCACGAGCCTACACTGACAGAACCCGAACACAGAGAAAAAAATGCGAACTTTAATCGGTCTGTTGTAAAATATGAATATTTCGCCTACTAGCAACAGCACAAACTATAAGCGCGAAACTAGTAAATAGTCTTTTGTTCCGAGTGTGGCCGAAGCTGCACGAACACACACACCGACATAGGCGTATATGTAACTCCGACTAAAATTGTATGTACACACGAAGGCCGATTCAGCATGTCAGTCTCGTGTACACCACACGATGTATAGCTTTGCCCTCTTTTATTTTAATAATAGGAAGTTCTGTTGATTAATAAAATTAATTTTTTTATCTCACCGCAATCTACAACATTTTTGGAAAAAAGCCAAATGTAAAAAACTTGCAAATATCTGGCAGTAAAGCCTTTGTTAGAAAATCAGAAGCGCTGAGAAAGCCCAATTAGGTATATTAGTATGATATACTCACAGTGGCTATAGAGTATTATTAAATGACAAGATAATAAATGCCAGACACGTACAAATTGTCAAAGACGGCACTGAAATAATCTGTTTGGAAAACGATAACGATGAAAATATTATTGAATTCAACTTAGATAACTTAATCGACGCAAGTAGTGAAACAAGTAGTAATATTGAATATGTTCTGGATGATGAAAATTTAATTAACAATGATAATGAAATTGAAAATACCGAAAACGAGAATGACAATATCAATAATATTTCCAATCGTTTAAACGAAAAGTTAAATGTTAAAAGAACCTCAACCAGAAAGAAAAGTCTGTATTCAGATACGGAAACCCTGTAGCGCATTATATCTATAAACATTATGTAAACGCGAATACACCGAATACTATTGAGGAGGCGTTAAACTCCAATGGCAACAGGCTATGAATTCAGAAATTGAATGCTTAAAGAAAAATAATACATGGGTAACAGTTGACGAACCTAAAAATAAAAAGATCATTGATGTTAAGTGGGTATATAAAAGAAAAAGTGATGTTTCCTTTAAGGCTAGGTTAGTTGTTAGAGGTTTTCAACAAAGAGAGTATTTAGAAAATGTTTATTCGCCAGTAGGGAAAATGGAAACGTTGAAAATCTTGCTAAATTATTGCTGCGTAAATAATCTGCTCATCGGTAAAATGGATGTAGAAGCGTTTCTTAACGGCAAAGTAAGGTCGGAGGTATATATTCGCGAACCACCAGGTTATGAAACCGGCAAAAATAAAGTTTGCAAATTACTAAAAGCACTATATGGATTGCGAGAAAGCCCAAGAGCTTGGTATGAGCCATTTGACGAATATGTTAGTGAGATCGGGTTCGTGAGAAGTAATTACGACTATTGTTTGTATGTAAATGACACAGACTATGATACTATATATATTTTGGTATTTGTGGACGATCTCTTAATTTGTTGTAGAAACACCGATAGAATAAATTAAATTAAATCTAATTTGAAGAAAAGGTTGGTTATGAAAGATTTAGGAAAAATCAAATCATATATTGGCATTGACATTAATTATAACAATAAAAAGGGTATAGTGACTTTAAGTCAACAGAAATATATAGAATCATTGGCCGTGAAGTACAATTTAGAAAATGTGAAATTGTACGATACACCGATGGAAATAAATTTACAACTTAAACAAGCTAGCGAAATAGATGAAACAATAAAATATCGCAACTTAATAGGAGAATTATTATATATCAGCACAGGTACGAGACTTGACAATACTTACAGCGTGAATTATCTAAGCAGATTTCAAAGTTGCTACGATTCAACACATTTTAAATATGCGATGCGGATATTAAAATATTTATACGAAACGAAACATCTAAAATCAACTTATTGCCGTAATTCGAATAAAGATAGACTTGATTATATGGTCGACTCATACTTTGCAGGCGATAGTATTGATCGAAAGTCAACCATCGGATTCGTTATTAGAATGTTTGGAAATATAATTTTTTGGAATACACACAAACAGAAAACCGTGACAAAAATTCAACTGTCGCCGAATATATCGCATTGTCTGAGGCGACTACAGAAGTACTATTTGAAATTAATCTCTTGAAAGACGCCTTCCATATCACATTTGAAAATCCTGTTAAAGTATACGAGGATAACTCTGGCGTAGTAGCAATAGGTAAATTCGGCAACTTAACAAAAAACTCCAAACACATAGAAATACAATGTCATTATGTAAATGAGAATTATGATAAAGGGGTTATCGATATTGCAAAAATAAACACCGGAAACAATACAGCGGATATATTCACAAAAAGTTTATGTAACGATAAATTTGTCAAAATGAAAAATGCCCTAAAATTAATATAAAGCACTAATATCAAACTGTAAATAAAAGTCGTAAATTCAAGGAAGCGTGTTGTAAAATATGAATATTTCGCCTACTAGCAACAGTACACGTTATAAGCGCGAAACTAGTAAATAGTCTTTTGTTCTGGGTGAGGCCGAAGCTGCATGAACACACACACACCGACATAGGCGTATATGTATCTCCGACTAGAATTGTATGTACACAAGAAGGCCGATTCAGCAAGTCAGTCTCGTGTAAACCACACGATGTATAGCTTTGCCCTCTTTCATTTTAATAATAAGAAGTTCTGTTGATTAATAAAATTTATTTTTTAACCTCACCACAATCTACAACACGGTCAGATTGCGGTACCCCGTAATTCCGCGATTTTGATTCGATGAGATCCTAAGACAGACTGTCTAACCGATCCCAAATCGCCAACACGAAAACAAAATGACTCGCACGGCCGCCCCCCCCCCCTCTGCGACGAGGCCCAGAGATCAGAAAGAAGGGATCAGAAAGGGGGGGGGGGGACCAATGGCTTGATCCTCCTTCTCGAGGTATTTATAATTATTATGATAATTTACGTTTATTTTTGTTTTTAATTGGCCAACATACCGCCCACTTTGACACATCTGAAACCATGTCGATTGCACTTCGTTACACAACGGGTGCGCCGCCCGCCATAGAAATCGTCGTCGCACGAGTCCGAAGATCTGGTGGCAGCACACTGAGATTCGCTATGGGTCGCTGTAAGGTTGAGGTTGCAGTCTTAACAGTGGCCGCCCGCGCCAGACCGTCGGGTGCGTTTGGACAATCCTGCCGAGAGGCCTCTCAGACCTCTCCTGCAGGTGGTGCAGGTACTCTCTCGACCACCTTTGCCAAAATCCAAACTGCATCCTTTGTAAGAGTTGATAGCGGTCCAAACGATTCTCCGGAACATCGGGTGAGTCGGCATCTGGTACAAGGGCAGGTGTCTCCCCAATAAGGAAGTGCGAGGGACTCAGTGCTCTCAGATCGTCGGAATGATTAGTTAACGGAACCAAAGGCCGAGAATTCAGGCAGGTCTCAATTCGGACCAAAATGGTTGACAATTCCTCGAACGTTAGGGTGTGCTCGCCGATGACGCGCAGAAGATGTCGTTTAGTGGACTTTACCCTCGCTTCCCACAGCCCTCCGAAATGTTGAGCGCTGGGCGGGATAAAGGACCACTCGGTATCGTCGTTGGCCAACACCGTGGTCAATTCGGCATAGAACGCTGAAGCTGCGCGGAACATCGATTTAAGGGTGTTATCGGCACTTCCCTTCGCTGTTCGGAGCTTGATCGAGCTCGCGTAATCTACTCCCGAGATGGTAAACGGGCGAGCTGGAGTTACCCTATCGATGGGCAGGTTGCCCATGAGCTGTAGACCTAACCGAGGTTGGGTGCGCCGGCACCGCGAGTTAGGCAAGAAAATCGCTGGAGAAGGTTCAAATCCGACGGGCCCGTTTTCAACACTTGTGTCACGAGCCCCTGTTTCTCGACCACGGTTTCGCAGAGGGCCAGTTCTCCGGAGGTTGTGCAAGCTACGATTGTCCTCGCCACCATAGTTCGCAAGATTCTAAACCGTACGGGGTCAGCCCGCGTGTCGCCAGTTCAGCCGGGTCGTCGCCATTAGGGACGTAACGCCACACCGCAGTAGGGAGCTCTGATTGTATGTATGACACTCTGTTAGCGACGAATGTCTTCCAGCGGCTGGGATGCTGTCTAAACCAATCCAGAACGACCCGGCTGTCGGACCAGCAGAAATACGGGTAGGTTTTTGAAAGCTTCACACAACTCCAAATTAGGGACCGTGACCGTCTTGACGGGGGAGACCTTCGATTTTGCAAACTATCATTGAGCAAAACCGAATTTGGCGTGGTCCAGGTCCAGCTATCAATAGTCATATTCGCCAGTTTCGGCGATTCGGCGCCATATCTGAACCAACGCGAAGAAATTTCCCGCGGTAGTCGCTCATCCCAGTCCGTCTTGGGGATCCGCAACTCTGGAGTAGGAATTTTGCCGTGATGGACACTGAGACAAACCATCCTAGGGGGTCGAAGAACCGGGCGATATCAGCGAGTATAGTCCATTTGGTGGGAGCCGAATTGCCCGTCAACTGTGGCATCCTCAATCCAAAGAGTCTGGATTCCAGAGCAGTCCTAAAGCTTTTACAGAATCCTGCTCAGAAATATTTTTGACGGACACATTATCGTTTTCGGGAATGAGCTTCGGGTGATTCGCACTCCATTTATTCAATCGAAAACCGCGACAGCCGAGTTGATCGACTAATACACAATGAATCAATTCAGCCTCAGCTACTGTATTACCGCCCGAGAAAATGTCGTCTACGTACGTACGATTCCTATGACACCTAGCTCCGAGGGGAAAATCCGTCTTCCCGATCCTAGCGATTTCGTTCAATGTCCTGATTGCCAGATATGGTGCGCACGCTGTACCGTAAGTCACGGTATTGAGGCGGTATCCGGTCAGGTCGCTGTCTATAAATAAATTCGCTGTATATAAATAAATTCGCTGTATATAAATAAATTTTTTCCATAACTTTTTATGCCCATATTGATTGTTTAAAAAATTCATAAAAAATATATTGTCAAAAACATAAGGGATAAACCATCTTTCTATAATTTTATATAATTTTATTGAAAACTACAACTTATTACCCACAAATTTTGTATGAAACATTTTTCGATAGAACTTACAGGAAAAAAACTATGATTTTTTTAATAAAAAGTTCCCAAAATCTTGGCTTGTTTATAACTCGGTGTATTTTCTAAATAAAAAAAAATCACTTCGCAAAACAATATATTTCACCAAAAACTATGTATAAACAAAATTACAAACATTTCTGAGAGGTGACTGATCCGCCTCACGTGGAATTGCTCTTATATGACATGTGTACGTATAAATTTTCGAGCCTGTTACTACAATAAAAATGTTAATCGTAAACCTATTGAATAAATCAGTATTTTTAGAGAAAGCTCCATTAATCATTATTGATTGCTCTAAGCAGAATGAAGCTTTACAACATGCTCCTGCTGATGTGCGGCTTGAATCTGAATCAAAAGGAAATTTTCCTGCAAACACCTCTGATTATTGTCTAATTTTACATGATCGTATTATAGAATATTATCCAATACGTGGAAACGTAAAGAAATTGCTTTTAAAGGGGTTGGCTATTATTGCGCATGCGTCAATTAATAAATAAAACATGTTTATATTTTAATCTCTGGTGAATCAGAATTATTCGAAATGGAATACATTGTAGACGTGCAAGGATTCCGTGGGTTTGGTAATCGGCTGATACCGAAGAAAATGTCTATAATCAATATTTTCGGCAGTGAAGTTGGTCTGGCCTAATAGTACTATTAACTTAATATTAGCTCTGCTTTCAGTTGCATGCAGATCATCGAGATAGTAATCTTCTTTTGACTTTATCACCGTTTCGTAAGAAGGGTATGGCATTCCTTTAATTTTTTTTATTATGGAATTTCATGTTTGCATATGATCTGGCTGTTAAATCCATGTCCAAATACGTAACCCATAAGTCACTCCGCTTCTTCTAGTTAAAGTTAATGATATTGATATCAGATTGAGGGTTATCTTCAAAATCGGTGGATTTTTCCTCATTGGCTTCAATTAATTCCTCCGTACTGTATTTTTTTGCCGGCTCATTGGCGTGTCTTTTCTTCGTCCACCCAGAACTGCTTTCGTAGGGAACTCGTGGTCGGCCAACTTTATATGGGACGAGGAAACTGTTAGGCTGCGTCGTCACTGTTAGTATCATTTTGTAATTTTACTGTAAATTCTTTTTCTAAGAATCATGATACTTTATTAAAAAGTCTCTCTTGTTTCGATGTGCTTGTTTCCATTTTTTTATTCACTAGGGGAAGAAATGCTTCAATAGATTATCTTCTATTTGAAGAAAATGCTATTCACATCGAAACTTCATGTTTTTTTAATGTTTTCAATAACATATTTCGTGAATTTGCGGCCAGACTTTGTATCTCAAATTATATTGTGAATGATTTAATTTTTTATTTGGAAAACTGTCATATTTGCACTAGAATTGATTGATTGCATGAAGAAATCCGTAGCATAAATCAGTATATGTATAAATGTATATGGGTTGTAACGAAATGTTATGACATGCATTCTAACGTACAAAATGAAATTCTGTTTCTTCAGCGAGAGGGAATAGGAGCAAACAAATAAATAGCGACTAACGACATGCACCGGCTACAGAGCTAAATACGATATGGTGAATAAGTAATTATTCATGTCGATATTAATTGTATTTCGAACCGTTTCCCCTACAAAAGTCGATGAAAAAAGAGAACATAATTATAAACATAAAAATAAAAAAAAAACATTAATCAGGGAAAATTTGGAAAAAGTAATAATCTGACCTATAATATACACCCACGCGAAACATGAGAATTAGTTCGGGTAATATTAAATTATACCTTTTATTTTTTTACAAATTACACATTTCTAGTTCTTATTTAGGTGAAAGGTGTTTTAATTGTTCAAAAGTTTATAAAAAGCGACAAATATTATATCGTGCATATTTTATATTATGTATTGTATCGTGTACCATACTCAGTGGATATCAATTTCTTTTTATAATCAATATCAAATTGTGCATTAGTTTCTGGATAATCTCAAACACATTCAATTTAACGCATCATGGAGAACAAAATAGATGATAATCCTAACGATACAATATATAAGAATAATTAAATGCGAAACAGAAAAGATTATAAAGATAAGAAATGGTATATTTGACAAAATAATAGTTCCATTTGATGATAAATTAAGATTATTGGAAATTAAGAATGGGCGAAAAAAAATTTATAACGTATTTGTCAACAAGGATTTGTCAAGAAGGCATTGGAATACAGAATATTAGTTCAACACGGAATATTTTAAGAAACACCGGTCAGAAAGTATCATTCGAGTTTTTGAGAAAATTACTAAATGAAATTTTGACCTTTTTGTAACTTGATATATATCAGATTCGAAAGCACACGCTATGTGAACGTGTGGTTTGGTGGGAAATTAACGTATACTCGAAAGTTATTTTCATTTTTCAAACTGAAGCGTAGTGGTTCTGACAACATTTGATCTGAAACCATTCATTTATTGTCCTGGACAATAATGTCCGTGGACAAAATATCGCTTACATGAAACTGATTACAAATGTACTTAATCTAAATATACAAACTAATCTTACTGAACTAAAACTAAAAGCTACCTATAGGATCCGTTCGGTGATGAAACACGCTCGTGGTTAAACGATGTCGAATTGTAACAGTTTTTAACCAATATTCGCGAGATAACTACTAATTTATCGAGATAGAGTAGTGAGAAATAAATTGAAAATGAAGATGGGCTACCGGAATTGAATGGGCTGAAACTGCTTAATGTATACGACCGGCGATATTGCAATTAACTGAAATGGTTGACTGGCTGAAGTTGCAAGAACTGCGAGAGCGACGCTTTCAAGATAGCATGCCGGCGCCCCTGAAACGCAATCTGTACAGAGCGTAATTGATCTTTGAGCTGACTGAGAAAATGTGGCGATTCCAAGTAAGGTCGGGAGTAAGATAAACTCCTAAGTCACGAACTTCACTGACGTATGTAATACATGTCCATTTACCAGTATAGGAGGTAGAGTTAGAGAATCCAATATAGCGAGATTTCGGTTTGAGCCAAAAATGATAGCTTTGGTCTTTGGCTCACTAATAATGAGTCCGCACTGTTGAGTCCAACTGACAAACCTCTTGATTTCGTTGTTGCGGCGGTCGACGGTGTGTCGACTAAAGACTATCACCACATTCGAAGAGTGTATTCATCACAACTGGTCGCGGCGAGATGGATGTGCGGGCTAAGGCGTTAGCCAAAAGAATTCAGAATCAAAAGAAGGCAGAATTGCGCTATCAGCACTTGAAAAAGTTTTTCTTGAAGAGAAAGATGTACTATATGCACTAAGAATGGGCGATTACTGGTAAGAAGCTTAAAAATACTTTTTTCACTGAAAAAACTGTTGCCAAAACTTTAAACGCATTATTCTCGAAACTAGATTTTTAAATACGGTGAACACAATTTCTCGAGTTTCACTCAATGAATTGACATGAAATTTTAACCACATATTCTCTGGGATAGTGCCAATCGGCTAACGGAAGTCCTTTTCGATATTAATTTTTGTACGATTGTTATAAACAATAATAGCATCAAATATAGGAAAAAAAAAAACATTTTTTTAATTTTTTTCTCGGCGAAAACTTTTTGTTCGACAAAAGCCCACGTTAGCCAATAGCCATGTAGATTTTATTATTTGATTATGAGAGAAATAAGCTGACCCCCCTCCGCAAGGAGCGGACCCGACTGCTTGGGTGATCCCTTTGCACTACTCCTATCATGCACTTTCTATAAGTTCAGTTCCTGTACGGTAACGGAAATCGACAAGCCCTCATTTGATAGGGCCTTTCCGACATCGCACCCACAAAAAGAAGACAAGAATTTCTTGGTACACTGGATGTCGGTATGGGCCCTTCCTTAGCAGCCACATCCGATTTCCATACTGCAGCCTTGACCCCCTTACAGAAGCGCATGCGGACCTACAATTTTTAAGGTGTATTTCGAACCAACCGATCCGTGAGCGCAGCCCCGACAAACCGTAAGCCGTCATCCTCCTACATTAGTTTTGGCAACGAGGGGCCATTTTTGGTTAACGCTCTTGACCGGGAATCAAACTCGCGTCTCTCGGCTCAGTCAGTTCGGGCAGACTATAGGGTTACGCACTACAATCACGTCGCCCTACTATCTAGATAATGGCCATATATTTTATTGTAATTTCGGATGACGCAAACATGATATTTCATGTTCACCTTTTGGACGTCTCAAAAAAGTGTCACGGCGACAAAAATTAATTTTGACAAAAATTTGTTTATATGAACTTTAAAACCTAATAAAAATGATGGTCCGAAGGGAAATGTTCCGATTGGACTCCGAATGAAAAATTCATAAAAAATGACCTGTATTTAACCTCGTCACACTGGTCTTGTCCCTTAAACAAACAAATTTGAAAAAATATCCATTTACCAAATCTCCTTCGTTATGGCCGGTGTTAAGGAGACAGTGCCCACTTCCCCTTACTTTTCTATTTCTCTTTCGCTCGTTCTGTTTTTGTTCCGCGAATACTCGATCCGGAGTTAGGGATCTAGAAACCGCGTTTTCGCTTTTCTCTGCGAATGTTTGCATTCATCTGATTGGATCGTAGCGTGGATTGTCTGTCCTCCGCCGCAGGTGTAAGATCCCTGGTTGACGAAACTCGGCTTATCATCCGCACGCTCAAGGTCATGGGGCGCCCTGCAGCCTGGGAAGACGAGCTCGTGTGGCGCACCGTACATTGCCTGGACCCAGACACCAGGAGGCTCTGGGAATAGCACCTTTCGGTGCATGATGCCATTACATTGGCACGACAATATCTGAACGCGACTCCTGATCACTATCTGAGAAAG
Source organism: Trichopria drosophilae (assembly GCA_030407085.1). Classification (NCBI taxonomy): domain Eukaryota; kingdom Metazoa; phylum Arthropoda; class Insecta; order Hymenoptera; family Diapriidae; genus Trichopria; species Trichopria drosophilae. Next base: position 64,877,524 of record CM059584.1, on the reverse strand, counting down.
ATGCCCACCTTTGACGAGCTCTGCTCATTTCTGGACGGTCACGTTCCCGCGCGTCGTATTTGTCTGGCTAACGGGCCTATGGGACGTGATGCAGCTCAACGCGAACGTCCCGCTGCCCGTGGCCTGACAGCTTTGAAGCCCAGCGCGCCAGCCGAGATCCTTCACGTTGAGCGTCGACGAGAATCCGATCGCCGTCCAGGTAAGGATCCGGTGTGTTTCATCTGTTCACGGAATCACACCATTATACGAGCTCGTCGTTTAGGGATCAGAGTCCAACAGAACGAATAAGAGCAGTCGAAAGGCTAAAGCTTTGCGTCAACTGCTTCCGTCGACACCCTACTGGATCTTGTCCCTATTCGCGCAATTGCTACATTTGTAGGGGGAGCCATGACACCTTGCTCCACCCGAGCAGCGAGAAAGTGAGCTCTACAATGATACAAGGTGACGTCTCCCGCACCGTTGCCTCTAATCAACCCAGTCTTGGCCTTCAACGACGCTATGACTACAGCACGATTCACCGGTTGTTGCTGATCCTCCGAATTCCGCGCTACCGAAGGATACGACCCCGTTGCTGGCCACCGCTCTAGTTTGGCTGATTATCCCCTATGGACACAAACTTTGTGTTAGGCCTCTCCTGGATTCGGGGCGGAAACATCCCCGGTTACCGAAGCCATGGTCAACCTCGTCCAATGCCCACGTCATCGGACTCGCATCCCACTAATCAGAATAGGAGCTTTGCCGGTATGTGTCTCGCGTTCGCTAGCCACCCTCCCCCTACAATCCCCTATGGTCGCGTATTTTCAGCTGGAGTTTAACGCCCTACTGTTATTACGCTAGGCACTGCGCCTTCCGACCCGATCGGTGATCATACCAGATCCAGATTTCCTAACTGGACTCCCACTCGCGGACCCCTCCTTTCACCGATCTGGTCCCATCAACCTCATTTTCGGCGTCGACATATATGGCCGAATTTTGAAAATCGGTATTCAACGCTCGCCCGACTCCATCTTGACAGCTCAGGAAACCGCTTTAGGATGGATGGTTTTCGGCAACATCGGTGGGAATTTGCAACGGCCGGCGTCGTGAAAATCGGTTGGGCTTCACGAAATCACGACGGCAGCTAGCCACGACAGCTAGGCCTCCGGCTTCAGATGCCAAAATTCTGGGAATTTGAGGAGATCCCTGCAAACCAACACGACCTCAGTCCCGAGAACCAAATGTGCGAAGATAAATTCCTGCGTACTCACCAACGGACCACAGACGGAATATACATAGTCTGTTTGCCCTTGAGAGCGCGCCCGCCGGAAGCCGAAAATGAAACTGGGCTTATGGCCGTGGGCTCTCTAAAATCCATGAAGCGACGATTCGATTGGGATCCTACGCTGGGATCCGCTTATCGCGACTTCATGGCCGATTATGAGGCCCTAGGGCACATGGAATGGATACCGTCGGAAGATACCCACCAGACTAGAGCATGGTATATTCCGCACCACGACATCTTGCAGGGCCATCTCGAAGCACTCAGACTGAAAATGGCCTTTGACGCATCCAGGCGTTTTGCTAAACACGGGAGCCTAAATGACTACTTGATGCCAGGCCGCAAGCTGCAGAGCGATCTGTCGCTCGTCATCACTGGCTGGAGGTTCCACCCATATGCCTTTACCGCTGACGTAGCGAAGATGTTTCGACAAATATTAGTCGATCCCCTCGACCGCGATCTTCAACGTATCTTATGGCGAACAAATCCAAACGAGCCGCCAATCGAGTATCGTTTCAAGACGGTTACATTCGTTCTGCGCACATTATCTGGCGATTCGAACTCTAGGACAAATTGCCGTCACCCGGAAAGACGGATACGCTCTCAGGTCTAAGTGTCTTCAGGAAGAAATGTACGTGGATGACGTTTTGTCTGGCGCTGATAGCTTATCTGGCGCTATCTCGATTCGTCAGCAGCTCATCGACCTTCTCCATTCCCACGAGACTGCGTTGAGCAAATGGAGCGCGTGAACTATCCGGAGCTCCTTTCCGAGAGCAATCGAGGAGCTGTCGGTCCCGTCAGGGAGATTATACAAGACAATTCGATCGACGCGTTAGCATTGCTGTGGAACCCGGTATCCGAGTTTGCTGTTACCAGTCTTAGATCCCACGCGACCTGCGACCACAAAGCATACGATCCCCTCAGACGTGGCCCGGGCTTCCGATTCCCTCGAGTGGTACGCGCCGGTTTTCGACAGCGCCAAAATACTCCTGCAGGTCTTGTGGATCCTGAAGAGTGGTTGGGACGACCCCCCCCCCCCCACACATTATATACCGTTGGACAAAGTACCGCGAAGAGTGTGAATTGGCCAACATCAACGTCGATCGATGGACCGGGGCCACGCCTCGTGCGAGATTCACGGGTTCTGCGATGCGTCGACCCGCGCTTACTCCGCCGTCGTCTATCTACGAGTGATGGAGGCTAATGGGTCTGTTCACGTTTCATTAATTATGGCTAAATCTAAAGTGAGTCTTGTCAAGACAACCGCGGTGCCGAATCTGGAACTCTGCGGAGCTACACTACTCGTTCGATTTCTCAAACACATTCAAGGCATCAAGTCCTTCCAAGCACAATGGGTGTACGCGTGGTCCGACGACAGTCGGATCGTTCTCGACTGGTTGAGGCAGCACCAGAGCCGTTGGAAGATGTTTGTCTCCAACCGGGTGTCCTACATACAGACGGAATTCCTGTCTACCGTTTGGCGGCACGTTCCCACGTCGGATAACCCCGCGGATTTGGAGACGCGCGGTATGAGCCCCTCAGAGTTGGCAAATTGTGGGTTGTGGTGGCGGGGGCCGGCTGCGCCTGAACTCCAGGGAATGGCCCGCTTCGGACACACAAATAGAATTACCGGTACTCGTGGCTCCAGTGCTCTCAGTAGTCTCGAATCGGACCGCCCCCCCCCCCCACCCTGAGAAGGACTCCTTACTTTATCGTTTTTCATGGCTGATTCGGCTTACTCGCGTGACATATCTCCTCAAATTCAGGGACGATTGTCATAGGAAATCGATGGGACGTCCACCAGTTCCGCACATTACCTTCGCCGAAGTAAGACGGGCGCGTTCTGAGTTGTTGCGTCTAGCCCAGAGCTTACGTCTCGTTCCGATCTCGCAATCCTGCGCACTACGGAACACAGACGGAAACTACCTCGCAACAACTGACTTATCAGCCTTCACCCGTTCGTAAATGGTGAGGGCATTCTGCGCATTGGAGGACGCCTCGAAAACGCCCGATTATCTCCGACAATGAAACATCCTGCGATACTTTCAAAGAGTTTTGCCCTGTAGGCAGATTGTTAATTCGCGATTCCCACTTGCGCTCTGTGCAGGGCGTTCATCGCTTGCCCTAAGTGTACACCGTTCACAAGTATGGGTGCTCGGAGGCTCAGGGTTGGTGAAACGGCACGTTCGCGAGTGCATGCGGTCTCGAAGAGCTCAGTCTCAATTATGGAACGCAACTTATGGGCAATTTACCTGCAGCCAAAATAACCCCGGCAGCCGTGGCGAGACATCGAGTAACTAGTGAAACAACTGCTGCCGATCCATCTACGTCCTGATAAATGATTCCACTGATGCCCAAATCTGAACCATTAGTTTGCAAAACGAAAGGTAAACTTGGATCAACATGACTAAGCATAATCGAATCGGTGAAACTCTTCTTAATATTGTCGAATGCCTTGGTATGTTTCGGTGTCCATAACCAATTCTTTCGCGATCGGAGCAAATCCCGAAACGGTCCAATCAGAGTACCATGTTTAAGACTAAATCGTCTATAATAGGTGCAAACACCAATGAATTGCTGCAACTGTTTCAGATTTTTTGGTTGATCAAAATTGTCAATTATCTCCAAGCGATCAGGATCCAGTTTAATTCCTTCAGTACTAAGTACGTATCCTAAAAATTTTACCTTGCTGGAGAAAAAGATAGACTTATCTAAACGTAATATAAAATGGTTTTGTTATAAAACCGAAAAGACTAATCACAAGTGCTGAAGATGCTGCTCAAAACTAATCGAAGCAAATAATAAATCATCAATATATGTGGATAAGAAAGCATCAAATTTATGATCCAGCACCAATGATAATGCGCGGTTAAATCCGGTTCCCGCTGTCTTCAACCCCAATGGAATTCTTGTGAACTGATACAATTTCGAACCGACTAAAAATGCCGTATATGGCCTCGAAGCTGCATCAAGCTCAATTTGCCAATATCTGTGGACAGATATTTACATCCATGAAACTTCTGGACCAAATAAATTATTAGTGGAGGACTTTCATTATCTCCCTCGATCTGCTCATTCAAAAAGCGAGCATCCAAACAAATGCGAATATTACCGTCTTTTTTCTTGACTATTAGTAATGGATTACAAAAACCGCTTTCAGATGATCACTTTTTCGACCATATCTACGATTTCTTTATTAACAATTTCCCTCATGGACATTGAAATGGGGCATGAACAACGAACAATTACGTCTGGATTTTTCATCCGAATACAGTGTTTGAAATTAACCGCAGGTGTCGTTTTAACGGTAAACAATCGCTCAAATTCAAACATCATTTTAACAAATTCGTGACGCTTTTCTAACGTTAAACAAGAAAGCGAATCTGCCATATTTTGGACTTCTTTTTTATAGTCCCAACTAACTTCCGGTATAAATAAATTTTCATAATCATGTTGACATAGGTTATGTTCTAACTCGTTAATTGTACAGTAATCAATGCAATCAATAGGCAATTCATCAATGAGAAGATTGGATAACGAACAAGCCATATTTCTAAGTTCAATAATTTTCTCTTTATTATAAGTTTCATCAACGTTTAAATCGTTACCATCATTGATCACATCATTACGATGATCGTTTGATTAGTTATTTTCCGTACGATCATTAAGAATATCTATTACATTTGCTTCACAAAATTGATAATCCTTAAAACATTGCTGATTTGTATCACCCGTGTTATTTATCATTTCAACCCGTGGTGCCATTTCAAAATTCAAATCTTTTACATTTTTCGAAACATATATCATTGCAGTCTCGACATTATTAGAAACATTTATATTATCAGAAACATCTATATTATCATTTCATTCTCAACCTTATTAGAAATACCATTCAGATTATCAGAAACATTGTTTAATTTATCAGAAACCTTATTTAAGTTATCACATGCGAAAGGAATATAAGAGACACCGTTAATGCGATCGTTAGATTTTACTTGTTTATCACACAAAGAAAAAGACCTAATTTCATTCTCTCGATTTACTTGATTAGTTTGATTGTTTGTTGTACTATGACCTAATAAACTAAAAATATCATTAATTACTTTTCGTTGAACACATGGTGGTTGAATCAATTGAACAACCATAATTTCGTTTTCTTGAGAGGAAACGATTTTTTCAACCAACAATTTGTCGTATTTAACGAAGAATGGTGGAGCTACAAATTCATCAATACGAAATTCTAATTTACTATAGTCCAAGGTCACACGGTTTTTTGTCAACCAGTCATTTTCCAATATCATTCGCGAAGTAAGGTAAGGAACAATAAGAAATGTCGACTGAATGCAAATCGAGTCAATTTTCAATGTAAGAAAAACCTGCTTTTTAATCGTTGTTCGTTTCCTACCAATTGCGGTTAATATGACAACATTTGTAACCGGTAAAACGTCGAATTTAAAATGTTTTAGTAAATAATCGTATATTTCTTGCGAAATGCAACTAACTCGGCTTCCTGTATCTATAAGAGTTGATATAGGAATATTATTTATTTGCACTATCAAACGGGGTGACTCAATAATTTTTTCTAATCAACATTCTAGTTTGCATAGCATCATTAAAAAAGGTATTCAAAAACTCCTTTTTGAAACATTCAAAAGTTGTTTCAATAAAATAAAGTCTTATATCATCATTAATTCTCTTTATTGCACAGTATCGGTCGAAGCGATCTAAAAATTTTTTCGCCTTTTCATTTTATTACCACGAAATTGAGGAGCCAGTATATCCAAATTAGTTGTTTGTAAATTTTTAATTAAATCAACAATAGAACTATCATTAAAATTAGATGCTGTTGGTTGACGATGATTTGTGAAATATTTTGGCCTGAATTCCCTGATCTACTCATTTCCGCACGAAAAAAATTGATTTTCCTTTATCAAACGAACATTTTCATTTCACATTACATTTGACTTCATACTTTTTCTAATATCTATCATTTTTTTTTAAATTATTCAATTCCTTTAAAATTTCCTCACGATTCACATTTCCTACATCCATATTTATAATATTACTTTCAACGCTGTTGGAATTTCCAGCACCATTTATTTCGTCATTAAGAGGTAGTAATAAATTATTTTCATTTAAATTTCTTTGATCAACCATTTCAAAATCTATATTAAATTATCTCACCCTCTCTATCATTTCCATCCAATCGCATGGCGACAATCCTCATTCAGCACATCCATACTTCTCTCTGTTTTTTCCGTCACAAACTCACATTCGTGCTTTAAGTGCTGTATATCTCCCCCTTTTTCCCACACAGTCTACACATTCTCTCTTCGTCTTTCAGCCAATACTTATTTGCCTTCTCCTCGCTCCCACGTCTCCATCTCGCTATCCTAACCAACTTCTTCCCTTTGTTTCTTTTGCAGGTTCTTATATATTTCGGTATGCCTTTCACTCTCTGATACTGTTTACATGATCTTGACCCCTTTACTTTCTCGCCTCTCACTTGTTCATCTACTTCTATATCCCTTTCCCTCACCTTCTCTCATTTATTTTCTCCCTATCCATTCAACGCTATTTCGCTCATGCCTACTCGCCAAAGATAATCTCTTCGTTCCAAACTCTCTTCTATCCACTCTTTACTCTCACTTTCTCTTTCATCCTTCCGTTTCTCCCACATACACGTGTTACATATCGGGCCTCCCCCTCCTTCATGTAATCTCTCTTCAAACCTTCCCGCTCTCCACCCTCATTTCATTCCTCTTCAGTTCTTCCCTTACTATATACCCTGGAGTTGTCCTATCCAAACCTAATATCCACCTTAAATATTTCTCCTGCATACTTTCAATTTCCTTTCACTAGTTATAACCCCATATCTCTGCACCATGGCACAAAATCCCTTTCACAATCCTGTCAAACAATTGTAATCTCCATTTCACATCCCCCTTAAATTTTCGTTCTCCAAAATTCCACACCCATCCCATGGCCATTCGAGCTTTTCTGACCCTCTCACTAATATACTCCCTTTCCCCTCCACTTCTTTCCATTACGTAACCCAGATACTTATATTTCTTGACTGCTTCTAGTCTTTCCTCCCTCCACCACCAGAATCTTCGATTTTTCCACCCAGAGTTCTTTCAATATTTCCTCACCGACTTTGACCACACATCGCGTCTCTTCATACATTTCATTCACTCTCTCTATCAACCCTTTACATATCCCCCTCTTTTGCATCATTTCCCATAGTACTTTCCAATCCACTTTATCAAATGCGGCCTTTAAGTCCATAAAAAAGGCAACAATTTTCCTCTTCTTCTTCGTTGTCCTCCCCGCTATATGTTTCAGTATCTTATTATTTTCTACTGTTCCCCTTCCTTTTCCAAACTGCGTCTGTGATCTTCTACGTCCATTTTTCTCATCCAACTTCTTTACCAACCGTACTTATCAATGTTACACCTCTGCAATTACCCAGCACCTTTTTATCGCCTCTTTTCCAAATAGGTACCACCACCCCTATTTTCCACTTTACTGGGAACCTCTCCCTCTCCCACACCATTTTGATTACCTCCCACAGCTTCTTCCCAACTTTCTCCACTGCGTTTTTCCATGCCTCGTTCTTAATTTCATCCATCCCCGCTGATTTCCCCCCTTTTAACCTCTTTATTTCCTTGATGAATTCCTCCATACTAATCCCGCCTTCTTCCGCCCTTTTTCCCCTTTTACTTCGTTCTACCTCTTCACTCCTTTGTTCCACTGCCCCCTAAAATGCTCCACCCACTCTTCTATTTTAATTTCCTCACATATCCCCTCTTTGTTTCTTCTCCCTCTATTTATAAATTCCCATGCCTCCGCTTGGGTCGTAATCTTCGCAATCTCTTTTTCTTCTTTGCTCTTATATTCCTCTTCCTTTTTCTCACATAAATCTCCATAATCCTTCCTGCACTTAATAAATCGCTCGTACCTTCTGCCCTTTCTGTACCGCCTCCTGGACCTATTCACCTCTTTCTTTTTCTCTCCGCACTCTTTATCCCGCCAAGGACACCACCCAATACCTCTCCTCTTCCTCATTCTTCGCTTGACCTCTGTCTCTTTCAAAACTATTTATAACTCTTCCCATCCTTCTTCCACACCTTCTTCCTTCCAATCAACTTCCTCTATTCTTTATTGAAATTTCCTTATCCCCTCCTCCGTCCAATCCTGGACCTTACTCCCCTCTTCATTGTACTCTTTCCCTCTTACATATCTGTTTCCAAAATCAAAGATTAGAGACTGGCGGTCCGACTCTACTCTACAACCCACCTCCATTTTATCTACCTTCTCCCATGCCACCCAATTCACCACACCATAATCAATTACCGACCGTCCTCCCGCCTTCTTATAGGTCCATTCCCCTTCCTCATCTCTTTGTTTCGCCCCATTTAGTACTATCCATCCTCCTTCTTTCCATTTCTTACTCCTCTCCCTCTTCCTCATTTCTATCCCACCCCCTTCTCCTTCTATCCTTGCATTAAAATACTAATTTCAATATCCTTAAATTAAAATACAAAAAATCTTTCCATCTCTCGCAGGCTTGCCAGCATTTCATTACTTCCCTCCCTATTATATATTACCATCACCCTCCACCTCTCTCCATCAATTATGAAAGCTCTCTATTGTAACCCCTCTATTTCTTTATACGTTACCTCCTGTTCCTCAATCTCCACCCTTATTTCTGTTATAATCCCTCCTCGCGCTCTTCCCCTTGTGAGGAAGTAAATTTGTATCCATACAAAATTAGTATTCGAAAATTTACCTCACAAAAAAAAAATAAATTACTTACGTACAGGTACGAATAAAATAAAACTATTTCTTTTATAAAATTTTTGTTTATTAAAAACCTGAAAGAAAAAACGGAACTAGTTAAGTAAGAAAGAAAGAAAAGAACATGCTGGAAAATATCAGTTACCTATTAGATGCAAGAAAAACGTATCCATTCCGGGTACTGAAAAAACGTTATATTTTCAAAAATTTTCGGGACTATAAATTCAGCCCCGAAATCACGAGGAAGTCACTTCAGTTCCAACCTTCGTTGTACCCAGGTAAGAGATACACACTAGGAGGTCGAAATTTAAATTTCGTCCTGCATTATTTAGGCAAGTAATTCTCCTACATAAGGAATTCAATTCTTCATGTAAGTGAAACACTAACCTATACAATTTGCAGACACTGACAGGGCGAGAGAGTTCACACGAAGGAATCTCAATTCTCTCGGTCGAATTGTGATAACCCGTCACGACACTCTACTCGCGTTATCACCAAGAAATATCAATCTTTTGGGAATAACACGAGGAGTTCTTTTAATAAAAATTACTACGCCATAAAAACTGAAAACACCCGGCGAATGTCGGAAACGAACTAAGGTTTTGTTATGATACATATGTGGAGCGCGCATGACATATACATATATCGCGCAGTGAAGCGCGGGGTTAGAATATCGCGGGGCAAGAGCGTATCTACACATGTGCAACTTAAGTCAATGTATACGTTGCATGGAATCTCAATTCTATGAACGTGATACTTGGCAACATTGCTAAAGGTCGATAAGTGACAGAACACTCGATATGAAAGCTATTGACACTCTATCGGAAACATATAGGTATCATAATTTTTATCTTAAGATTGTGTACAGAATTTTAACTCTGTAACTTTCATTTATTGCATGTACTATTTATTATTGACGAGAGGTGGAATTTCAATTCTACAACCTTGACAATTAAATAGAGTAATGGACAACATACGCTGAAACGCGGGGAAATAAGATACGATAACAAGATTCCATGACTATATACTGAGTATATATAGCAAACCCATACATAGATAACATCACTTACAAGGATTGGGACGTTCGGCATAACAATTCCACGACCGATATTGACAGAAAATAGTTACTAGGTAGGACGGAAGACTAAATTACGGAATTTCAATTCTGCAACCGACCGCCAGAGGGAAGTAGTACATGGCGATCACACGGAACCGAATCCTCGTGTAGAGACGATAGACGTAATATAGAAGAAAGATTATTGGTAGAAGGGACGCGGAATAACAATTCTTCGTCCCAGGTGACTTAAAAGTCCCTAGACGACCACGGACAGGTAAACTCGTTCCATAAAACAGAAATTACCAAATAATAGATGGGAGATCCTGATTTTCAATATATCACGAATGAAATTTCGAGATTAGTGTCACGCAGAGTACTTCCATTTTGTCCGCCAGAGGTCGTATACTTTTTCCATGAAGAATAACTCCAGGCAAATGACGTGTCACTAAGATTATTAAGTTCGATACATTCTCATTGGGTAATGATTTTTTTCGAAGACCCTATTAAGAGATTCGACAGGTGAATAATCAAGGCAATCAAACGTCGGTAACAACGGAGAGACGGAAGAGCATGTTCTAGAGAACCTGATTGGCAGTCAGCCGACCAGAATACAGGGAAGAACAACTCCAAACTTCGTCGCATCTTCATATTTTGGGGACAAGGTTAATATTTTTTAAAATACAAATTTTTATATATAGGATTTTTTTTAATAGAATATATGTTGTACGGAGTTTATTTTATAATAATTTTAATAAACTTTAATTATCCGCTACCAAAGTTATGTCCATCGAGACCCTACTAGCTCGAGCTCAATCCGTGCATAACACATAAAAGGAGAGTTTCTTATACCCTTTTTCCTTCTCTCGTTGTCATTTGACATCACCACTTCCATCCCTCTGGCAGCTTTCCTGTTTAATTCTCTCACCCCCTTTCCTCTATCCACGTTTCTACCAAACCAATCACTTCATACGGTTTGACAAAACTCCAAAATTCTTCATCTTTCCTCTTAATCCCTGCAACGTTCCATACCAACCCCCTAACTTTCTTACTACACGTGTTCATTGCTCGTTTTTTCTCTATGAGCAATCCCGTCTGTGAAGCATTTTCTAAAAACGTTTCCCATACGTACCTCCCTACCCCCCCTTCCTCTATCTTTTCCCGATTTTCATTCCACACATACTCTCTTCCATCCATAAGTACTCTTCCATACTTTGCAAACTGACTTTAACCTTTCACTCTTTCCTCATTCGCCCACATTCTCAACTTCTTTTGTCTTTCACGCTCTCTTCTTGTCAAATCATCATCCACATACACATTCGTTCCTATCAGTCTTCCTCTACTTTCCATCACAATTCTCTTCTCTTCTAGGTTCCGCAATTTCACTGCATACATGTCGTTTCCAATGTTGAAAGCGTCTTCTATTGATACTTTGACATCCGCCTCTAACTTCTTCAGCACCGACACTGCGATTTCTTTTGCCTGCCTTCCCTCTGCTTTCTCGCCTCTTATTATGAAATTACATCTTCTCTCCTTTCTCTCTTTATCTTCGAACTGTTTCTCAATCATCTTAACCTCTTCATTTCTCTGTTCATACTTTACTATTCTTTGTTGTTGTTCCCTCTACCACTCTTCCATCTCGTCTTTCTGTTCTTTTCTCCATTTTTCCATTTCGCTCTTTTGTTCCATTTCCCATTTCTCTATATCATCGCAAATTTGTCTCTTCATATTTTGAATCTCTTTTTTGAAATCATTAAATCTCCCATTCTTTTCTTCTAATTTCTTCATAATTCTCTCCTCCATTTCACTGTTTTCTTTTCGTTTCGATTTCTTTATCGTTTGTTCATATCCCTTTATTTCCTCGTCGCACTCTTCTGGCACACTCTCTCTTCCTCTTTTATACCACAAAATGAGGCGCTGGCGCTATCGTCCTTATTCTCTCCCAACCCTTCTACGTTTGTCGGTCTACCTCTCTTTTCCTTCTCTACGTTCTTCTCACTCTCACTGCAACTACCGCTCGCCCCTCCTTGTCTCACCCACCTATTAACTTTCTGCTCCGGCACGTCTACTAGCAAGCTGTCCAAACTCTCTTGCGCACTATTCACTACTCCCTACTCACTCTTCCCCTCTTCCATGCGTCCCGCACTCTCCTATCAAAGTGCTTACCTGGGATATTCCTCTACCGCTCTCTCCGTTCAGACCTCTCTTTCCCCCGTCTATGTTCTTCTTAGAAGTGTCGCTATCTTCTTTCCTCCAGTCTCGCACTCACAGTCAGACTGTTGGCAGAATTCGCGCTCGCGGATCCGGTGTCGCGATCATTGAGAACGAGGAATTCCTCCGATCCTTCTATCATGAAGTCCGACAATGGAAATTGGTCTTCGCGCCTAATTTTCCTAAATTGAGGTTACGTATCCCAGGAAGACACCCTTTCGACCAAATGCACTAAATTTGTGAAAAGGTTTCACCCTTTAGACAGTCGGACCGGGTCTCCGTCTCCTGATATGATGAGTATACTTTCTCTCAGTGGGAAGTAAATTCTCTATTGTGTATACTCGCGATTAACAAATAATTAGCAGAATGTTTGCTTCTAGCACTCACCCAGTCCAAACCAGAAGTCCCTGAATTATTAATTAATTATATAATATAATTATTGCAATAAATTTAAAGAAATATTGACGATAACTGGGATCAAATTAATTTTCATCATTTTTTATAAAAGCGAAGCAATTAAAGTTTCATATTTTGAATATTAGTATATATTTCACATTTTGTGCCCACCACGTTTGGCGCCAATGTAACGGTTATACATTTCATTTATTGATTTTATAAATTAATTATTACAATAATGTCAATCAACTAAACGCACTTTTATATGTGACGATATAGAAATCGAAGTTATTATTATTATTATATAATTTGATTACAATTATTTTTTCAAAAAATACTCTCATAGATTTTATTAACGACAATCTCATTATTTTAAAATCATATTCACCATTCACGCCACGTCACACATCTACATCAAATTTTATCACAAATCTATCACGATCGTATTAATATGAAAATGAGATATACGTCTTTTCAATTTATACTAGAGAGACTGACTGACTGACTGACTGATTATCTTTATTTGGCTTGAGGTATTACCTCTTGGGCCAACCAATGAAGAGTATACATAAGTGACTTACAACTAATCTTAACATAATTTAGAAACACATGTAATATATATATACATATATATACAGGGTCATCGAAAAGTATCGGACCCCCCTAATATCTTCAGTTAGAATGCACTTAGGAGAAAATGTCCAATAGCAAAGTTGTATGGTTTCAAGCGGGGAGTAAGATGATGACCTTGACTTTGACCTTGACCATGTCCTTCAAGGTCATTTCAAGGTCAATCTTATTTTTTTAAATAGAATCCCCTACATTTTATTGCATATTCTTATAGCTTATCTCGAGAGATTTCCAAAACACTATAATAAAATATTTTTTTATTAAGTACTTTTTGAGTTATAAAGGTTTGAAGTTAACAATTTGTTAAGTGGTGTGCGAGTCCGAGAATAATATTTTACAAGATATTGTACATTTTGTGTCAAAAAATTGTTAACTTCAAACCTTTATAACTCAAAAAGTACTTGATAAAAAAATATTTTATTATAGTGTTTTGGAAAGCTCTCGAGATAAGCTATAAGAATATGCAATAAAATGTAGGGGGTTCTATTTAAAAATATAAGATTGACCTTGAAATGACCTTGAAGGACATGGTCAAGGTCAAAGTCAAGGTCATCATCTTACTCCCCGCTTGAAACCATACAACTTTGCTATTGGACATTTTCTCCTAAGTGCATTCTAACTGAAGATATTAGGGGGGTCCGATACTTTTCGATGACCCTGTATATATTTATATATATATACCGGGTGGATATCGGACGGCGGAACATAGGGCATCCCATGTTAAAGGATTAGCCAATAGGAATCGAGCGTTAGTATTGTAATTAGGCCCGTCGACCAATCAGATGTTCTGTTGCCCATATCGTATAACCAGGGGCAATATGTACTCTAAATATCGATAAAAAATATTGATATCGACATGAAAATATCGATACCTATGGATATCGATATCGGCATCCCTAATAACGCCAATAAGCAAAGAAAATTCTAATATTGACAGAACCACTTTAAAGTTGTGATACAAAAAATAAATTTTTCCTAAATTCTCCTATTTTTAATTGGGATTAACGGTCCTGCAACAGTATTAGATAAGTTACATGTGATATTTCACTTTCATTTTGTTGATATTTTATACAAGATTGTAAAAACATTTACTTTGTGATTGTTTTGTTCTTTTTTCAGGAAGCCGATGAAAATTAGCCGATAACCAGAAGTATTTGGCAAAAATTGTACAGGTTACCGACAGTTAAAAGATTGCAATTTTAAAATTGTAAGTAATATTAATGAAAAATAATTACGTTTAACAATATTCGTTGATATTAAGATGTTGTATTTCGCATTCCTGCAACTTGTTTAACCTAAATTTAAAATTTTTAGTAACTCTCATACGACAGATATCGAGATCTCGAAGTCGATTTGGAGACTCGAGTCTGAGTTTGATGGGATAAGGTTGAACGATGCAACTATGTTCTTCATGACATTATGAAAACTTACAAACGTGGAGATTCAGTAGATGGTCGATTGGTGTCTTTTTTGTTATCGGATTCTATCAACGATGGTGGTCAATGGCAAATGGTGGTTAATCTGATTAAGAGATACGGACTGATTCCAAAAGCCTTTTTAATACTCCTTATAATACGTTGAAGAACTATTGACTATAGAAAACATTTTCGGGTATAGGGAGTTTGAGATTGTGTTAGTGATGTAACAAGGAAATGTATCGATGTGTTAAATTTTTGTGACTTAAAATTTTTTGTAATTTAATAAATAATATGTGAGTCTGTAATTTATTTAGTACTTTGAAGTATTCGATTATAATATCTTATTTGAGGTTTCTGTACAAGTTAGTTACATCAATCTCGACACCTCAAAGACTGACATTGAAAACTTTATCATTTTTAAATGACTCGATAGATGAGACTTTTTCTACTAGAACTTTAAAGGGTTAAACTATTAAATTAGAAAGGAATAGATGAAATAGTAAGAAAAAAATTAATCTCGTAAAATGTACAAATAATGAATTTATTGAAATTACTCAACTCATTAAAACAGAAATAAACATTTAAATCAATAACGTGATAATATTAAAATAATTTAAATTCAACAGTAAAATAAATTTTTCAATCTAATAACTGTTCAAAATGTTGTCCATTGACACTGGTGCAGAATCCCAGTCTGTCATAAAACTCACGATATACATTTTCAAGGACAGGTTGTGATATGTTATTTAAAATTTCGAAGATCTTTGCTCTCAACTCTTCTTTTGTTGTAAAAATGGCACCATTAAAGTTATTTTTAATGTGACCCCATAAGAAGAAGTCACATGGGGTAAGATCCGGAGACCGAGCAGGCCATCTTATTGGTCCAAATCTTCCTATCCAACGATTAGGGTAATTTTCATTTAAATGCTCGGTGACAGAAGTGACATTGTGAGGCGGTGCACCATCTTGCTGAAAATAAACCGGATGATCCTCCTGAAAATAGAGTGTATTATTTTTTTTACGTTTACTGTACTTATATTTTGCGTAAATTATTGTTTAAATAGGTACCTCTCTTTCAATTTCTTTTAGAGTTGGCGTTACGATTTCTTGCATCATTTGCAAATATGATGCACCGTTCACATTCTCTTCAAAGAAAACTGGTCCAATTATATGGGCACCAATTAACCCTACCCATACTAATACCTTCTGACGGTATTGGCTATGTACTTGTAGAACTTCTCGGGGGTTACTGGTAGCCCAAAATCTCAAATTTTGGCGATTAGGCTCCGTATTACAGTGGAATATGCACTCGTCAGAAAAACAAATATAATTTAAGCGACGCTCATCTGCGTTAATCAAATTTGTCATGATTTCGGAAAATTCCATTCTTTGCCCTTCATCTCCTGGCTGTAGCTCCTGGTGAAGGTGAGCTTTATATGGAAAATATCCATTATCTTTCAGAACATTTAAAACAGTGTCCTTGGAAATATTTAATTGTGCTGCAAGTCTCCTCGAGGAAATGTTAGGGTTCGCCTCGACTGCAGCACAAATGTAGAGGATTGTCTCCTCGTCGACTCGGGCATTCAAATTAACTCTTGGCTGATCATTAATGTCAACCCGCCCATGGGTTTTAAATCGTTCTATTACTCTACATATCGTATTGATGCTGTGAATTGGTCTGTCTTCAAATTCAACCGAGGAAAGGCCTCTAATTATCCTCAAAATATGACCATTATAATGCAGTTCTATCATTTTAAGTTTATCTTGAACTGTATAAATAGCTGCGATGGTATTTGATATTTGAAACTCAATTTAATTGTAAATTTTATTTTTGAACACCAATTTTAATTTTTAAATGAATTTCCCGCCTGGGTCTGTTAAATGCCTCATTGGAGGATTTCAAATTCGGGTAAGCCCGCTATTGGCTGTTTACGTGGACGCCATATTTGTAAACAGAATGTGATTCTCAGATCAAAAAGATATTAGCGAAATTTTCCGAATTCGAAATCTTCTAATAAGGCATTTAATAGATTTTGGCGGAAAATTTGTTATAAAAATTAAAACTGGCATTCAAAAACGAAATACATAATTAAATTTCAACTGCTAAATACCATGGCAGCTATTTACACAGTACAAGAAAAAATTAAAATGATTGAACTGCATTATAGTGGTCACAGTCTGAGAATAATTAGAGACATTTTCTCGGTTGAATTTGAGGACAGACCAATTCCCAGCATCAGCACAATATGTAGAGTAATAGAACGATTTAAAACCCATGGGCGGGTTGACATTAATGATCAGCCAAGAGTTAATTTGAATGCCCGAGTCGACGAGGAGACAATCCTCTACATTTGTGCTGCAGTCGAGGCGAACCCTAACATTTCCTCGAGGAGACTTGCAGCACAATTAAATATTTCCAAGGACACTGTTTTAAATGTTCTGAAAGATAATGGATATTTTCCATATAAAGCTCACCTTCACCAGGAGCTACAGCCAGGAGATGAAGGGCAAAGAATGGAATTTTCCGAAATCATGACAAATTTGATTAACGAAGATGAGCGTCGCTTAAATTATATTTGTTTTTCTGACGAGTGCATATTCCACTGTAATACGGAGCCTAATCGCCAAAATTTGAGATTTTGGGCTACCAGTAACCCCCGAGAAGTTCTACAAGTACATAGCCAATACCGTCAGAAGGTATTAGTATGGGTAGGGTTAATTGGTGCCCATATAATTGGACCAGTTTTCTTTGAAGAGAATGTGAACGGTGCATCATATTTGCAAATGATGCAAGAAATCGTAACGCCAACTCTAAAAGAAATTGAAAGAGAGGTACCTATTTAAACAATAATTTACGCAAAATATAAGTACAGTAAACGTAAAAAAAATAATACACTCTATTTTCAGGAGGATCATCCGGTTTATTTTCAGCAAGATGGTGCACCGCCTCACAATGTCACTTCTGTCAGCGAGCATTTAAATGAAAATTACCCTAATCGTTGGATAGGAAGATTTGGTCCAATAAGATGGCCTGCTCGGTCTCCGGATCTTACCCCATGCGACTTCTTCTTATGGGGTCACATTAAAAATAACTTTAATGGTGCCATTTTTACAACAAAAGAAGAGTTGAGAGCAAAGATCTTCGAAATTTTAAATAACATATCACAACCTGTCCTTGAAAATGTATATCGTGAGTTTTATGACAGACTGGGATTCTGCACCAGTGTCAATGGACAACATTTTGAACAGTTATTAGATTGAAAAATTTATTTTACTGTTGAATTTAAATTATTTTAATATTATCACGTTATTGATTTAAATGTTTATTTCTGTTTTAATGAGTTGAGTAATTTCAATAAATTCATTATTTGTACATTTTACGAGATTAATTTTTTTCTTACTATTTCATCTATTCCTTTCTAATTTAATAGTTTAACCCTTTAAAGTTCTAGTAGAAAAAGTCTCATCTATCGAGTCATTTAAAAATGATAAAGTTTTCAATGTCAGTCTTTGAGGTGTCGAGATTGATGTAACTAACTTGTACAGAAACCTCAAATAAGATATTATAATCGAATACTTCAAAGTACTAAATAAATTACAGACTCACATATTATTTATTAAATTACAAAAAATTTTAAGTCACAAAAATTTAACACATCGATACATTTCCTTGTTACATCACTAACACAATCTCAAACTCCCTATACCCGAAAATGTTTTCTATAGTCAATAGTTCTTCAACGTATTATAAGGAGTATTAAAAAGGCTTTTGGAATCAGTCCGTATCTCTTAATCAGATTAACCACCATTTGCCATTGACCACCATCGTTGATAGAATCCGATAACAAAAAAGACACCAATCGACCATCTACTGAATCTCCACGTTTGTAAGTTTTCATAATGTCATGAAGAACATAGTTGCATCGTTCAACCTTATCCCATCAAACTCAGACTCGAGTCTCCAAATCGACTTCGAGATCTCGATATCTGTCGTATGAGAGTTACTAAAAATTTTAAATTTAGGTTAAACAAGCTGCAGGAATGCGAAATACAACATCTTAATATCAACGAATATTGTTAAACGTAATTATTTTTCATTAATATTACTTACAATTTTAAAATTGTAATCTTTTAACTGTCGGTAACCTGTACAATTTTTGCCAAATACTTCTGGTTATCGGCTAATTTTCATCGGCTTCCTGAAAAAAGAACAAAACAATCACAAAGTAAATGTTTTTACAATCTTGTATAAAATATCAACAAAATGAAAGTGAAATATCACATGTAACTTATCTAATACTGTTGCAGGACCGTTAATCCCAATTAAAAATAGGAGAATTTAGGAAAAATTTATTTTTTGTATCACAACTTTAAAGTGGTTCTGTCAATATTAGAATTTTCTTTGCTTATTGGCGTTATTAGGGATGCCGATATCGATATCCATAGGTATCGATATTTTCATGTCGATATCAATATTTTTTATCGATATTTAGAGTACATATTGCCCCTGGTTATACGATATGGGCAACAGAACATCTGATTGGTCGACGGGCTCATTACAATACGAACGCCCGATTCCTATTGGCTAATCCTTTAACATGGGATGCCCTATGTTCCGCCGTCCGATATCCACCCGGTATATATATATATATATAAGCGCAAGTTAAATCGATAATTGAATTATGAGAGAAGTAAATTCAAACAATAATAGTAGACGAGAGATTACTAGAGTAGAGCACGCACATATCGATACAAGTATTAACCTAATTTACAAGAGATTACCGCGAAGTCCGCGCTAAATAATTATATAATCTAAATTTGAACGTGTTTACATTATCGCTTGCACGAATTTCGGCAGGGAGTTGGTTCCACAATCGCGTAGAAGTAATAATGAATGAATGCGCATAAGATTCGAGCCGATGTGTCGGTACACGAAGTTGTTTCATAGAGCCTAGTCGTAGCGCTCTTGAAGTGGTTTCGTCGCGCCACTGGTAACAATCGTATAGATATAGAGGCACGCGAGTCGTAAGAATTTTATATGCGGCAATACCAATGAAGTATAGCCTACGCGATTTGGTTGGAAGCCAGTTTAGTTTATTGCGATACGGAGTAATATGTTCGTCACGCCGTAGATCAAAGATGAAGAGGATGCCCGCATTAAACATGCGTTCAACCCTGATCTTTTGCGTAACGTTCATGTCATCGTAAACTGCACAGCAGTAATCAAAATAGGGTAGAATCAGTGAGGAGACAAGGTTTTTCCGAACATCAGGTGGTAACAGAGCTCGGTTGTTACGTAATTGACGTAAGGTAGAGAAAATTTTATTAGACATTTGAATAACATGAAACTTCCACAAGAGCGTCCAATCGAACACGAGACCCAGTGCCTCACTGATTTCACCCACGGTATAACCGTGTTGTTAATGACTATCGGTGTGATCGAATCAGTATTAAGGGTGTTCAGATAAGATGCAGTGCCGACAATTAATGCTTTAGTTTTTTCAAGATTTAGGACGAGGTCATTGGTGTTCGCCCATTGACAAAAGCGTGCGACATCAGAGGTTAGTTTTGCTATAATCACGTCGATCTCAGAAATACGACATTTGAGAAAGATTTGAGTGTCGTCTGCGAAAATCATATGGTCACAGTGGTGGAGAACCCCAGGTAAATCGTTAATAAAAATAGAGAATAATAAAGGGCCCAATACTGAGCCTTGGGGTACTTCCGCACCCACAGGAAGCCACGGCGATCTTGTGCCATCGGCTCCAGTGACTGCCTGAGATCGACACGAGAGATATGATGCGAACCATCGAATTGCGGAATCAGAAAGGTTGGCGGTTTTTAATTTCTTTAATAGAATTTTATGGCTAATAGTGTCGAATGCACGGCTGAAATCAAAGAGGATTATTATAGTAATCATACGATTGTCCATTGCTTGTCTGCAGTAGTTAGAAACATATAAAAGCGCAGAGAGAGAGAGAGAGAGAGAGAGAAACGACACAAAATACACTGACTACACCTGATTTTTTGAGTACGTTGCAAATTACGGCTCCAATTTACGGAATGGTAATCGGATACGGTGAACAAAACAAATTACGGTGCTCCAATTCACGGAATGGGCTCCATGATTTTACTCGTTCGCAGATCCACAGAAAGGATAAATTTAAGGTCATCAGGCGTCGTCGCAATGATGCCTCGCAGGATAGAATCGATCCAATGAAAAACAATACAATTGGTCACCCATCGCTAATAGGATTCTTTCTTTAAAAGCTTATATTGCTTACCTGCAATGATGCCGAGGAGGAAACACGTTTTCACGCCTTGCACGAGGCACTCCTAGGTATGTGCAATTTTAAGTAGCTTGCAACAAGATCTTCATCGACAATTCTCCTGATCCTCGGGTCGCCCTCGGAAAACTCTGTGGCTTTGAATTAATTGATTCTCCTTGATATGAGCGGAGGCGTCACCAAAAGTATCGTCGTACCAGCAACCACGTTTGTTTCGATGATGCAACAACGTCGAGACCTACGTCTGCTCGCGACGACGCCAGGGAGAAGAGAAAGAGATTCTGCGTCTGTAATTTGTTACATCATGAAAGTCACCAAACTTGAAAATAGGATGTATAAAAGTTACCTTCCAAGTTTTAGAAAATCTCCCAGTAGAAAGAGATTTATTAAAAATGAGCGCCAAGGGTTTAACTGAAGACTTTGCGCATCGTTTAACAAAATAAGGTGGAACCTGATCCACCCCAGAGTTTAAATTGTCCTCAATAGAATCTATAGCAATTCTTAATTTGTCTTCCGTAATAGTAAACGGCCGCATAAGTGATTCGATATCATCCGCAAACACTCGGGAGGGCATATGAGACTTATAGTCTGATGAGAAATAACCGGAAAAGAGATCCGCCATACTATTATCGTTCGACGCACGCTTATCACCCCAATACATTGTACAAGGTAACCCGTTACTCTTTTTGAGATGATTCACATCCTTCCAAAATACACGAATATTATTAAAAATACCGGATGCAATATGAGATATGTGCGATTCAATATGACATGAAGATCGCGCTAAGCAGATACAATTTGCACGCAAAAGTTTGAACTCGATATAATCGGAATATAAATTAGAACGCTTCCATTTACAGTGCCGGAATTTATTTTTAACAATGAGCTGAAGTTCTTTACTATACCAGCGAGGATAAGGGCTAGTAGATTCAGTTTTAACAGGAATAAATTTTTCAATCAAAGCAAAATGTCATAAAATTTATCCCGACTTTCATCGACATTAGATTGAAGTAGCTCGTATCAGTTCAAATCCTCGAACGTACTATTTAAACAATCGTAATTACTACGCACGAAATCTAGACTTAAAACACGATTCGGTAAACGAACAGGCATGTGCGCAGAGACTCGAAGAAAGCTGCCTCGTGATGGTCATATAACTTGAGTAATTGATCTTGAATGTGAAGATCCCTTACGACTAAATTCGATATAAAAAGAAGATCCAGAGAATAACCCTTCGTATTATGTTCACTATAGAGCTGGCTCAGTACAAGGAATGAGAAAGTTCGAAGAAGCATATTGGCGCAAATCTGACGTTCTGGAGTTATATAGCTTAACATTTCTATGGTAAGTGGATTATTTAACCATCGGAGATTGGGGGCGTTGAAATCTCCACAAATAACCAATTCATAATCTGGCTCAGAGATGATTGATTTTCCATCGCTTCCAGGAATTCGGCCAAGACATCGTCAGGTGAGCCCGGAGGGAAATAAGCAATGACCAGTAAAATGTTTTTAATACTGAGCTTCAGATCCAAAAAAAACATTTCAGCAGATATATCCGGTTGGACCTTAGTGATACCACC
Source organism: Trichopria drosophilae (assembly GCA_030407085.1). Classification (NCBI taxonomy): domain Eukaryota; kingdom Metazoa; phylum Arthropoda; class Insecta; order Hymenoptera; family Diapriidae; genus Trichopria; species Trichopria drosophilae. Next base: position 64,854,888 of record CM059584.1, on the reverse strand, counting down.
ACGGCAAACTTGAGTACCCTGAACTACACGATCACGACGACAGATGGAATTATTACTGAGTCCAAGTTCTGAATTACCGGTGTGTGGTTTCAACCAAGTCTCATAGAAATGTATAATATCCGGTGTGTTGACAAGTTGAGATAAATTCGTGTGCATATAGTTTAATTTATTATTCAGTAGAGCGTTACATTATCTTGAGAGTCTTGACAAAAATTAATTCCTGCAGCAGAGTCCAATTGAGATGCTTTCGGAACAGTAACGAGGGTCGGGTTGTCTTTTACGTATCGAACGGCTTTAGAATCCGTTGTATGGGTACTGTTGTATGCATCAGCTTCCGATTTCAAAGCGGCCAAACGATCTTTCTGCAATTTTGTTTTGTCCGTTGTGATAGATATGCCTTTAAGTAGAAGGGCACGATTTGGTATGACCCGAAGAGCTTCACCACGTGAGGAAAGTTTGGCAACAATCGGACGCAGTCCCTTAGTAGATGGTTGGCCAAGTCGGCGGATCGTCATAGATGTAAAATCGACATTCTTTATAGTCTTTAACGAATTAGTGACACTAGCAACTTCCGTGGTTTGATCCTCCGGGGAAGCAGATTCAGGAATATCATATACCATAATATTGCAGGAGCGAGCTGTTCTATCTGAAACTTCATTTGCATAAACATCGATGTCCATGGCAGTTTTATTTCATGCAGCTTCAAGCATTTCGATTCTCTTACTCTAAGAAGACACTTCCTGCTTCAAAGTTAAAACTGAATGCAGTTGAGACTCCATGATATTTATTCTGTTAGAAAAATCATTCATCCGAGAATTAATTAAGCGGAGTTCAGCATTCGTTGTTTCAAAAGATCTCTGGATAAACGAGAACATATCTGCAAGGTTAACAGAAGACGGATCAAGAGCTTCTTCGGTAGGTTGTAATAGAATAGATGTTCTATCCGTTTATATCAGGTTGTTATCACTACTTATATTATTTTTAACCTGGTAAGGCATTATTCCTGTGAGAGATGACTTCGCTTGTGCACAGAGGGTAATTCGCTAATCACAGGGATTCCACCGATAGTCCGGGAGCTCGCGACAAAATTCTTGTCTAATTTTTATGTGGACAATTTATAGTTTAAATCATCGCCATATATCCCCTGATTACAAAAACGCCTGTCAGCTGCTCCAAAGGGGTGCGTTGCCGACCGGCAGCCATTTTGTTGTGTCAAAAAATCGTTAACTTTTTCTGATTTTTATGTGGCTAATGTTCTGATACATTATAAAGGTTATTAAAAGCAAACGAAAGGCAGTTGACAGCGGCCCCCACGTCGGTGCGTTCCCCGTCAGTTGCCCCCTAAACATGTCCGATTTTCAACGAAAAAATTCTGATTTTTATGTGGATCCAATTTTATTTCGTTTATACTTGATACGTTGGAAAACAACAGTCTGCTCCTCGTCTTCTGGTATATTTCTTCGAAAAAGGCCATTTAAAAATCATTTCAAAAACAGAAATCGCGGGGTTTATTTTAATATGCAGAATTTTTTAGCAATTCTGATATATATGTGGATGATTTTTTTGTATTTTATTCTTGATTCGGTGTAGGATAAGGAAACAACAGTCAGCTGATCGTAATAAAGTATAAACTCTATAAAATTTCATACACATAAAAATCAGAATTTTTCTTCAAAATCGGACATGTTTAGGGGGCAACTGACGAGGAATGCATCGACTTGGCGGCAGCTGACAAGTGCCTTTTGTTTTCTTTTACTAGTCTTTATAATGTATCAGAAGATCAGCCACATAAAAATCAGAAAATGTTAACGACTTTTTTACGCAACAAAAATGCTGCCGGCCGGCAACGCACCCGCTTTGGAGCTACTGACGGGCGTTTTCGTAATCAGGGGATATAGCGCGATAATTCAAACTATAAATTGTCCACTTAAAAATCAGACAAGAATTTTGTCGCGAACTCCCGAACTACGATAATATCGGGGACCGTTTTGTACTCACTAATGCAAGTTTTGCATCTATACATGCGTTTATTGCCACAAAAAAATATCCGATCACTAGTGGATTTATGGGAACAGCCAGGGTGTAAATACGATGCAGACATATAACAATTCACTGGATTGACAACAATTCTTTTGCACTCTATGCATAAAATCGATTTGTTCTTAATAGCCGGACCAGGATCGGACTGTAGTATATTAGAACAAAGAAGTTTGTAGATTGGTGAGGTTTAGAAATTCAATGTAGGTGAATTAAGATTACCAGAGATATCACCAGGCTTCCGTTTTAAAGACTCATGCATGACTTGCGTGACCCAGAATTAAAAGATTATACATTATGTCAAAATTAATAAAAACCGTAGCGGGGTAACAAATAGGGCATTAAATATACAGTCATTAGTTAATGGAAATACTGTGAAAATTATGATTAAAGCGTATTACAGGATTTTCCCATTTATAGGGTAAATATCTAATAGCTATCCGTTGGACTCTCTCTAGACGATCTATATATAATCGAGTATAATGAGACCAAACTTTTAAATAAATAAATAAATAAATAAATAAGCATGGTGATTTACTGATTCAAAACTGATTTTTTTTATAATAGTTTGTAAAATATTTATTAATGGCCTTGTCTTGGACATACTTTCTGCTGTTGTTAAATTTCAGCGAGCAAAGATGTTTATTCGAATTCAATCCAACAGTGATCGATCCCGATGATTTTTTATAAAATGGAAAGGGGGACATTGGAAAGGGAAACAAGGGAAAAAATATATACTTTATATTTGAGCGAGTGTGAAGTCATACTTCTTTATTGCTCGGGGAAAAAGCCGATGGCATAAAAAACCCCATAAAGTATCATGAAATATGGTACAAGAGAGGTGACCGGAAGTCGAGCTTCACTGTTTGTGATAATTGTCGAACTTATTACGCGTGGACGGAATCCAGCGGCGTGTAGCGTTCGACCATGATTTTACTGCTTCGAGAGCGCGTAACGCGAGAACAACGATCGCTTGTCACTCGGAAGATATCTATTCAGTTACGTTGACAGAATAGGGCTGGGCTAAGGTTGCCTTCTAGCGCTAGTCGCGGTTCCTGATGACGCCTTTTCATATTACGCCGCGGCGCGGGTATTTTTCTAACTACGCATCACCTCTTTTAAAGTCGCGCAATTAATGGCGTAATGCTTTACCGACGCGTAATAACTTTTCGACAGAACATACTCCCCCCGTTGAGAGTGAAACGATCAAAATCGTACAATTGTAAAATTTAATTTGAAAAATGTAAGTATAGTATTTTTTGAAACTTTGCGCAATTACAGACTACACTAAGTTTCTTGGGATGCAGTTCGACAACTCGCCCAAGCCGCCAGCTCATGCAGGGTTGATTTTTGTCAATTATTAGAACGACAGAATCGAGTTCGAGTTGCACACCATGCTTGGCCCATTTTTTGCGCTTTTGTAGCTCATTCAAATATTCGTGATGCCAACGTTTCCAGAAATCCTGGCGAGCTTTATTAATTAAATGCCACGAAGATAAACGTGATTCTGAAACAGACAGAAGATCGTGTTCAGGTATATGGTTATATTGATGTCCTGCTAGTAAATGAGCAGGCGTTAGAGCGAGTGGGTCATTTGGATCGGAGGATATTGGGATTCGTGGACGGGAATTCAAAATCGCTTCAATTTCGATAATTAACGTATTAAGTTCTTCGTACGCGAATAGTTTGTCACCCACAACCCTTTTCAGATGGTGTTTGAAAGATTTGACTGCGGCCTCCCAGATACCTCCAAAATGTGGTGAGAGAGGTGGATTAAAATGCCATGTAATGGCTTTATTAAGATCAAAGTCATGAACGTAAGTTTTGAATTCAGGTGTTTCAATTAAGGCGTATAATTCTAGCAATTGATTCGAAGCGCCGATGAAATTAGACCCGTTGTCGGAATACACGTGAACCGGAATTGATCATCGAGCAATGAATCTTCTAAAGGCAGCGAAAAATGCTTCTGTACGTAATTCGGTCACCAGTTCGATATGAACTGCCTTAACGGTCATACACGTGAAAACGCACCCGTAAACTTTAATACGACCCCGATTACGGTGTTTCTTCTCTTTTATAAACACCGATCCGAAGAAGTCTATTCCTATGTGGTAAAACGGAAACGATGATTCTACTCACGGTTCCGGTAACTTCTCATCTGATAATTTATTGGCACGGCTTTAAAACGCGTACATCGAATGCAATTTCGGATGGTGTGGCGAACTTGGTTCTTTCCGTCGAAGAGCCAGAACCGTTGACGAATTGTGTGAAGCGTAGTTTGTATTCCGGTATGATAGTTGTTTTCATGTATATCCCGAATTAAAAGGTCAGTTACAGGGTGATGTTTTGGTAGCTATATTTGGTGTTTTTGCGAAAAACTGAATTTTTGCATGCTTCAAACGTCCGCCCACGCGTAGTAAGCCTTCATCGTCTATAATCGGACAGAGTAACGATAAACGTCCGCCTTTCGCTCCCCCCCCCCGCCGAGTCGAAAATACTTTGAATTTCTTTTGAAAATTGTGTAGCTTGCATAAGTTTTGAAACTCGCCTTTTCGCTTTGGCCGTTTCCCGAATGGATAATACACCACGATAAGTATTCGTTTTGAGTAGGCGGAAGCAATAAGCCACTACACGGATCAATCGCGAATAGGAAGAAAATCGCTTGAAAATTTCTAAGGAATCAGGTATAGTCGCGAGGCATGCGATTTTCTTTAGACTAGGAAGCTCCGATATAGACTGTACGAGATTCCGCGTCCAGTTATGTTCGGCATGGGACAACCACAGAGGACCGTTAAACCATAATTTATTATGCAGAAATTTTTGCGGTGTTTGTCCTCTAGATAGAGCGTCCGCTGGGTCTCCATTCGATTTTCGCGTAAATGCCTTGTATTTCGCTCATGCGATGTGATTCAAAAACCTTTAATATAGATTGTTCTTTGCGCAACCAATTCAAAACAACGGAAGAGTCCGACCAGAAAATAATACGACTTGGGTTAAATTGTGGTATTTTCGCTTCACGATATAAACGGGCTAAAGTCAACGCTCCACTTAACTCTAATCGGGGAATCGTCATTGGTTTAAGCGGTGCAACACGCGATTTTTGGGTAATAGAGTTGTACGAATGTGTTGCCCTGTAGATCGCTTGAACGGATGTATATGCACGCGTCGTATCCCTTGTTTGTTGAATCGCAAAACCCATGTATTTATACATTTATTGGAGATTCTATCAATAAACATCGGTTTATAGATAAATTATTGATATTTGAAAGCTGATCCGCGAACGACACCCATTTCGTATGTAATTCATGCCATACCGACTCATCCCACGAAATCTTTTCTTTCCAGCAGTCCTGCATAATTGTCTTTGTAGCGAGAACGACAGGTCCGAGGAGACCTAGAGGATTAACAATTTTCGCGATTTCCGACAAAATATTTCGTTTCGAAATTAGTCCTTTTAGTGGGATTGGCTTAACTGTATAAAGCAATTTGTCACGTTTGGGGTCCCACGAAATGCCACGAGTCTCCACAACGTCCGAATCATCAAGAGATTTGAGCGAGTTTGACCTTTTATCGAGAGTGTAAACAAATCGAGATTCGTTAGACGCCCATTGACGAATATTAAAATCGCCGCGACGTAAAATCTCTGTCACTTCGTTCCGAATCAAAATATTTTCCTCGTCCGAATCGGCTCCGGTGAGTAAGTCGTTCACATATAAATCGCGCTTTAATACGGCGGCTCCCGTTGGAAAGTTCGCTACTTCGTCGTCGACCAACTTATGTATAGTTCTTATAGCTAAAAATGGGGCTGACGAGGCTCCGAAAGTTACCGTTTTTAAGTGGAATGTGCGAATATCTGTTCCCTGCCGCCAAAAAAACTGTTGATATGGTCTGTCCTCCGGATGTATCCAAACTTGGCGCTACATGTTTTCTATATCAGCTGTAATGACGTATCTGTGTCCCCGGAATTGAAGTAGCTGTTCAAAGAGCTTGTCCTGTAAGGTTGGTCCGACAAGAAGATTGTCGTTCAAAGATTTGCCATTCGACGATTTAGCGGACGCGTCAAAGACTATTCGCACCTTATTGGTAGCACTGGACGATTTTATGACAGCATGATGTGGGAAAAAATTTCCTTAGGGGTTGTTTGACATATGTCCGAGGGTAATATATTCCTGCATTATTCGTTCATACTCGGTTTTAAGTTCCAGGTTCGCGTCTAGTTTCCGCGAGAGCGCGTGGAAACGATGAAGCGCCCCTTTTTTAGAATCACCTAAATCTGGTTTGTTGGACTGGAATGGCAATCTAACTATTTATCTACCGGATGGTATACGTTGTGTATTTTCGATATATTGTCGTTCGCATTACATCTCCGAGGTGGATTTTATGTCCTTTGTTGTGATCTATTTAACCATTCAAAATTTTGCAATTTGTTGGCTTAAATCGTTTAAAATACATAACACCTTCTCCCTGTCATCGCGTGTATTTACTCCACCAGCAACTACCCAACCGAGACTTGTTTTTTGCAAGACGAGGTCACAATTATCATCGGACAAGTTAATTTGTCCGACCGGCAGTAACGATAATGTCGCTCCTGAACCGATAAGTATATAGACGGAACGTGGTTCGTGGAAATTCGGATCCGCTAGTTTTAGATTTGGAGGGATTTTGACTAATTCACGAGGAAAATTATCTTGCGGAATCAAATCTGCTATTTTTGGCACAACTAGAAGGGCTAAAGTCTTTTGAAAACGCTGATGTAATCATCATGACTGCGTAAGCAGTTTTAAAACAATCTAAGTCTGTTAATTATTTCCCACCGCTGTTGGATGGCAGCATTAACCCATTCATGCCCAAATGCACAGAAAATGTACTGCAACTTCAACGCTTATCTTCAATATGAAATAAATTTCGAAAAAAAATAAAAACTAGCAGATTCTACCATTTTCAAGGCCGCTATTTTGAATGGCAGTAAGAACATTTTTTAAAAATTGAAATTTATGTCTGATTTTGACATATATAGTAGAAAAACATGAATTTAGGACACATTTTTTTACAAATATTGAGTTTTCGATACAATATGTTCCTTTGAGTGAGCTAAAATATATTGCAAGAGTGCACTTGATAGTTGTACTTAAAAGATACACTGGTATATATTTGAAATTTTCGATATCAGATTCAAAATGGCCACTGCATTTACAAATTCCTTTTCAAAATTTAACTAACAAATTTAATTTGTAAAATATGAACCTTATAGAAAATCCGCGAGCTCGATCTCAACCGACCGACTTCGTTCCCGATAGCACGATCACAAGTTGAGCGGCTAAAAGGGAAAAAAACACGGTTAAATGAGTGCCCGCCCGGAGACACGAGCGAGTCTGTACGTGTCGCGCCATCGACTTTGTTTTCATCGCGCGTCCTTTGTCCGTTTTAAAAGGAATTTGTCAATAATGAAATCCTTTATGACGCGTAAATTGCTTAGATTCGTCGAATCGGTCGCGGGACGGACGTATGTCCGATTTCGATTTCTTTGTCATGCACTTTGTTCGAATCACTACTTTCTTTATTACGAATGTATTATCCGCATAAACCCGCGAGCATGGTGGTTTTGCCTTCCCAAATAACACTACTTACGCGAGAACCAGTTTTTTTAAAATTGGCGTCTAACAACACATATTTCTTTTAACGTGATTATATCGGGAGAAAATGTGCAAAAGGCAGATCTCAAACAAAAACCATGCGTTGTATGCACTAAGAATCATGTATGTGTGAAGGTACTCAGCTTTCTGTCTAACTTGTTCGTAGACTGTACGCTGGCGGCTGGCGACTGGCGACGGCGATACCCCTGCGAGACGGCACTCTGGATAAACTGCTTGAATGTCCTCGTACCCGTGTCTGAACTTTAATCCCGTGTGTTGATGTTGATGATGAGATATTCACACCTCACAGGAGGCACCAAAATGTTTATTCGAATTCAATCCAACAGGGATCGATACCGATGATTTTTTATAAAATGGAAAGGGGGACATTAGAAAGGGAAACAAGGGAAAAATATATACTTTATATTTGAGTGAGTGTGAAGTCATACTTCTTTATTGCTCGGGGAAAAAGCCGATGACATAAAAAACCCCATAAAGTATCATGAAATACGGTACAAGAGAAGTGACCGGAAGTCGAGCCTCACTTTTTGTGATAATTGTTGAACTTTTTACGCGTTTGGATTTGATCAATGCATATACTATTAGTTAGCAGAGATGTATCAATAACACAGACGTATGCGAGACTATCAAGTATCATTGCCTATGTTTCTGATGGATTCAGTGTCAGACCATTTGCTTGGCAATCACTTGCTATGTTTGATAGACCCGATGATAGCTCACTGGGCTTTGAACGTATATTTAACAGCACATTTTTCGAATATTTAAGAACCCGTTGAAGGTCATTAATAAATATCGAAAAAAGTAAAGACTCAAAATAGATCCCTGTGGACACCGCTGCTGACCGACAGCCAATCTGAGAGAGTACCGTCATCTTTCAATACAACTTGTTTCCTATCAGATAGATAGCTGTGAAACCACTTTATTACATCATTGGAACAACCTATGTTACCCAGTTTCTGCAGTAATAACTGATGAGGAAGTGTATCAAAGGCTTTGCTAAAGTCACAGAGGTCAAGAATTGTCACCATGGGTTTGTCAGTTCCTTCTCGAATATTGTCAAGTACATGCAAAAGGATAGTTTGAGTATTATAATGTTGACGACAGCCAGATTGATATACATTTAATCTGCTATTAATATTAAGATAAGCCACAAATTGGTCATAAACTAATCTTTCTAGATCTTGAGATGACTCAAAAAGATTGGCGACTGGTTTGTATCCGATGGGCATGTCGGGACTTTACCCTTGTTGCGAGGCACTATATTTGACCATTTCCAGCTGGATGGAAAAGTGCTGGGATGTAGGGAAAGATTAAATATCTTACAAAGAACGCAGATAACAATTTCACCTCCTAGTAGATAATGAATTGTGCTAAGCTTGTCTACGCCTCTGGCGCGAGTATTTGCTTGTCCCATTATCTTGCTCACAACAATGGTTATAATGGGATGGAATCGAAATAACTGGTTAAGACTTGTGACAGTTGAGGGCAACAGTAATATGGAATGTAGATCGATATGGGAACATGGTAAATGTGCATTTGATATAGATGCAACTCAAGCGCGGAAAAATATTTTATAGGAGACGATCTTTGTGCAGAAGAGACAATGCTTTTCAGTTTTTTTCAAGCCTGGTACGGACTGGATGTGCTATTCAACCTTCCCTCAAAATACTTGTTCATACAAGATTAGAGCGAAGAGTGCGAAATTTGTTAAATACGTTGCTAACTTCAGAGCGAAGAAACAGCTGTGAGTTAATATATTCAGATTCAGTGGAAACTGAGCACATGTTGCAACTTAAATCGCCCGTAACTATAATATTTGTGTAAATTGGTAGGTATGCAGCTAAAGGTTGAACAAATTCAGATAGTAAAGCTGATTTAAGTCGCTGGTAAACAATTGCTACAAGTAGTGTCTTAGTGGATAAGGAAACTTCACATATCAGATACTCCGGTTTATTACAAAAGATTCCAGGAGAAGATGTTAGAATACGAGTTTTGTATCCGCAATGTATCTACATATACTGCCACGCCGCCACCTGGCTGCCCAATCTATCGTTTCTAATGATTTCATAATTATATTGTATGAGTAGTGTTTAAAAAAGGTCACCTTAAAAAGGAAGAAAAAAGGGGGTTTTAAATAAAAATTACAGAATAAAATAAAAATATGACGTTTCCACTCTCGTGGAATTATATAATATAAAAATGACGAACTGCATATAATTTGTTTAGAATACACTACTTATAAAATATTATTTACAAGGGTCGAGAAATTCTATTAATTGTTAAATTTCATAATTGTCTATGGAAATTGTAACATCTGCAGTTAAAAATGCTTCAGTAATATCAAAAACATGGAAATTGTGATTAAGGATGTGAGTAGAAATTTGATCAAAATGAGTCGGAAGTCTGTTGGAATTTATGTGCCATATTTTTATTTCTTTAAATGTTGATGAGGCTACGAGTGGATTATGTAGGTTGCATATGTGATTCTGGGGTTGGGGTCATGAAGATAGAGATGTAGTACTAAGGCGCTGTTGAATTTCGGAAAGTTTAAAACATCAGAATTGATGTAAATCTGATCAGAGTTCTTTGAAATACGTACGTATACCGCACCATTATCAACGATGGGACTAGGCAAACCGTTTTCGCTTGTTAATTGCAAATTCCAAGGACAAACCTAAAACAAGAGTTTTGGATATATTGAATCTTCCTTTTATAGTTCGCATTCAGACATGGGCCGTAAATCGAAATACTAAACATAATATGCGAGGAAACTAGAGCTTCATACAGTTTTAATTGAATATGTTTTAAAATAGGTTCATCTATGTCACCTTTCGAACATGACTACCAATCCTGCGAGGTTCCTAAACCTTCCAACAATTAAGCCTAGACACACAAGTGCAGATCTATCCTTAGGTTTTAAAATTGCCAAAGGTCTAACTTGCAGTAAATTCCTCCTGGATTCTTTCAAGCGTCATATATATTGTGGAAAATACTTATAAAACTAAAAATTAGAATGTAGGTATATTATTGATACTAATGAAAATGAAAAAAAGGAGGGCTTTTAACCTACAAATCTACATTGGAGAGTCAATGTAATGTGAAACCTAATGATGATGCAATTCCATTTTTCATAAATTCTAGATCAAATCGACAATCTGACGTATCATATTTCTCTTTCACTGAAATACCTTTATCTGATTTAATGAACGCAATATTTAAAATTGAAAGCAACTCTCTGTTGGTGCAGATAAGATCTCAAGTGATATGTTTTATTAATTTTATTAATTTTATTATAGAACCAGTACCATTTCGAACGCCTGGAAACTTGCTTTTATACACCCTCTTCCGAAAAAAAACCAACGCCAAACGACTTAAGAATTTATTGAGAATTTATTAAGAAATTAATTGCGATAGTTCCTTGTGAGCAGATTGTGTAACGGGGTGTTACGTTGTCCAGGAGTCGTACCGCGGTCGCGAGAGCGCGGAGTGATACATCAATCCAAATCGATCGATAATAGAATCATTTCAGGAACGAACGTCCCCGAAAATGCCCGAGCGCCGCCGGCGACGGCGCTCGGAGATGCGCGGCGGCGGAGAGCGCCGCAGTCAGTATCGAGGCAACCTTCAAGTAGGAAGGATCGAGTGAGTATCGAGGAAACTTTCGAGTAGGAAGGACGTATCGCAGCGAAGATTGAGTAACCCTCCGAAGTAAGAGCGTCGCGTGAATTTGTGAGAAGCGAAATCAACTGTCGAGCGCGTCATCGCGAGTAGAGAGAAACGGGCCGCAAAACCGAGGAGCCCGAGGACGAGAACTGCCGTCCAGCGAGGACGAGTCGCTCGAGCAGCAAGGACGAAACGCCATTTTGTTGTCGGGAGCGAGCAGGTGAAACGCCAACTTTGTGAACGACAAATTGTAAGTCGGCCGTGGGCCACAATTAACTATTATTCAAATAAAATTGAGAGGGCAAGAAGGCCCAATATCCTTTTTTTTTAATTAAAATAAAATAAGCATTATTATTATTGTTTCCTGCTACACCCCTTTCGTAGCTTGTGGGGGCGGTGTGCGGTGCCGCCGTAGGGTATTTCGCGGTCCCCGTTTTCAGGCGCGGAAGGAGGCATGAGCCGAACCCCTCTGGGCGAGTCGTGCCCTACCGGAGTTGCCAGCTAGCCGGGCTGAGCAAAAAAGAGTCGTCCACCTGGCGCGGGGTTTTCCCGAGAAAACCCCAAAGCCCGCTTCACGGGCGGTGGACGGCAAAACCACCATAAATTTTGGCCGCGAAAAAGCAGCCATTATAATGGTAATATATTTCAATTGGTATTGGTATTTGGCATTGGTATTATCTTCATCAGGCTCGGGATGAACCCCAGAAATCAGCACACTTAGCTATTTGCCTTTGTATATTATTCCTGATGCTATTCAGGGTTTTTATTTCAGGGTTGGATAGCTAACCTCTTTTGCAGAATCTCAAAAGTTGTCCGAGATTCCGCTCCCTGATTTCCTCCTTGCTCACAAATGGAGAGTCCAGGTATCTCCTTTGAGCCTCCATCAGTGCAGGGCACTCGCATAGGAAGTGAATTGATGATTCCTCCTTATTTTCGTCACATCTAGTGCACATCGGGGAAGGTTTCCTTCCTTCGGTGTGACTATGCTTGTTTAAATTTCCATGTCCGGTTAGGATTTCGATGGAGATTCTTATTTCTGTTCTGTCTAATTCGATCAGTTTTTCAGCCCATCGGTCCGCCTGTAGCTCTCCTGCGAGGCTTTTGGTTGGGCTGCATTTTTTGTTTTTGATCCACTCTAACCTGTTGGGATTTCATTTGTCTCTCCAGTAGGTTGAGCCCTTCTTGAATTGGCAGTGCTACTTTCCTAGTCGAGTCAGTTCCATTAATTATTCCCGACTTGGCAAGGGTGTCCGCTCTTTCATTTCCTTTCCAGCCCACATGGCCAGGTATCCAGGTCAGGCTGAGTTTGTTTCTTATAGTCAGGTTACGTAGGCAGGTCTTTGTATCTCTGACTAAAGCTGATTTGACGACTGGATTGTCTAAGGCTCTCAGTGCGGCTTGGCTATCCGAGAATATCCATATCGTTTTATTTGTCACTTCCTTCTCCATGAGGGTCTCGGCACACTTGAGGATTGCCGCCACCTCTCCTTGGAAAACAGTGTTAAATTTGTTGAGCTTGAGAGAAAAGTTACAATATGGCGGACCAAACCCCGAAATCTTGGCCGATTTATACGAAACTCGATACTCGGAGGTTTTCGGGGTCGCTGATTACGAATTCGTTGCCAGATTTTCGAAAGTCAATAATTTTTATTCCTTCATCATCTGAAACGTCATCGCCATCATTATCGCATAAGCCGTCTACGGACTCATAATCGCTCGGGATGTGTATTATTTCTTCTTCCATTTTCGGTAAAAAAATGAGAACGTTCACAACGAAACCTTCGCAACGAAAACTAAAAATGATGTCGTCAAATAAAAATTCATATGATTTTACACAGAGTAAATTATATTCACTCGAATATAATGAAATCTCTCTTGCGCTTATGGAATGAATGATTTATAATATGAATACGCAATACAGGAATTATTAGGGTAGGAAATAAGCATAAATCTAAAAAACAAGAATACGAAAAATACAGTTTCAAAGCAGTGTTAAAATTGTAACTGCAGAAAACGTTATCGATGCGTAAAAAAATATTCTTACGTGTAAACAGTAGAACATCTGTTTCATAGAAACGGTAATGAAAGTAGATATATGGGACGATGTCGTGACATAATCGTAAACATCAAACAATATCAATTATAATAAAAATTTTGCGCTTTATAGAAACAGGCCAACTCCTTATATACTAAATATAAGTCCATTTCTATAACGAGAACGAGAAAGCATTGATGACACCTAGCAGCAACTTTCGCAACTGCTCTCTTGTGAATAGTACATGAATAGTAGAACCGTTACCGACGTACCGACGCAACACAGAGCAGTTTCGAAAGTAGCCATTAGGTGTTAGTGAGACTTTTTCATTCTCATTGTAGAAGTCGATTTCTATTTAGAAAATATATTGGATCCGCCATTTTGAATTTCGAAAATCTGGCAATGGATTCGTAATCAGCAACCCCGAAAACTCCCGAGTATTGAGTTTCGTATAAATCGGCCAAGATTTCGGGGTTTGGTCCGCCATATTGGATCCGCCATTTTGAATTTCGAAAATCTGGCAATGGATTCGTAATCAGCAACCCCGAAAACTCCCGAGTATTGAGTTTCGTATAAATCGGCCAAGATTTCGGGGTTTGGTCCGCCATATTGGATCCGACATTTTGAATTGCGAAAATCTGGCAACGAATTCCTAATCAGCGACCCCAAAAATAAATAAATGACAAGTTTCCCACCTACGTTTATACAGGATTATTTTCCAGAAACGATTTTTAATCATTTTTCGTACATATTTGTTTATAATTAATTAACTTCAGTACATTAAGACATATAATAATTTGCATTTGTTAAATAAATGCATTAGATAGGTAGAAAACAAGTTTCTACCTCAGGAATATGAGAAACTGACTTTTAAAGCGCAAATAACCAACGAATAGAAGGTGGGACCCTCAGCGTCCCGTCATGACGCAAAGGGTTAACCGCACCTCCGTGGAAGTAATACGGAAAGGAGCGGAAGAACATGGGGTGCCCAAGGAATTCATAAGTTGGATTGTGAACACCCTTCGAAATAGGTATATTTATACGGAATGGCAGGGTACCCCTAGTGGAGGGGATGATCTCTGAGGGTTGTCCTCAAGGTGGAGTGTTGTCCCCACTTCTTTGGAAGCTGGTAGCTGATAGCTTGATCAGGAAACTCAACGATAGCGGAATCTATGCGATTGGATATGCGGACGATATTGCTATCCTCGCTAGAGGTGTTGCAGGAGCTTGTCCAAGAAGCCCTGAGGGTTATGGAAAAATGGTGCAACGAAAAAGCGCTATCGATGCAACCGGAAAAAATTGCCGTCATCATTTTCTATAGAAGATATAAGATCAAAAAACTTAGGGAAATGGTGATTGGCGGGAAGCAGGTGCCATATGCCAGCGAAACCAAATATCTTGAAGTAACCCTGGATAAAAAGTTACACTGGAATGGTCACCTGGAAAACAAATGTCACAAAGCAATTGCTACTTTCTGGCATTGTAGAAGAGCTCTTGGTAACAGTAGGGGTCTAGGACCGAAACAGCTGCTCTGGATCTACCAACAGATTGTGTTACCAAGGATTACCTATACCTCGCCCATTTGGTGGCAGAGGACAGAAAAGACCCAAGTTCAACAAAAATTGAACAGGGTACAGGCTATGTTCCTCAGGGGCATTTGCTCAGTAAGGAAGAGTACACCCATAGCCGCAATGGGGTCCCATTTGGGCGTACCGTCCATGGCTCAGGCAGTCAAATGAGAAGCCATGAGAACCGTGCATAGACTCAAGTGCTTGGGAAGCTTGACAGGTAGGCAAGAATGGTTCAACAATCTTTTTTGAGGAAATCTGAGAGACATGTGGTACCAACCACAAGATAAGATCCAGACACACCACACGGGGGAAAACAACTTTAAGGTTTGTTTCCCCAACAGGGAGGACTGGAAAAATAAATCAGTAATACCCAGGAATGACATCATCTGGTTCACAGATGGGTCCAAAACCAACCAGGGTGTAGGCGCAGGATACTGCGGACCGAAGCTGCGAGAGAACTTTTCTCTCGTTTCGATTTATACGAAACTCAATACTCGGGAGTTTTCGGGGTTGCTGATTACGAATCCATTGCCAGATTTTCGAAATTCAAAATGGCGGATCCAATATATTTTCTAAATAGAAATCGACTTCTACAACGAGAATGAAAAAGTCTCACTAACACCTAATGGCTACTTTCGAAACTGCTCTGTGTTGCGTCGGTACGTCGGTAACGGTTCTACTATTCATGTACTATTCACAAGAGAGCAGTTGCGAAAGTTGCTGCTAGGTGTCATCAATGCTTTCTCGTTCTCGTTATAGAAATGGACTTATATTTAGTATATAAGGAGTTGGCCTGTTTCTATAAAGCGCAAAATTTTTATTATAATTGATATTGTTTGATGTTTACGATTATGTCACGACATCGTCCCATATATCTACTTTCATTACCGTTTCTATGAAACAGATGTTCTACTGTTTACACGTAAGAATATTTTTTTACGCATCGATAACGTTTTCTACAGTTACAATTTTAACACTGCTTTGAAACTGTATTTTTCGTATTCTTGTTTTTTAGATTTATGCTTATTTCCTACCCTAATAATTCCTGTATTGCGTATTCATATTATAAATCATTCATTCCATAAGCGCAAGAGAGATTTCATTATATTCGAGTGAATATAATTTACTCTGTGTAAAATCATATGAATTTTTATTTGACGACATCATTTTTAGTTTTCGTTGCGAAGGTTTCGTTGTGAACGTTCTCATTTTTTTACCGAAAATGGAAGAAGAAATAATACACATCCCGAGCGATTATGAGTCCGTAGACGGCTTATGCGATAATGATGGCGATGACGTTTCAGATGATGAAGGAATAAAAATTATTGACTTTCGAAAATCTGGCAACGAATTCGTAATCAGCGACCCCGAAAACTCGCGAGTAAGAAGTTTTGAGTCAATTGGACGAAAAGAAAAATTCTTGACTGAAAGGGTTAAAAGCACCCTCAATATCTAGGAAAGCACCGATGCACGTTCCATTCGTACTGAGTTGCTTCTCTATAAAGCCCGCGGCTGACATAAGTGCCAACTCAGCAGATTTGCCAGCCTGGTAGACATACTGTTCCTCATGAAGAGGTGAGCGTACCAAAGGACCTTCTATAATATACCTCTCAACCAATCTATCCAACAATTTTAATAGGAAGGATGTTAGGCTGATCGGTCTGTAGTCCTTTGCCTCCACGTAGTTCCTGTTTCCAACTTTGGGTATAAACGAAACTCGTGATTTCTTCCATTCTTTAGGTGTGTAACCAAGCGCATTCCTGAAGGAGGGCCAGGTATATGCCATCCGGTCCCGGTGACTTGAACGCCTCAAAGGCCATTAGTGCCCTTACAACCTTGTTTGGATTTACAACCTGGGCAGCGATCCCCCAGTGCCTCCCTTTACTCGTAGTAGGCTCCTCGGGGGCACCGTTTGATCCCAGTTTAATACTTGGAAAATTGCTTGTCAGCAACCTTTCCAGTGTTTCCATCGGAGATTTGGCAAACTTGCCATTTTCTCCTTTGATAAATCGTAGTTTACCATCATTTCCTTTGGATAGTATTCTCGCTAATTTTGCAGTAGAGGGTATAGTCTCCGTTTCCGAACAGAACTCCCTCCATGCATTTATCTGAGACTCTCTAATCTGTCTTTTGTAGGCTTTCAACCTATCCTTGTAAGACGTCCAGACTTCTGCTGTATCAGCTTTCTTTGCTCGATTAAATAATCTCCTCGCCTCCTTTCGGCTACGCTCCAATGCTGATCCCCAATTAAGCCTTCCCCTTATGGGGTTTACTTTCTTGAGTGGGCTTCGAACGATCTCATCACAGCTCCCCTAAGAAAGACCTCTGTGTACTCAAGATTGTTTTTCGCTCCATACTTGCCTTTGAACCCCTTCATCCTGGCTTGCAGACTTTCTCTGAATCCTTGCCAGTTCGTGCTTCTTGGATTTCTGGACCATTTCTCTGCGGGGTTAAACTGTTCCAGTTTGGCCCGAATCAGTTTGTGATCCGAGACCGAGGGTTAGTCAATAACCCTCACGCATGCCTCGGCTGCATAGAGTGAGATCAAGGACTTCTCTTCTGTTTGCCGTTACAATCGTTGGCTCAACTCCCTCGTTCAAAATTTCGAGGTTAGTGGATATCAGGTATTCCACAGAGTACTATGAATATTTGCATCACAACCAATGAGGAGATCAAGGCCCGCATTTGCGCAGTACCTGACTAACCTAGTTAGCTCCTCCGGGGGAGTTTCCCTATCGTGCGCAAAGTAGGCTGATGCAAT
This sequence comes from Trichopria drosophilae, assembly GCA_030407085.1. Lineage (NCBI taxonomy): Eukaryota > Metazoa > Arthropoda > Insecta > Hymenoptera > Diapriidae > Trichopria > Trichopria drosophilae. Next base: position 64,837,167 of record CM059584.1, on the reverse strand, counting down.
CACCAAGCTTCTTTCCCCTATTCCCTGAGAGTCTTTGACCGAAGTCAGGTCTCTAGTTCAGAATTCCTGTAGCAGGGCAGCATCCATGTTTTTAAGAACTACACATGCCCTCTGCATTTCATGAAGTCCACTGGCGTAGACTGTGCCAATCCTACTCAGGCCCCGAATCTGACCTTTGTAGCACCACGGCTCCTGTATTAGTGCCATGGCTGGTTTTGTATGCGTCACTTGCAGGTCCCTCATAAGTTGAGCTGAGGCACCTTTGCAGTGATGCAAGTTAATGTGGAAAATTTCCGCACGACCGTTAGCCATTAAAGCTAACTCGCGCTGGAAACTCCCGTCGCCGAACATATCTGGTTTTTAGAGGTTGGCCTGAACACAACCTCTACCCACTTGACCTTTCGCCTCTGTGCGCCGTTCATTCGGATCGGGCTTGGACGAGTGTCTTCCGCCGTACCGGTCTCCATCAGAGTGTCCTTAGCCACATCCGACATTACCTCCTCGGTGCAAGGCACCTGAGGCTCTTGTTTTTTTGTTTTTTTGTTTCTTTGCATCTGTGTATCCATATGAGTCCCACGAGAAGCTAGGGAAATAAAGGTCACACCTCGCAGAGCCCCGCGATACGAGGTGAAGGCTATGTATAATGGGAGGTCGCCCGGTATCCCAATATATTGCAATACATTCGATCTTTTTCCTACTTTCCAATCGGTTTTAGACGGCAACATAGCTGTGAAACACCGATGCTAGATGTTTCGGAAAATGTCCTTACCTCTAGGGATAATATTATGTGCATAACGCTATTAGGTCTTCTTAAATTTGCTACGTGCATTTGATTCCCTTGAGCGCCACCTTATGATTGCCGAATTATGATATCTCACTCATTTTTTATTGTATACAGCGGATATCTTTACCATCTGTTTCAAAGTGAATCTTAAAGCCTATGCCAATACCCGAGTCCTATATTCTTTCACCCTAGACAGTGCCCTTCTAGCGATTGAAAATTTCAATGCGGATTTAGACCTAATCGCGAAATGAGCTAATTATAACGCACTTACTTTAAATCCCTCAAAATCGAAAATGAATCTTACCCGGAAGCCCTAGGTTACGGCGTGAAATACTGTCAATCACAATCTATTACAATCAACGGAATCATAATTCCGTTTCCCCAAGAGAATAAGAACCTAGGTCTTTATATTGATAATGATTGGCCATTTACCCATCATGTAAATAAAAAATGCATAATTTCCTTTTTAAAATTGCAACACTATTTCCGTTTAAACATATTCTACCCAGCATATTTCTATTTGTATTTGTATTTATATATTGGGTTCAACAGCCAAAATGGCCTTAATAATTTAAATAAGTATAAACAAAAAATATACACTAATTACCGGACGATAAATAATACATATAACACAGAGTTGATAAAGTAATAAATTACATACATAGCGAGCCAAAAACATCGGCAAATATCCATAACGCTCTTTTTAAAAATTTCAAAAGAATTTAGCGACTGTACATCTGTAGAAAGATCGTCCCGAATACGCTTAACACGATCAAGACACGAATAAAACCCGTAATTAGTTTTATATGTACTAATGAAAATGAAAAAAGGAGGGCTTTTAACCTATAAAGTGCAAGTAACATCCGAATGCAGGACAAAATCCTTTTGCGAAGGAATATATATAAAAAAAGGTTTGTTTTCTAATTATTTTCCTCTACGTTTCGAACCTACTAGGGATCCTCATCAGGAGGCAGAAATTTACTTCTGATTAACCAATGATTAATGACTAGATGGTACATTAGCCAGCGTTTATATACCCATACCTACGGAGGTGGGGGGTAATATTTTAATTTCATAATACGTATTAGATCTTCATACGATGTATTCAGCGGAAAATGGGGTTTCGGTTAAATTGTTTCATTTTGAAATATGTTGTTCTTGATGCAATGCTGATTAAAAGTTATCTTTACCGCAACCCTCTGAAATCAACCGTTCACGATTTATTGACGATTAAAAGTCACTGCGCGGTTATGAGAGGTTATGAAGCTTTGAACTTGCAGGCGCGAATTCGTAAGACGAATTTTCATTTGAAGACTTTTTAAAAGATGTGACTCGAAACTCATGTTGTACTCTTAAAATCGGTATACCTGTCAATAATAATACTAATTTTGAATAATATATATCTACTATTTAATGAAGTTTCACATAAAAATGTAAATAAATATATCTATAGATGAATTGTTCGTTAGTTTAATGAAATATTATAAGACAACTTGTACTGATTTTGGTTAATATAGTTATGTCATGCATATATAACACTTTTAAATTGTATTTTTCTGTAATATTCACTACACTACTGTAACACCGTTCTCTTTAGGTTCGTCCCAGGGAAGGTAAACAAATCTAATCTAATCTCTCTGCTTTGGGAAATTCGTGCCCATGGTATAATAAATATTATCATTCCATCTCTATCTCTCTCTGTCTCATTTCTTTTGTAATAATTTAATTTAGAACACTGTTTGAAATTAGATTTGAAATTCATGTTGTATTTTCAAAATAGTTGTTTAGAATAATTATTTAGAGACATTTTATTTAATTTTACATATAAATACATCATGAGTCATAATTAAATAATTAGAGCTTGAAATAATAAAATAATCGATTTATTTTTAACAGAAACTCATAATCAATAACATATATTACAAAATTACAAATCTATACGAATGAACTACAATAATACAGTAGACATGAATCAATCTTCATTAACATGAATGTCATTTTCAGGATTTTGATTCTGATGCCTATCACCAGCATCGAGTGTGGTTCCTAAAAGAGTTAACCAAGGATATTTTTGGTTCGGCCGATGTCTGGCATAACCAAGATACCAAAGAACACTTGATATGTGGGCACAAGTACTTAATGTACGGACTCCAGTTTTGCAGGTACAATAGTAGCTTAGTATAGGGTTCTCGCTATTTTGAGGATAATTACTATCGTAGTGAATCCACTGCTGATATTTGGTCGCATTACGAAATCTAGAACATATACGTGTTTCAATAAGTCCGCGTTCATTTATATGTACATCTACTTGCAGTTCTTCTTCTTCATCTCTTCGTAGTTTATCCTGGATGTATGACGGAGCTAAGTGAACTTCATAAACGCCAAAAGTCAATCCCTTTAAATAACCGATCGTCAAGTGAGGAAATAAAGGAAGTTCATATTCGTTTAAGTGAATCTATCTTGCATTTCTTGTTTGCAGTTGTTCGGCTTCAACACGTGCTTGCATAGCGTTTATTTCCTGAGATGGAGCTTACATTTGGCAAGTGCCACATTAGCTCCTTCCATATAAATAGGTTCGTGATATTTATTAATTAAAGCTCCTGCAATTCGATAGAAATCACCAAGGTGAACTGCGTCTGTTAAGGAGATAGTGTCAGCTAAGAATAAAAAAATAGATTTTATATGCCTGTTCCTGGCTTCGACTATCTACCGCGTTTTTGTTATTAAATGGGAATCGTTGGCGTCCTCAGTTGAAAGCTGTCTTGTTCTCCCCGTCTCAGGTGGGGAGGAATTTTATAACAGATTCCAAGACGTTCTAATAATGGAATAGGATCTCGGTAACCTCGATCGATAATCAGAATGTCATCTTCTTCAATCCATTCGGTCATACCAGCCACGTTACGTACAAATTCATTCTTAAGCAGTTCGGCGTCATTATTTTTTGAATCAGAGAAGTGTGGACCTTGAATGTCTAGGATGTAACCATTTGGTGCTACTAGAAGAACAGGTTTTAAGAGGTGTCGACCCTTATGTAAACTGTACGATTGCCTTAAATCCTTGAAGTTGCTACATTTGGGTACGTAAACATATGTGCCATCGACATATATTACAGCTTTTCGGGTTTCAGGATCAGGATTGTATAATTTATTCGCAAACTCCGTGACGTGTCTTTCTATGTAATCTTCTAGCGTGATAGAATCAAATCCAATATTCTGAGGCACAAATCATCTCATTAATGACTTACATACATTTGAAATGGTTAAACTCGTGTTTTGACGACTCGAATAATTAAACGTTACTTTTATAAAGTCATCAGAAAGTCCTTGGTGCATTTTACAAAGGAAAGCCATTAAGTCCTTTTGTTGAATATACCGTCGAGAACCTACCTCTCCAACAGGATCAAAAAATTGAAATAAATCTTGGAACTGTTCTTTGGTAAAAGAAAACATGATCTTAAATAGAGGATCGCTAAATGAGTGTACATCATCATATCTTCGATCGACTGATGTATCAGCCAAACATCGAAGTTTATTTGAAAAACGTGAAAGTTGAGGTCCTTTGATCACGTAAGGTCTATTAAATGATCATAATCCCGGAAACAAACATTGTAATATACAACCCCTTTCGTCTAGATGCAATTCACATATCTTGGCATTTTCAGAAATATAAATGTTCCTTGTAACAAAAGCGTTAACGCGACTGTCAATTGATAATCGTACCACATTACGATCTGTATTACATATCATACATCGATGACTGGAGCCTTGAGTTAAAACATTTAGTCGAATACATGCTGGATCTTCTTCTACAATTCTAATTTCATTAATAATTATATTTTGACAAGTGAAACAAATTCTACTATGCACTGTTATGTCAAGTGGAGGGAAATCAGCTTCTTCCCGTCTTCGAATAGCTATTTCATATTTGGCTTCGTTATTATTTCCGCTAATTCCAGACATTTGTCGGGGGTGGCTGCTTGCATTATATGCATATCATCGTATACGATTTCTATTATTCATTACAATTGCTTTTAACCAAACATTGTAGACTACGAAGTTAATGAAAAAAAAGTGAAACAAAAATAAAACGAGGAACATAACCAATTAGTGTACGGATACACTTGAAATATAAATGCACATGATATTAGGCAAGAAACTGAAGCTTTAAGAGATATCGATAAACAAAACAATATCGACATATACGATGATTCTATATCGATGGTTAATACAGATGATGATAATAGTTGGTAGTATTAACTAGCTTTAGAAAAGAATTGGAACCAAAAGATTGGTTGGCTATGTAGAAATTATTTTTGCATGTAATGTGTTGATTATTGCGATACTATTGTCATGGACTCGAATTGCAGGAAAAAGTAAAACGAATATTTAATTATTTCAAGCTCTAGTTGTTTGATTATAACCCACGATGAATTTACATGTAAAATACAATAAAATGTGTCTATAAATATTTATTATTAATAACTATTTTGAAAATACGATATGAGTATATAAAATCTAATTTTAAATAAATATAATTAAATATTAAATAAATATAATTAAAAAAAAAGGGTACTTATTCTAGTTATTAGAAGGAGGAGAGAAAGAGATTATTAATAATAGTTAACTTCCTTTTGCCGCACTAAATGAGACTCATGTGAATAGTTGGTGGCATTAACTATCTTTAGAAAAAAATTAGAAGAAAAAAGTGGTTTAATCGAGTGGTTGGCTACCTTGAGAAAAAAGTTAAAATGTATATGAGGAGCTAAAAGATGACAGTGTACCTATGACAGAACCGAATCAAACTAGGATCGTCGAAACGTTTGTCGCCCAATTGTTGCTCAAAAGTTGCCCTATTCCCATATTTATTGCTATCAATTGTAAAAAATCCACAGTTAATTTGTTGCACATTTATTGCTAAAAGAATACCCAACAAATATTGATTTATTGTATTGTACCCGATGCAATGTTTATTGGGTGTTCCTTTAACAAAATGTGAGCACCAATTAACGCATATTTTCCATTTTTCAGCATATGTTCTGATAGCTTTTGTGCAAGGTGTCAGAACTGACTTATTTACTAGAAAATAAAGGAGGCAATTGGGGAGGCTCTTATTCGTTTGTGCAACTCAAAAGAGAGAGAGAGAGAGAGAGAGAGAGAGAGAGAGAATAGATAATTAACTACATACAACAGAACTAAGTGTTTCATTAACTATATGAACATAACTATTGTTTAATCTACGAAATGTCGTGTTAAATAATGGTAAAATCAATACTGTACTAACGTTGATACTATATTAACCAAAATCAGTACAAGTTGACTTATAATATTTCATTAAACTAACGAACAATTCATCTATGGATATATTTCTTTACATTTTTAGGTGAATCTTCAGTAAATAGTAGATATATATTATTCAAAATTATTATTATTGACAGGTATACCGATTTTGAGAGTACAACATGAGTTTCGAGTCACATCTTTTAAAAAGTCTTCAAAAGAAAGTTCATCTTACGCATTCGCGCCTGCAAGTTCAAAGCTTCATAAACCCTCAGTAGAGTAGGTTACCTTATAGGCCGCCGGAGACTTCCCCCTCTCCTCCCCCATGGCGCCAGTCCCTGAGAGGTTATTGACCCCGCCCATAGACTCTTATGCTTTCGTCTGGTGGCCTTAAGGTAGGTCAAGGTTTGTTATTGTTTTTGTTAACCCCTTCCCCCTGAGAGGTCATTGACCTCCACCCGCAAACTTTTTTGATCTCGTTCTGACGGCCTTGAGGTAGGTCATGGTTTGTTATTGTTGTTACCCCCCCCCCCCTGAGAGGTCATTGACCCCGTTTCGACGCGCATTCTACTGACGTTGAGGTAGGTCATGACCCCCCCCCCCTCCACACACCACCCAGTCTGTGAGTCGACCTTGAGACAGGTCACTGTTTATAATTATTTTTATTACCCCTCCAAGGGTGACTGCCATCTACCTTACATGTGTGCACGCACGCACACACGTACGCACGCACGCACGCACACACACACACACACACACACACACACACGCACGCACGCACGCACGCACACACACATACACACACCCACACGCACACCTACACACACCCACAAACAGTGTATGCACCGAGTCACACACGTTTTCTTTCATTCTCTCTCTCTCTCTCTCTCACTCTCTCTCTGTAATTTGGTGAGTACGAGTACAGACGTCTCTAATTTTGCTCCGTACTTTTAACAAATTTCTCACCGACTTTGTACTCTCCCGAGTGAGAACTTTTTTTCAGGGGGTGCACCAAACTGTGAACTAACGCTTAGGCATAATTTTTAACCGGTGTTTCATTTCTGGAGTCCACGGTGTACCTTTTCTGAAAAACATCCATGAAATTCACTGCTTTTCATCGCGCACGTGTCAACGGTGATTATACCAGTTATCAGCTACTGCGCAGGTCCCTTATATAGTGGTACCACTTTATCAACAGTTTGCAGTAACCAAGTATTTGTCTTCTGTCATCTACTTCTATTACACCGAACATTATACAGGTATGCGGCACTAATGCCGAGGCATAAAGCTGTGAAAAAATCTGCGGACAAAAATACTAATGATCTCGCGGTTTGTGCGAAATGTCCTAAATTCGTAATCGATTACGTCAATTGCGATATCTGCAATAAGGCATTTCATCCATCGTGCGCGCGCCAATATATCAAAAACAAACCGCAGTCAGTATGTTGTGTACGTTCCTTGTCGTATTTAATCGTTCCATCTCCATCTTCATCGGCTAGTACTGCCACGTGCGATCTGTCCCCTCTCGCGACTTGCACGCCTCCCGCTCCCCTAAGCGCCTTGCCTATCGTTCGCCCGGTATTAACTCCGTCTCGATTGCATTTGACTACCTCGGGGAGTCTTCAACTACTATCCGTCTCGCCGACATCTGTCATAGTACAGACTAATATGGAACAAACAACTTGCACGCTTTATTGACGCGGTTACGGCCCTTCAATCTGACATGACTGTCGTGAGAAATAATACAGATGCCATGAGACAAGAATTGTCTTCCTTAGCAGCTACTGCTCATGCGAATACCGTAACAGGCGAGGTGCTCAAGCAAGAGATACATTATTTGAAAAATGCATGTGCCCTTGCGAAGCCAACCGCGGAAATCATTATAAATGGCATCCCAAATAAATGCGCTTTGCCACACAATGATATCGCCTTTCAAGTTTTAACACACTTGAAGCTACAGAGTTTATTTGGCGATATTTTAAGCATCAACAAAATTGATTTTAAACGTCCAGTATCGGTTTCAACTGTAGCAAATCAGACATCTCCATCGCAATACTTTGCGATTAAAGTCTTATTTAAATCGGTAGAAATACGTAACTTTATCATTGATGCGAAACGCAAGCTCGGCGCAATAACAGTCGCTCAATTGTTCCCCGAATTGTCTGATGATAATGTAGCCCCTACGAAACTGGTTTATGTAAACGAATTTCTACCGTCCTCGACATACGCACTATTTAAAAAAGCGAAAATTACGGCTAAAAATGCTGGGTACAAGCGTGTTTGGGCGCGTAACGGTAATATTTTCGTGCGTAAAGATGGAGGTATCGATGAGCTACTGATTGTTACTGCGCAGGATCTTAATAAGATTGCCTGACTATCATCGATAAATGTTACTGCTCAACGAATAAGTGTTTCTGCGTCTGTGTCATCATCATCATTAAAAGTAAAGGACAAAGGACAGGAAATTTTCCCCCGCGTTAATGACGAATATGTCTGTTTGCAGGTCGGCTCTCGGGTGGAGAGGTACAGGACAGAGACAGACAGTACAAGACAGAACTATAGGCACACACAACACCCACCCAGAGCCAGTCCCCCCTACCCCAATATCGGTACCACCAGCAGATTCGACGGTCTGTGCCTTAGCGAGTACGACGCGGGGCTTATCCCATCTTTATCCGAGATAAGACCCACGACGTACCGACCGCGGATAAGACGCTGACGGTACCGATAACTGCCGACGGGGGTCGGCAGCGGTCCCAAATTCGTACCTTCGCCCAGCAAAGTTCCCCGGTTATTCCACACTGGATATAAGCAGAGAAAATTGCAGGACGGGGATTCGAATTCGGGCCCTTCGCGACGTTCAGTTCGGGCGGACTAAGACTGACGCCTTAGCCCGCACGACCATCACGCCGACGATCATTCATCATTAAAAGTATCTTGTGTTAATATAAATTCTCTTCGCGCCATCGCTGATGGGCAAGCACGTTACATACATGGTGGAGGTATTGCATGCTACAACCTCCACAAATCTCTTTCTTATTCGATTATAGAGTACTCAATAAACACCGACATAAATACGCCGGAATATCTTTTTCTCGATGTCAAATCATCATCGCATAATCTTTTGCTAATTATTATGTATCGTCGTCCAGCGGGACAAAGTTCTCCGAATTTCTCCTTAAACTTAATTTGCATATGTCAACATTTAAAAATATAATTATTGCGGGCGATCTAAATTGTAATCTCCTAGTAAATAATTGTGAATCTAACTACTTAGGAAATATCATAAGCGATTATGCATTTCACTCTGTACCCTTCGGTCCGACGCATTTTTGTAGTGAGTCTTCCTCACAACTAGATGTAATTATCATCGAGTCCGATACTAAAGTTAAGAACTACCGTAAATCCCCCTCGCCATTTGCTGCCGGTCATTGCTTAATTTCTATTTATTACCAATTTGATCATCTTAATAAAGTACCTCAAACGATATCTTACCGAAATTTCTTCAATTGTGATTTTACTTCCCTATCAAATGATCTCTCAACCAGACTTCGCCGCCAATTTCCTGACCAACAAATCTTGGATTATAACACTAATTCATTGGCATTTCCTAGCGAACTTGAGAATTTTCTATCGTCATTCTACGATTGCGTTAACGATGTCCTTAACATACATGCGCCAACTTGTACCAAGCGTATTACACGTCGTTCCATTCCATGGATTACGCCTAATTTACGCTCTAGAATTAGGGAACGTGACAAGCTATTTACACGCGCTAAGCGAATGCGAGATCCACAATTGTTAGAACAATATAAAAATTTGCGTAAAGAAATTAAGAATGCTATCAAAGCAGCTAAAAATCGCTACTTGAATGACCAAGTTCTTCACCATTCAACTCCAAACAAACTTTGGTCGTGTTTGCGGAGGTTAGGTATTGCGAATGAAACATCTCAATCAGCTCTCCACCACTTTTTACCAGCCATTCTAAATCAGCACTATGCAGTCATAGCTTCGGCTCATCCACCATGTGACCTAGTAGCACATGACTCTATTGTATCACTGTTACTACCCACCACTCATCCCTCATTCTCATTTTCAGCCATCAGCCAAGCAGAAGTACTCAGTAGCCTAAATTCAATTTTAACTAAATCCCGTGGGCTAAGTCCAGATCATCTTCCTCTCGCTCATCTAAAAGAACAGTTCACTATCATTGCACCGTATTTGACTTCATTTTATAATCTCTCTCTCTCTACTGGTATTTTTCCATCCATCTGGAAATTAGTATATATCATTCCATTAATGAAAGTTCAGAACCCATCTAACCCCTCATATACCCGTCCAATAGCAAATCCATCACATCTATCTAAAATCATTGATTCCGTCGCCATACAGCAAATTGTTAGATTTCTCGAGGGTAATAGATTGCTACATTCAAAACAATGTGGGATCCGGAAATACCACAGTACGCAAACTGCACTACTGCATACTTTTTAATATTGTTATAAATACATTGTTCTCCCGACTCCAGTACTGTCGTGATTCCACCCTTATATTTGCTGATGACACACAGTTCTATCTGTCAACTCCAATAAGTCGCCTTCATGAAACAAAACGTCAAATCAACAGTGACATTGCCGAACTGGTCCAATGGTCTCATGACTACGGGTTCAAGCTCAATGCTCGCAAAACCCAAGCTATTATCATTGGATCACCCCAAAACATCGCATCTTTAAAAAGCATATCCATACCGCCAATCGTTGTAGGAACAGACGTAATACCTTACTCCGACGAAGTGAAAGACCTAGGCGTAATAATAGCGTCTGACCTCTCATGGAATCGGCAGGTCAACGCTATCTCATCTAGAGTTCACAACATCCTCTATAGGCTTAAATTTCGTGGCTCCTTCCTACCACCTGGACTATGCTGCACTTGTTATCGCGGATTTATCTGGCTATCTGCGTACTAAACTCCAGCGTCTTCAAAATTATGCTCTGAGGTATATCTACCGCCTACGGCGCGCCGTGATGATAGGGTCAAACCTTATCGAAAGAAAGCTAACTGGCTCTCCATTCCATCTATGAGACAATACTTGACAATCTCACTTATCAAATAATCACTTCTTCTCAACCAACATATCTTTCAGCCAGATTCATCCCCATAGATGACTCTGCGTCGCTCGTCACGTTTGCAATCATCTCATTTCAGGCTCCCTATTCCTCGCACTAACATCTTCGCACGATCATTTTGGATCACTGCCATTCAGTTCTGGAACTCATTGTCACAGCATTTGCAAGACGTACCGTCCCCAGCATTATTTCGTGCGCAACTCTTGGCGACTTTATTTAGAGCTGATTCTAATTGATCTGGGTGAACTTGATTATCTATTATTATTTTGTCGTATAATATTATTTGTAAGATTTATTGTTTAAGTTTGGGATATACACGATAAGTTACTGCTAAAATGTACCCGTACTGCTACTTGCAAAGATAGTTTATTAAGTAATTTTCTATATCTCACAGTCCTGACCGAAAAATGTAACGGCAGGACTAATTGAAATTTGCCCACGGCCCTGGGTGGCCAGGGCAATAATAAATAGTCTTCAATCAATCAATCTCTCTCTCCCGTACGCTGTTTCATTTTCTCAGCCTTACATAATATCGTATTCATAAACAGGTCCAGACTTGAAGCTCTCTTATTTTTAGGAAGCCTTGAAAATTTCCTTATCTCACCCACCTGTGCATTTCTCGCTTTCCTGCTTATGAAACATGTGATTACACGTACACTTTCGCTCTCTCTCTCTCTCTCCCTCTCTCTCTCCCGTACGCTGTTCTATTTTCTCAGCCTTACATAATATCGTATTCATAAACAGGTCCAGACTTGAAGCTCTCTTATTTTTAGGGACCCTTGAAAATTTCCTTATCTCACCCACCTGCGCATTTCTCGCGTTCTCACTTATGAAACATGATTGTGTGATTATCCGTATACATTATTTACACTTATCGAATCATCGAAACAATGTGGCATTGTCTCTGTCTGAAATAAAAATATTTCTTAGCTATCCAAAACCAGCAACTCTAGTGAATAATATGTCAAAGAAATGTGTCGGCATCTTGAAAGGAATGATATAAAAACTCACATTTAATCAATTTAAATTTTAATTAAAATATAAAAAGTTTTAAATATACAAATTTGATTACATTTTGCACTATATTGCCCACCGTGATTAAGATTACGATTAACGCATACACCGTTCTGTTGTTTTTTCCGACAATATAATTTCTGTAAGTAAACCCGTACACCAAAGTATAACCACTAGCCATAGTATGCAAAAACATAACACAGTTATTGACCACACACAGAAGAAGTAAAACTTTGAAGACACTTGTCACTCCATCGGATCGTTTTACAGTTTCTTCGGAGGCGATGAATGTGATGTGAGATTAATGGCTGTGTTCCATAACTGTCAAAGAAAATTCCGTTGCCAAATTCATTGACGTAAAAAGCGACCCAGTGAGTACCAGGTTTTGTATGATCGCCCGTATTCGCTATTATAGATGCCGGTTTCGTCCACACCCGGGGAATCAGATCCGTCGAAAATACACATCTTGTCCTCCCCGGAATAAGTTACAGGGCTTGTATCAGATCTTTCGAGTTCATGGATAGTTTATTCTTTCGACGTACTACAAATGTCGCTAGTGGGTTTGTAACTGATATTCGTAGACAAAGACGGTACACATGGTCTTGGTGAAAATGTTTACTGGTCCTCGTTTATATGTGACACTATACACTTTCTTAGTTTTAATGAGTTATTCAATGCGCATACGTATTTACCAGGTTTCATGATTCTGTGATATATGCAAAAAGCTTCGTCTGTGTTGAGTTGCGTAAATCTCGGTGCATTGACATCGTCTTCCAAATTTTCAATAGGTCGAGTAATGATTTTCTCCAAAAATTGTTTCTTTTGATGTCCTCGTACATAAACACAGGAAGACTCTCGAGTAATCTCTTGTAGTATTTGATATATTTTAGTCGCATCAGTATCACCATCAAACCACTCGATACCGTGATGATATAGTGAGAGATACCAGTTTGTCTTGCGTAAATTTACAGGTAGGTTCACAAAATTATCAATAGATCTGAGAACCCAATGACCGATATAATTTTTCTCGATACAAACAATCGCAATTTCTTTTGGTGTAAAAGCAAGCTTTTTATTCAAGAAACCTTGAATGTCTATTACAAAACGCATAGTGGATGTTTGTGGTGCGACATGAAACGAACAACTGACATCAAAGTTCGTAGCAAGATAGTATTTTGGGACTAAATCATAAGTACTCCCCTCTTGTTACAACTTTAAGCATTGTAATGTGTAATAATTTGACGGGAAGAGTCGATTTCCAAAACGTTGTCATATTCAACGTAAACTATACAATTTACTTCGTTTTCAAGAGCAGCGTCGAATCGTACTTCTATTCGCAGACAACCACTCTTTACGAGATTCCAATGAGTAACGCAACTTGCGGAAAGATCCGAATTTAAATAAAAAAAAAACAGACAATAGCCGTTGGCGAGTTCTTCTCTCGATATTTCATTTCCTTCATTCATAAAATAAATGCCAGTGCCTGAAAATAAAGTGTGATATGCTTCTACGAAAAGTTTAGATATTTCTTTAAAGTTTGGCTGCAGAGGCTTACTCGGAACTTGTGTGCCGTCGACGTATAGTGTTAAAAAATGTTGATACCGTAATTTTGAAAATTGAAAGGATTAAGACGACGATCTCCATTGAAAGCTTTATTAACAACGAAACCGATAACTACTCTTTTCGGCAATTGACCTAGTATAACGTCGAGTGTATCGCCGAATATCCCGTTATGCAATACAGATGATTTCACCTCGACTCTGGTGAGTGGATACTTTGCCGTCGTATTTGCAAGAGTTTTTGCATGTGCGAGAAGAATTCCAGGATTTAATTTGGCTCTTCTTACGAGTAACGTAATATCGCTAATGTTGACTGAAAATTGTCCATCGACGGATTCATCCATGAGCGAGAAAGTATCTTTAGAACGAACAAGGCGTAATCGTATTTCGACACCGTTTAACATAAATTTATCTTGATTGAAAACGTCGCAGTGCAAATGACCAATAAGATCCACTATCTGTGAATTTTCCGTATATTTTTTACGCTTAACGAGGTCGACATTATCATTTCGTGTCGGTAATCCATCCATATGATTTCCCGTGTCCTTGTACCATAGTGTCGATGTCAAGTGAGACGATTTTGCAGCGGGTCCGTAGTTTAGCAATGTCTCTATATACGACCGGTACGCATAGGTATTACTGGGTGGTGATACTAACTTTTGATTAATGAAAACATCGACTTGATTGAATATTGAATGTAAGAGATTATTCACCGGTGCAACTTTAGTATTATCCTCTGCGTGACTAGGTTGAATTCTTGCTTTGAGACTTATCATTGTATGCGCAAGATCAATGTACTCTTCACCATGACCGGGCACGACAAATTCAATCGGTGAGTCATCCGTCAACGATGACACGGGCTTATAATGTACCCAGTGCGAGCTCTCGATGGTTGTCTGGGTCGGTGGAATCGTGAAGATGTCGAGCTCCGATTTCATGCACTCGCACGAGTGTGAACGAAGGAAAGACATTATTATTTTTTTAATTATCCCCAAATATATCCCTCGTTAAGTTATTACGTTTTCGTTTTCTATACGTCTGCTTGACACTACTTTTTCTCTTGGATGTCTTCTTTTTCTTCCTTGTCGTCTTCATCTTTTTACCTTTCTGCACCTTTCGTTTCGAAATACGACCAGTTTTTGTATTTCGTAACTTATTATTCTTACGACGACGACGTTTCGCGACACGCGTTGACGTATTACCAATCGAATACTGAGCAGGCTGATTATGGAGCACACTGTTATAACCCGAACCAGACATCACTTTGGAAAACTTATCTTTTGCTTTATTTGCAAGCATTCTACCAAACTCCTTTGCTCGATTTCTCAATGATTCTTTCAAAGTTAGGTTGTGTTCACCAACATCTTCGAGTACATTTATTCCTGTACGCAAGGCTTCTTTTCCAACTGCTGTCGCACCGCTCCTGAGCAAAGGAAGAATACGTCTGAATAATCATCCCAGAAAACTACCTATTCCATGACCCCGTTGATCCACAGATCCGACATTAACTCTTTAAATTCTTTAAACATTTTAAATTCTTGCTCTGTTCTATTTTTTGAGACTGCGCCCAGCTCTTGTGGATAAAAGTAACCCTCGATATCTTCTCCACTCAAGTCTTCTAGTTCGTAAACAAAGAGGTTTTGGCGTTTTAAGACACTCTTTATACGAAAAATTTCCTCGCTCCATCCTCGTTCGTATCCTTTCTTAAAGGTATTTTTTGCACTACTGATTCGAACGTTATCGCCTACCTGATACTTATACGTTTGTGTGTACTTTACAGGATATCGCGACTCAATATTTCGCCGGGCAATATGTGCATTGAATAATGTAACTGAAGCAGGGGTCATTTTTATACTCGAACGTGAAGAATTATTGTAAGCATCGTCAATTTTTTGCATAACTACGTATTATCTGGTATTGTTACGTGTAAAATAGCGCCATATAGGCTCTTTAAGCGTTCGGTTGAAGCGTTCTACAATCGCTGGTTTTACATCAGGGTAGCTGCTTGTTACTCGAAACCGAATGTTACCCTCTCGTAGATAATTCTGTACTTGTTTACCGACAAATTCTTTACCATGATCTGTTTGAAGTGTGACAGGGATTCGCTTATTGTTTCGTTCCAGAATTCTCTTAAAACCTGCGAGACCCTCGTGTGAACTTTTATTACGTAACGATTCGACCCATACGTATTTGCTTAACACGTCTATGACAACGAGAATGTAACATTTGTTATCGTTGTACGTTTTCAACGATCTCAGATCAACAAGGTCTGCTTCCCAGAGGTCATCGACATTTGTGACGTCATATCTTAAACGTTGAAAATGGCGTCGTATGGGTCTATGCAGAGTATACGCGTCTTGTGCGTTTAGCCGCTCTTGAACATCGTCCGGTGACACGCCATGCTTCATAAAAAATTGCCTCACATTTCGAGCACCCGAGTAGCTAACAGGATGTCAAGGGTCGTAATAAACACTTTCGAACTTATCTACGATTACATTTCGAGACCCAGCCATTCCATCAGGCTTTTTTGTCGTCGTCGTCAACGTCGTTGTTGTCAATATTTTCGGCCAAATTTTTCTTTCCAAATCTCGCTGCGTTTATAATCTCTCGAGATTGTTTACCAAATCGCGGGGTAGAAGTAAGTTTCCAAAAGTTTTTATTACCGATGGAACGTGTGGGAATACGATCTGCCCGAAGTGTACGAATAAAGTCTTCGCGACCAACTGAATTTACAGATTTTCGCGAGCGTGTTGCATCGTTGACGAGTTCGACGATATCGGATCCTATAATATCATAACCGTCGATATTAACGACACCTTCGTTATCCCAGGATATACATCTCGAGCGTTGCAGATGATTCATCAATTTCAAGGCTTTCAATCTGTACGAAACTGGAACACTTTTAACTATTTCAGGGATAGAAATAGAAGGTGGGATATCTTTACGATTTTTGTTTGATTCCACTTTCGATGAGTCGTTCTCACGCAGAGTATCATCTCGTTGATATTGTTCCTCTCGTATCAGACTTGGAGCATCTTCGCTGTTACTAGTATTATTATTCATAGTCTTGTCGTTTATTTCTTTTTCATCGTATAGATTTTTGGAAAAAACGTTGAAGCATTTGTATATATCTTGCGAGTTTTCTATCTTCATCGAAAATCCTAGCAGCTTCTCTGTCTTTGATTTTTATTGTACAATTGCGATCGTTGAAAGATCCGTTATTTTCATCGTGGAGAATATTTGACAGTTCCTCGTCCAATCTGGAAAGCACCGTTCTGGGTATTTTCACAGTTTTCTTTTCACCATTTGTAGGTACTTCATTTTCAGGAACAATGATCATTTTCTTTGCGTGCTCCATAACAGACCTTATTCCTGACCAGAACTGAATAATTTGGAGAAAACAGCACCGACTATTGGAGCCAATAAAATTGTTAACAAATTTCCACCATTCTGCAAAAGGAGAGATTTTCCGTTTCCAAGTGATAATATTGCTACGGATGCGATCGCGTGTTTTTCTGGTAGCCCTATTTCTTGTTGACAATGCGAGATTACGTAGTATGTTTTTATATTTTCTAAGTAATGTTTTCTCACGCGGTTTTAATGAAACGACGCCATACAATACATTAAGTGCATATTCGCAGATATGTTTTATAAGTTTTCGATCAGCCGTCTTTAATAAAGCCGCTCTCTGTCTTTTGTCAGCATGACAAAGTGCATGTAACAACGCGAGATACTTTTTTTCGGAAGGCAAACACGACGTTTTCGCAGCACGAGTACTTGCACTTTCTTCAAAAACTTCTTTACTTGAATGCTTTCCAAGGTTTCGTCCATTTGCCAATTTATTGTGTTTACGCATGCGTCTCGATACGTTCATCTTCGTGGTGTACAACGTACTGAAAGCCATATATCTCTCTCTATCATAATGATAATGATTAGATATGTTTACCTACGTTTCGGTACGTACGCAATTTGCAGTTTATCATCAGGAAATATACAAGTACGAAATCTGAAATCATCCGGTGTCGATTGCTTGAGGTCCAAAAGAAGATAACCGTGTGGATGAGAATTTGCATCTCGATATGCTCGAGGATCTTTAGATCTCGAGGATTTTTAAACAAAACGATATAGTTAGTATTTAAAGAAATATCTCTCCGTCCGCGATCCTGATGAAAAATATTCTGTGTTATGAAAATTACACTAATATTTTTGTGATGGCTTCCTTTCGGAAAGAGGTCCATTATTGTGCTGTTAGGCGATTCTCGCATAAGATTGTCGATTATAATCAACTTTTGACGGTCGTTTTCTTTTGAGTAATCTTCGGGATTCGGCAAACCTTCGCGAAACTCGATTCCACGTTGTGAAGCTTACTTAATTGATTCGGAGAGTCTAGTTTTGATATTTCCACTTAAATTGTCTCTAATTTCATATATAATGTTCGGAATTCGTAAATCAGACGGAAGACTTTCGAACTTCATCGTGAACAAATATTGACGAATTTCGTCGACCACACCATTTTTACACTTATTTACATCATCACAAATGTCACTCAAACGAATTAAATGTTCATTGACACAAGGAATAACAATTTTTAAAATATCAAACGTTGATCGTTGCATGACTATCGATGGTGTGAAATGTTGTTTTCCAAGTGTCACTTTGTCATCCTTATTTTGCTGTACAGTGGGAGATGTTTCGGCTGTCGAATCAGATTTATATTTCTTCAGTTCTATCTCTTCTTTGGCATCATCATCCTGGACAATCTTATCAAAGATAACTGTTTTTTTATTATAGCAGGTGGTAAATGTAACTTTGATCTCACCTAAATCTTTCTTTTCGTCTCTTAACGTTGATTTTGAAAAGGCACTTTCGAAAAAAATAATCTCCAATACTTTCAGCGTTATCTGTAAATTTTGTCCCGTTGCTAGGGTCAATTACAAAACCATTGTTAGAATTCGGACTGTTTCACAATTTCACTATTGGAACGAAGTTTCCTTTATGGTTTGCCGCCAGCTCCACGTATATCGCTTTGCCAGCGGACTTATTTAGT
The DNA here is from genome assembly GCA_030407085.1 of Trichopria drosophilae. Classification (NCBI taxonomy): domain Eukaryota; kingdom Metazoa; phylum Arthropoda; class Insecta; order Hymenoptera; family Diapriidae; genus Trichopria; species Trichopria drosophilae. The sequence goes on along the minus strand of CM059584.1, from coordinate 64,818,361 downwards.
GGATACATAGCATCCAAGAGCAATGCCGTGGTTTGAGGAAATTTGGACATGGCAGCCGACGATGCAGGAGCCATTCGAACTCTTTTCGATAAAGATTTTTTCTTACCACTGCACACTGAATTGTCGATAAATCTCGCAACTTGTTCGTTTAAAAAATCATCCGTAATTATCTGAGAGTCTTGAAGAAGCTCTTCCGGATTATCGACGAAGTTTTCCATTTGTATTTTTTCCCACTTATTTCACCGAACGATCTGCACTTTTTTTGTCTCTCTATTTCTCTTAGGTCTTTGCGGCACTACTGCTAGTACGAATGAAAAATGTCTCTATGCGTCTAGATTGAATCAAAGTAATGAAGAGAGGGAAGAGGGGGTGGGAAGTAAATCATAAATGTTATCTAAATTATCTAAAAGTTATTTGCAAATAACACCGATAAATTAATTTACCGTTAACACATAAAAGGGTTTTAATTACGTCATATCACGTGAGAATGGACACATTCTTCTAACGTTCGAATTTCATTTTGAGAATTTATGTAATAAATTTTGAAGAAAAAAACAATTTCAACGAAAATCGTTGGTGGGGTTTTATTTATTTGAAATAAACGTTGTATTCGCAAAGAAGATCTTACGGGTAATATTCGCGGAAACGATGGCAACCTCCGTCAGCCAGTACTGGCTGATATTCCGAGGACAGATCCCGAGCATCGTACGTTTCCGTACATGTCTGCACTGGATGAATGTAAGTTAAAGCACATTAATTAATCGAGTATGCATGCGGTGTAAATTATTGCAAACGGTGTAAATGTAGACACTCTATAAATGAATATTGTTACATGCGTAGTATCACAATAAATAACCAAGGAAATATCGGTTCATCAGGCATAATGAATTTAAATGTAGAAGCATCGTCTGCTCTGTCGAACCATCCGTCCACGTTATTTGTTTTTTATGACTTCGAAACGCGTCAAGACGAGGCGTATCGGGGTGCCTTTGAAATAAAAAAAACACTGTATGTCTCTGCCTTGTGCAACAAGTATGCGATGCGTGTATGTATTCTGTAATTTTTGTGGAATTAGAGAATTCATTTTTAAGCAGGATCCTGTTAACCAATTGCTCGATTTAGTCATTCGTAGCAAGACAAATTTTTCAAAAATCGTTTGTATCGCGCATAATTCTAAAGGTTTCGATACACAGTTCATATTAAGAGCACTAATCGAAAAAAATAGAAATCCGACAAATGAGAAAAGAAAACAAGTATTCGATGTAATTTTAAACGGAAAACATATTATTTAGATTCAAATTGGAAAAACGTATATTATCGATAGTTTAAACTATTTTTATATGTGTCTAAGTGCTTTGCCGAAAGCATTTGGTTTACCGGATTCGATTAAAAAAGGATACTTTCCACATTTTTTTAATACCTTAATACGAAAATTATATTGGTAATTTACCCGATGCAAAATTTTATGCTCCCGATTCTATGTCTCGTAAAGAGCGGATAAACTTTTATGCGTGGTATACAGATGCATCGGCTCGCGGTGAACAATTTAATTTACAACGAGACATTGTCGAATATTGCCGGTTGGACGTAGAAATTTTAAGAAGAGCATGCATTGCTTTTCGTAAAATTGTTAGAGCTTCCGGCAATGTATGTCCTTTTACGGAGTGTGTGACGTTGGCGTCGGAGTGTTCGCGTATCTTTAGAAAAAATGTTGTAAAGTCTGAAACCAACGGTTTACTTCCACACCGGAACGGTTACAGACGAACAGATAAACAGTCCAAAATAGCAGTAGAGTGGCTCCTACTATGCGAACATCAATTCAAACGTCAAATCGTACATGCTGGACGCACACGTGAATTTCGTTTATCCGGAGTACCGCGAGTAGATGGATTTCTTTCTCCGAATAGCGACAGTGATAATAAAGGTCAGGTTTCACAGAGTTACTTGAATAAAAACGGTCAGACGGTATTAGTTTTACTTAACGTTATGAAAATACAATTGCTCTAACGAGTAAAATTCGCTCTTACGGTTACGTAGTACATGAGAAATGGGAGTGCGATTTTCTTCGCGAAACAATCGTCAACCCTGATTTCAGAATATTTGAGAATCATCCTTTGATACTTGAAAAAAGTCTTAATCCACGCGATGCATTCTTCGATGGCCGAACTGGAAACACAGCTACCTATTACACTGTACAAAACGATGAACAAATACACTACACAGATGTTTATTCATTGTATCCGTACATTTGTAAAACAGGGCATTATCCTATAGGTCATCCAACAGTTTACGTCGGCGAAGAGTGTTCTGCGATAACCGACATTAATAAGGTGACTCTGCACGGTGTTGAAGGACTAGTTCTATGTAAAATATTGCCACCGCGAAATGTGTATCACCCGGTACTTCCTGTAAGAATGTATGACAGATTACTTTTTTCCCTCTGTAGAACGTGTTGCGAAATTCAGCCAGTGCATGATTGTTTGCACGAGCTCGAAGAAGATCGCGTTTTCACGGGCACGAGGGTTTCGGACGAATTAAAGAAATCAATCGAGAAGGTGTATCGTATTGTTGAAGTATTCGAAATTTGGCAATATCGAATAACACAATATAATCCAAAACCGTGCGAAGGTGTTCTTTTAAATGAATACATTGACACATTCTTAAAAATAAAACAGGAAGCCAGTGGTTGGCCTCGTGGTTGTGACGATGATTTATCGAAAGATCGCTACCTCGAAATTTATGAGCGTGAAGAAGGAATTCGTCTGAGTAAAGATGAAATCTGTACGAATCCAGGTCTACGATCCTTTGCCAAGTTATGCCTTAACTCGTTTTGGGGAAAATTTGGTCAAAGGGAAAATTTGGCGCGAACCGAAATCGTAAATACAAGAGACGCGTTGTTAAAGATTTTCGCAGATGAAGATAAAAACGTAACGCATCTTCTCCCGGTAAATGATAATGTTATATTTGTCAATTGGATTTTCCGGGAAGAAGCAAGCGCACAAGCGACGTGTACTAATGTCGTACTAGCTGCCTATACAACGGCCCAGGCTCGATTAAAATTATATTCCTATTTAGAAAAACTCGAACATCGAGTATTGTATTATGACACCGATTCGGTGATTTATGTTAGCGACCGAACGAACGACCAATATGAACCGAAACTGGGTAATCTACTCGGCGACATGACAGACGAATTGTCTTCTTACGGTGAAGGATCGTATATTGAAACATTTATATTTGAAGGGCCAAAATTAAACCACAGACGTATGCAAAATAAAAGGTATTCGACTAAATTTTGAAAATAGCCGTAAAGTAAATTTCGAAACGATACGTGATCTCGTGATGAACGATACCGATGATAATCAAAGCATTGAAGTGAGTTTCGGGGCGATAAGACGTACGGAAACGCACGAGGTTGTTACATGCAAACAAAAGAAAACAGTTAGAGTAGTTTTAAAAAAACGACGACATATATCGGACGGATATTCACTCCCGTTTGGTTTTAAAAATGTTTAATACCATTACGTAGACTATAAGTGAAATGTTAGATCATAAAAATGTACAAATACAAATGAAAATAGTAGATACAAATTTCAAGCATTTAACAATGTATTAAAGTTAATAGAAAATAAATTAAATCTGTTTATCGCCTCGTAAAATATGTATGTGGAACTGGCATGAAGACCAACAAAGAACGGCGTATACGTTAATCGTAATCTTAATCACTGTGGGCAATATAGTGCAAAATGTAATCAAATATGTACATTTAAAACTTTTTTATTTTTAAAATAAAATTTGAATTGAGTAAATGTGAGTTTTTATTTCATTCCTTTCAAGATGCCGACACATTTCTTTGACATTATTATTCACTAGAGGTGCTGGTTTTGGATAGCTAAGAAATATTTTTATTTCAGACAGAGACAATGCCACATTGATTCGACGATGCGGTAAGTGTAAATAATGTATACGGATAATCACGTGTTTCATAAGTGGCAACGCGAGAAATGCGCAGGTGTGTGAGATAAGGAAATTTTCAAAGGTCCCTAAAAATAAGAGAGCTTCAAGTATGGACCTGTTTATGAATAGATATTATGTAAGGCTGAGGGCTCCTTCACATGAAGAGCGGTTCGTGCGCGGATCGCGGATCGCGGAAGGACGGCGGATTGGATTTCGACCAATCACGGACGATCCGCAACTTTTGACGATACGCTCCGCTGAATGTCACTTCCTGGGTTCACATGGCGCGGATTTCAAGTGAATTATGCCGTGTATCACCAATGACAGTACAGCTTTCATCTGGCGCTTTGCCGTTTTGAAATTTATTGAACTCGTGATTGGTGGTACGCTGCGTATTTGCTTAAAAATCCGCTCCATGTGAACCCGGGAATTCATTTTCAGCGGACCATAAACAGAAAAATTCAAAAGTGTCGAGAAATATATTTGAAGTGCTAATAAAAGTTTTAAAAATAATTAGCTTATTGTGAAAATGCGTTCAGAAATCTTACTTTTGTACATAAGTAGTTTGGTTAAAAATTTCAATTCATGTACAAATGTATTTGAGAAGCATGGACGACAAAAGAAAATAAGAGAATTGTACTCTCTGTACATTCTACAAAAAGAAAGTGAAAATCGCTCCGATAGAAAATATTGGGTGCGACCTATATTTTCTGCACAACAAAGATTTCTCCAAGGTGACAGCGACAATCTTATTATGGAAATCAATTCTGAAGGCGATGATAAAGTAATGGACTATTATCGAATGGAACCGTCTATTTTTGCTGAGTTACTCACATTAGTAACGCCACTCATTGAAAAGAAATCAGTTATTCGTGAGCCAATTCCAGCAAAAACTAGACTCGAATTGTCGTTGAGATTTTTGGCATCAGGTGACAGTCTAGCTTCAATTTCGTATGCTTTTCGTGTTGGAAGAAGCACTGTCTCCAGTATTGTGGCAGAAACATACGAAGCTCTATGGATTTCTTTAAAAGAGAATATGTTTGTGACACCAAGTCCAGAAAACTGGAAAAAAATTGCTGACGAATTTGAAGAGACGTGGAATTACCCCAATTGTATCGGTGCTATTGATGGCAAGCATGTCACAATACAGGTTCGTTCATGGAAATCTTTTATATATCAAGTATAATATTTAGGGCTTTATTTATATCTAAATATTTGTTTTTTTTTATAGGCTCCACCAAATAGTGGTTCGTCTTATTATAATTATAAAGGCAATCATTCTATAAATTTATTAGCACTTGCAGATGCAAAATATCGCTTTATTATGGTAGATATAGGAGCCCAAGGTAGACGATCGGATGGAGGAGTTTTTACTGAAAGTGTTATAGGAATACATTTTCAAAATGCCTTGTTTAATCTGGCAATCCTGGCCAATCTGGCAAATCCTCGCCCTATTGAACTCAATGGATTACCATTGGAATATGTGCTTTTAGGAGACGAGGCATTTGCACTGACTGAATACATGATGAGGCCTTTTCCTCGTAGCTGTGCCCTAGACATGAAAAAAAAGGTGTACAATTATCGACACAGTCGAGCAAGGCGAGTGGTAGAAAACGCCTTTGGATTACTCGCTGCTAGATGGAGAATATACAGATCTCCAATTACCACGACACTAGAAACTGCACTAAAATGTATACAAGCAACCATAGTTTTGCATAATTTTATTCTTAAGAATGAACACAAATCGAATACAAGTTATTCGACTTTGACACCGCAGGACCGAAGTACCACTTCTTGTTTCCAGGCACTCTCGAGTGCTCCTGTGAAGCACAAAAATAGAGGTATCGAAATAAGAAATGCATACACTGACTTTTTTGTAGGAAGTGGAGCTATAAATTGTCAGTGGGAAAAAGCTATGAATAATGATTTTTGATTTAACAATAATTTATTCGTATTTGCTAAATGTTTGTAATAAAATTTATGAAAAATAATAAAAAACATTAATTGAATAATCCAACTTCTTCTTCCAACTCGTTCAACTGTTGCAAAATTTTTATTTCAAATGTGTGGCCCTTTCTCGAGTTGGCAGCCTTCGCAAACGTTCTCCGATGAGTAGTAAAAATCCATCAACACCATCTGGAGCTTTTATCGGAGTTTGCAACGATGACAATATTGCCCTATGTATGTCATTTTGTTCATGATATTTTTTCGATTCTACAAAAAAAGAACAAAACATGTGTACTAGTTTTCTGAATTACGTAATAAGGATTGAACTTACTTTTTGGTCTCGGTAACTGAAAGTCTCCATCAGAAGTACTGCTTCCTGGTGAAATTAGTGATGTCGTCTGAGCATCTGAACCTGATATCAATAAAATAATTGATAGAAATTAAATGTTTATTCGAGTACTGAAGTCTGACGGATATGGCTCTCCAGATGTGACTTGTAATGTTATTTCATTTTATTTCATGCAATCAGTATTGAAAAATTAATACAATAATTCAATTTTGAGGTACTTGTGAATCTTATAGTAAATGTTAACTTTTAAAAATGTTTTTAAAAAGAGTGTATATAATATATAATAAATAACGCATAAAAGAGGTCTAAGTAATCATTTCGAACAGACTACAGTTCTTCGATAAGCATTCACAAATTTCTTTGTAGCAATAATTTTTAATGATGAATTAACATTGTGTGAATTAACAAGTGTGAATTAACATTACGAGTGAACTCTGAAGAGTTATATGTGACAGACTTTGGTTTTTAAGTACATATTTATAAATTTCAAGGCACGAAAAAGTAGAATCATTTAATTAAGATTTCAATGCTAAAAATAATATAAAATTATATATTAAACTTCAGAGAACCAAATCTGACAGATTTTAATACTCGAGTAAAGATTTAAGATATACTTTTAAATATACAGTTGAACATGTGTTATAAACATTTACTAAAATGACTTCATATACGTACTTCTCAATGTGGGAGTGAAATTTAACAAATCCTCGGGGTTGTTAATGAATTCATCATTTTGTTGTGATGACACAATACTGCCGGCATCATTAATTGGTTTTTCAGCTATTGGAACATTTGAAACAGTCCTAAAAAAATTTAGATTAGTGGCTAAGTATTTGACAGAAAATAAGTGTATACATAAAATAAATTGTAGTAGGTACACAACAACAAACACAACAAAGGTTCAAAATTACACTTACAAAGATGTAGGCTCTAACGTGTCATCCAGAAATTTCATCTGCTCGTAGAGCTGAAACGAGCATTTGACAGCTTTCGCTGCTGACCCACTCGGTTGGTACGCGGTCCTTATGCGCTTAGCTTTGACATAACTGTCACGCAGTTGTTTAAAGCGCTGCTGATAAAATTTAATATCATCTTTAGTGTCTGTATAATAAAGAAACCAATAACATTTTTCTGTCAAAAGCATTCGTTATAAATGAGAATAAAGTTGCAAAAAAATAAATGACAATTTTCAAAGGTACCTCCTAATTTGTCTGCCACTTTCATCCACAGTTCCGCTTTCTTCAAGTGATGTCTTTCCTTTAGAGGAAGGCGGAAATCATACAGAGGTCGGTGGAGTTGGACTTCACTAATCAGTGCCTCGTTAAACTCCACGGTGTTTTTTTTGGAGGGTTTCACACTTTGTGCTGATCCTTTAACATCTCCTTCATTAATTCCACTACCCTGTATATTTTCTTTTTCTGGCCTTTCAACTTCAATTGATTTTGCAGCTATAATAATTTGGTGAAAGACATTTAGTTATTGAATTAAAACTGTATATCTGTTGGTGTTACTTACCAACAACGATACAATTATTTTCATTTATTCTAAAATTGTGAAAATCTTCATCGAAGAAATGAAAGCACCGATGCTGTGCTAACATATTAATGTCTTTTATGAGTGGATCTAAATGCCACATGCAATATCCACATCTTATGACCTGTAGTAAGCATTAAAAATTTATATATAAATAAAATAAAAAACGAATATTTAATTACATACTTATGTACACACAGGAACTCTTGTCATTATACTTACACCTATTTCTGCAGCATTCGGAGTACTCATTTTGTAAATAACGATGTTATTTAAATTTTTTTTTATTGTTTTTGTAATATTTTATCGCTTAATAGCAGATTCGTTCGTACAATTTGTATTTTGCGCGGCTTCAAATCAACGTATTTACGTCAATACACACCAACATGAAGTTATCGTAAGGAACGGCGGTTCAGAAATGGCGGATCGTCCGTGATTGGTCGAAATCCAATCCGCCGTCCTTCCGCGATCCGCGATCCGCGCTCGAACCGCTCTTCATGTGAAGGAGCCCTGAGAAATTGGAACAGCGTACGGGAGAGAAAGAGAGAGAGAGAGAGAGAGAGAGAGAAAATGAAAGAAAATGTGTGTGACTCGGTGCATATACTGTTTGTGGGTGTGTGTAGGTGTGCGTGTGGGTGTGTCTGTGTGTGTGTGTGTGTGTGTGTGTGTGTGTGTGTGTGCGTGCGTGCACGCGTGCAAGGTAGATGGCAGTCACCCTTGGAGGGGGTAATAAAAATAATAATAAACAGTGACCTATCTCAAGGTCGACTCACAGACTGTACTGAGTCTACTACCCTTCTCTGAGGGGGGTGGTGTGTGGGGGTGTGTGGGGGGGGGGGGCTGGTCATGACCTACCTCAACATCAGTAGAATGCACGTCGAGACGGGGTCAATGACCTCTTAGGAGGTAACAACAATAACAAACCATGACCTACCTCAAGGCCGTCAGAACGAGATCAAAAAAGTTTACGGGTGGAGGTCAATAACCTCTCAGGGGGAAGGGGCTAACAAAAACAATAACAAACCTTGACCTACCTCAAGGCCACCAGACGAAAACAAAAGAGGCTATGGGCGGGGTCAATGACCTCTCAGGGACTGGATCCTTAGGGGGAGGAGAGGGGAAGTCTCCGGCGGCCTATAAGGTAACCTACTCTACTCCCCTCCGCGCAGTGACTTTTAATCGTCAATAAAGCGTGAACGGTTGATTTTAGAGGGTTGCGGTAATGATAACTTTTAATCAGCATTGCACCAAGAACAACATATTTCAAAATGAAACAATTTAACCGAAACCCAGTTTTCGGTTAAAATGTGCGGTCCTTTGTGTTCGTCTATCCGGGATGCAGGCAAGTCAAACTTTTTATTTGCGACAGCTGGCCTTGCAGATGGAAACCGGTATTCCTAACTGCCAAAAGATCAGCGGCCAAAGAATTGGTGGCAATGATCACTGGGCACGGGGATCTTCGGGAACATCTCCACAAAATAGGACTGGCAGACTCGACGGCCTGTAGGTATTATGAAGAGGCGCTAGAAACCGCCGAACACATTCTCTCTGAATGCCATGTCACCACTCGACATAGAGTGGAAGGGACGGGAAAACCTGCACTGACAAGGCAGGATATCACCTCCATGGAGGCTGCGACCATGGCCGCGGTCTGGATGGTTATGCGCCGTGTCACATAGAAGGAGGTCATAGGAGGAGTGCAAAAGGACTACGCAAGCACTCAGGTTTTCGTTCTGTGTGACCGAATCAACTCTAATTTTAAATTATTATTATTATTATTATTTTACATTACCGATAGGTGTTCCAATATTTCCAAATTAAAACTAATAAAGCGAATTATTTATCTTTTCATTCATCGTGGGATCTACTGTACACCCAGTGACCGGTGAATGTTAAATCTCATCATGAAAAATGTAAGGTGCCACGCTACCTCATCAAAATGATTTGAGGTAATTAGTTGATGGACAGGTGGTTAATATAAGATACCGCTAGTGCGCACCATAAAACAGAAATAACAGCAGGAATGGCTTAGGGGTCTATTCTTGACCCCGAACTGTGGAATATCTATTACGACGGAATATTATATCTAGGTCTCCCTAGTAAGTGATAACCCGTTGGATATGCTGATGACATCGCGGTTGTTATTACCGGAAAAACCAAGGGCGATATCCACGCTAAGCTAACTTGCGTAATGGGGAGTGTTAAAAATTGGCAGGAAGACAATGGGTTAGACCTGTCGACCGAAAAAATAGAACTGAACTTTCTAACAAAGAAACATAGATGATAATTTGAATGAGTTGTACGAATGCTAGTTAACAATGTTGAAATCAAGATGAAAGAGATCAAGTACCTCGGCAACGAATGCTTTAAGCAAGCTCATGAGAAATACTGGCGAGTCTACTGGATCTAAGCGCAGGCTGTTAATGAGCATGACAAACTCCATCATTTATATGGAGCACAGATATGGGGTGATTCAATGCTTAAGAAAGAAGTGTATAGTATGCACAGCAGCCTTGAGAATTGCGAGCGCATACTGTACGGTATCGTATCCCGCAATCGTGAGGATCTCAGGGATAATTAACCTACACCTGCTAACGACGGAAAAGAAAAGAATCTACCAGGGTAAGAAAGAAGGGAAGAAGGAAGAGAGATATTTCGGAAAATACCTGTACCGAATGAAGAAGACTGGAAATGAAAAATGTCTGGCGTGCGGCCATGGAGTAGATGACGCGGAACATACATTTTTTGAATGCTCAAAATGTGAGTAGGGGCGTGCTATCTTACGGAACAAAATAGAATCATTAACCGCCGAAAATATCCTGATAAAAATGCTGAAAGAGCCGACGAACTGGTAGAAAACATCTTTATTGATTGAGAAGGTGTTGCGAAATAAGAGAGTGGAGAAACTGATCGATAACTCACAAATGGGAATAAAAGAAGAGCCACTCGAATAGAGAGTACGAAATGCATGTTAACATAACAAAGATATGTCAAGCCGAAGTAATGCTCTCGCGCGTCCAGGTTGCAACTTGGCAACCGCCTCAACTAGGAGAGTATGTCAAAGAGGTTTGGGTTTAGTGGGTAGGCCTAAATGCACGTTTCTTGGACAGAAATATTCCACCATAAAGAATAATTGACATAAAATTATTTTATCGAAACTTAAATTAAACAGCAACAATGAAACCATCTGTGTTCAGATAATTTGTATCTGAAATGAAGGATGGGCCAGTACACTTTAAAGCTCTTTTCTCGTTGAGCGTTTTAGCATTTCTGACTGATTCGAAGTCCCAAAAGCTTTTTTTATTATGCAATTTTCAATATTGCTCATTAATAGAAAAGCTTTGGATCTGAACTCAATAACCAGTAATAAACATATTGCACATATTTTTTGTAGTCAAAGCCCAAATGTAACAGCAACAATGAAAATTATTATAACATAAAAGACATAAACCTTTTGTTTTGACAAGAAGGATATGTGTCACTCCGGGATATATATAATTCATGCAATGATGTGTAGATGCGTCATACATCATGTACTTAGCCAAACAACTCAAGTACGTTGATTTTCGGATTCCTGGCGTTGCAGTGATTGCTTGCTACCGCGCAGCTTTTGAATAATTCAGCTTGTGTTCTCTATACTATTGAACACCTCGTCTGCAGCTCTGAAATGATTCGCCTCCTATCTGACTAACAGAATGCAAGCAGTAATTGGGCAAGTAGTGAGCTTTCTCGAAGGATTATGTTATAGGCAGAGGTATCATAGGGCTCGATTCTAGGACCATTGCTTTTTCTTATTCTCATAAAGGTATTTCGGAAATTCTATATTACACTAATCACATACTGCATGTGGATAATCTTTAGAGTATGACCTAATGTAAGCTAACTGACATACATCAAGCGATGTCATACATAAACATAGATACTATATCGGTTTCAAACTATGCCAAGGTAAATAACTTCCATTCCGAACTGTGTTAAAGCATCATCCACTCCATCAAGTTTGAAATTACTTCTTTTTCAATTTCTACATACCTCCGATTCTTGCAATCCGCCACATCACTCCTTCATATTTACTCATAACCCTATTCATGCTTTCCGCTATTCACCGCTGCTATCATATTTTATTACTATACCACGTCTTATTATTTCATTATTTCATTACATTGTCCTACTTTATATTTTATCGCGCTAATTATACTTCATAATGCACTATCACTCTCATGGCTCTCTGTAAAGCGCGTTTAAATATTTGAGTCAGCATATTATCGATAATATTTCTGTTCTTGCACTCATCGTCGTTTTTACTTTAATAGTTACATATCTGTATTAACATAGTATTAAATAATTAAGTACGTTTATAATGACAAGTAGCTTATAGCTTATTCTGTGAATTATGCATTTAACCATAAGGTAACGCAAGAATTCAAATAGTATAAAATAACAAAAATGCAAATACCAATATGTCAAATAAATTCTATTTTTCTTCGCTCAAATTACCAGTAACCGTTTATCTGTACTTGCTTATCTGTATCTGCGGCGATTATTTATACTAAAAATTTGTTACAATTACATAATAAATTTTACATCGCAGCATTAATTTAAGCGATACCGTTATTACTCTGAAAATTTTGTAGACACTTTTGATTCGTCTATTAATTTTCTCGTGTATTTGTGGTTACATTTATTGTCCTAACAGTATCAAAGAAATCAGGTTCTGATTGAGAAGATAATTTTAGACACCCCTTTTATTTGCCATTCAACAGTTAAAGAAAATATTCCACGTCAATTACTTGTCTCGAAACATAATGAGCACTTCGATTATCATGTTTTTCAAAGCATAACGGATTTCTGGCAATGTCGTAATCAATGAGGCAAAATTAACAGTAAACTCTAATCGCGATTTAATATTGTATATTTAAATAACTTACAAACCGCCAAACACTCGACAAATATAATTGATGGATACATATTGTAGAAATTTATATGGCGCCCAGGGCTCATCGCCATTCGGGCTCCTCCTCCGACGAGGTTGGGTCCAAATTTGAGTGATGCGCCAGCACCGTTGGTTGTGCAAATTGATAAATCTACAACAAGTCAGCTACCAAAATTAGTATTAACAAGCTGCCTGCCTTAAGACTTCTGTTGGTTCAGAGAACCCTTTTTAACGTTGCCACGACCCTCTCTTTGCGGTTACTACCGTACGGACACGGCACGCCGCGCCGTAGCGCTGTCCCGTGTGGAACCCGCCGGTAGGGGCTTGACACCGCACCCTAGCTCCCCAGTACGGTGGGTATCTCGAATCGTTTCACGATCAGGCAATCGTCGGCACAGACCAGCTGAACGATCGGGTCCGTGAGGTCGTCAATTCTCAAGACTTGCTAAGAGAAGCGGATCTTTCAAAAGCATTGCTCCTCTTCGAGTTCGGGCACTTCGACCCCTCCCTTTTCCTTACGGACGGAGTTACCCGCTCCGCTCTCTTCCACAAGTCCCCTGCGGGGAATTGATGGATACAGTAAGCTATCATATGTACCAAACTGAGACCTCTATCGAGCGCAAAACGCAGATTAGTTTTTCAAGATTTTTCTTCTGAACGCGCACGTGATCGAACATTCAGAAGCCAAGGTTTCCAGTAAGCAAAATAAACTTTTAAAATATTCCAAAAGAATGTTTCTTGAATGCTTCTATGAAAGAAGTATTCTAGAAGAATTCTTTGCATATACTTAAGAATATAATGAATGTCTAATATAGTTATTAAGTAATTACATAAGAATTCTTTTTTAAACGTAATTAGTAAACGGTTCTTCAAACCCCATAATAAAATTGTCATAAAGAATTCTTTTACATAATAACACGAATACCCAATTAGCATCAAAACGTCTGCGAATTCCTAAAGAATTCTTTTGGAATGCTGTTTTGTGAATAATTCTTTTGGAATGAGTGAATGCAACTACTTGTAACCGTTTATATGAAAATGTACTTACACGCGCAATCACTGAAATAAAGCATTTCCCTATATACATTATTGAATATTATTATTATATTACAGTCGGCTTCGCAAACATGGCAAACGTGGTATGAATACTTATAACATGTTTATCATGCAGAAGGAGGTGCTTTTATATGGAACAGCTCGTAGCCTCATCACTTACCAGAAATATTGTGTATCATAATATACAGAGTGCATGTTTTGAATGTAGCACTTGGTGTACCACCTTGCGGTGGGCGCTCCAAACGTCCACGGCTCTCGACTGACTGTTCAAAATGGCCGCACATACGTCATGAATTTGTTCACAAAAAGTACTTTAGGACTACTTTTATCATAATTATGAAACATTTTATCTTTGACCGATATCGTATTTCAATTTATACATTTTTTCATAAAGATTATTTCGTGATTATTTCTTTGGAATACTTTTAGATTGATTTGTTGCGAACATTCGAGAAAGCTTTTTTTCTTTGAAAAATTCCGGAGGCGTAGGTTTTGGTCTACAGCACCTACCTGGCAGAATATTGCAGCTAAGTATTTAGATTTTCTGTAAAAAAATTGAGTATTCAATTTTACTAAAATTTTCGACCAATAATAGAATATTATTAGCATAGTGAAATACAGCATACGGGCCGACATATGAGCTGATGTTGCATCTGACGGAGTGGAGGAGAGAGGGGCCCGTTCCCGATAGCTGGCGCATGTACATAAGATATCCCGTTCCCCATTTGCACTGTCCAGCCCTTGACACTGCACAAAATCTTTTAAAATTTTATTAATTTTTAAAAAATGTATATTATTAAAAATATTAAATTAAAAAGAAAGTGTTGTAGCTGTACGCATGCTTGGAAGACAAAAATGGGCGGTTTTAGAAAGAATTTTTTAAGAAGAAAAGCTCATACACAGTGTATTATCATCAAATAATTAATTATTTTTATTGCAAAAGAAATCCTTGTAAACAGCAATCATTTGCCAAAAATTTTCGTTTTTTCCGAATTTCAATAAAACTAAAACGAAAAACATTATGAATTTGGTATTTAAACAATCATCTAATCTTCAGTTATATACATCTTGAACGGTAATATAATTAAACAAAAAAATCGTTTTCTCACAATTTTATTTTCATCAGAATGTGTGAAGATAGATCGGCTTCGGAGCGCGGGCGATAGCATACTGGACTACGAAGTCGTAATTGTAGTTCTTCTAACTTGTATTCAAGCAGCAGCTCGCAATATACGTAAGACGGGCCACGTTGTTTGTTTATATTTCGATGCGTTATTTACAAGGCGAGAATCGACTCATGGCCGTTGCTGTAATACTTGATGTAAATTTTCTGCAGTTTCCTACATTCTCGACAAATGTGAGTATAGCGCCATTTAAGTCCTGCAGCTCTCGCCATACCGACGTAAAGAGCCTCTTGCGTCCAGGGTTTGATTCCGGCGTTCGTAGTTTTGACTACAAGGCTCGATCGTCGATTCAAAATTCCGCCTGGTTCAATTCTTGACTACGAGGTTCAGCCAGGGTTGGGGTTCTGAGACAGGGCCTCAGGTCGGTATAAGGGACAATTAGTCACAGAGGGCCGAAAGGGCCGGAATATTAAAAAAAGAAAAATGTACGAAGAGGTTTCAATAGCCTTTTGTTATTAGATTACGAGATATAGAAACGAAGAAGAGTGGGGATTTAATTGCATGTAGAAGTCACTTGTGTTTCAAAATAATTGTGAAAATGTTAGATATTAATAAACGATAAGTTTACGTGCGTTTTTTACGATGTTTAATGAATTTAGCCGTGTTTATTTAAGGGTAGAAGTATAGGGACATTAAATACACCATCGTGATCATGCTACAATTCGGCTTCCACCACATTTGAAAATAGACAACTGGCGTTAATATCTTAGAAAAGATGTACTAAAATATTCACGATTATATAAAATACTAAAATAGATACTGTTCGAGTAATAGTTTTAAAGACTAATAATATCGACCAATAATATCGACCAATGTATGTAATATCCACAACTGTTTTTCTTTTAAATTTTTAAATTTTGCAATTTTGTTCACTGTCGAAGTGTTCTATCGGTCCAAAAATCGATTTAATAGAGTAATTTCGAATTTTTCCTAAGCATATTTTGTAACGTTACCTTTAGTTTCTCCGTTCATAGTACTATTCTGTTGTTCGAGGCCCTGAAGGTGGAAAAATGGTTCAAGCTCATATTTATGTTTCGGTTGAGGTTCAAGTGCAGTGTTGTATTTCGATTCCAGTTTGGAAACCGATTTTCGTTCCAGTGGGTACTCAGGGTTGAATAAAGATTCAGATGCGGATGCTTTTTCTAATTCTGAGTAAAGGTCCGCTTTAGAGATTAATTCCAGGTTCGGTTTGGTTCCATTTTGCGATTTAGAATCATTATGCATAGATACTAATTCGGATTTGGGTGAAAATTGATATGTGAGTTTTGGTTCAGGAAGTTTAATTTTAGAATTCGGCTTTAGTTCTCGTGCATACATTGATTCTGGTGTAAATGTTTGTTCTGATTCGATTTCTAATTCACGTTTAGCTTGAAGTTTGGACTTGAACTGAAATTCCGGTTCGGATATAAATTGCTGCTTTTGCTTCAATACGTATCTTTGATCGAATTCTGAGGTATACTCAGACTTCGTTTCTGGTTTACGCTTATGCTCAGACTTTACTTCTGTTTCAGATATTAGTGTAGATGCAGATTCGGATTCAGATGTTGCTTCATGGCTGTTGGTTGCATCTGACAGAGTAATGTGTACAGACTCGTCGGTCGGCTTTCCTGTGTAGCAATAGAATATGTGCTATAATTAAAATCGACCTTTTGAGAATATAACATTGAAACTAATGTCTACGTGGTATTTGCCGTTGGGTTAAGTAAAGCATATAAATCATTAATATTTTTCAGATATGCAGGATTTGCCTTATCATTACGGTCCCCAGTGAATTATGAATTTCAGAAAAAGAGAACATTGCTTCATAACAATTTGGCACAGGAATGGTCAAATTATGGCAAAAATGTTCTTTTTTCAATTATTAATTTAAGAATCTTAAGGAAATATATTCGATTAATTATTATTTATGAATACCTGTATATATCAGTATATAGATTTTAATTGTTAAAAATTACATATTGAGTAAGGTGGATTTTATTAGCTTTTGTACGGGTTCTGGTTCTATGGTAAGTTTAAACTGTGTACGTGCGAATATCGCATTACAAATTTTATTTTTTTGTGGAAGGGTTTTTGTTGAATCCTTAATATTACGTTCATACAGAAGTATTATCATAAATTTATTTGCAAATTTTACTATGTAAAGACAGTTGTTGCATCATTCTTTATGTGTTTTAAAATATGGGAATTTATAAATATAATAATGCCACAACTAATCCTTGTGAACTAAGTATCACTATTGGATTTGAAGAATTGAAAAGGGGTGAGGGTACAGGTGAAAAAATGCATACTTATATGTTGGTTTAAAAAAAAATGTTTTTTTTTTCAACCGTGCGAAATACACAAAAAAACAGCCAATGATTTAGTACGTGCTCTTTGAAAAATGTATTGTTTAGCCATTATAATGTAGTAACAGAAAGAGACATACACGAACACATGAAGCACATTATTTCACTCATTGCAGGCCTTATCATGGAAGAGTATATCTTTGTTGGATTTGGCGTCAGTATAAGAAAGATGAGACAAATATATTCATTCGCACTAACGCAGTATTGCACTACATTTCAAATGGAGTACGTTACTGAAAATATACATATAACCCTGCAAACACGGAAAGTAACAGTTATGTAATATTTACGTAATGGTTATGTAGTTACATAACTGTTACTTTTGTGTTTGCAGGGAATGACAACAGTACTGTTAGTATTCCTTTTAGGTATTCCATAGGTTTTATGAAACAGTTCATTTCCAAATAAAACACCCAACCCAAAAATATTTCACTGTTATACATTTATTTATAATGAGACCTAGAAAACGGGATGGTTAAGTATTTTTATATTAATTAATATATTAGAACCACTAAAATTCTATTTCTCGCAAAATGACCGGTCGGCGATCTTGATTAACAGATTTTTAGCGGTTATTCAGCGGTAATTTCGACACGATACGTCCCGACAAACAGTACCCTTCATTCAAATAGAGTTTTCTCGGCCAGCACTAGGTGGCGTCGAAATCCTCTAGCAAAGTAGCGCCGTAATTCGTATAATAAGCCTGACCGCTCGGGTTTTCACCATGCACGTTTGTGAATTCTCTCATCGTGGTACCTACATACACATTTACTACAGCGACTGAGCAGTTTTGTTAGATCTATAAAAGATGATTATAGATATGCATAACAAAACAGAAAATAAGTAAATAAAAACCTCATATATAAATATATTTGCAAATAATTATTAACTATTATATTCTCTTGAAGAGCAGTTTTTCAGCGTTTATTCTGCGGTAATTTTGGTCCGAAACGACCGGCCGCCGCTCTTGAACCCCGGTTTTTCATCGGTTATTCTTCGGTAATTTTGAGAGAAACAACCTGCCGCCGCTCTTGAACAGCGGTTTTTTATCGTTTATTCTATGGTAATTTTAAGAAAAACGACCGATCCACCCTATGGTACTACGGTTTTTATCGGTTATTCTGCGGTAATTTTACGAGAAACAACTGATCAACGCTCTGGAAGAACGGTTTTTCATCGGTTATTCTGCTGTCATTTTGGGAGAAACGACCGGTTGACGCTCTAGAAGAGCGGTTTTTAATCGGTTATTTACGATAAATTACGCTAGAAACATCCGGTCGACGCTTTGGAACAATAGTTTTTCATCGGTTATTCTGAGGTAATTGTGCAAGAAACGACCGGTCGCCGCTTTGGAATGGTGGTTTTTCATCGGTTATTTAGCGATACTTTCGCTAGAAACACCCGGTCGGTGCTCTTGAAGAGAGGTTTTTCATCGTTTATTTTGCGGTAATTTGGCTGGAAACGACCGGTCGACGCTGTTGAAGATCGGGTTTTTATCGGTTATTTTGCGGTAATTTTGCTGGAAATGACCGGTTGACGCTCCTGAAGAGCGGTTTCTTATCGGTTATTCTGCGGTGATTTTATAAATTTTAACCATACGCCTTTTTCTCGTAGTCCGGTTTTTTCGTGGTAATTACGGTTGTACGACGGTTATTTTTTGGCGGTTTTCGACCGGTTATTTTTTTTCGGTTATTTTGCGGTTGCCCGTCCCGATAGGGATGTAATGGGAAATGAAACCTCATACATTTGATTTCAGAAATAATTTTTTTCGTAATATTAGGTTTTTTGGGAAGGTTTCATTTCCCATAAAAATCAAGTATTACTTCATTTTCAACTTTCTAAGTAAATGTCCCGTCTATAGTCCATGAAAACAAAACAACTGCGTAAAAAATGTTTCCAGTAGACCAGAGAAAAAGTAAGTGCTAAAAATAAAACTAAAATTACTTGTTGCTGTACTTTATTGAAACATTTGAAATTTAAAAATTAATTATGTTGTGGTTTTCGATTTTTTTTTAATTTTTTAATTTTTAATCCATTATGACTAAACAATACGATATCCAAAATATGTTCGGAAACCCAGAGAAAAAAACAAAAGTACATGAATATTCTACTGATCTAATTTTACCGTGTTTTTAATCAAAAAATTATGTGTAGTACATGTCGTGTCGTGTTTTATATGTCTGTATCATCTACTGTATGGATGATGAGATCCTTCTTCGATTAGCCGCATAAACTTGGCATAAAAATGAGAAATTTGACATTTATACTAGACATAAATCTGACATTTGTCCTCCCTTGCCCCGATGAAAAAATTAATTATTACATGATTTTCTATTTTTGTAGCAATTCCTAATTCTCCACCCATCAGAGTATGGATATCAAACAATGTGGTATCCGAAATTTTTGTGAAAGACCGTCAAATAATTAGCCATTAATAATTGAAGAAGAAGATATTAAATATCAGATAAAATTGGGATTTTTCAAAATTCTGGTCGGCCATATTGGATTAGACATTTTGAATTTTGAAATTTTGATAAAGTAAATTTTGATGTTGGATTCGTAATCAGGGGCCTAGAAAATCCCTAGATATCAAACGTGATAAAAAACGATCATAGGAAAAATCTGTGACTGAATCGGTTAAATTTGCCGTTATATTTTCACTCATTTCCATGGCTGAATGTTGGAAGCCAACATTTCTCGTTAATTTACCAATATTCTGTATTCAATTACCTTTAATGTCGTCCCGGTTTCGTCCATTTTCGTCAACTACAACTGGATTTATTAAGTTTCGAAATAAATTGGACACCTTTCAGTGCGCCACTGCACACCCGAATGGAGGTACCTCCCAAAATGAAGCAGGCCTGTTAGGTAAATTATGTAAAAGGCCCTTCAAAATGGAGACGATCTCGATAAAATTATTAGTAATTCGAATATTATAATATCGATGCATTATACGACGCTGAAGTCTATTCAAAATGTTCGAGAAATGGAAGAGTCCAACTAAGATGTAAAAAATTGTCGATCGGGGTTTTTTAAAACGTTTCGGAACGTCGTCGGGTTAGGAAGTTCGCGTCGCGATCGGGTCGCCACCGATTGATCGGAATAAATTTGAGTTAGCAGTTTGCGGTCGATCATATCGCGCGTTTTATTTGCAGCCCTTCCACTATTCGTTAACATACACTTACAATTATTTTATATAGCGGTAAGCTAAAATTACGATCCCGAAACGGCGGCACCGTTTAAATGTTTATTCAAAGCTGCTAAGCAAAATATTGATAGCTGAGATACAGGATGGATAGTTTACTACCCAAAATTACCCACAGATAATACATTAACGATAAAATATCCATATATGAATACAAACTGTACAGTACATTGCAGTTGACGATAGGTTATGCATAATGTTCATTTTCTTTCTAACTTTGAAAAGATTATTCATAACAAATGCGACTGCATCTGAACATTCTAAAAACGTATTAGAAACATTTGGATTCTTCGTGCCCGTTGGGTAATTATGTGATTTTTATGTGCTTTTGAACAATGCAAACCGCTAAATCCAAATACCTACCCTCATCGCAAAAACCACCCTTAGCAAGGAATCAAACCCACAAAAATGCTTCAAAAATTAAGTAAATGTGCCAACAAAGAAGATACATAATATTTTCTATATCAGATAGACATTCCAATCTTTATGCTAACAGATGCAACAAATATCTGATTTCGCGATCCTACCCTCAATTGAAAAGCTTACCCTTAAGGAAAAAATGCATAATTTAAGAAGGGAAAGTAGTACAAAATTATTCTACAAATGAAAACGTACCCTTGAGTGGTTTACTAAACGATAAGACTATTACCGAATATTGTGCTTCAACTCCCATTGAAAAAAACCCACCCTTAAGGGGAAAAAATGCATTATTTATGAAGGGAAAGTAGCACACAATTATTTTACAGTTGAAAATGTACCCTTCAATATTTATTAACCAATAAGACTAACACCGAATTTTGGGCTCGAACCCTTATTGGAAAAAAAACCCACCCTCAAAGGAAAAATGCATTATTTAAGAAGGGAAAGTAGCACAAAATTATTTGGTTGTTGAAAACACACCCGTGAGTCACTTATTAACCAATAAGACTAACACCGCTACTTTCCCTTGGTAAATAATGATTATTTTCCTCTAAGGGTGATTTTTTTCCAATAAGGGTTCGAATACATAATTCGGTATTAGTCTTATTGGTTAATAAATGACTGAAGGGTACGTTTTCAATCACCAAATAATTTTGTGCTACTTTCCCTTCTTAAATACTGCATTTTTCCGTTGAGGGCGGATTTTTTCCAATAAGGGTTCGAGCACAAAATTGGGTGTTAGTATTATTGGTTAATAAATAACTCAAGGGTACGTTTTCAAATGCAAAATAATTTTGTGCTCCTCTCCCTTTATAAATAATTATTATTTTCCCTGAAGGGTGAATTTTTTCCAATAAGGGTTGGATCACAAAACTCGGTATTAGTATTCTTGGTGAATAAATGACTCAAGGGTACAATTTCAACTGTAAAATAATTTTGTGCTACTTTTCCTTCATAAATAATGATTATTTTCCCTAAAGGGTGAATTTGTCCAATGAGGGTTGGTGCAGAAAATTTGGTATTAGAATTGTGTTTTTTTAATGCATTTGTAGAGGGAACGATTACAAAAAAACTGTCAGACCGATCATTGCGAAATTGAAAATACTAATTTACTATGATAGTAGCTAGTTGATGAACAAAGGATTTTCCCTTCATCAAAAACCTTGTTTTTACGACAAAAATGTAGAAAATGTAACACATTTAAAAATGAACATTTTGTCGTCGTTTTTTTAATCATTGATATTTCAACAATTCCAATAGACAATATAGTAACGAAATTTTTTTATATTTTACTGAGTAGTCGTGTTCACCATTTTTTACCGAAATAAATTTCACATGTACTGAAAAACATGCAATGATACCTTTTTTAGTTTTGAAATAAATTTTTATTTTGTTGTCGAAAAAATCTGGATATTTTTTAGCACTGCGAGTGTTTAAAACTCCTTCAAATACATTAATACAGTTTTTCGACGCCAAGGAACTGATGTATTTAAAATTTTACAAACATGTTGCCAAAATTGAATATCGAAAAGGATGCATTTTATATATTTAAGGTATTATATGCATGTAGTGATTTGTTTATAGCTACGAATTGGACACAACATTATTTAAATAGATGATGAAGACTTGACGATTTGATATTTTATGTAGGTATCAAACTGAATCGAGAAATGCTCGACTCAGATATATCGAATCGAGATATACTACTATATATACTAAATAAATATATATATATTTATTTATTTATTTATTCGAAATAAACGGGCATTAAACACCCCAGAATACAAAGTTTTTAACAAAAATATATAAAGTCGCTCTACTAAATACTATTTGTAACAAATGATATAAAAACTTAAACATAATGAAATAATAGTTTTCTTTTACAATTAGCGGTGTATAAGAAAAGGGAATTTTGGTTGCGAATATCTTCAGGAAGAGAGTTCCACACACGAGTTAAGCGAAATATTGGCGAATAAAAGCAATAGTTTGTTTTGCAATTTCTCTCATACAGTACTCTAACATTACGAGTAGATTACGGTGTTGGCCTCCAAACGAATAGACCTCTAAGGTCAGGGGATTTAATATGGTCATACAAAATCATGAGAGAAAATGTGTAATGGTTGATCAGATTTGTAAGAGAGAAATCGCAAAAATTTCCTTTAAGTGGACTGTAGAAGTTTTTTGTCGATTAAGGTATAGGAACTCCAAACAGGACAGGCATACAGCAAATTAGGTAATACAAGAGTTTTATAAATGTTGATAATGGCGGACGTATCCTTAAAAACTTTTGTTGATCTGATTACAAAGCCTAGGGACTTAAAAGCCTTAAGAACAACATCATTTATATGTTTATTAAAAGATAATGTTTTATCGGTGATAACGCCAAGATCTCGAATAGAGTCAACAGAATCAAGAATAGTGTTGTTAATACGATAAGTGTGATGAATATATGTAGAAGTTCTATAAAATCTTAATACTTTACATTTTGAAATATTGAGATTAAGACAGTTTGCTGTACACCACTCCTGAAAATAATGAAAATCGTTTTGAAGATTATATGCATCATGAAACGTTTTAATAGATGCAAATATCTTCATGTCATCAGCATATAAAAGATATTTCGAAAACTGAAAATTAGCACCAATATCATTTATAAACAAAATAAATAATAAAGGACCAAGATGCGATCCTTGAGGCACTCCCAAAGGTACCGAAAATGATTCAGATTTATCGCCTTTCAATCGAACCATTTGAGAACGGTCAGTCAAGTATGATTCTAACCACCTCAGTAAATTACCAGATAATCCGAGGGAAAACAATTTATTAAGTAGTAGTTTGTGGTTAATTGTGTCAAAGGCTTTTGAAAAATCAAGGTACGCAGAATCCACTTGATGACCGGACTCAAGCACATCATTAACATATGATGTGAATGATAATAAATTAGATACTGTAGATCTTCCCTTAATGAATCCATGCTGAAATGATGAAATTGTATTAAGAAAATAAGAGGTTAATTTTTCAGTGATTATAGCATCGAAAACTTTAGCGAGAGAACATAAAATAGAAATTGGGCGATAATTTATTATATCCTGCTTATTGCCACATTTAAAAATAGGCGTAACGAAGGAGGATTTCCAAATAGCAGGAAAAATACCTGACTGAAGTGAGTTATTGAATATATGACATATGGGGTCAATAAGGGAAGATAAACATTTCTTTAGCACAATCGGAGGCAACAAATCAGGGCCACAGCCATAACTATCGTCAAGTTTTTGGATTACATTCGAAATATCACAATGAGATAGTGTAATGTTGTCCAGGACAGTTACAGAGTCTGGTAACGTGTGGATGTGGGCTGTTTCACGAGAATAGACAGAACTAAAGTGGTTAGCAAAAAGATTGGCAATGTCAGTGCCCGAATGAGCTACTTCATTGCCAAGAAACGTGGAGCTTGGTAACTCATTAACTTTCCTTAAACCATTTATATAAGCCCAAAATGATTTTATGTTAGAACGAGAGTAAGTTTGAACTTTTTTTATATACTCATTGTAACATGACCTAGACAACCTAATACACTTAGCCCTAAGATCCTTAAATCTAATAAAATCGCTATGACAGCGTTATTCCTTCCATATAATATGAGCCTGTTTCTTTTGCCGAATTAATTCAGATAACTGATGGGTGTGCCAGCGTGGCTTAAAATGCGAAGATACATTATATAGAAGGAACAACGCATTTAATTTGGGAATATATATAATCGTAAAAGAGAGATAAATTTCTGTTAACATCTACACTATCAAACACCTCGTCCCATACAATAGAATTTAACTTATCATTAAGATTAGAATATTCTACGCGTTTAAAGTCAAAGCACAGATCTTTATACTGTAAGAACGTGTCACGCTTGATATCAAATTCAGCCCATAGATGCCTAGATGATGTGAATCCGGATTACACAGATTATCCGACGAGATTGTGACGGTAGTGTTGCACAAATTGGAAAAAATAAGATCCAGTGTATAATCCTTCGGAGCACAGACAGGAGCATGTTGTTTTAAATCCAAAAAATTGACTAGTTGACAAATGATAGACGCGGCATTTACAATTGATGGAGACACATATCGAAGTGTTTGAAATTGCATAGGAGTATCATTAGACCATGTAATGTTAGGTAGGTTGAAGTCGCCAAATAATATACATTTGTGATCAGCAAATTGCTGTGCAATATCGTAAATATTATTGCAATATAACGAGTAAGCGGACGGTGATACGCTAGGTGAAAAATAAGATACTCCAATAATTACTTTTTCACCTTGAATAAGAGTGCGAACAAATAAGACTTCAGATTTAGGCTCTACATATGGTAAAAAACATTGTTCATAATATAGTTCTCTGTTTAATGCGATGAGTACACCACCTCCTCTAGACATGTCATTTTCAGTGTATGACCTATCCACTCTGACAATATTATATTCGCCAAATCCCAGTTCCAAGTCAGAAATTCCCTCATGTAGCCAAGACTCGGTAAGAACAATAATGTCAGGCTTCACCGAAAACAAATTTATATTCTGCCTTAGTAAATCTAATTTCGTGCGTAGACCTCGTACATTCTGATAATACATACCGAATTTACGAGAATCAAGAATACGCACGTTCAATTTTAGTTTTTTGACATGCCTATTATTGTCGAAATGTGGCGTATGAACTTGATTGTTTTTAAATTATTCGGATCAGACTCGTTGTGAGTCTTAACCTTCTCCCGAAGTTCATTCAAGTACTGCCTTAGCATGGGTGTGGAATCTGAAGATGCCCAAATTTTTCCAGGTAGAACCTGCTTTTTGCGCAAGAATGCTGTGACTTCATTCTCAGATCCAAGTTTAGCAGCGATCAGGCGAGGTTTTCCAGTTCGATTAGATCCAAGGCGACGAACACTGTGCAAATTAAATTGGAAATCTGGAATGGATGACAGGAGATCTTTGATGACATACAAATCTTCTTTTTTCGATATAGCAGCTTCTTGAACATTTCCAAAAATGATATTTGAACATCTTAATTGTCTTTCTCTGTGTTCTGCCAGCCACTCTTCTCTAACCGAAGATGGTAATGGAATGCCGTGCTCAATCATGTTTTCAATTACAGTTACACGTTTATCAATATTTGCAACCTTTTGGTTAGTAATCGTTACTTCACCTTTTAAATTATCGATTGAAGTTTTTATGTCTGCATTACCCGATGTTATTAGGTCTGCAAGACCATGTAATGTCCATTTTACTGAAGGTTTAGGAGAGAGAGAGCGATATGAATTGTTGAGTGGTTTTGATTGTGAAGTTGCCTTCATAGACGAATGTAAAAATTCGCAATATTTGGCAGTACCACTACTTCTAGTTCTTCGCAGAAAACAACCCTCATGAAATGAAGTTTGACAATCAGGGCAATATTGCGCTTTGTCCGGATTTGTGATGTACGGGTTCAATTTAGATTTACATAAGAAGCAAATCAATTTATCAGGCTCCAAAGCTTGATTATCGCACATGGTAGCACAAAACAGTGCAGATTAATTATAACCCAAAGTGCAAAATTGAGGTTAAGTTTCCAAAAGAACACTTAGCACCGCTCAAACTGGCACAAAATCACTGACAAGTAGACTATATATTAAAAAAAAAAAATCTATTGAAACAATTACTAGGTGCAAGTAATAAAAATAATGTAATTAATCAACTAAATTTCAAATAAAACGAGAGTAGAATCCAAAAATACATCTCTTGATAAATTATTTAAGAAGGTACGTACATAAGTTCCCGAGGTACGACGATAAGTTTCTGTAACAGTAGTGAGAACAAATTATTTATACTGAAAGAAAAAAGTTTTCAATCAAGCACAAATACAGGCTTAATTTAAGATGTAACAAAAAGAAGACCAATTAGAAGAGGACACGCTTGTGCCTTATACATGGGCTTAATTTAAGATCTTTTAAAATGTAGCAATTTTAAGATTTTTTTCTTTCTGTGTAACTATCAATTATGTGACATCGGTAAACATACTCGTCCATAAAAAATGTAATTTCTAAGGTAATTCCTTTCTAAATTTTTTTTACTCCTTTTTTCAATATGTACATTCAAAATAAGTGGATCACTCAAGTACGCGGCTCTATTGAATACGTCCAAAATTCGGGCTTCACGGCTCGTTTGACGTGCGTGACATACCATGTTTTTTCGATAAAGTTTATGCCATGACTCCAGAGCATCTTCAGCATAGTATGCAAGAAGTAAAACGGTAAAACTCTTGCGATTTCACAGCCATGCCTTAACAATTTGTGTAAGGTGGGGTTCATGCGAGCCCATGGATACAATCGGTAATGAATTTTGTACGTCTCTCTTGCAAACAGTTCAACTAAATCCAAATTCAATGGTTTTTCTGCATTTGAAAAGAGCCAAAATTAGTGCTATGTCTTTAACAAGTTGAGCATCAAGTCCAAGCACTTCTGAAAATTTTTCCGCATTATCGAAGCCCTTTCGGGCAAGATTTCCGGTATTTGTAGTACCGTGCCCTTGCAAAACATGGTCGACTCGTATTGCAAAATTTTTGTAAATTTCTTTTTGAATAAAGTTTTTTCTTACATAAAATTCATCTGAAATAGTAATGGGTATCGTTTTGATGAATAATTTACAACAAATTTTTCTCACATATGAGTAATACTTCGATTTAATCTATTTCAAAACTTTTGCTTTTATTTTTATTATTATTAAAGTAGTTTTTTTATTTTTTATTTTCAATATTATTATATTTAAATTTTTTTAATTTCTAAAATAAGAAAAATACACAAAAGCAGTATTTTAAAACATTTTTAATTTCGAATGGTTTTATGGGTATGTAAAAAGCGTTTCGATAAATTACTTTTGAAAAAAAGTTTTGCGTATCATTTTGTACGTATTCCTGAAGGAAAATATAGTTCGCAGATTAAAAAACTTTATGCCAATATACGAAAACGTCCTTATTTCTTGTGAATATTCAAAGTTCATTTTCAAGGCATGGGTGGAACGGGTAAGTATTAAATACAAAAAAATTATAAAGTACGTGTTGTACCTTTTTTACAATACAACAAAATTAGGGGGTAACGTCAAACAAAATAAGTTCTTTATTGGGCCACTCTGATGTACACGGTAAAACCAAATACTTACTTTAAGTCAAAATTTCGACTCAGTTGAAAATGTAATGTATAAATCCTTTCAGTTGTTGGGAAATTTTACTTACAAATAACGGAAACTTAGACTTAACACTAATTTTCACTTCTTACAAAGATGAATTATTACAAAGATTTATTAATCATTTGAAAAATTGAATTCAGCAAAAACTAAATTCATTTTCTGTTCATTATTTCTATTCTTCTTTCCAACATTCTGCATACTCAATATCAGTCATGCTTTCATCTTATTTGTCGATAATTACTTCGACCCAGACCATACCCAAAAATAAAAAAAAAAATGTTGTGTCGGTTATCTTGTACGTCGGTATGTGTCATTTTTTTGTATGCGCTTTAACTCGCGAACAGATGGGTGTTGCGAGGTAAAACTTCTTTTAAAATACGTGTCAGAGGTCCAACTTAGATCTGATTAGATTCTGGGCTCAACCCATTCGTGGCTTAATAAAAAAAAATAGTAAAAACTGTTTTAAATATGGTTATTTTTAGGTATTTTTAACGAATTCCTAGTGATGCGCTAAATTTGATGAATTTATTGGATCTGTAGGTAAATAAAAGGGATGGGAACCCTTACGGAAAGATATTGGGAGCTATTCACCTCCAATAGTAATGTCCGAATTTACTATGTAAGCCAATGGCTTTCAATAGTAAACTATTCATTACTATTGGCTTACGTAGTAAATTCGGACATTACACAGTACCTTTCCGTAAGAGAAAGAGCTTTAAAATATAAAATATGTTATAATAATGTTCCGACTGACTTGTAATGGGGGTCGAAGTTTTGAAAATGATTATTTTCAATTTTTAGTTTTTATAAATTAAAAAAATAACTGGGACTACCAAAACCTGCCCAATCGAGGAGTACGTGAAAGAAGTACAGCAAAGGCCGCGGGGTCGAAGCCGCTAGTTTTTATTGAAGTAGCAGTTTCCTTATTTTAAGGCAGAATAAATACTGCATTTGTTTTCATTGCTTAATTTAAAACAATTAAAAAAGTAAGATGTGATCATTTTAAGTATTCCTTTTTACAGTGTAGTAAATGAATTCTATCCAAAACCAATCTGGTTGATATGTTTACTATAGAAACAAGAATAACATTGATACCTTTTGAACTGTTTTCGAACATCCCATAATCTAAACGTGTCAGTGTTCCTGTACCGAAGATGTAATAAGTGTTCGAAGCTTTTGATTTCGCAATGTGGGAGACCGAGTCCAAAGTTTAAAGATGACTCATTAGGTTCTAAACAATTAGTCGTTGTATTTCCGAATGTCTGCTTACACATTGGACATCTAATAGATGCTGTATTTTTGACAAGTGTATTAACAGATTTTCCGCCAAATAATGTTTTCGATACCATCCACTGTACGGTCGAAGGCTTACCGTTTGATAATGTAAATGAATGGGCCTGCAGATGATCGAGTTCGTTAGATAACCGGTTGTGCTCTCTAATAAATGCTGGCTCATTTTCTTTTTCGAAAGCAATTCTCAAAGGTCGACAAAACCTAATGCCTTGAGGGGTTGGATTAGTCCACTGATAATCACACGAATTGCTTCGTAAGTGAATAACTAATAATCTAGTTACAAAAAGAGCACGATGAGACTCAAAATTGTCGATATTGGCATCATTACATATATATGCTGAGGATTTAAATGTCCAGCAGAACTATCGAATCCTAACGTCACGTATAATGTCATGTTTTGTATACTCTCACAACTCCAATCACTGGCGACAGAATTGCATAGACGCTCTGCTGTTTTATTAAACATTTTCCGCAGCTGAACAACAACTTCTCCCTCAGAAATATTGTAGTCACTGTCGAGTAACCGGCATTCTTTTATGGCTTGTTGGACAGTTTCATATACCGGAAAGATTCTACAATTATTCAAAATGCATTCTGTGACCAGTGATTTATAGGTGTTCTTCATATAGTTGTTTTCCAAAAAAAATGCTAGTGCGCTTTCTTTACTTTTTATTAAAAAAAAACAGATTTGGCCAGCATGCATAAAAGCTAGCCAAATATAACTGTAAAAACGGGCTTTACGTATACTAGTAAAAAAACAAGAACACAGCTAATTGTAGCTCATTTGTTGCTAAAAGTTTAGTCAACTGAGGTAAACGTGCCAATGACGGGACACGTACCAATTGCTGGACAGACTAAGCAATATTCGTTTGTTCTCTAAACCAGCATTAGATTGTCCAGCTATAGGGTCGTTTTACTAAGCGTCCAGCAATTAGTACCTTTACCTTAATATACGCATTCATTAAATGGATTCCTGACAAAATAAAAAATTATCAAATTTTGAAAAACATATCCAAGAACTTCACATATCCAAGAATATCACAACGTTGAAAGATCTCAACGGTCCTCGACAGAACTGAGAAGGCGTACCTACGTAAGCTAAAAAAATGTTACTAGATAGAATTAGACTTTTAGATGTAATATGACATAAAATACGGAAAATAGTTAACGACATCTTTTATAATAAATATAAGATAAAGGATAATACATAAAACAACCAATTGAATGCAAATATGCATAAATAATTATGAGAATATGTTGCGCGAATATCATAACCTACAGACATCAAATTTAAAGTATAAAAACTGGCGATCCCAGCTAAATGATTTTCAAATGACCCTTGAGCATTATCCTGGATTCATTTTCCCGTCAAATAGTTTCAGATCAGATCCAGGGGGTTCCAAGCCCACGCCTAGAAAACGCCAACATTGCCTGGCCTTTAACTAATATTATATACGAAAATAACGAATATTCTAATCAAGTTAGAAAAATTGCCCTGGGTCGTTTTCCTCGATTTATTTTCCTATTGAATAGTTTCGAACGAGTTTCGGGGGGTTCCTATAGGAAGCCTAGAAGACGCCAACATTGCCCGGCCTTTAACTTACTTTATACCGAATATTTTAATCAAAATAGAAAAATTGCCTTGGGTCGTTTTCGTCGATTTATTTTCCTATTGAATAGTTTCGAACGAGTTTCTGAGGGTTCCTGGAGGAAGCCTAGAAGACGCCAACATTGCCCCGCCTTTAGCTCACTTTATATAGAATATTTTCATCAAATTAGAAAAATGACTCAGGGGCGTTTTCCTTGATTTATTTTTTCGTTTAATGATTTCGGACGAGTTCCTAGGGGTTCCTAGAGGAAGCCTAGAAGACGCCAACATTGTCCGGCCTTTAGCTCACTTTATATCGAATATTTTCATCAAATTAGAAAAATGACTCTGGGGCGTTTTCCTCGATTTAGTTTTTCGTTTAATAGTTTCGGACGAGTTCCTAGGGATTCCCAGAGTAATCCTAGAAGACGCCAACATTGACCGGCCTTTAGCTCACTTTATATCGAATATTTTCATCAAATTAGAAAAATGACTCTGGGGCGTTTTCCTCGATTTAGTTTTTCATTTAATAGTTTCGGACGAGTTCCTAGGGGTTCCCAGAGTAATCCTAGAAGACGCCAACATTGCGCGGCCTTTAGCACACTTTATATCGAATATTTTCATGAAGTTAGAAAAATGGCCCGGGAGCGTTTTCCTCGATTTACTTTTTCGTTTAATCGTTCCGGACGAGTTCCTAGGGTTTCCTACAGTAAGCCTTGAAAACGCCAACATTGTCTGGCCTTTTGCTATTTAATTTTATTAATTAATTATTTATTATGCTAATTCTCATTAATGTATTGTAGGGACGTAGAGGTTATGTTCTGGGTAAAACGAAAAATCTAATCTCTATACACACAAGCGCTCAATATGATTTTATTTCAACCACGAATTAATAACATAGTCACTCAATTTATTTTCTCTTTCAATATATATATATATATATATATATAGGGATCTTCGATTCGTCGACCACAAATATCGTTTCGTCACCCAACGCCACACGAATCTCACATCCAACATACGCTAACGATTAATTACATTGAAATCCATTACAGAAATAACTTACCTACACTCACCTACACTCACACACGCATGAGCATACATATATGCAAGTCGGTTGCACTTAATAAATCTAGACACCAGAACCCAATCACGCGTAAGAAAGTCTATCCAACCGTAGATCATACGTATTTGTCAGGTACTTCACGATACAAATCTGAGGGGCAACGAACCCTCTCATCAGGCAGACACCCGCACTAGAATATTCACCCATACCAAAGGTCAGCACTCACTTGCCTGTTTTCGGACTCCTTAGTTTGTCCCCACGGTACCTAGTGTGGATGCTCGATTTTCTGTCCAAAACACACACACGTGGAGACTCCTCGGTGACACCTTCACGGATGATAATGAGCCGAATCGATCCGACCAGGTCGACGGGATGCCCAGGAGCAGTTCCTGTGGATGATAGTCTGGGTTGACACACTGGCGAAATGGAGTCGCCTCGTGGGCTCGAATGTCCCCCAACTCGTCTCGTCCCCTTTTCTCGGCGATGATATTCTTAAGGTGCCGCCCCGTTTGAACCTCCACCGGGTTTCGCCAACGGAGATTTCCGTGAACACAGGGCGCGAATGTCGGCAAACTTGATCCTAATAAACAAATAAGGGTCACACCAGGTATGATAGGGGAGGCACTCCACAAAGAAACTCACCCCGACCGGTATCGAATCTGCTGGATTCCGCCTTGGCCGACGTGTGTAATGGCACCGTCCGCACCCTGACCGCCGACACAACGTACCTTCAGCACGGCGACGCGAGAAGTGAGCCCCGGTGAGCACGCGATTCCCGAGACCGCTCTTTTGAAAACTTCGTTTTCCGGCGAGATGATGCAGCGTGATTGGCTCACGACACGTCTGCCCAACCATCGCTCGACACGACACAACACCACCGGCCGATAGCGCCCTCGACGGAACATACCGCGAACTACTTTCGAATCCAGCCCGGGAAGAAAAGCGCGCGCGATTCAAATAACGCAAACGCACGTTACAGTATAAAACTTAAATATTCTATGTGCTCGTTCAAGCGGCTGAAAATTAAAGTCTTCCATTTTACCCGAACTTACCCTAAGATTATTACGAAATAAAACTAAAATTCTTTTTCGATTGATTCAATTTTACGATAGTCTGTAAGGAATATTCTTTCCATGTAGGCGAATAGAAAACGGATGTGAACAACATCGTATCAGTTTTTAACTATATTTATTTATTTAATATATATTAAATATTTACAATTCTTTTCATTTTGTACAATTAATCTTTTCGACTTGTTGTCATCCACACACGATCCTGTTTTGCACACGGTTGGCTAGTAAATTGGGTTGTTATGTCGTTCACATAGTCTGTGTTGTCCTTTAATATTTTTCTGACACAGTCTGTGTGTGTCCAGTGCTTGCATTCGGAGCATTGTACGCACCACTCATCATTCTCATCCTTGTTGCACAAATGACATCTGTTTTTCATTGAACTTGACATTTCTAATATCTCATGCTGAATTTTTGTTCTGTATGCCATTGGATTAAATGCACTATTTTTTAATGGAATATTTAATCCGATGCAGTTCGTGTAATGGATAACGTATATTCCACAATTATACCCATCTGTCTGTATCGGTCTGTCTTCTGCATCTTCTTCTTCGTACCAATCAATGGAGGATAGGTTGCAGGTATATTTATTGTTTTTACATTCAAAAATATAATTTTTAAATGCACTTATGGCTCTCCCTTTTTCTATTGACTTTTTAAACATTGGATCGATGTGCAGAATTGTTTTTTTTTTCAACATCTAATTTTATCAAACACCAATGCTTATGATATAAAAGTGGCATTAGAACTGTGCCTATGAAATTCTCTTGTATATTATACATGTCCCATGTTTTGGCTTTCTTCAGATGATGGTTGTCTCCCACCAAAGCTATAGATAAAGCCGTTGGTATATACATTACATCGTTCCATTGAGATCTTGCAATCTTAGCAATGGCGTAACAGTCGATTTTGGTACCACTTATCCACTTTTTACCTTGTAATGTCGCATAATCGCATTGGGGCAATGTCATTTCTGAATTACCAATGAGGCATGTCCTTGTCGCATGTATATTTAATTATATACATATATTTAAATATATAATTTCTGTTTTCTCTTATCTACGTTCATCCAGATGTTAGTCGAATAGTAAGACGGATCAGGGAAAAGAGAATTTGCCATAGCATGTTGATGAACTGACATATCACTTCCTGTGTCACTCGTTCTATCGCTAAGTCTGTTTAGACTCTGTTCATCTTTAGGCTTGTGCAAAGTAGGGTCTTTTGCTAGCTCTTTTATTTGCCTGTTTGATGAGTTAGCAGCCTTAAATCCCCTCCCTTCAAAATAAAAAGATTTTCTTCGTTAACACTTTGACCAGGTTTCTTCATTTAGATGGTTATCAGCAGCTGTCGGATCATCGAGGTCGTCTTTTTGTTTAAGACCTGATTGGTGTCGTTGTTCTTGACGTTTTTTAATGTTTTTAATTTCAATGCGAAAGTCTCATTTTCTAATAAGTGATCATCTGATTGTATATTAGATATCGATTCGGTGTCAACTATAGCTTCTTGGGCTAAATTTTCATCCTTGGCTGTTAACATTATCATACATTTTTTGTAAACCATTTCTAGTTCGCTTAACGTCGTACATTCTGTTAGCACTGCTATACATTGTAAAACAATATTCTTCTTTTTATACAGTGGGAATACTCGATTAATTCCCCGTGCCACGCGATGCATGTTAAGCATCAATAATATACTAGTATAAAGTCATCTGGAAGTTTGTCACGTGCATGTAAAAAATCGTACAATTTTTGAACGTACGCTCCGATTTGTATTCCCATCCATTCTAGTAAAATGGAGTGTATGATCGCCCAACTCCAATCCACTACTACGACTTTAAATAATGGCCATTTCACATGCTCCCGGTTCAGGAATAACTTACACTGCATTAAAAAATTGGATATTGAGGCAGTGTCATGTTCACATGTTACCAGCTCTGTAATAGGTAGTGGAGTACCTGCCGTATCTATGTTTTCTATTAGTTTTACATTTACAAGTAAAACATATGACAAGATCTTCCTGTCTAAAGGAGTATTCCTCTCGAGAACTGGATCATCTGGGGATCGGTGCCAACCTCCCGAAGCGTCAAAAGAAACTACATCCGTGTCAGGACGTACAGGGCCTAACTGTTTGCGCGAGAACATATGCACGAAAAAAGGAAGTCCAGCTCTACGTATGAATGGATCAGTTGATACAATGACTTCCTCCCTACAGGGCTGAAAAATAGAGGACATTTCTACTGATGTGAGCCTTGTACGGTCTTTCAATCTATTTTCACTTCGTATTTCGTTATACGTAGCTTGGTGCCTTAATGTTTGGTAATTGCCATCTTTTACTACCGATAAATCTATATCCCCTACAATTGTGTCGTAATATGTTTGAGGCGTTACGAATTTTAAAACTTTATTACTTCATCACGTTCCGAACTTCGGAGATGATCCATTTCTGGTTTTCCTGTATGTTTGATGCTGTAGTGAAATTTCTCATCCTCCTCAGCATAAACAAATAAAATGCACTTAGTTAAATGGAGGTCTTCAAATATGATCTTAAATTTTTGTCCATGACTTTCATATCGGCATTTGCAATAAGCAACTGCGTTATGCTGATTTTTTCGGATATGATATATAGATAAAACGCAATTGTATTCGAGGCATTGTACAATTAAAAGTTTGATAAAGAGACGAATTGCACCATTATCAAGTAATCCATTTCCGTAGTCATTTTTAGGACCACTAAAACTTTTATTTCTTGAATCAAATTCAGTACTTTTTATTTTTTTAAAGAAAATATCGCTATCTACGATATATTGTCGACCAACGTACGAATATATCGTTCGACTGCGTTTTTCGTGTACTTCTTTTGGTATGCGTATTTGAGCTACCGTGTCTTCTGCATACATGTGATTTTTATTGTCTTCTTCGAAATCAATTGTTTGGACGATGTCATTTTCAAATGTACCAACATTTTGTTCCATTCGCATATCATCAATAATCGCAATATCATTGCTGCATGCTACTGTATCTGCGAACAAGTCATCATTTAATAGCAATGTACAATTTTCACTTGTCGAGCTACAATTTTCGATTTTATTTTCTTTCAGGACTTTCTCATTTAGCTTTTCAAAAGACACGTTGCCATGTTTGCTTTGCTCCAAATCTTGCTGATTTTCTTCAAAAGAAAATGAGGATTCCCGTAGTAAACTGTCACATTCAGTAGTGGTTTCAGTTAAATTGTCCAAAATCATATCAGTTGGAGTAGAGTTTCTGATTTCGGAAACTTCGATTTTAATTTCATTTCTGACATGGTCTTCAGTTGACATCGATATGTCAGCCGTATATTGAAAACCTATAAATGATTAATAATACTTATTTGAGTGCATACGACATGTTAGATATATGGGTAAATCCATAAAACTTTTAATTTTCAGCGAGGCGAAACAAATCTTCGAATAGGCAACAAATAAATAATTTAACTAACAAATAAATTAGTTATTATCCAATTAACTGGTACACTCAAATGATTGCTTGTAGGGTAATTAAATATGCATTTGATAATATAAGTTGTTTGGGAATTTTTATTGGAGTGGGTCTTATATAATATATTTTAACGAGACCTGTATTGTAAGTAATTTTGTTTGATAAAGTTTTTTCATTTATCATCAATTGGACTTTTTCTCGTAATTTTGAATCATTCAACCACTTGTTATGCAACTGCTTGGCAATCTTCCCAGAACATTTTAGTTTTCGTGCCTTACATATCTGCAAATAAAAGAAGAATGCCTTCATAAAAGTAAATAGTGACTTAAAATAATAAAATTGGAAGTGACACAAAGTTAGCGTGATATATTTCATGATCTCATGCATTCAATAATTTTTCGCATTCATTTTAATACAGAGAACTGCATATCCAAATTTTATTGTAAATTTACTGAAGGTAGAACAGCAACATTATTTCGCAATATTGTGAATTTGAAATTTTCTTATGAAATTGTTGAACACTTAAAAAATATTTTTACAAAAGTGAAAAATGTTGCATTTATACACTAATATTATTTTATATTATCAGTTTTATATAAAAGTATTATAAATAATAAAAGCTTTTCTTAAAATTTAATGTTCTTTTTTCAACAAAAATCATAAAAAGATTGATACGTCAATACTATACGTCACTACAGGTATTTTCTGTAGATATACTTACGATTCTCTAAGGAGTACTGAAACTTATAATTGTGCGTTAAAAAAGCATAGCTACCAGATAGTATCGAAAATTTAAATGCATTTTCGTTTTTTTCAAGAACGAAATTCGTTCATCCAAATATAATCAAAGTAAAATTTACTTTATAAACCAACGATTGTTCGGAACTAGATGAAAAATTAACACTTTCAAAATTGTCAGCATTACGAGCAATGAACCGAGCTAAAATTCCGTTCCTAATATGCATATCGTTAATCTTAAGTTTTAATATAAGTATAATTCATAACGATTTTCCGAAAAGGCGCACAATCAGATGACAGTTACAGAGGTTAAACGAACATGACGACACATAGAATTTTAATTTTTTTTTACTTCCCTTTGGTATGAGCTTGCATAACAAAGGTGCATTTTCATATGGGGCATTCCATGAAATGGACCATTTTTGAAAGTGTTTATTAATTTAGTTTTTAGTGATTTTTTAGTAAAAAGTATAAATAAAAATTATAGTAATTTGGACAATATAGTACTCAAAAATATTGAAGGTTTACGAAGTTATCCTTTATTCGATAGCCTTAATCATTTAGCCTTTTGCGGTATTTTCGTCTGTTCACACAAAATTAAGATATTAACAAAAATTTGCTCAGACATTTAATGTAGTTTTTTTTATGAGCATTCAGATAAAAACATGTATTTCCATTTTAATAATACCATCGATATAAAAAAATTGCGTTAAACCTTTTAAAATGTATTTTGCCATTTGTAGTATTGTGAAAATCTAAAAAATGTCACAAAGATGTAGAAACATGTTTAAATGAAGAAAGTGGCGAATAAGTATATGCGAAAAACAAAATTTACACTTTAAGTGTTCCTTTTCGGATATACACTCTTCACTTGCCGATCTTTTTCAATTTACTAACATATTCTTATAAAGAAGTAATATTTTTGTGAAATTTTTCAGATTTTTAAAAATACCCCATCTTTCGAAAAATACACTTTATATAGAATATATCGAAAGGCCGGGCAATTTTGGCGTCTTCTAGGCTTCCTCTAGTACGCCCCAGGAACTCGTTCGAAACTGTTAAACGAAAAAATAAATCAAGGAAACCGCCCCAGGGCCATTTTTCTGACTTGATGAAAATATTCGATAGAAAGTGAGCTAAAGGCCGCGCAATGTTGTCGTCTTCTAGACTTACTCGAGGAACCTCCAGGAACTCACCAGAAACTATTAAACGAAAAAATAAATCACGGAAAATGCCCCAGGGCCATTTTTTTTTACTTGATGAATATATTCGACATAAAGTGAGCTAAAGTCCGGGCAGTGTTGGCGTCTTCTAGGCTTACTTTAAGAACCTCCGGGAACTCATCCGAAACCACTTAACGAAAAAATAAATCGAGGAAAACGCTCCGGGGCCATTTTTCTGTTTTGATGAAAATATTCAACATAAAGTGAGCTAAATGCCGGGCAATGTTGGCGTCTTCTAGGCTTCCTCTAGGAACCCCCTTGAACTCGTCTGAAACCATTGAACGAAAAAGTAAATCGAGAAAAACGCCCCAAGGCCATTTTTTTGACTTGATGAAAATATTCGATATAAAATGAGCTAAAGGCCGGGCAATGTTGGCGTCTTCTAGGATTACTCCGGGAACCACTAGGAACTCGTCCGAAACTATTAAACGAAAAAATAAATAGGTCTTGGATATAACTTCACAACGTTGAAAGATTTCAACGGTCCTCGACAAAACTGAGAAGGCGTACCTACGTAAGCTAAAAAAATGTTACTAGATAGAATTAGACTTTTAGAAGTAATATGACATAAAATACAGAAAATAGTTAACGACATCCTTTATAATAAATATAAAATAATGGAAAATACATAAAACAACCAATTAAATGCGATGCATAAATATGCATAAATAATTATGAGAATATGTTTCGCGAATATCATAACCTACAGACGTCAAATTTAAAGTATAAAAACTGGCGATCCCAGCTAAATAATTTTCAAATGACCCTTGAGCATTTTCCTGGATTCATTTTCCCGTCAAATAGTTTCAGATCAGATCCAGGGGGTTCCAAGACCACGCCTAGAAGACGCCAACATTGCCCGGCCTTTAACTTAGTTTATATCGAATATTTTAATCAAGTTAGAAAAATCGCCCTGGGTCGTTTTCCTCGATTTATTTTCCTATTGAATAGTTTCGAACGAGTTTCTGGGGGTTCCTAGAGGAAGCCTAGAAGACGCCAACATTGCCCGGCCTTTAGCTCACTTTATGTCGAATATTTTCATCAAATTAGAAAAATTTCTCTGGGGCGTTTTCCTCTATTTATTTTTTCGTACAATAGTTTCGGACGAGTTCCTGGGATTCCCAGAGGAAGCCTAGAAGACGCCAACACTGCCCGGCCTTTAGCTCACTTTATGTTGAATATTTTCATCAAGTCAAAAAAAATGGCCCTGGGGCGTTTTCCGTGATTTATTTTTTCGTTTAATAGTTTCTGGTGAGTTCCTGGAGGTTCCTAGAGTAAGTCTAGAAGACGACAACATTGCGCGGCCTTTAGCTCACTTTTATCGAATATTTTCATCAAGTCAGAAAAATGGCCCTGGGGCGTTTTCCTTGATTTATTTTTTCGTTTAACAGTTTCGAACGAGTTCCTGGGGCGTACTAGAGGAAGCCTAGAAGACGCCAAAATTGCCCGGCCTTACGATATATTCTATATAAAGTGTATTTTTCGAAAGATGGGGTATTTTTTAAAATCTGAAAAATTTCACAAAAATATTACTTCTTTATAAGAATATGTTAGTAAATTGAAAAAGATCGGCAAGTGAAGAGTGTATATCCGAAAAGGAACACTTAAAGTGTAAATTTTGTTTTTCGCATATACTTATTCGCCACTTTCTTCATTTGAACATGTTTCTACATCTTTGTGACATTTTTTAGATTTTCACAATACTACAAATGGCAAAATACATTTTGAAAGGTTTAACGCAATTTTTTTTTATATCGACGGTATTATTAAAATGGAAATACATGTTTTTATCTGAATGCTCATAAAAAAAACTACATTAAATGTCTGAGCAAATTTTTGTTAATATCTTAATTTTGTGTGAACAGACGAAAATACCGCAAAAGGCTAAAGGATTAAGGCTATCGAATAAAGGATAACTTCGTAAACCTTCAATATTTTTGAGTACTATATTGTCCAAATTACTATAATTTTTATTTATACTTTTTACTAAAAAATCACTAAAAACTAAATTAATAAACACTTTCAAAAATGGTCCATTTCATGGAATGCCCCATATGAAAATGCACCTTTGTTATGCAAGCTCATACCAAAGGGAAGTAAAAAAAAATTAAAATTCTATGTGTCGTCATTTTCGTTTAACCTCTGTAACTGTCATCTGATTGTGCGCCTTTTCGGAAAATCGTTATGAATTATACTTATATTAAAACTTAAGATTAACGATATGCATATTCTGAACGGAATTTTAGCTCAGTTCATTGCTCGTAATGCTGACAATTTTGAAAGTGTTAATTTTTCATCTAGTTCCGAACAATCGTTGGTTTATAAAGTAAATTTTACTTTGATTATATTTGGATGAACGAATTTCGTTCTTGAAAAAAACGAAAATACATTTAAATTTTCGATACTATCTGGTAGCTATGCTTTTTTAACGCACAATTATAAGTTTCAGTACTCCTTAGAGAATCGTAAGTATATCTACAGAAAATAACTGTAGTGACGTATAGTATTGACGTATCAATCTTTTTATGATTTTTGTTGAAAAAAGAACATTAAATTTTAAGAAAAGCTTTTATTATTTATAATACTTTTATATAAAACTGATAATATAAAATAATATTAGTGTATAAATGCAACATTTTTCACTTTTGTAAAAATATTTTTTAAGTGTTCAACAATTTCATAAGAAAATTTCAAATTCACAATATTGCGAAATAATGTTGCTGTTCTACCTTCAGTAAATTTACAATAAAATTTGGATATGCAGTTCTCTGTATTAAAATGAATGCGAAAAATTATTGAATGCATGAGATCATGAAATATATCACGCTAACTTTGTGTCACTTCCAATTTTATTATTTTAAGTCACTATTTACTTTTATGAAGGCATTCTTCTTTTATTTGCAGATATGTAAGGCACGAAAACTAAAATGTTCTGGGAAGATTGCCAAGCAGTTGCATAACAAGTGGTTGAATGATTCAAAATTACGAGAAAAAGTCCAATTGATGATAAATGAAAAAACTTTATCAAACAAAATTACTTACAATACAGGTCTCGTTAAAATATATTATATAAGACCCACTCCAATAAAAATTCCCAAACAACTTATATTATCAAATGCATATTTAATTACCCTACAAGCAATCATTTGAGTGTACCAGTTAATTAGATAATAACTAATTTATTTGTTAGTTAAATTATTTATTTGTTGCCTATTCGAAGATTTGTTTCGCCTCGCTGAAAATTAAAAGTTTTATGGATTTACCCATATATCTAACATGTCGTATGCACTCAAATAAGTATTATTAATCATTTATATGTTTTCAATATGCGGCTGACATATCGATGTCAACTAAAGACGATGTCAGAAATGAAATTAAAATCGAAGTTTCCGAAATCAGAAACTCTACTCCAACTGATATGATTTTGGACAATTTAACTGAAACCACTACTGAATGTGACA
Source organism: Trichopria drosophilae (assembly GCA_030407085.1). Lineage (NCBI taxonomy): Eukaryota > Metazoa > Arthropoda > Insecta > Hymenoptera > Diapriidae > Trichopria > Trichopria drosophilae. The sequence goes on along the minus strand of CM059584.1, from coordinate 64,776,315 downwards.
GTTTTCTACGGGAATCCTTATTTTCTTTTGAAGAAAATCAGCAAGATTTGGAGCAAAGCAAACATAGCAACGTGTCTTTTGAAAAGCAAAATGAGGAATTCCTGAAAGAAAATAAAATCGAAAATTGTAGCTCGACAAGTGAAAATTGTACATTGCTATTAAATGATGACTTGTTCGCAGATACAGTAGCATGCAGCAATGATATTGCGATTATTGATGATATGCGAATGGAACAAAATGTTGGTACATTTGAAAATGACATCGTCCAAACAATTGATTTCGAAGAAGACAATAAAAATCACATGTATGAAGAAAAAGCTCAAATACGCATACCAAAAGAAGTACACGAAAAACGCAGTCGAACGATATATTCGTACGTTGGTCGACAATATATCGTAGATAGCGATATTTTCTTTAAAAAAATAAAAAGTACTGAATTTGGTTCAAGAAATAAAAGTTTTAGTGGTCCTAACAATGACTACGGAAATGGATTACTTGATAATGGTGCTATTCGTCTCTTTATCAAACTTTTAGTTGTACAATGCCTCGAATACAATTGCGTTTTATCTATATATCATATCCGAAAAAATCAGCATAACGCAGTTGCTTACTGCAAATGCCGATATGAAAGTCATGGACAAAAATTTAAGATCGTATTTGAAGACCTCCATTTAACTAAGTGCATTTTATTTGTTTATGCTGAGGAGGATGAGAAATTTCACTACAGCATCAAACATACAGGAAAACCAGAAATGGATCATCTCCGAAGTTCGGAACGTGATGAAGTAAAAAGTTTTAAAATTCGTAACGCCTCAAACATATTACGACACAATTGTAGGGGATATAGATTTATCGGTAGTAAAAGATGGCAATTACCAAACATTAAGGCACCAAGCTACGTATAACAAAATACGAAGTGAAAATAGATTGAAAGACCGTACAAGGCTCACATCAGTAGAAATGTCCTCTATTTTTCAGCCCTGTAGGGAGGAAGTCATTGTATCAACTGATCCATTCATACGTAGAGCTGGACTTCATTTTTTCGTGCATATGTTCTCGCGCAAACAGTTAGGCCCTGTACGTCCTGACACGGATGTAGTTTCTTTTCACGCTTCGGGAGGTTGGCACCGATCCCCAGAAGATCCAGTTCTCGAGAGGAATACGCCTTTAGACAGGAAGATCTTGTCATGTGTTTTACTTGTAAATGTAAAACTAATAGAAAACATAGATACGGCAGGTACTCCACTACCTATTGCAGAGCTGGTAACATGTGAACATGACACTGCCTCAATATCCAATTTTTTAATGCAGTGTAAGTTATTCCTGAACCGGGAGCATGTGAAATGGCCATTATTTAAAGTCGCAGTAGTGGATTGGAGTTGGGCGATCATACACTCCATTTTACTAGAATGGATGGGAATACAAATCGGAGCGTACGTTCAAAAATTGTACGATTTTTTACATGCACGTGACAAACTTCCAGATGACTTTATACTAGTATATTATTGATGCATAACATGCATCGCATGGCACGGGGAATTAATCGAGTATTCCCACTGTATAAAAAGAAGAATATTGTTTTACAATGTATAGCAGTGCTAACAGAATGTACGACGTTAAGCGAACTAGAAATGGTTTACAAAAAATTTATGATAATTTTAACAGCCAAGGATGAAAATTTAGCCCAAGAAGCTACAGCTGACATCGAATCGATATCTAATATACAATCAGATGATCACTTATTAGAAAATGAGACTTCCGCATTGAAATTGAAAACATTAAAAAACGTCAAGAACAACGACACCAATCAGGCCTTAAACAAAAAGACGACCTCGATGATCCGACAGCTGCTGATAACCATCTAAATGAAGAAACCTGGTCAAAGCGTTAACGAAGAAAATCTTTTTATTTGAAGGGAGGGGATTTAAGGCTGCTAACTCATCAAACAGGCAAATAAAAGAGCTAGCAAAAGACCGTACTTTGCACAAGCCTAAAGATGAACAGAGTCTAAACAGACTTAGCGATAGAACGAGTGACACAGGAAGTGATATGTCAGTTCATCAACATGCTATGGCAAATTCTCTTTTCCCTGATCCGTCTTACTATTCGACTAACATCTGGATGAACGTAGATAAGAGAAAACAGAAATTATATATTTAAATATATGTATATAATTAAATATACATGCGACAAGGACATGCCTCATTGGTAATTCAGAAATGACATTGCCCCAATGCGATTATGCGACATTACAAGGTAAAAAGTGGATAAGTGGTACCATAATCGACTGTTACGCCATTGCTAAGATTGCAAGATCTCAATGGAAAGATGTAATGTATATACCAACGGGTTTATCTATAGCTTTGGTGGGAGACAACCATCATCTGAAGAAAGCCAAAACGTGGGACATGTATAATATACAAGAGAATTTCATAGGCACAGTTCTAATGCCACTTTTATATCATAAGCATTGGTGTTTGATAAAATTAGATGTTGAAAAAAAAAACAATTCTGCACATCGATCCAATGTTTAAAAAGTCAATAGAAAAAGGGAGAGCCATAAGTGCATTTAAAAATTATATTTTTGAATGTAAAAACAATAAATATACCTGCAACCTATCCTCCATTGATTGGTACGAAGAAGAAGATGCAGAAGACAGACCGATACAGACAGATGGGTATAATTGTGGAATATACGTTATCCATTACACGAACTGCATCGGATTAAATATTCCATTAAAAAATAGTGCATTTAATCCAATGGCATACAGAAAAAAAATTCAGCATGAGATATTAGAAATGTCAAGTTCAATGAAAAACAGATGTCATTTGTGCAACAAGGATGAGAATGATGAGTGGTGCGTACAATGCTCCGAATGCAAGCACTGGACACACACAGACTGTGTCAGAAAAATATTAAAGGACAACACAGACTATGTGAACGACATAACAACCCAATTTACTAGCCAACCGTGTGCAAAACAGGATCGTGTGTGGATGACAACAAGTCGAAAAGATTAATTGTACAAAATGAAAAGAATTGTAAATATTTAATATATATTAAATAAATAAATATAGTTAAAAACTGATACGATGTTTTTCACATCCGTTTTCTAATCGCCTATATGGAAAAAATATTCCTTACAGACTATCGTAAAATTGAATCAATCGAAAAAGAATTTTAGTTTTATTTTGTAATAATCTTAGGGTAAGTTCGGGTAAAATGGAACACTTGACAGCCGCTTGAACGAGCACATACAATAAAGGGCCATTTTTCTGACTTCATGAAAATATAAAGTGTGCTAAAGGCCGCGCAATGTTGGCGTCTTCTAGGATTACTCTGGGAACCCCTAGGAACTCGCCCGAAACTATTAAACGAAAAAATAAATCGAGAAAAACGACCCAGGGCGATTTTTCAAACTAGATTAAAATATTCGGTATAAAGTAAGTTAAAGGCCGGGCAATGTTGGCGTCTTGTAGGCTTCCTCTAGGAATCCCCAGAAACTCAATCGAAACTTTTCAATAGGAAAATAAATCGAGGAAAACGACTCAGTGCGATTTTTCTAACTTGATTAAAATATTCGTTATATTCGTATATAATATTAGTTAAATGCCGGACAATGTTGGTGTTTTCTAGGCGTGGTCTTGGAACCCCCTGTATCTGATCTGAAACTATTTGACGGGAAAATGAATCCAGGAAAATGCTGAAGGGTCATTTGAAAATCATTTAGCTGGTATCGCCAGTTTTTGTACTTTAAATTTGCGGTCTGTAGCCCAACGGGCACGAAGAACCCAAATGTTTCTAAAACGTTTTTAGAATGTTCCAGAAACGTTCCTAAAACGTTATATGTCTGCAACACGGATGAAACGTTTATAAAACGTTCCGTAAAAGTTGCAGACATACAACGTTTTAGGAACGTTTCTGGAACATTCTAAAAACGTTTTAGAAACATTCGGGTTCTTCGTGCCCGTTGGGAGGTTATGATATTCGAGCAACCCTGGTAGAAATTGAAACCAATTATTGTACAATTATTGGACATAAAACATGTATACAATAAAAGTGTCCATAAAATGCCCAAGTATTGGACAATTTTAAGCAAAACATATCTTAAACAAGAAAATCTTACAAAATTGTCTAATTCTTGGACAAGAAGTATGTGCAATAATTGTGCGATATTTTTGTCCAATTATTATCCAAGAAAAGTGTTTTAAACACCAAATCTTAGATGTAACCTAAACATTACTTAATATTTGAAAAGGAACATTATATCACTCGCGTATTTTTCGTTTTGAACAAAAATCGTACGTATAATGTCCAGCGAAACTTAATATTTTGCGTTATCTTAGAGGCGATGATTTTCAATGTGTTATTAATTTCTGTTTTAAAGTTCAGCAATCACGGATATTGATCAAAATTGAATAAGAAGATATTTGAATATATCTAAAAGTCGTTCGAATGAAAATCAAGAGCAGACGAGTTTTATGCTTTATTCATCGCATGTCGAAAATGCTTCAATTACAAACCTCTATGAAAACAAAGCGACATAAACTATACTGAATTATTGACATTACCGGCTTATATTCTCCACAGAAATACGGTGAATATATGCCTGAACACACCAATGAACCGAATACGAAAATCGAACTTGAAGGTCGCTTCGTCCTTCTATATTATCTAGTCAGATTAAAAAACAAAAACATATTCAAGTTCTAGTTATCATTCGATTTGCGTTTTCGTCGGTAAGATATTGTTTGATTTCAGGCGATAAGTTACCGACCGAACGCTATAGTATAGGTGAATCATCGTTTGGTTTTGCGGATTTCGCTGCTACAAAACTTTCTCGAAAGTACATGAGTCCGATATATTCAGTATATAAGCAACCTTTGACAACAGCATTTAGTGAACGTTTCGCTACTCCGTATACATATTTGTATTTATATGGCGTGGCGCTTCTGTTGTACAATTTCTATGTCTATATGTGATGATGTAAACAGAGATAAATAAATACAATGGTGTCCGAGACCCCCGAAATGTGTATTAAAATTTCTATTTTCTTTGTCTGTTTTTCAATTCATACAATATATAAGCAATAAAATTGTGCAAAAATTGTCTAATAAAACTGTCCAATAAATAGCCAACAAAATCTTACATTTATGTCCAAAAATTGCCTAAGAATATTGTACAATAAATGCCCAATAAGACAGCCGGAATTTCTACCAGGGAACATATTCTCATAATTATTTATGCATATTCGCATTTAATTGGTTGTTTTATGTATTATCCTTTATCTTATATTTATTATAAAGGATGTCGTTAACTATTTTCCATATTTTATGTCATATTACATCTAAAAGTCTAATTCTATCTAGTAACATTTTTTTAGCTTACGTAGGTACGCCTTCTCAGTTCTGTCGAGGACCGTTGAGATCTTTCAACGTTTTGAAGTTCTTGGATATTTAGAACCGCACAAATACGATATCCACAATATTCGTAGGAGACCAAATAATAAGTGGCTTAAAAATTATTAATCTTCAACAACTTGTTGCGGGATCTTCTTAATATGCTTATAATTTAAAAATCAAGTATTACTTCATTTTCAACTTTCTAAGTAAATGTCCCGTTTATAGTCCATGAAAACAAAACAATACTGTGTAAAATATGTTTCCAGTAGACCAGAGAAAAAGTGCTAAAAATAAAACTGAAATTACTTGTTGCTGTACATTATTGGAACATTTGAAATTACAAATTAATTATGTTGTAGTTTTCGATTTTTTTAAAAAATTTTTTCATTTTTAAACCATTATGACTAAACAATACGATATCCAAAATATGTTCGGAAACCCAGAGAAAAAAACGAAAGTACATTAATATGCTACTGATCTAATTTTACCGTGTTTTTAATCAAAAAATTATGCGTAGTACATGTCGTGTCGTGTTTTATATGTCTGTATCCTCTACTGTGTGGATGATGAGATCCTTCCTCTATTAGCCGCATAAACTTGACATAAAAATAAGAAAGTAAATCTGACATTTGTCCTCCCTTGTCCCGATGAAAAAATTAATTATTACATGATTTTCGATTTTTGTAGCAATTCCTAATTCTCCATCCATCAGAGTATGGATATCAAACAATGTGGTATCCGAAATTTCTGTGAAAGACCATCAAATAATTAGCCATTAGTAATTGAAGTAAAATAATTTGTTATTAGACTTTCCTTTGCCACATTTTTAATTCGGAAATTAATTATTACGTAATTTTTTATTTTTAGTACATTTTCCTGATTTCTTTTTCATCAAAACCAAAGATTATGGTATCCAACATGTTCGTGGAAGACTAGAAAATACGCAGTTGTTTGAAAAAAAAACTTGATCTAAATGTTTACTGAACTTTGTCGAAATTTTCAATTTTTTAAAAAATGTCTGAGTTCATTAAAACCAAACATTGTAGTATCCGAAATATTTCCAGGGGATCATTGAAAAGCTTTGAAAATAAAACTGAAATAATTTTTTGCTACACATATTTTACATATTCTTCGTTTAAAAAATATATATATGTTGCAACTATAAATGTTGGTTATGTTTGCATTTATTTCTTTGGCATAATATTGAAAATCAACGTTTCTACATAATTTCTCAAAATTATATACTGAATGACCTTCATCCCAGTTTCATTTTTTATTTCATTATTTATCCAAATTCCATTTCTAATTTGGCACCTTCTAACTTGAGATATTAGGTTTAAGCGATTTTGAATTTCAAAATTTTTACAGCAGACTTTGAATGAGTAACCACAACAACTACTACATACTACATATGTGATAAAATTGCGGTTTCCCATATTTTCATCGGCCATATTGGATTAGGCATTTTGAATTTTGAATTTTTTATAGCCGAATCGCACTTAGCGACCAAAAAACCTCTAGATATCAACTGTCAGATAAAATTGTCATTTTTCCAAATTTTGATCGGACATATTAGACCAGCCATTTTGAATTTTGACATTTTTATAACGGATTCGTAATCAGCGACCTTAAAAATCCCAAGATATCAAATATCAGACAAAATTGGGATTTTTCTTAATTCTGGTCGGCCATATTGGATTAGACATTTTGAATTTGGAATTTTGATAGTGGATTCGTAATCAGGGGCCTCGAAAATCGCTAGATATCAAACGTAATAAAAAACGATCATAGAAAAAATCTGTGACTGAAATGGTTAAATTTGTCGTTATGTTTTCCATGGCTGAATGTTGGAAGCCAATATTTCTCGTTAAGTTACCAATATTCTGTATTCAATTACCTTTAATTTCGTCCCGGTTTCGTCCACTTTCGTCCACTACAACTGGATTTATTAGGTTTCGAAATAAATTGGATACCTTAGTCCTCAGTGTGGCGCAGGGAAAACCACATTTGTGGGAAAAACCTACGCCGGGTACCGCAGTCGATAAAACATCGATTCTGTCCGTAACATTCTTCCCCCTATACGATGTCAACGGACTCGTACACTTCACTAGAATCGATGATTTCATAACCCATTCAAATCATTATCAAAGTCTTCACACGTCATGCACTATACACTAACATCTTTCAAAACTCGCATGGCACTGTCAGATGATGCCATGATCATAACTCAGCAACCAAGTACAATTTCTTGAACGAAAGGTAATAATGGTTTGAAGGTTTAAAAATAGGTAACGAACTTTACTCTTCAACGGATAGTAGTCCCTAGAGGGAAAATTATACTTCGAATCATCTATGAATTATGGCGTTTTTTTTTCTAGTCGCAAAGATTTGTACTTACGATATCAGACTTAAATCTTATTTCCTAAAAATTTGTTAGTATAAAAATATGATTGATTCAGAAAAAATAATTTTCCAATATTTGTGGTTCGATGGTCATGAAAGTATAGTATGTATAACACGTAATTTAAAAATATTTTGAATGAATTTTAACACAATTTTAATTTGTTTGAACCGTTTTATTTATCCACGTTAAATATTCTGCACTAATAGATTGAAATTTCAATAACTTAAAGTATTTAAAGTTTTAAATCGTATTATCTTCTATTTTTTAATTTAATGTTGGCCTTAGGTATGTGGCCTTTTATATGTTTTCGACTAAATAAAGTTGATTCTTATGTATTTTGGGCTCCTGAATCCAAATGGTCTGAGTACACTGCCTAAAAGTGGTGCAATTAATTGTTATTAACCAATTTTGTTAACAATTTAAAAATTTAAATTTTTCGGTCAGGAAAAAATTTGTTTAGATTCTTCGTGGACAAGAATGTCTCATGTGAATTCTCCGTAAAATCCATTTTGTGAGAGATAAAAATTGCTGAACTTCTAAAAAACGCTATTTTTGATACATTTCACTTGTTCTTAATTGAAAAGATTGCGATGAAATTCGATGTTATCGGTTGAAAAATGTACCTTATAGTGTATACTTTTGATAGAAATTTCATCCCGTGCACGAACATTATTTTCGATTTTAAAGAATTGGCTACTCACTCTTTCATGAGAGTTATTCGGTTTTCACTAACTAAAGGGTGAATTCTCATTCCAAGAAATTTAGGGAATGCATACTTCAAAACAAGGGTATCAAAATAATATTCGTGCATGGTAATAAATTTCTACATATAAGCTCTGAGATAATTTTTTTTACTAATGATGACAATTTTCATGGAACCGGTTTTAAATAATATCATGTAAAAAATGAAAAAGAACATTTTTCATAAGTTTGGCAATTTTTATCTCCGTAAACATGCATTTTACGGAAACCTCACAACCGAAATTTCTTGTCCAGAAAGAATCAAAGAATCGAAACAAATTTTTGTCGAACCGCAAAATAACAATTTTTAAATTATTTTGCCCTACGCTTCGGCATCAAGTTCGATGCCCTCATAAAGGGTTAACCTTTAATATAACCTACAGCAAAATTAATCGCTTATTATTAACTTATATACCTATATTTATTACACAAGGTTTAATAAAAATTCATATCCCTATAAATTTTTAATTTTTAACAAAATTTGGTAATAACACTTAACTACACCACGTTTACGCTTTCTACCCAAAAAATTTGGATTCAGGGAGCCAAAATACGTAAGAATCAATTTCATTTAATCGGGGACATACAATAGGCCATAGCCTGTTGTCTAGACTAATTGAATTTCATAAATTTTCATGTCAGAAACTATTGAAATGACAAAATTTTTTAATGCGTTTTAATCTACTTTGTCTGTATAGTTCATGTTACATTTCATACGTAGCATGTTTGAGAGTTAAAACTAATTGAGCAGGAAAATATTGTACCGAATTTTACTTAGGGTTGTGATTTGCAGCGCGCTGATTGGTTCGACGCAACAATGAACTGTAATGTTATTATTTTTAGTTTCTTCCGATTTTTCATAATTCCTTACAATCTTTTGACCACATTAATCGTCCTGCGCACGAGTTTCTACCTAAAAAGACTTTTCCAAATGCATACATTTCACAGAGTGATGGATTTACATATAACTCGGTGCCTTCAGGTTTTTGGGGTCGCGGATTATGAATCTGAAATTCGAATTACAAAATTCAAAATGACGGATCCGACATGGCGGACGAATTTAAAAAAAATTGTTTGAATTTAATATAACCTTGTAATTAGGGAGTTTTGGTGTCGCTGATTGTGAATCTGAAGTCAGAATTATAGAATTCAAAATGGCGGATCCAGTATGACGGACGAATTTTTAAAAAATTTGTAACGCGGGGTTTTTTATGCTTCTTTTGGGTGAAGGAATTTTGTTGAATAAAAGTTATAACGTCAATATAATTTTTGATAACAATGTATATATTTATATATATGGGACGTTCTTTGTCAACCGAAACAGAGCTCTGCCCAATATTTTTTTTTTATATTATCTTACGTCGACTTTTGTGAACCCATATGGGACTAAATCGCGACAGTACCTACAGTTTATGAAGGTGGAATCCGAATCACTTGAGCTTTGGCGTTATTAGGTACTTATAAACAAATATAGAGGTATCCCGATGACAGATGGCAGAGGCCGGGATCGAACCAGGGTTCTCTGATTACGAAGCCGATACTCTACCAACTGAGCCACCGCCGCTCCTCTGCCCAAAATTCATGTTAATGGATTTTTGTGGTCTTGGGCTTAAAATTTTCGTTATTGATTACTCTTTCAAAGTTCGTTGTGCAGAATTGGAATTTTCAAAATTTCAGACTAATATGGCGGCTTGAAACCAGAAAAAAACGAGCGTGTGGATATAAAAGCTTCTTTAAAAGTAATGTACGTCTGAATAAACTGTTTTTGGGCACAAATGATCAACAATTAACGTACTTAAAAAGTTGACAAGATAGGTTGAAAAAATTCAACATGGCGGATCAAAAATGGCGGATGAAACTTCAAAAATCGCAAATAATTTTAAAAAAAATCGCTACTCAGACTGCCATGTCATATCGGATTTATTGGAAATTGTTGCTCGGGGGTTTTTGGGTCCGCTGACTACGAATCTGGTGTCAGTTTGTGAAAATTTAAAATGGCGGATCCAACATGGCGAACAGTTTTCAAAAAATTAATTGATTTCGTTGGAAGCTTGCTACATGATGGTTTTTGGGTTCGCTGATTACGAATCCAATATCATTCTTTAACAATTCAAAATAGCGGATCCAATATGGCGGATATTTTTGGAAATAATTCATCAAATTAAAGTGAGTCTTATAACTCGGAGGTTTTTGAGGTCGCTGATTATTAATATATGAGCCATTTAAAATGCACATTGCATAATCTAATATTGAAAACAAAAGTTTTAATAATTGATCACACGGTTTATAATTAAAAATAATTTGTTGTTGATCAATTATTAAAACTTTTGTTTTCAATATTAGATTATGCAATGTGCATTTTAAATGACTGATATCATATTAATAATCAGCGACCTCAAAACCCCCGAGTAACCGAGTTAGGTTTTAAATTTATACTCTTTTTTACTGGTTTTATATGTTTTCGGGAGCAAATTTCGTTTATTAATTTTTCCATGGTTAATGTACTGGCTTTCTTCGACCTGTATTTATATGCATTTTGTTTGTTTATATTTTCTTAACCCCTTCGCAGTGTGGGCTGAAATCAGAAAGAGGGACAAAAGTGCGGTGCGGGATCCGGCCAACGAAATTTTATGGGCCATCATGTACAACTGTTTTTTGGGTCGCTGATCACGAATCCGTTATCAGATTTGCGAAATTCAAAATGCCGAATCCAATATGGCGGACAGAAATGCGAATTTTTATTCCAGCTGGCTGAAATTTCTACCTCGGGGGTTTTTAGGGTCGCTGATTTCGAATCCGTTGTCAGATTAGCGAAATTCAAAATGGCGGATCCAATATGGCTTTATGCGGACTTCCAAATTCACACTGTGCTACTTGTTACTAATTTCATACCTCCGTGATTCGCTAGTAAATGTTAACATGAAATTTACAACCCCAGAGTGCACCACGTGGAGGATTAGGTAGGATTTTACACTCCTTTTTTTTACTTTTTCGATTTTTTTTATTGTTTTAATTTTTTTAATCTTTTTTCTTTTTTTCCTTTTTTAGATTTAAACAAAATTTTTTTTTGTATTTTTATTATTTTTTTCTTGTTATTGTATTGAAAATTTGTTTTATTAAATTTTGTTGAAAAGGCAATTGATTTTTAACTGATTATTATTATTTAATTTTTCTGATTAATCTGAGAATTTCTGATGATGATACTCTTTGAAGCATGGGGCAGCACACAGAAATGTGTTGTTGCACTGCACACATACAAAACAAACCTGCTTTCGGATTTCTTGTTTGTAACAAACAACACATCGCCTATATAATCGTTTGCCTTTTTCATTTTTCATCTCTGGATAATGAGCATTCAAATTGTTTTATTTTAATACTTTGTACTCAGTGTTATGTTGCTTTATAAGATCTTTCGCTAATAAGATCTTGAAGTTCAAGAATGTGAAATTAGACGAGGGATGAAATTTTGTATATATTATATACGAGTTAAAGATTGCAATGTCTATGAGGTGAAAGTAGACTTTGATGTACCATTCGATTGTGTTTCGTATAATGTCATAAATCGTCGTACTCTGATCAGATAGATCGACTCCACCCATGTGAGCATTGTCCGAAAGTACTACGTTCGGTTTTATTATTGCATGACCAGTTCTAAATTTTTTTTTTCCGACATCAACCATTTCTGGGATATGCTTTGTTGTTAACACAGTGACAAGTTTTTTATCGTGCCATGCAATAAAACGCACTTTAGGGGAATGGATTATTTTCATATCCCCGTAAGTTATTTCTTATTTATTAATTTTTGGCATATATTTTCGATTTAATCGAACAGTTCCTCAAACATTTGTTTTTTGTAATACAAGTTAATAGAATAATATGGGAGAAGAGTACCAGTAATCAATATATAAAGTTCGGCCTTGCCCATGGAGATCAGCGAGAAGTTCCTTCACAACTTGACCAGAAATACCTACTGTTTTGTCACCGTATCCGTTGCTTTCTCTTCCAACATAAATTTTTATATTATACGAGTAAGCAGTTCTTGATTCACAACATTTGTATAACTTTATCCCAAATCTAGCCCGTTTATTTGGGTTAAATTGTTTAAATTTCAAACGACCTTCCAAAGTAACAACGACTTATCGATAGAAATATTTTCTTCCGGTCTATAAACAATCTGGAACTTGTCAACTAAGTACTGTACAATTGGTCGAATTTTATGCAAAATATCGAGACCATCGTCAACATGGGATTCAAAGTGCAAGCAATTGAGAATTAGACGAAATCTATTGTAAGTCATACACTTTCTAAAAAACGGAGTTTCTAACATGGAATCTGTTGACCAATACATTTCCAATTTTGGTTCATACAGTTCATCAACACCTGCAGGGTGAAAATCCAAAATTCGTGACCTTTTTTTTTTAGATTCCCTGTTTTCTTGAGAGTCTTTGTTTTACTCGCTGCAAATATATTTGTATTGGCACAAATCATATCCATGAAATCATCGTCACATAATGTTTTGAAAATTTGTGCAGGAGAACTTGTGCTTTTGAATTCTGTATCCGGCTGCACGCCAAATTTTGAATCTGTAAAAGTGTGACTAGTCGGTGCGAAAGAACCATTTTCCGTCCATGTTAATTCATTTTGGAATTTTTCGAGTCGTTTCGCGAGTGGAACATCACTATCATTCGATTCATGATCAGATTCGTACAACCGATTCAGAATAGAATTATTTATTTATTTATTTTTTTAAAATTTATTTAATTAACGAGCGGAATCGCCCTTTTTTACTTAATTGTTTTTGCTAATTATGAGTCGTAAGATTTTGCGAGAGCTGCAGATCGACTTAGAAAGATGGCGCCATACTTCACATTTGTGTCTGAAATGTAGGACTGCAGAAACCTACACCAAGTACAGCAGCGGTCTTGAGTCGATTTCCGCCAGATAAACAATACTTTCGAAACGTAAACACAAACAACGTGGCTCGTCTTACCAACAGCGAGCTGCTGCTTGGAAACGAAATCGAAAATTTGTTTACCAGACGGTGATCGAACTCACGACCTACGACTTCGTAGTCCAGTGCGTTAACCGCCTGAGCCCCGAAGCCGATCATTTATGAGAACAATCATCTTCATTTTCATTTGAACAGTCAGATTCGTGAATCAAAGATGTATTATCTTCATCTTCGCTATCAGAAAGTTCACATTAAAACTTAAGGATTCTTCGGGACATTTTCTCTTTTTATGTGATATTTTCGGAAAATAAGGGCTTCGTAAGTAACAAGAGAGGGCAACTATATTATAAGAGAGTAAAAATTGTCAACAATTCATTGAAAATTATTACATTGGCCGCATATTATTGATTTGCACCGAACAAAAGTGCAAACGTCAAATCTCAGCCGATTAAGTACCAACAGAAACGCTACTTCGATGTCGTGTACAGTTGCCAGATAGTGGCAGAAAGTAGGAACGTTTTAAAAATGGGTTTCTGTTTAGTATATTCTATAATTTGCTATTTTCCTATGGTCAAATTCTTACCGGCAAGACGACCTGTCAAAAACTTGAGTAAACCTCGTTTTTTTAAGCATCAGTGTGAACAAGACGTGCTCATCTATCAGTGCTTCGGCTGACCTATGGTCGGGTCGAAGTTTTAAAAATGCTCATTTTCAATTTTAATATAGGGTGAATATGCCAATGAATGGACGACCACCAATGAATGGACGATTTTCTACATATTTCTATTTCTTATGAATGTATGATGCACAGCATGCAACAAAATACATATTTTTATGTTCTATGAACATTCAAAACAATATTTACAGTACTATTGATCTTCCAGTGTTTATTATTTTGTAAAATCAAAGCAAAGTTTTAAAGCCATCCGAAACTGGTACTGAAAACGTCCCATCTGATTTAACCCGTCTATTCATTGGGGTTTAGCGGATTTTTTTACAAACGTATGAAGACGAGGTTAATAATTAAATAAAATCAAAGGTTGAACTACACGGTCATAAAGAGCAGAGTTTAACGATTCTAATGGTGGTATCATAATTAAATTTTCATAAATGAATTCAAAAGTTACAATCGATCAAAGTGTGAAAAATGCTTAACCGTCCATTCATTGGCATATTCACCCTATTTAAGGCACAAGATATTGTTACAATATATGTATAGAAACTACTCGAACCTAACGATGTTAGAACTACACTCTGCCACCTTCTTTCCTGGCAGTGTTAAAATGGGAATATTCCCGGAAGCATCAGCCTTTCGTCAGGGAACTGCAATACGAATTTAGCCAAAATTGTAGGCACCCGGGTCGAAGGCATCTAGTTTTTTTTTTTAAAACTCGACGTTCTGGCCAAGCGATCAAGATTATCTTGACGGTCAAGAAATGTTAAAACATTTAAAAGTAATAAACGATGTTGCTGAACGCGGCGTTGCGCTAACCCAGGCATATAATGGAATATTGAGAAGAAGTAATGACGGAGAAAAAATGTTTTACAAGTAGTCTTCGAACATCGACGCAAATTGAAAAATTGCAATAAAAGTAATTTAAAACTCGATATCAACTTTTCTATTAGCACTTAAGATATAATATAGTATTTATTACAGTAAATGGTATTCTTATTTTGCCACTATAAATTTTACATTACATGCTGATTTGACAATGATACGAATAACGTTTTTATCAAGATTTGCGACATTCAATCTGCCATTATCAATTTTTGTATTTTTTACATTAGACTAGTAACCGTCGATCACGAAATCAAAGGACAAGGACAAAGACAAAGGACAGGTTATTTTCCCCCGCGTTAATGACAATTTGTCTATTTGCGGGTCGACTCTCGGGTGGAAAGTTACAGGACAAAGACGGAACATGACAGAACTAGGCATATACAACACAACACCTACCCAGAGCCAGTCCCCCCTACCCCAATATCGGTACCACCAGCAGATTCGGCGGTCTGTGCCTTAGCGAGTACGACGCGGGGCTTATCCCATCTTTATCTGAGATAAGAACCACGACGCCGCACCGACCTCGGATAAGACGCTGTCGGTATCGATAACTGCCGACGAAGGTCGGCAGCGGTCCCAAATTCGTACCTTCGCCCAGCAAAGTTCCCTGGTAATTCCATATGCTATAAATACGAAAAATTCCTCATTATTCCCCACTTCTAGGACATCGGAACGATCATTTCGCATTTTTGCCGCCATAATTAAAAAACGGCTACTCCTAGGTGAAAACGAATTTTGGATTCGGAAAGAGCAATGTCCAAAAGTAGGATATATGTTTAGTATTGTTTATCGTTCTTTTCTTTAAAAAATGCGGCAATAAAAACGCAGTGCAATTTACGGCATTTCGGACGGAAACGTGTTAAAGTAAAAATTAGATGACTATATTTCGTTCCGAAACATGCTTGGATAATTTGCACCAAATTTGAGCTATGACGATAAATATTTTTGAAAATCGTCTGCCATATTCGATCCGCCATTTTGAATTTTCAAAAAGCAACTTCAAATTCGTAATCAGTGACCCCAGAAACCCTCCAGTAACAATTTTCGACCAAATCCCATAACCAAGTTTTGACGCCTATTTCTTTTTACATATTCGTGTTTCTTGTAAAGAAAAAAATAACAAAATTAATTTATAATGTTTTTCTGCAATACTTAAAGGGGAAATTCTTATAGATTCGATTTTTATGCGTTTATATACATTTTTACATTAATGGTTTGGTAAATTTAATTCAAGCAGGCAACAATTGTTTTAATAGAAAAGCTCGAACACGTCAATGAATTAGCAGGGAAAAAATCTTGAATCTACTTCAGGTAGTTTTTTATAACTTCCGTGAGACAATTTTTATAAATTTCGAATTTTTTAGTGAACGTCGAAACGCCGATGAACATTATTTAATGTTTAAACATTTTTTTACCAATACCATCAGCTGATCGATCAAAAAATTCGAGATTTTTTTATAATCATAGTGTGAAGAAATTTAATTCTAACAAGTAAATTGATATACAGGGTCCGCCAAAAGTCTCGGGACGGCGAAATATCTCAGCAGGAGTGCATTTTTTTGGAAAATATATCCGACAAAAGTTAAAGGATTTTTTCCTGGCTATTCAATGGCGATATTAAATTTGACCTTGAGCAAGACCTTGAAGGATATTTCAAGGTCAAGTTTGTTTTTTTAAATGCAAACTGCTACTTTTTTCTCACGGATTCGAATAGAACACAAAACTTTACGTACGAATATGATATGGTCGATTTTTCCGGCAAGGTCGTTTTAAGGTCAAACTTAAAACTCCTGGAACTGCGAATTAACTCAGCGTGCGTGCGTGTGTGTGTGTGTGTGTGTGTGTGTGTATGTGTGTGTGTGGGCCATTTTCGATTCGGCGATTCATAATTTATGCTCAAACTGGTATCCGTTGACTGTTAGGCAATATCCTAAACGTTCGTAGAAATTCTCCACAGCTTTTCTAATAGTATTCGGAGAAATAACTGCCGCTTCTCGCACAATCCTTTGTTTCAAGATCTTCCAGGTTATTGGGTTTGGTGTAATAAACTTTACTTTTTACATACATCCAAAGGAAATAATCGAGCGGCGTTAAATCGGGTGACCTTGCTGGCCACTCAATAGCTCCTCTTCTACTAATCCATTGATTTGGAAATATCTCATTGAGATAGTTTCGTACTGCTACATCGTAAAGCGGTGGGGCCTATCCTGTTGAAACCAAACGTTGTCGAAATCGTCACCGGCTTTGTCAGTTGTAGATTGTATTATTTGATTTCTTAGCATTTCTTCATAGACAACGGTATTCAAATTGCCATCCATAAAAATGGCCCAATTAAAGTATTATTGTAAATTACGGCTCACACGTTCAGTTTTTGAGGATTTTGCGTGTGTGCGTCAAGAGCCCAATCAGGGTTCTCATCGCTCCAAAAACGACAATTTTGACGGTTCACTTCGCCGTTGACAGTAAAAATTCATCTGAAGAAACGATATGGAACAAGATGTGGTTATTTGGGTTACCAATATGTTCGGCTTAGTTACCAATATATATATGGTATCCCTTTGTGAGTCTTACCCTGTAGTCTTTACATTGTAGGTTTCGTGTTTTTTAAAAAATAATTATTTCGACCATAGCGACTTTAAAGTAACATATGCGTAGTACTGACGTAGAGTCTTCTGATCAGCTGACAAAATCGAATCGATGTCGTGGAAAAAAAATAATCTGAAGCGATGCGAAATGAAAACAAGCACGAAAGATGCCTAAAAGTTACGTTGTTCTCAACTCGGGGTTCTGAATAAAAATGGTCTAATTATTAAAAAATATCAGAATATCTTTAGCTTTATTTTGGCATTAAATTATAAAATTGAGCTGCCCGTTTATCGTTTTTTAGCATGTTCGCGAACACTTGTACGTATCGTACCAGAAGTTATCTCTTGCGAAACCGGCTGCTTTTTAGGGACACTTACGTCCATAAATACACAAAAAAATAACGCGCACCGCACTAGAAATATTATTTACACCGAGCCGGTGGGTCAGGAACAGACAGTCTGAAGGGTCTTTCAACTCTGATGGCCTTGGCCTGGTGACTAGTCTTGTAAGTGGCACAGGACCGTAACGACGTCAGAGTATGTCCGGTTGCCTATCACTTCGGATGGCTTCTAATGACCTTGGGCTGGTGACTCGTCGGCGTCGTAGTATGTCCGGTTGACTAGCACTTCGGATGGCACGCAGTAATTTAGATACCTCCTGGTATCTCCTAGGAGCCCAGTATACGCACCAAGCTGGCGGTAACCAAGATCCAGCCGATGTAAAAAAGTCCGGAAGAATTTTGAGTAAGTTCCTTTAGTAGTCCTGAAAAGGACTGGATCATGCATGAGCTTCCGGCTGATATCGGGTTCGTGTAGTTGAAGTCCTCTATATGCTCCTGGAGGTTACCGGAATAAAAGTGATCTGAATTGACCTGGAGGGGCCGCCTTTTATTGGCCTGACCCTGTAAGCTTGTTAATCTGATTGGATCGTACCACCGAGGAACGGGTTAAATTAATGTGATCATGTATTCAAAATGAAATTTATACAAAAAAACATGAGCTAAAAAATAATGCGGTCATGTTAGGCTATGCATCTTCGAAGTACAACGAGTGATTTTTCTTTTAAATTATGGTAATACGTAACGGTTGAAAATTATGGTGAACCGAATGTAATAAAAGACTTACATGCACTAAAAAAAACGGTGTTCCATCGTTATGATATCGTTTCTTACTTAGCGAGCATCGTTTCAATCTACATGGAACCAAAAAGTATCGTACATAAAAAATGATTACCATGTTTAATTTCATTCATTATGTGTTCCCCCAAAATTATTATGGTGGACCTGGCTTAAACATGGGAAAAATTGTTACAGAATATCTTTCCCAATAGCGCATAAAAAGCTCGCGTTAACTTTTCTTTCTTTCGATAACGGCGATTTTAAATTTGCCTAATTATTGAAATACTCGAATTCCTGGAATTTGTTTTAACTTATATTTATACGCATTATTTGAGCATTTAAATTTTCGTTTACTTTTAATTATGTAATGTATTAGCTTGATATGATTGAGAACAGTATTACGTTCCTAGCTTACAATTGCCTCATGAGTATTTCTTATTTTCTGCCCTGCTCAATTCATTTCCATATACTGGTGCAGTTTTTTTAAAGGTGGCTTATTTCCGCCACAAAGACATCAGGCTGCTGGTCTATCCGTGTCATCGTAATGTCACAAAATTCATTCCGGTGATCGTAATCATCATCATTTAATTCTTGAATAAGGTCAATTTTATAAGGATGAAACTTGATAAATTGTAGATTCCTGCGAACTGAGGTTGCTCTAATTTCAAATTCCTGCGATGCTCGACTCACGGAGAGTCTTGGATTCTCCACGAAAGCTTGTCCAACTTCCAATGCCTTCTCTTCTGTGGTTTCACTTTTTAGTCTTCCAGATTTTTCGCGATTTTTATTTGTTCCTGTATCCTCGAAACGCCTAATTGTACGTTAAACAGTTGATTTTGAAATACCGTTGAAAGTATCATTGAGGAGTGTCTTCACTTGATCATACGATCTTTGTCGGTCACCCCATCCTCTCATCATTAAAATACCTACCCACTCTCTTTCTCAAAACTGTGCCATGATTACTCACAAATGAGGAATAAATTAAATGTTCTTTTTTGACAAATTCAAATCAATAATGTCGCCCTGATGGACGGCCGAAACGAAATAAGTATGACACTACTTTATGAAAACGGTAAATTTCGATGCTTAAAGCATGATGAAATGTCACAACGGTTATGGGAATGACATGTCTTTTTGGTCAGAGGACCAGTTACTCCACAGGCGCGCAGATATTAATGAAGAAGAGAATGAAGCTTAGAGAATGTCGAAAGAAAGTGTAAATAAATACATAAACTAGACAATTTTTTTTATCCTCCGATTTCTTAGATTGTGACATAGTATTCATTTTCTACACACATTTAGAATATTGCCAAACAGTAAACGGGTACCTGTTTGAGCATAAATTATGAACAGTCTTATGGAAAATAGAACACACACTGGTACTATTAAATAGCCAGAGAAAAATCCTTCAACTTTTGTCTGAAACATTTTCCCCGAAAATGCACGCTCGTTGAGTTAATTCGCAGTTCCGGGAGTTGTAAGTTTGACCTTGAAATGACCTTGTCGGAAAAATCGAGCCTATCATATTCGGACGTAAAATTTTGTGCTCTTTCCGAATCCGTGACAAAAATAGGCGTTTCCATTTAAAAAAACAAACTTGACCTTGAAATAACCTTCAAGGTCTTGTTCAAGGTCAAATTCAATATCGCTATTAAATAGCCAAGGAAAAATCTGTCAACTTTTGTCTGAAACATTTTCCCCAAAAATGCACTCCCGCTGAGATATTTCGCCGCTCCGGGACTTTTGACGGACCCTATATATTGACTTACCCGCCATCGTTTAAAAAAGCAAACGATATCTAATAAGTAATACACATTCCATCGTTTTAATATAAGCGTGTAAAATTGGAACGTTATACTTCATGACTTCTTTTTACGCATTCCATTGATGTTATTGAGTTGCTAAATTTTCGCATCGCAAATATTGCAGCACATCGATGAACATACAGTTAACGTATTTGATACCTACAGTTATTAAACCAAAAATTATTAACAGTAATGATTTAATGTAAAATAAAAAATGGAAATTTTTGATAATTTTGTTATTTTAAAGTTGACATATAGTATCGCTTAATTTTTGCAATACGTATAGTAACGATTTAGAATGCGATACGTATATGCATAGGGAAAAAGAGTATCATTTATCTGGCGCACGATCGTTTCCCATACTGTTACCAATGCTATACATTTTAGCCATACCGGCACTTACCATAATCAACGCCGGTCACTATATACTTTTAAAAAAGACATAATTCCGACTTGCAATTTTTTGTTGTAGGGTCTAGGGGACATCAAGAAACACTTAAATCTAAGTTTTCAGCTTCTGAGAGGGCTTGCGTTTTTTGCTAGACTAGGAAACGTACAAAAATTGTTTTTTGGCGATAACTCGGGCTCTAATAGTGCAAAATACTTTTATAATAGCTCCTTTTAACGGGGTTTTCCGCTCTACAAATTATGCTGTATAACATTTTTCCGATTAACCGATTGTTCTCGAGGTATCCATGAATTAAATAAAATAAAACAGATAAATTTTTTGCGTTTTACTCGTTAGTTTTGAACGGAAATGAAAAACATGTTAAATAAAAGTTGTAGAGCATACAAAATGAACAATTTTCATATATTATACGTTTAATTTCGTTGAAAAATACTCCTTGTAGAGCGCCCTCAAGGTGAGACCTCTACGTCAGCGGGTCAACGGCCGTGTCTCTACGTGGCATGAAATCGCTGCGCCTGGTATTTCCAACTTTACTATTGTAAAAAATTAATGTAATATATATTTTTTGTAGGCTTTATGATACTGTACAAGCTATGTTTTATGGCATATCGAAATAATAAATGATGTTCGAGGAATGGGGTTCACCGGTAAATTTTTTTTATTGTTTTCTATTGTTTTAAATAATAATTTAGGTCATAAATAACACAAATAAAATCTAAAAAAGAATTAATTCATTTATTTGCCAATTAAAAACTCTTCCGTTTGAACGCGCGCCAGTTTCGTGTGACGTCACTATGCGGGTTCGGCTGTCGCCTAATTCCGTTCATATATTCTACTGTGCATTTATGTCATGTTTAACCTCAATGTAGTTTGATTCGAAGTTTTTATTATGGAAAAAAGGGACATAAGTCCTGCTGATAAGATCGATATACTTGACTATGCCATTATTTGCGTTTTCTTAATTGCAAAAATAGTTTTAAAATCTATGTATACATATATAGGTAACATTTATCAGCTACAAGGATGCACCTTTGGACGAATCGTCGTGATGTTACTATTTGTCGCCGCGTGTATATTGAACCTATTTTTAAAATATCAGGACTTACAACTCTTTTTTCCATAGTACAAGTTTGCTTGTTCCATTTTAAAAAGTTCGGATTAAACTTTTGAGGTTAAACATGACATCAATGCACAATAGAATATTCGAACGGGATTGGTTGACAGTCGAATCCGCATAGTGAGGTCACACGAAACTGGCGCGCGTTCAAACGGAAGAGTTTTTAATTGGCAAATAAAATACCCAAATTAATAAATTTTTTTTTTTCGATTTTATTTGTTATTTATTACCTAAATTATTATTAAAAACAATAAAAAATAATAAAAAAATGTTACCTGTGAACCCCATTCTGTAAAATATTAGACGAATACACCGATTCGCTCGATCGTCCTGCTGTGCTGGAAGCTTGCAAGTGTGAAAATGTCCAAGAAATGGTGAATAAATTTCACAACGAAAGACAAGCGTCCTGCTACAAGATTATGAGTCCCTTTTCATTCGAGATCCACCGAAAAGATTGAGAAAATCAATTCATTCTTAAGGGCCAATCCTCACATTCCAAATGGGGTGAAGATATCGACGGAGAGAATTATTCATTGCATCACGGTACACAGGGTTACAGCTGCTGACAGATTAATTAGCGTAGTTCAATGATATCCAATAGTGACAAAACCGACGAGTCCATTCACCCAAAATAGCTAGGTCCATTTTGAAATTAATGTAGAAAACCCGATAAGCAAGTCTCAACGCGTTCAAAAGACCTGGTGCCGACCCCCTGATATTATTATTAAAAATATCCTGCATTTAGATGATCATTGCAAACGGCCTCTTTCTAATGCGTGATCTTACGAAATTAGATCATAAATATTGAAAAGTGTTGGCTGTTCATCGTCATCGCAGATTACCCGCCGATAATTTTCACCATATATTTTTGCATGTATACAGGTTCAGACGCGTTTAACCCGTAAAGTCCCAAAACGGCAAAAATTCCACCCGTTTTTCAACATACGACTGTTACGACCGGCGGGTCGTAACCGATCGCGTGATCGATTACGATTAAAGATAATAATTATTATAACAAATTAAGATGTAAGAAATAATATAGGCTATCTAGCGTTACGGTGCAACGAAACACCGTGAATCGAGTCTCGCGTTTCAACTGTGAGACCAGGTGTGCAATCCGAGTTGAAATTGCGTTAAATTCGACACGAATGTTCCAGGAAAGTATAATCACTTTTCGGCTGGGAACCTGCAAGCTTCGACAATTTACATGACATCAAAGGCCTGTACTCGGAAGCAAAACTAAAAGCTCAGCAGGTTCCCAGGGGCGAAAACTGCAAACGTATACGGGAACGTCGGAACGATCCGTCGACTTCATCGAGGCGGATCTCAAAGAAGGACAGTCTTAACTAAACACACAAGCTTAACGCACGATCTACCGGGATCAAAGAGTACGAGCTCGAAATCTGTTGCGAGTCTGGAACGACGGGAAATCTAAGTGCGCGCCCCATGCGTTCGATATAGCGCGCCGTTGCCTCTGTTGGTCCGCACGCCAAAGGAATATTTTAGGTGGGGTTAATAAACGGCCCTTCATCATCTAAACTGGTGATCGTACATCACTATATCACCTTTCCCAAAATATCCTCGACCCACATCCTACAGGGCTGGTGTCAGAACCTTGCGGTTGCGGACGTCTTTCGTTCGTAACAGAAATTTGTTGAATGATGTCAGAAGTGGGATACGTAAGTTTTCGGGCCCAGAGAATTGCGGTCCGATAACGTAGAGTATCGTCCTCTTTTATACGTATCCGGAATCCAATCATGCCCTAAATCATCATAAACAGTATAGGAATAAAAACAGTGGAAAATCGAATAACCAGTGCAAGCATAAAAACAGTGAAAAGGAATATATAATAAACAGTGTAAAAAAAAAACAGTGAGTGTTCAAGGAACTTATAAAAACGGACGTACGGAGTCATCAGGGACCTTGGATTTCCCCACGACTCTACTACAAAAGCCCTGCGCTTACAACCCGAGACCTTACGGCGACTGTTCAAGGACAATTAATTGGTGGAGATGACTTCAAGGGTTCTACTCGTCGCCAACGTCTTTACGATCGTTGGGGCGATCGACTGGTAAGTCGCTGCCCTCCTTATTCCACCATCGGTAAATACCAAAATACGAGATATATGTATCGCCATTATATATATTTTGCATGTAACCGGGCTGTAGAAATCAAGCGTAGTACATGAATAAAATTCACGACGTTGTTGGTTCGCCCACTTACAAAAAAATTCGTGACCGCAATCAGCAGTCACGGAAAGACGCGACATCCGTGAAATGCGAGGTGATTTTCGACGAAGGCGCGAGCACTTCTAACGCGGATAAGACAACGGTCGATCGAAAGCCGGTAAAAATGACGGAAGAAATGGGCACGCCTAATAATCGCACCTATATGACGGTAGAAAATTCTGCTTCCGACGTCATCGGGACAATCCCGGATTTCTATGGAAATCGGAACGCGTATCCCGCGTTCGCCGACGCCTGCAAAGAGGCACTACAATTGCTGCCCGAGGGTACTCGGCCACTATTCAAATTCCTTTTAAGAGGAAAGTTAAAAGGAAAGGCCGAAATCTTCGCGCAGGAATTAAGTACCTATGATTCGGTCGACGCGTTGCTCTCGGATATGAGTAATTAGTACGGAGTTCGAGAAAATCCGCACGTCCTATTAGGAAAAATCCCGATGTTAGTACAAGGTGACACGAGACTGTCGGGGACTTCGGAAACCGGGTGCTGAAGTTCAAAAGCAATGCCGTGGCCGCTGCAAACGGCTCGACCACCATTACAGGCGACTATCGGAAAAGCCTGATCACGCTTTTTGAACAAGGACTCCGGGAACAGTCCGCGAGGTTGAGAGGCGCGATGGAGTTTCGCGTGTTAACTGCGAATCCGGAGACGCTAAAGGAGGCCACAGAGTACGCGGTCCGGCTCGCAAACAAATTCGACGCGAAGGATCAGCCGGAGGATTACGAGCGTCGCCGGCGTGAAAACACAGAGAGGTCGGCGGCCGCGCGTGTCGTTGTGGAGGAGGATACACACTTTCGGGATGACGAATACGGCTATAGTTTCCCCGACGATAGATGCGCCTACTGCGACAAAACAGGGCATAACGAAAGGGACTGCGAAATTAGAATATATAATAGTACGCAGTGCGATCATTGCCTACGGATAGGACACACCTGAGAGCGATGCCTTTGTTGAGCAGGTCGCAGAATAAAAATCAGCCGCGAACGCCCACTCTCCCGTCTGATAACTATTGCGGAAACCCAAATGGTCGAGGGCAAAATTTCGCGAGTCAGCCACGGGGAAACCTCAATCAATCGAGGGGTTTCGAAAATCGACGTGGGTATTACCAGGGGGGACAGCCGGAGCGGGAGCGCCCGAAGTATTCCGGACAAAATCGTGGAAATTCCTGGAACAATCGTCAAAATGCCCAGACATACCCGGAGGAGGATATCCACGGGACTGGTCCAACTCAGGGGCATAATAAAAGAAACCCAGGAAAGTTCAGTGGGCCGAGAGCCCGGGGGCAATCATCCCCTAACGCGGCTTTAAACTCGTAAGGCGCTCGGACCGCGACTGGGGCACCGAGCGACCCGCGATATCAGTCCAGAGTGCCCGCCCGCAAGGTCAACCTGCTGAAAAAAGACGAGCAGCCATGTTGGAGATGCGGGTTTCATCTCATGCCCGCGATTAAAATTCTCGAGCTCAGATCTGGAAATTCCAGAGGGGACGTTCCTCATGGATACGGGGGCCGAGATTAACATAGTGAAAATCGGGGCACTGCGAGGAGATATGCGCCCCGATACACGCATTACTTACGAATTTAGCGGTATCGGCGAGTGTTTCACTCGCACATACGGTTATGCGAGGATCGATTTTCGCGGGTTAGAAATCCAGGCACAGATCGTGTGGGACGATTTCCCCATCGCGGAGGTCGGTATCTTGGGAGATCCGTTTCTACGCGAACACTCGGTCAAAATCGACTATGAGAAAGAGATCTTCTATATCGGAGGCAAACAGCTGTCATTCGCGGACTCGAGCCGCGTGGAACTTCCGCCGCGAAGTCGGAAGGTAATACGAGTGAAGATCGGTAATAGATTGGAATGCGGAATGCTCCCTAAGATAGACAATACTAACGGAGTATATTTAGGAAATGCTCTCGTGCGAAACCGGGCAGGGTATGCGTGTGCTATAGCCGCGAATGCCAATGATTTTCCGGTGAATATAAAAATCCCAGTCGCGACCCTCGAAGCGTATGCAATCGCGTGCAAGAACGGGCACGAAATCGACGTCGCGGACGACGAAATCGACGAAGCGCCAGAACCTCCGAGGAACGCGAAAGTCCATACAGCACATACGGATGGAAACCGGGCGGAGCGCGTGTAGGCGCTCATGGATTTAACGTCACTAACGGACGAAGAAAGAGAGCACGTGCGTGCATTAGTCACGAAGCACTCGCGAAGGTTTCACCTACCGGGTGAACTACTGAGCGCTACGACAATGTTCTCGAATAGGATACATACAGTCGTCGATGTACCCGTCCGAGCGAAACGATTTCGTCACCCGCCGGTCATCAAAGATGAAATACAACGCCTCGTGAGCGAACAGCTGGAAGCAGGAATCGTACGGCCATCCACTTCGCCGTACGACTCGCCCGCTTGGGTCGTGCCTAAAAAGGTAGGCCCGAATGGGGAGAAAAACTGGAGGCTCGTCTCGATTTTCGTGAATTAAACGAAAAAAACGATCGGTGACGCGTATCCAATCCCAAACATTGCTGACATTCTAGATCAGCTGGGACAGGCGTACTATCTCACTACGCTGGACTTAAGGTCGGGGTTTCATCAAATACTCATGGACAAGCGCGAAGCGCATAAAACCGCATTCTCTACTCCGTATCCCAAGCAGCAAAATTGGTCGAAATTACGTCAATTCGACTTCCGAATAGGTCCAAATGCCTAACGGCCCTGACCTGATTAACGTCGAATCGACTTCTATTTCAGGTAAGTGGGGAATAAAAAGACGGTAAATTTGAGGTAAATATTAGGTAATGGAAGGCATTTGGACTAATAAGGCATAGACCAATTTGGGAGAACGTACCTTTAAGAAGTCGAATATTAGTAATAATTTGGTAATTTTGACCTAATGTAGACTTTTCGACTTAGTGGATGCCTTGGTTAAAAAAGAAACTTCTGAGCGGATTTTCAACGCAACTTACGGGTTCGTACCTACATACCGAATTTGAATTTATATATGTACTCAGAAATAAGTATTTTCATGAAATCACAACACACTCGCTTATATGATGTAAGATACACACCTACCAATAAATGCCTATAATTATTCGACGCCATACGATATACACAGATCAGTGTTCGCACGCACGCACGCATAACATAATAATATTCGTGATACGATGAAACTTGCTTTCTTATATATGGACCTACTTATGCTCTTAGAGCTTGTGAGAAAGTTTCAGTATGTCAGAACATGCAATGCACGTGTTCCATACAGTACTTATGCGCCACCCCTTGGTGGGAGTTCGAAACTGGTCGATACGACTCTCGACACTTTGACTATCTTTGAAAACTCAAACTTAATCGCAAAATAGCGCGCGTAAGCTATTTATTCGGCTATTTTTAACGCGATTATGGAAATACGAATTGTATTTTCGTACAGGTCTTGTAGCTTTGTGTTCTTGTAAGTGTCGTTTTTGACAGGTTAACCTTAAATCATATATATATATATATATATATTAAACTGAAAGAGGTTAACCTGTCAAAGGTGTATCATTCAGCAAACACATTTAAGCGTTCAAAAGTTATTGGAAAAATAACATTTGTTAAATGTCAAATGTGTTTGCTGAGTGTAGTGCCAATTGATGCTGCAGTGTGTTGTGCTTTGGCGGTGCAGTACACTCTGACAACTTCTATCCGACACGTTTCAACACACCCAATGATATTTTCATCATTAGTGCTTTCACTCAACATCGACTATTTTACAGGATCTAAATTGTTTTTTGATGATCATATTGATTTCTTTTAAAATACCAAAGCCTAAAATTACCACAGATTTAGTGTGATTACACTCTGACAACTTTTATACATCAGATTTTAAAAGATGCAGTAATATTTTTATCCGGAGTGTTGACCCACGACATTGACGATTTCACAGAACCGAAAGGGCTTTTTTCTCATACTTTTCAAATTTGATATATAAAAGTTGCCAAAATAGAACAATGGCTGATCGGTGGTGGTTTTGTGATTTTATTTTTTGGGATAAATGAATACAATCATCAAGATACAATTTCGGTCCAGTGAAATTGTTGATATTGTGTGAGAGCATTACAGATGAAAAGATTACTGCGTCTTTTGAAATTAGGTTTATAAAAGCTATCAGAGTGGAGTTACAGTAAATCTGTAGTGATTTTGTGCTTCTGTATATTAAAACAAGTCAATACTATCATCAAAAAACCATCTATGTTCTGTGAAATGGTTGAGGTTGTTTGAGAACAATCCTAGTGAAATAGTTACGTCGCTTTTTCAATTACGAAGTTGAAACTAGGAGCATATTCATAGCCTGAGATTCAGAAAAGTAAAAGAAAATGTTGTGTACTGCGTTGCAATATATGACTACTGATAAATGTTGCTATTTATGTATGAATTGACATCTTAAAATCCTTCCTACATTCTGTAATTACACTGTGATTATTTCTGTCTGTCAACTTTCAAAACTTGCTGTAATTCTTTCATCATTAGTCCTCTTACTCAACATCTACTATTTTACAGGATCTAAACTGTTTTTTGATGATCGTATTGATTTGTTTTAATATACGAAAGCATAAAATCACCACAGGTTTACTGTGATTACACACTGACAAATTCCATAAGTCTGATTTCAAAAGACGTAGTGATAATTTCATCAATAGTGCTCCTACACGACATTGACAGATCATCATAAAAAACAGTAAGAATAGTAATAATGTACTTGTTGGGACTTATATCATAATAAATAGGAACGAAAATAGGAAATTGAGTTATCATTTGACAGATTAACCTCCAATCTCATGATTTGAGGTTAAGTTGTCAAAAAATAATACACACCTTCACAAATTTTATTTCTATAATTCATCGACCAACAAATTGTTTGGAATTCACTACTGCTAGTGAGTGCTTGCCGTATTTGTAAATTTACTGCCGTAGACAGTTTGCATCGCCCTGAAAGTGCATGTTGTGTCGCAACAAAGCCTTCATACTTTCAAGTTCAGAATAGGGAATCTAGCAAAGGCATATTCACTTTCCTAACTTTTCTTTTCAAAACCAATGGACTTTTAAGGCAGAACACATGTTCATATTTGGTAAAATATGTACTAAAATATAACCTATTTGTTAAAAACTTTCAGGACGATTTTAAAGTTGAAATTTGGTTCATTTTACTTGCAGAATATACCTCAAATACTTTCTTACTATCAGGGAATTTTTCAAGTGGATATTTGGTTACTTTAACCTACGAAATAGACCTCAAGTACATTTTGACTTAGAAGATATAATTTAGGTTGTAATTTGGCTGTTTATTACTAAATAAGGCATTTCAACTATGGTTGGGATCAGAATTCCTTATTTTGCTGCTTGGGATGGGCATTACCAATACAACCGTATGCCCATGGGAATAAAGAATGGACCCAGTGCATTCCAGCGGTTAATGGACCTAGCACTAACCGGCCTACAAGGGGTAGAAATGCTGGTTTATCTAGATGACATCGTCATCTACGCAAAAAACTTAATTGAATCGTCATCTACGCGAAACTTACCTTAGAACTACGGAAATGTAATTTCCTCTGTAAGGATGCGCGGTACTTGGGTCATGTAATCAGTGAAAATAAAGTGAAACCAGATCCTAAGAACTTAGAGGCGGTCGAAAGATTTCCCCGACCGAGAAACCCGAAAAATATCAAACAATTTCTCGGCCTTGCGGGATATTACCGGCGGTGTGTGGAAAACTGTTCCAAAATCGCGCACCCGCTTACCACCTTACTACGGAAGTCTGAACCCGTTATGTGGGGCGACGAACAAGAGAAAGCATTTCAGTGTCTAAAATCGAAATTATGCTCAGATCCGATTCTGAAATTACCGGACTTTTCAGAACCTTTTATAGTAACCACCGACGCCTCAGGGTATGGCCTGGGTGCGATACTATTCCAAGGGAAAATAGGGAGCGACTCGGCAGTGGTGTACGCGTCTCGGAGTCTAAGAGACACCGATACCCGTTACCCGGTGATTGATAAGGAAATGCTCGCTAAGCTCGCTCGTCTAATATGAAAAATGTGTTTCCGCTCCAGAAGCAAAAATCGGTCGAACGCGGATCGAAAAGGCGGAAGGAATTCCACCACTACGATACGCGCAAAAGGTCAGATTCGAGTTCGGGAAATCTTACGGATCATAAAATACCACGCAGAAATGAAAACACTGCCACAACCACCGAGAGAAGCGATGTTAATACGGAAAGGGCACCGAACACATCACGACGGCCAAAAGGGTTGTCAGTGAGTAAATACTGGGGTTGGGTATCTGTATATGCCGACGCGTCAGAACCTCCGAAGTCGGGCACCGTACCCGTGAGCACGCGGTCGGGCAGGAATTATAAGGGACAAACTTCTCCAAATCCGCCGATTCCGAACGAGAATCGGCCGAATACGCGAAATCTCGCGAGCGCCCAGCAAGCAATGCCGACACTGGCGAACAAGTCGCAACTAGACTACACAGTAATTAGGGACACAGAATCCATGCCCGATCATTCCGATACATCGCAGGATGTCATTACTGACATCAATGAATTAGCGGAGTAACCGTCTCCTCCGCGCGCTTGAGGAAAAAAGAGAGCAGACGCACAGACAGAGAGGATAATACTACGCGAGCCACATATGGGTCCAGTAGTGGGAAGGATTTGGTATATGGAAGTGCATCTGGCGGATAGTCGGCTAAGACTGAGAGCCGGTCTGTTCCTCCTCTACACGATGGCACACGGAAAAGTACGAGTGCCGCCGAGGCCGACTTAACTCACTCGCATCGAAACGATGACAGCGAGAATCCTAGGTTTCCCCCCTCTGATCGGAACGATACGAATACGTCTTCAAGTGACAGGGACGATTGCAAAGAGACTAACAAATCTCCGCTTTATAACTATGAGGTGTCCGAAAAGTGTACCGAACCATTGGAAATTTTCGTTCGGGACGAGAAGATCGTAACAGATGGAAATTGCCTGTTCGACTCTCTCATCAAGGTGCACAAATTGAATACTACACCGAAAGAACTTCGAAAAACACTACTCACCCTTGGGCGACTGGACGAGTGTGCCGAGCCCGTCGAAACGCGCACGATACTCCTCTCTCCAAGTGATTACGCAAATGACAATCACATACGCTTATTCGCCTTGCATTTTAAGGTCAACATATGCGTGCATTACAATGACGACCCGATTAGGACAAGATACTTTCATTTTAAAACCTCTGACACGGCTACGTGGTGCCATTTGCATTTAGAAAAATTGCATTACACGCCATATAGAAAACAATCATGGGGGGTGAGTCATCTCAGGGCAAGTGGCTCGCCCGATCCTGGAGGTGGTTCTTCGGGAAATGAAAGTTCTACGGAAACTACTGAGAGTTCGAGCGAGGATTCGGACGACGGGCAAGGACCCGTGAACCAGCCATAACCGACCTCGTCCACAGAGACAAGTGGGAGGTCCGGTCGGGGAAATGACTCGACCGATGGGCTCGATCGCCTTGAAGAAGGTGAACCGATCCTGAAAATAAGTGCTAAACATCTGACTAGTGAAAAAGGGCACCTCGCATTCTTCACTACCGCTGATTGTCTGCTTGATAGTGAGGTGGGGAAGCTGCTTCTGGAAAAGCAGTTGATGACGCGGCAAAAATTAGCAGATGGTGTCCCCAAGGTTGGTGAAATGGTGGTAATTAAATCAGAAAATATCTTATATTTGCCCTGATAGTCAAACAATCCATCAATGAAAGGGCGACGAAAGCAGCCATAAATACTTGTCTTATTAAATTAAACAAGGCCATTTCTGAAAACCGAATACGAGTCCTATACGTTGGGTACGATTTAGACATACTCACAAAACAACAATGGCTGTGTATTCCGGAGATATTCCGAGAAAAAATTAAATTCCGAATCACGGTCATAATTTACAAAGATTCCTTGTCAGTACACCAAGCCGGAGAGCGGTACACGGTGTAACGGTGTGTTTTGTTATTATGCACCATGCTTTAGAGGTGGAGGTATTATAGAGGAATATAAAGAAAAATAAGAGATAGGGAAGGAATCTTTCAATTGTTTTGTTTATATTTATTATGCTTGGTTAGATCTGCTGGGTTATCCCGGGAAGGTATATGCCTCCAATGCTTCGCGGGTAGCGATTCTTGAATCGCAGCGACGCGCTTGGCGACAAAAACCTTCCAATGGGATGGACAACCAGCAATTCCATGCAAGCTGACGAACGAATCCGACCATGCAAAAACGGGCAAATCAGATAACTGGAACGCATTTATTGCCCACTTCAGCAGTCGAGTCAAAAGTTCAGCTGTACATAATTCTAACCGTGGAATAGACACATATTTTTCAGAACGACCCGAGTTTTTGAGGCTAAAAGATGGACATAGACATTGGAAGCATTGACAGTTCGCACGTATACCGTAGCTGCGTACGCACGCTCAGAAGCGTCACAGAAGCCATGAATTTGCATAGAAGTCGAGGGAGTTACATTTATCCAACGAGCGATGCGTAATTTATTGAGGTGCATAAGATCAGTGCAATAACCTTGCCAATTTTGAACAAATTTGTTAGTCAATGGACTGTCCCAATCTAAATTCAACGCCCAGAGTTGCCGCATTAATAGTTTCGCAACAATAACGATTGGGGCTACGAGGCAGAGGGGGTCATACAATCGTGCAATATGTGATAATACTGTAGTATTGGTGAGAACTTTAACCGGACTCGTATGTACTTCAAAATGGAAACAATCTGCGGCAGGGGACCAGGATAAACCTAAGATGCGGATATTTTGATCTTCTTGGAGTGGCTTTAGTGCAACAGTTTCGCAATCGCAAGGAGCTGAACCAACTAATAAGGATGGGTCATTGG
Source organism: Trichopria drosophilae (assembly GCA_030407085.1). Classification (NCBI taxonomy): domain Eukaryota; kingdom Metazoa; phylum Arthropoda; class Insecta; order Hymenoptera; family Diapriidae; genus Trichopria; species Trichopria drosophilae. The sequence goes on along the minus strand of CM059584.1, from coordinate 64,743,069 downwards.
AAGTCCATTTACGCAAAGGTAGGCAGCCGGCTTCCATTAAGGCACGAACTTCATCTCGAAGCGTGAAAGCTTTGTCTTTAATGGATGCTCCAAATAGAACATCATCGATATAAACGTTCCTCTTAAGAGCAGCAGCCGCTAGAGGGTAGCGAGGACCTTCATCGGATATCAATTGTTGCAAGACGCGTGACGATAAATACGGAGCTGGAGAAGTATCGTAAGTCACCGGCATAAGTTGAAAAGGGCTTAACAGGTTCTCTCTCATCAGGACGCCAATAAATTAATTGCTACCTAGTGTCGCTAAAGGCTACTTGAATTTGACGAAACATTTTCGTCATGTCGGCTGTAAAAACGTATCGATGAGTACGCCAACGAAGCAAAATCGAAGATAGATCTTCATGAAGTGTCGGACCGATATGAAGTTGTTCATTTAAGGAACGTCCGTTAGAAGTAGGGCACGAAGCATTAAAAATCACCATTAATTTGTTGGATGTAGATGCCTCTTTAATTACAGGATGATGAGGTATAAAGCACTGCTGTTCGGTCGATATAGATTCGTAGAGAATCATGTGACCCATGGCCAAGTAAGTCAGAAGGAAGTCATGATACTCTCGCTGTACCACATCATCACGCGCCTAGCGTCGTTCAATGCGAGTGTATGCACGCATAGCAATATCTGAGAAGTGACCCAAATTTAAAGGAGGGGTTTGCTTAAACGGCAAATGCACACAGTATCGGCCGTCGACGTCACGAACTGTTGTGGAGCAAAATATTTTTTCGCACGCGCGAGCATCGGCGGAAAGTCTGTTCAATTGGGGCACCTCCTCAATACGCCAAAATTTCTATATTGCATTATTTAAATCAATATTTAAAGTGACATGTATCGAGTTAATATGTGATACGTTCGCATCGCATCTCAACCGAATCGTACCTGATAAAATCCAACCAAAAATAGTGGATTGAGAAGTGAAGGAATTCGGTCCTTTACGAAGACCTCCTCGCAATACATCGTCATAAATGTCTGCACCAAGAATCATCATGATCGGAATATTCGTATTCAATAGCGAATCAGCTAATCGAAACCCTGCGATATGATCAAGGGTACCGAAAGCGACTTCCGGTCGCGGAACATACTGTGTCAATTTTTTTATAATTAGAGCGTCGACAAATACAAATTAATCATCGGAGTATTGCGAACACACTTTGACAGGCGCCTTCAGCCGCACTGGACTAGAAGATTGTTCACCAGCTCCTGCGATAATTGCGGATCACTGCGACCCTTGATCAAGCAACGCCCGCAAGTAAATAATTTCCATTTGGTATAGACACCTTTACATATGCGGTCGCTAGGAATACCGCCGTATTATCGGACACAGGCGTCACAAAATGTGATTATATGGATAAGGCGTTCGAAAAATTAGGAGAAGCTAATGGAACGCCGCTTTCCTAACGTTCATTGCGCAACATGACTGACGATGTGAGTGCCTCATACAATAATACGTGGTGTTTTCTGCGACACACGGTACAACCATTTTTGACCCAACAACGAACAGGATAATGACCAATTCGTAAACAATTGTAGCAAACTTTATGACCACGTAAAGACTTTAAGCGGCCACAAAACGGTAATTCCTTGAATGTTTGACATTGCGTCAGGGCATGAGTCAAATTGCAAATATGACAGACTGGCTCTTGAGCAGCCGAAACGTGAGACGAAAGACAATGGATTTGATACGGTCGATTTACGAACGGGTAGCTTGAAGGTATTATACAAGGTCGGCGCTCTAAGTGCGGAAATGTTCAATGACTGACAACGTAAAACTAAAAATTTTTCTAAATCCGAAAATTTCGGAAAGTCAGTCGTTGACACGGCTTGACCCTTCCATTCTCGACGCGTAACACCCGTCTAATTTTAAAACTGTCATTACGACAATCAGTGTGCTCCATTGATCAACAGGCTGTTTCAATCTTTTTAAAAAAGCTAAAATTTCCCATGTTTGGTCTACGAGGGCGCGAAGAGAATGAGGCTTATTGGAAACAACGGAAGGTGAATTAAGCAACTGCGACACGAGAGAAAAAACTAACACGTTATCATTATAGTACCGATCCTTTAACATTATCCAAGCTTCTAAAAAACTATCATCCGCGATAGGAATATCCTTTATTAAATTTAATGCTTCTTCCGAAACACTAGTTTTTAAGTACAGAAATTTGTGTACATTACTTATTGACGCATCATCGATGATCATACACTGAAAGAGATTCCGGAAGTTCTCCCATGTTGCCAATTCTCCAGAATTATGCGGCAACGTAATCCGCGGCAAAGTGTGTGAAATGCTGTTCATCGGAATCGTTTCTGTATATACCGATGTCACTCCTATTGACGTAGCTGGCAGGCTAGAGGAGAGGGTGGCGAAGATCCATCATTTCCGAGTATAGTAACTCCTGATTAACGAATTCGTCTTGCGCTAAATATTCATCAGTTTCCTGTTCGTCTGGTGACAATGTCGCCAATAGCTCCAGAAGTACCGATTTTATTTTTTGCCACAAATCCATTGCGCGATTCTGTCGTGAATGCAATAGAGGCGCATTCACGGATTCAGGCTTTAGATTACGCGACCTCCTAATCAAACGTCGCAACGAAGCAAAGTTCGTTGTTTGAATCATCATAAGCTCAGAATACGATCGAACTATGCGAGCTTCCGGTGGCATTATAATTATTATGTCAGACACGCCGTCAAAAATATTCACCAATATTAAGGTTTCGAATTGCCACAATAGAAAATAAAGTGAACGGCGCTTAAAAAATGCAAAATGTCACCTCGAAATGCAAAAATATCACTGAAAAATGCAAAAACGTCACCGCGAAATGCAAAATGTTACTAAAGTTACTATCAAAAGTAACAAGTACGTGTGCACTGCGTATTTACTGTACTGATTTTAGCACACCACAAAGTAAATGTAAACTGTAGAAATTAAACAATCAGCTGATTCGTCGCAGGGTACTACTAATGATCGATTAAGTTTGTAAACAGCCCGACGGCACAAATTCCGTATTGAGCGTTCAAG